>CM028693.1:48001085-48624890 GCA_016771965.1 Brassica carinata | reverse complement strand
GATGTGTCGGGTTCACCAAATGTTTGAATTCCTCGAGAGAATCCGATCCACAGTAGTAACCACACCCTGTGACAAAGATAAAACAACATTTTAACTATAAGTCTCATGTGACCCCGTTTCAAGGAGTATGTTTATAAACCTATTTTTAAACAATACAGTAACAATAAATTTATAAAGGGAACTTTGGTTAAAACTCACATTGTTTTTCCTTTCCAACTCCAACAATTGAGAAATTGTAATAGACCTCGTTGAGTGCCAATGTAGACATAATGGGCCTGAAGAAGAAATTTCCTGGCATGGCTTCCCAGAGATTTTCCAAGCTTAGGGACTGACGACAAAGCCCACAGATTAATAGCTATCACAAAACCTGAAACTTCATAGCTTTCTCCTGTCCAAGAACTTGCTCTCAACCGTCTAATACTATTTAACAAAACTGAATACGCAATTTTTCCCCAGGCCATCTTTGAGAATCTATCATAATCGTGATAAGCCATCAACCTTTTCTTCGGGATTAGAGAGCTAGTGTTTCCTGCTATAATCACCCCTTATGTGATGATTGCTATTCCAATACATAGTCTCTCTAGTCTTGACATTGTTCGTGCTTTCTTTTCAAGCCGATGATACAAGGTACTCACCGTGTACTTGTCCCCCTTGGTTAGCATCCAAGGAAAAGGTTTCCTCAATTCTGAATATTGGCTCTGTTTTTGTTTTATCTTCCTTACAAGCTAATCCTGTTGTCAACTGAAATTCTCGCATCGAAAATCTCATTGGTTGATCAGAGAATGTAAACCACAGACCTTCTCCTTTGGTCATTATTCTTCGCTGCATGATGAAATGAAACAAATCCTCTGAAAAATGAACGCTAGTCCTTCTTGCCAGCTTCACAATGCTTCCAATGTGTGAGATCTCTATTTGAGCAAACTCTTTTTCTCCTAATATATTAGCAACCTTAGAGACGTAGTCCATGTTCGAATGCTGGATGATCCAACTGGAAAACAAAAACAAAAGAAAGATTAAAATTTATATTACTTTATAAAATAATGATATGAACTTTCTAATCATGATCTATAGATACTTTATCCAAGCACAATGTTCATGTATTTCCACAATATCTCAACACTAGAAGTAATAGAAGTAATAGACAATGTTCATGTAAATCGTTCTTCTTTATAAAGACTTATAAATCATAGAGTTGAACTTTTAACAATATCCACAAATCCAGATTTATAAGGGATTATAATTCTGTAAAAAATGCAGTGTTTGCTATTCCAAAATCTTAATCTCAACACTGCAAGTAATAGACACTACATCTCAACACTAGAAGTAATAGACACTACTCCTCTATTGCTAAATCGATCTTCTTTATAAAGACTTATAAATCGTCGAGTTGTACTTTTAACAATATCCATAAATCCAGATTTATAAGGGATTATAATTCTGTAAAAAATGCAGTGTTTGCTATTCCAAAATCTTAAGCTCAACTTGAACTCCAAATCAACCTTGTTTGCCTTTTGGATAAAAGCAAATTTTTAAAAATCAAGGATGTTCATCACAGAAACTATTTTTCTTATATCTAACCATCCCTTCCAATTAGAAGTCTAAACCAATAGTCAACAAATTACAAAGATTAGAAACTTACAATTTGTGAATTTGGAGTCGACATTTCCGATGAATAGCTCGTCGGCGATCGTGTGAGACAGAGAATCCGTGTGTTAGCTCGTCGGACGACTTTCGATGACGACGACGACGACGACTTTCGATGACAACGACGGCGACGATGGATCCTGAGGAGAGAAACGATGGATCTCGACAGAGAGAAGAAGGTCACGACTGAGAGAAAAGTCGGTGATATCTTAGAGATAGTAGGGTTAATTTTGTCTTTTACACATTAATGAAAAGTGTATTTGTGAAAATGTCCTTCTATTGATGATATTGTTGAAAAGTGGTACTACACAAAGTGTAGTTATGAAATTTCCCCTTTTTTTATCCGAACCAAGAAGGAAAAATAATCACTTTTACTCTATTTAAATGTAATTAGCAGAAAAGTAAGTGAAAAGTTTTTAATCTGATTAGTTGGAAATTGCGGCTGAAGTAAAATTAAATATGTTTTCCACCAAATATATATCGCCATTTGTGACATTCAATAGAATCATACATTGATAGATCTCATTTTAGAGTATCTAGCAAATAACATATCAATATTTTTGACAAAACTAAATTACATATTTAAAAGAAAAAGATGAACCTATTATAAATTAGCAAGTGGCAAAAAAAGATTCTGAGAAGTTCTCAATGATATACAATATCTCATTCTCGCATCAATTTTTCTTAATTCTTTTTTTTCTTTTGCATCAATTTTTGTTAATCTACTATATTAAAAGAGAAGTTAACAACTTATTTTACGTGTGATATTTTAAAATGGACCCTTCCTTAGAAAGTCATAACTCTAAATATATGTATTATTTATTCAACTATACATTTTATCTTAAGCTAATATAAAAATACTTAATTAATTAAAACAAGTAACTTCCCAATATTTTAGGGATTTCGTAAATAAGAGTAACAATATATTTAATCTTTAAACTACTTTGATATTTTCATTTAAAATATAAATAAAAATAAATATATATATATATATATATATATATTAAATTTTACGAAAATATGATTAAAAATATTTAAACAAGAACTTAATTTTCAAAAATTATATGTAAATAGTTTCACTAATTTCGTGATAGTTTTGAAATATATTATACACTAATATATTCACTTATCATTTATAAAATGAAAAATAAATATTATATCCTATTTTTATTATGTTAAAAATAAAATGTATAGTTGAATAAATAATGCACATATTTAAAGTTATGACTTTCTGAGGGAAGGTCCATTTTAAAATAAATATTATATCCTATTTTTATTATTAAAAGAATTTATTATGTTGATCTAAATATTTTAACAATATATTAATTAAAAATTTATGTAAATATTTTTCACTAATTTTGTAATTAGCAATGAAATATTATTATGTATTAATATATATACTGTTATTATTTATAAAATTTAAATAACAATTATATCATATTTTATCTATTTTATAATCATAATAAATCATGTTAAGATAAAATTATTATATTGAACTAAATATGATAAAATTATATATATATAAATATATATATTTTAGATCATAAATTTTTAAGGGAAAATTTTACAAATACACTTTGTTTGGTACACTTTTTCAACTTTACCATTAGTATGTGGACATTTTCATATATACACAATTTATTAATGACCAAATGACAAAAATAACCCTTACCTTATCTCCCTCAATTATCGATTCTCTTTCTCTCTCTCTCGCGAACCTTCTCCGTCGAGATCCTCCATCAAGCTCCGCCGTCGAGATTTCATCAAGTTTCATCGTCTTCTTCATCTAGCCTCGCCGTCGACGTCTTTATCCAGCCTCGTTGTTGTCGTCTTCATCAAGCCTCGCCGCCGTCGTCTTCGTCGAGATCCATCATCGTCTCCGTCAAAACCTCGACAATGTCAACTTCTGAACGAGGTTCACAACTGGTATGTCTATAATTTCTGTATTTTTTATTTGATTCGATTAATTCTGGGGAAATTTTGATTTTCTGCTTTGTCTTATCGAAGAATCGAACAACACTGCTTTAGAATTCTCATTTGAAAATGTCGATCTAAGAGAACACAATTTACGTAGTGAACATTGAGTATTTGAAAACTTAAATCTGGTTTTCAAGTCATTTTAGTAATTTCTTCCTTCTATTATCCAAAAATAAGATAAGGTTGATTTGAACTTGTCATCTGAATGGTTTCGGTTAAGAGAGAGATTTTCAAATGGTGAAAACTGCATATAAAGAAATTATAACCCCTTATAAATATGGGTTTCATGATATTGACGATTTATAAGGTTTTATAAAGAAGTTTTTAAACAATATTTAAATCTGATAGTTAAATCCGAGTTTGTTTTTCAGTTCGATAGCAATGAGTTTGAATTTTCCGATAGTTAAATCCGAGTTTCATTATTTGAACTTGTCATTTGAATGGTTTTGGTTAAGAGAGAGATTTTCAAATGGTGAAAACTGCATATAAAGAAATTATAACCCCTTATAAATATGATATTGACGATTTATAAGGTTTTATAAAGTATTTTGTAAACAAGAGTTTCATCATGTATGTGTATAAAACTTGTGATATTGTGGAAATACATGAACACTGTGCTTGGATAAAGTATATATAGATCATGATTAGAAAGTTCATATCATCTTTTTGGATCCTCTACATCCATCGGCATCCTCTGCTCGGGACTCCCAAGGTCGGAACGAGAGAGAAGGCTGGGAAGGAGGAGCCTGGTTAGAGGCCGAGGAGGGGGTATTGGGGTCAAAGCGGCGCCGTTCCATCTCCTTTGTGTTAAAGTCTGCCTTTGGATTTTGATCAGTGTACCCGGCAAAGCGAGAGGAGGTTTGGGGCGGCGTCTCCGATGATGACGGGAGGTCGCCGGCGAAGCGAGAGGAGGTTTATAGACTTGCTCGTTTTCTGCTTGGATCATGATTTAGTTTGGCGGATTGGAAGTATTGGTGGAGCAGTTCGTGAAGAAGTTCCCAGAGAAAGTGTTCGTGCACCGTGAGTGTTCGTAACCTATTAGGGATGAACATATGATGACGAAAGTTGTTGACTTTGAATAAAATTTGATACAGGTAGTGACAGTAATAGTTCTACTTTTACGTTTGATGGTGTGGATATGATGGGTGAAAGGCTAGCTAATGAGGTGTGTTTCTCTTCTCTGCAACTTGAGTAAGCTCATTTTCTTGGTGATTGATGTTGATATCTATGTTTTGAAATATTTTTTGCAGGTTTTTCTGTTGTTAAGAACAGAGGGGTGGGTTAAAGAAGATCTCATTTGTGGCTCATTTGTTAGGAGGTCTAGTTGCAAGATCTGTTGTGGGAAGCTGTATGAACAATGACTTGTTATAAAAGTTGTGTAGGTTTAGAAAGCTTCAGCAGATGATGAATCGTCAAGTTCTTTGTCTAATGTATACTATTAATAAGAGTTTATAAAAACTTTATGAAAGCTTATATTCAATTTATAAGAGGTATTATAAGAGCTGTATAGGTTTATAAATCAACTAAAAGAGTCTAACCATTTAGAAAGCCTTATAAAACAATTTATAATGGTTTGTATGATAATTTATAAGGATTTATAAGGGTATGTAAATAATGATTTATAAGGGTATGTAAATAATTTATAAGGGTTCATAAAAATAATAAAGTTTATACACCATAATAAAGGATCATAAAACAATTTATAAAGATATGTAAAATTTCTGAAGCGGTGGAGCCTTGCTTGCTGTCCGCATGTGCCTCAGAATCTGCCACGTATCATCATCTCTTTACAAAGCCTCCACGTGTTCTTTAGTTTTATGAATTTAATCTTCTGTATCAAAGTGTTGACAAAAAGTGTCTATAATTTTCTTATAAATGTTTATAAATGTCTGTAAATTATTTATAAGAAATAAAAGATTAATTGTAATGGTTTATAAAACAATTAATAAGACTTTATAAGAGTTTATAAAATCCGTCTATAAAGCTTTCTAAATAAATTATTAAAGTATAATTCTTTTGTAAGAGTTTATAAAACCAGTCTATAAGGCTTTATAAGGATTATAAATAATTTATAAATGTTTATATATCATTTTAAAAGATTTAGAAATCATTTATAAACCTTTATCAATAGTTTATAAAGTTTATACACCATTATAAAGGATTATAAAACAATTTATAAAGGTATGTAAAATTTATGAAGCGGTGGAGCCTTGCTTGCTGTTCCCATGTGCCTCAGAATCTGCCACGTATCATCATCTCTTTACAAAGCCTGTACATGTTCTTTAGTTTTATGAATTTAATCTTCTGTATCAAAGTGTTGACAAAAAGTGTCTATAATTTTCTTATAAATGTTTGTAAATTATTTATAAGAAATAAAAGATTATTTATAATGATTTATAAAACAATTAATAAGACTTTATAAGAGTTTATAAAATCCGTCTATAAAGCTTTCTAAATAAATTATTAAAGTATAATTCTTTTGTAAGAGTTTATAAAACCAGTCTATAAGGCTTTATAAGGATTATAAATAATTTATAAATGTTTATATATCATTTTAAAAGATTTAGAAATCATTTATAAACCTTTATCAATAGTTTATAAAGTTTATACACCATTATAAAGGATTATAAAACAATTTATAAAGGTATGTAAAATTTATGAAGCGGTGGAGCCTTGCTTGCTGTTCCCATGTGCCTCAGAATCTGCCACGTATCATCATCTCTTTACAAAGCCTGTACATGTTCTTTAGTTTTATGAATTTAATCTTCTGTATCAAAGTGTTGACAAAAAGTGTCTATAATTTTCTTATAAATGTTTGTAAATTATTTATAAGAAATAAAAGATTATTTATAATGATTTATAAAACAATTAATAAGACTTTATAAGAGTTTATAAAATCCGTCTATAAGGCTTTCTAAATAAATTATTAAAGTATAATTCATTTATAAGAGTTTATAAAACCAATCTATAAGGCTTTATAAGAATTAAAAATAATTTATAAATGTTTATATATCATTTCAAAGATTTAGAAATCATTTATAAACCTTTATCAATAGTTTATAAAGTTTATACACAATTATAAAGGATTATAAAACAATTTATAAAGGTATGTAAAATTTCAAGCGGTGGAGTCTTGCTTGCTGTCGCATGTGCCTCGAGAATCTGCCATGTATCATCATCTCTTTACAAAGCCTGTACATGTTCTTTAGTTTTATGAATTTAATCTTACGTATCAAAGTGTTGACAAAAGTGTCTATAATTTTCTTATAAATGTTTGTAAATTATTTATAAGAAATAAAAGATTATTTATAATGATTTATAAAACAATTAATAAGACTTTATAAGAGTTTATAAAATCCGTCTATAAGGCTTTCTAAATAAATTATTAAAGTATAATTCATTTATAAGAGTTTATAAAACCAATCTATAAGGCTTTATAAGAATTAAAAATAATTTATAAATGTTTATATATCATTTCAAAGATTTAGAAATCATTTATAAACCTTTATCAATAGTTTATAAAGTTTATACACAATTATAAAGGATTATAAAACAATTTATAAAGGTATGTAAAATTTCAAGCGGTGGAGTCTTGCTTGCTGTCGCATGTGCCTCGAGAATCGCCATGTATCATCATCTCTTTACAAAGCCTCCACGTGTTCTTTAGTTTTATGAATTTAATCTTACGTATCAAAGTGTTGACAAAAGTGTCTATAATTTTCTTATAAATGTTTATAAATGTCTGTAAATTATTTATAAGAAATAAAAGATTAATTGTAATGGTTTATAAAACAATTAATAAGACTTTATAAGAGTTTATAAAATCCGTCTATAAAGCTTTCTAAATAAATTATTAAAGTATAATTCTTTTGTAAGAGTTTATAAAACCAGTCTATAAGGCTTTATAAGGATTATAAATAATTTATAAATGTTTATATATCATTTTAAAGATTTAGAAATCATTTATAAACCTTTATCAATAGTTTATAAAGTTTATACACCATTATAAAGGATTATAAAACAATTTATAAAGGTATGTAAAATTTATGAAGCGGTGGAGCCTTGCTTGCTGTTCCCATGTGCCTCAGAATCTGCCACGTATCATCATCTCTTTACAAAGCCTGTACATGTTCTTTAGTTTTATGAATTTAATCTTCTGTATCAAAGTCTTGACAAAAGTATCTATAATTTTCTTATAAATGTTTGTAAATTATTTATAAGAAATAAAAGATTATTTATAATGATTTATAAAACAATTAATAAGACTTTATAAGAGTTTATAAAATCCGTCTATAAGGCTTTCTAAATAAATTATTAAAGTATAATTCATTTATAAGAGTTTATAAAACCAATCTATAAGGCTTTATAAGAATTAAAAATAATTTATAAATGTTTATATATCATTTCAAAGATTTAGAAATCATTTATAAACCTTTATCAATAGTTTATAAAGTTTATACACAATTATAAAGGATTATAAAACAATTTATAAAGGTATGTAAAATTTCTGAAGCGGTGGAGTCTTGCTTGCTGTCCGCATGTGCCTCAGAATCTGCCATGTATCATCATCTCTTTACAAAGCCTGCACGTGTTCTTTAGTTTTATGAATTTAATCTTCTGTATCAAAGTCTTGACAAAAAGTATCTATAATTTTCTTATAAATGTTTATAAATGTTTGTAAATTATTTATAAGAAATAAAAGATTATTTATAATGGTTTATAAAACAATTAATAAGACTTTATAAGAGTTTATAAAATCCGTCTATAAGGCTTTCTAAATAAATTATTAAAGTATAATTCATTTATAAGAGTTTATAAAACCAATCTATAAGGCTTTATAAGGATTATAAATAATTTATAAATGTATATATATCCATTTTAAAGATTTAGAAATCATTTATAAACATTTACCAATAGTTTATATATTCCTATAAATGATTTATAAACCTTTATAAAATCACTTATAAGAATATACCAAATATTTATAAGGTTTTATAAAATTGTTTATTAGGATTTATAAACATTTCTAAAAGTAATTCGTTTATAAGGTCTTAAAAACATTTTTTAAAAGCTTGTAAATCATTTATAAGGATTTGTAGAAAAATTTTGTCTAAGAATTTATATAACATTTGTAGAAAAAAAACACAGCATATCACTACAAACATCATGGATGCATGAAAAGAGATTCACAAACGAAGCAATTTTTATACAGACCTCAACGGTTATTAGCTGGATCATATTCGACCATCTATAAAGTTTATAAAACACATATAAATATTTATATAACTATTTATAAAGGTTTATAAAACCATTTATAAGTTTTATAAGAGCTTATAAAACCTTGTATCAACCATCTATAAAGTTTATAAAACAAATATAAACATTTATATAACTATTTATAAAGGTTTATAAAATTATTTAAAAGGGTTTAATAACTATTTACAAGAACTTATAAGCTATTTATAAGATATATCTTATTGGAACCCTAGACCAATGATAAATTTTGAAAAGAAGCGAATGATATGGTTGACTGAGGTTGGGTAGACCAGAATCCAGCATAGTAATTTACAGAAGAATTTGCTGGAACACCTGAAAAGGTAAAAGTGAAATTAAGCAACTCAAGATAGAACTAGTAACAATATCCGCTATATAGGACTAACTACAGTTACAGGTCTAAGCACCTAATGATAGCACTTGGATTTGGCTATTATAACTCTTTATTGTATAAAACCGTAGCGAACCAACCAGACTATGCTATTCTCCAAGTCAAAGGCTATCAATATCTTACCACTACAACTGCATCTACGGAAACAAAGATGGAATATAAAACAGGAAGACTTACCAGTGCCCTGAGAAGCAGCACCATTGAGCACCATCTTAGGCCTGAAATGGCTCACAGCTGATTAACAGTAGTAACTTCACTACTAATACACTTATTAGCCACAGAAACATTCTTTCCTGCAGAAACAAATGGCAAAGAATCATTAACGATGCCTGAAGACAAAGCTCGATGGTTTGTTATAAAAGCGTACAGTATGCACATACCAAGACCTGGAGATGCAACACCATTGATTGGCCGTGACAAGTGAGATACCATAGGTGTCAAAAAGTGTTTTGCTTCTTCCATCTGCAGAATTTTTTTTTCACCAAAAACATGATCAAAAACCCACAAAAGAAAAAAAAATCACATCCTTTCAAGAATCTAAACAAAGTTGTAACCTTTCTTTTGCCAAGAGACACATCTCGGAGATAGTAATCTTAGGAGCTATGAATCCTAAACTCTGGTCTTTACAATTCAAACCCAGATCTTCAATTACACCTCTAACACCATCGCCACCGATGATATCATTAGGAGTAAACTCTTGACACATCTCAGCTAGTTTCGACCCAGCTTCAACCATCAGCTCGAGTTCCATCTCCGTCGGGGATTTTCCTTCTCGCATCCTCCCTAACGCCAATAAAACCAGCACGATCTCCGCCACGTACTATGTTCATCTCTTCTCCAAATCGTCGTTTCTTCGCGGGAGGAGACATCGGTTCTTCTCCGTTATCGTTGAGACGTTACTAGCTGCCACATCCACATCTATTGGGCAAAGGACTCGTACTGTCGCCGTCTCGCAGTCCCACGAAGGAGCCATCACCGACGGTCCGATCGTCGTCCTTCACCGGAGCTCACCGGATTCTCGGATTTCCACATCGAAGAAGAAGAAGATATGGTTTAGATAAAAGCTTTTTTAATTAGGGACATAGTGGTCATTTTCCAATTAAAAATCTGGTGGTATAGTTGATTAGTGTATAATTGAAAAGTGGTATAAGGGAAATGGTATTTTTGGCAATTTCTAATGTTAATACTGTTAAGCTAATATAAAAATACTTAATTAATTAAAACAAGTAACTTCCCAATATTTTAGGGTTTTCGTAAATAAGAGTAACAATATATTTAATCTTTAAGCTACTTTGATATTTTCATTTAAAATATAAATATAAACATATATATATATATATTAAATTTTACGAAAATATGATTAAAAATATTTAAACAAGAACTTAATTTTCAAAAATTATATGTAAATAGTTTCACTAATTTCGTGATAGTTTTGAAATATATTATACACTAATATATTCCCTTATCATTTATAAAATGAAAAATAAATATTATATCTTATTTTTATTACGTTAAAAATAAAATGTATAGTTGAATAAATAATGCACATATTTAAAGTTATGACTTTCTAAGGGAAGGTCCATTTTAAAGTAAATATTATATACTATTTTTTATTATTAAAAGAATATTATTATGTTGATCTAAATATTTTAACAATATATTAATTAAAATTTATGTAAATATTTTCACTAATTTCGTAATTAGCAATGAAATATTATTAAGCATTAATATATATACTGTTATTATTTATAAAATTTAAATAAAAATTATATCATATTTTTATCTATTTTATAATCATAATCAATCATGTTAAGATACAATTATTATATTGAACTAAATATGATAAAATTATATTATACTGATAGATTATAAATTTTATTTTCATACATATAAAATATTTATGTTAAAAAATATAATATGATCACATACTTCAATACATATATAAAAATTTACATAACTTAGATTTTTGTATATATAATAATATATTATGTAAAATGAATAAATATAAAAGTATTACGAAACTGAAATCCAGTTTTAAAGGACGGGTACAAATTTAACAAAAATTAAATAAAAAATAATTTTATGCGCATATTAATTTGCTTAATAACTAAATGCAAATACAATAGGATAAATATATAATAAGAAGAAACAAATACATATGATAATTTTAAACAATTGGTTATTTACAACATATAAACTATTATATTTTTAATAGTTATATTAACATTTAAACATATGATTAAAATTAAAAATGTATACCATTAATTATCTAAAATAATTATATATACATATAAAATTGAAAATAACACCTGCGCGGTTGCGCGGGTCGAGATCTAGTTCTTATATTATAATTCAGATACTCGGTGATGTTGAGATATCAACGGAGGGTTAGCTGTAGTAATATATATAATACTTTTGTTTTTTTTTCGAGATACTCCATTCATTTTGGGCTGTAACTGTTATTAGAATATTTTCCAAATTAAATTGATTTTTTATTAGTTAGCTTTAAAATTAAATTTTAAATTGTTAGTTCAAATTTTTTTTTAAAAAATATTTCAATTTATTCACATTTCATGATAATATTCCAGTTGCTCTTAAACCAACACAGGATCAAAATTTATTTTTTAATAAAATTAATTTTAAGAACAAGAATTAATTTTTAAACTATTAGTTCAAAGAATTTTAAAATATTTTAATTTATTCAAACTTCATGTAACCATGCTAATACTCATATTAGAAGTTATATTATACAACCTCATATATATTGTAATGAATTTTCCAATGTTCAAAATTAAAATATTCTTATCCACATACTAAATCAAAGTCCCCGATTGAGACTTTGACAAATTAAGTCACATCCTCTTACAGTGTCCGCTACTTTTTGTTTGCGTTTTATTTTTGTCTAAAATAGGTAGTGTCGCCTCCAAAAATCGAACTTGAGTAGGGGAGTGCCTACTAGACACTCTTTTACAGTTTTACCAAAAGATCAATAGTTGGTTTTTGTTTATGGTTTGATTGATGCAAATAACTCAAATAATAAAGATTTCCACTTATACAGCACTCAAAAGCCATTTTATGAGCTATGAATGTCCGGAAATGAGATGAGACATACAGAAGTAAGAACAAAAAAAAAATATGTAGCAAACTATATATTACTATTTGGTTTTGAGATAGAAACTCATTTACCTTGACATAATATAAGAAAAATTCATTGATTGTGAGTGAGAACTACTACTTTTATTGATGATAAGTATATGCAAAAATGGTGAATTCAACACAATAAGTCATCTATTTTGGTTCATAATTCAACAACATAAATTGAGAATTTTATTGATTGGATGTACTTGGTTACAGGGGCGGAGTGAGAGTGTAACGTACGGGGGTACTAATTTTAATTTTATTTAACAATTTTTAAGCACTTTAAAAATATTGAAGGACTTCACTGGAGATCGAACCCAGACTTTCTGGTTCTTTTTTTTTTTGATTACTGTGCTAACTGTATGGCTTGGTTCCTAAGCAATATATAATATTGAATGAGTTTAAATTATATCTTGGAACACCATTCACTTTTCTATCATATAGATAAGTGTATATGCATTACATGGCAATAGAAAACGTGATATATTAAAGGGTAAAATATGCATTTATACCTATTGGGTTAACTAATCTAGACTTAGGGTTTAGAGTTAAGGGGTGAATTTTGGGATTGAGTTTTAAATTTCAAAAATAAAAAAAATCAAAATTTCAAAATAAAAGGAACTATTTTGGTCATTTTATTTTTTGAGGGCTATTTTTATAAAAACTTTAAAAGAGCTATTTGAGAGAATTATCCATAAGAGTATATGAGTTGTTCAAGAAAAAAGAGTACATGCATTACATTGCAATAGAAAACATGATATTTTCGCCATTCTTTTTTCTCGGTGTAATTCCCCATTCTTTTTCATTAACCAAGTCAGTTCAGAATAAGGTTTACAGAATTATAGGTTACTACAAAAAAAATTGGATGGTGCATAATTTATGGTTCTACCCAATTTTTCCATAGTAAAATGAGTTAAAATTTGAAACAAAATAGTTTGTACATATTTAATGAAATCATGTTATATATGCTAATTTATACTCCTTCCGCTTCATATTAAATGTCATTTTAATTTTTAAATTTTTTTAATTATAAGTGGTGTTTTACATTTTCAAGGTAAATATCAAATGTTTTTTCTAATTTTATTCTTACTATTAATTCATTAATTAATAAAATAAAAAATAAAATAATGTAATAAATAAAGTAAAAAGAAAATTTAATTATTTTTTAGTTAGTAAAACTCAACATAGTCAATACATCAAAGCACAAAAAGTATAAATAGGCATAGTGTGCAAAAACGTTAAACAATATGAAATGTAGAGAGTCTAAGTTTGGATAAATAATTTTACAAAATCGTTTTTTTCCCATCGCGTTTTTAACATAAAAGATATAAGATTTTGATTCTGAACTTTACTCTTCTAATAAGACACTCAAAATTTGAACACAAATGATGGTTATGAGTTTTCTGACTGATACTATGTTTCAAAACTATAAATAAGTCCAATTAATTTAGGCAGCAGTTTTGTGACTGCAAAACGACTAGACTTATATAGATAATTGCATGAGTTAGAAGAGCATTGTTCGAGAAGAGTAAAATGAAAAATAAGAAGACAGAGTACTTACTCGCGAAGTGGAAGAAGTCTTCGTAGAAACTAACACGGTAGAAGAAGGAATTAAGGAATTAATCGGAACATCTAGCTCTGGTGGTAAAGGGCTCACGGCTGTGAGTTCCGTCACCTGGGTTCAAATCCCGGTCACTGGGAAATTAAAATTTTGGCATCGACAGAAACAGAGGACCGACACGTGGCAACATGTGACTAGTCTGGACTACTTCTATGGAGCCAAGATACCTCTGTATAATTAAAAAAAAGAAAGAAATTAAGTACACTACAAACCAAATGGAGATGAAGAAGAGAGGGAAAAGAGCCGGCCCAATAATGTGGTAAAAGATGGGAGAAAGGGACACTTGTCAGAAAGAAAACAAAAGGCATCACGAGACTTTCGTTTGCCTTAATTTCTCATCCCTGCGATTTTGTTTTAGTTTGTTTGTCAATAATGATTTGTAGAGTTGAGACAATAGGTGACATCTTTGCATAAGTTTTGACATACATGTAATGTTATAGTAAAAATAAAAACTGTAAATATCTGTAAATGAAAATAATTATAATTGAATAAAAGAATTATTATATTTGTGTTTGCTTACAAGATCTAAAGAATCTATCGGCTGTGAGGACATACATATATATATATATATATATATATATATATGTGGATTTTTAATTAGGAAATGAGGTGAGTGAAATTGTTGGAATTCATACCGGTTTATAACAATTTATAAATCAACCTATGAATTCATATGCCAAGAATCTCATACCAATACTAAAATAAACTTATATCTTAGATAAATATTCCGGCTTTCAGCAGCAAATCCAGGATATACCTCATTAAAGTGTTTCCACGCTATGGCATCAGATGGGTGATGCATTTCGCCTGCCGGAGTCACATGTTCCTTATGCCACCGCATATTGGAAGCTGTCGCCTCAAGTTGGTATAGACGTTTTAGACGATCTGCAATAGGCAAGTAATACATTCTCTGCTTTGGCTTGCTTTTTCCATTTCCATTGTTCGGGTAGTAGCGATCTTCTTTACAAAACCTACAACTAACCAAATTCGAATCTTCCTTCCAAAAAAGCATACAATTCTTCACGCAAACATCAATCTTCTGTAGGGGTAACCCAAGCCCTCGTGTCAGTTTCTTTGTCTCGTAATATGTTGATGGAGCATTATTCGGCTGCGGAAGCATTTTTTAAATACTTCAGATATCTCATCTACACAAGCTTCCGCCAAATTATAATATGTCTTCACTTTCATCATCCGCGAAGCAAGAGACAACTGAGATATTCTGTCTGCACACCCTTCGTAGAGAGGTTGACTGGCTGCTTCAAATGCTTCAAAAACACTATCACGATATGGCTTTGCTACGTCCGTCTCTTCTATAGGTTCCAGTATGTATGGCGGCGCAAAGTCCGCTGGTACTTCTGGATTACCCTGGTAGTGATCTTCATGAGCATTCCAAGTAGGATTCTTCGACATTTCCTCTTCGTCCGTTGAATGATTCGCTCCAGAACTCTCACCAACAGTGTAGAATTTCTCTCCATGACTCGTCCAAACATAGTAATTTCCCTTAAAACCGTATAAGAATAGATGTCTTGAGACAACTTTTGCATCTCGTTGCTTCACATTTTTGCAGCGAGCAGACGGACACAATAACGTTTGCCGCTCCTTGTAATCTCCTTGATTACACACAAACTGAAGAAATGCGTCAATGCCTCCGAGAAACACTTCTGAAACGGAATTACTCTGAGGATCAATCATTTGATCCATCCATTCTCTTGAATCAAAGTAGAAAGACATAGTTTTGTTTAGAAAATTTGGTTGAAGAACAAAAGTTGTTAATGTTTCACGGGAAGTGAATATAGTTTAGAAAATAGCCACGCAATAGCCACGGAATGTTCGTGGCTAGTTAAAATATCCTTGCCACATGAATCTTTCTCTGTTTCGGACTGAAAAAGCTAAACATAGCCACGGTATTGCCATGAAATTTTTTTGGCTTAGTACATTTATTCACTTTTTGATGTCGGCAGAAAAAAAACAAAATATTTCCACGATAAATGTAGTGGCAAAATCGTGGCTATTAAAGTGCCACGACATTTTCGTTGCTATACCGTGGCTATTATAGCCACGAAATATTTTCGTGACTATTTCGCGTTTACCGTGGCTTATTTTCTTTCGTGGCTGTTGCGTGGCGAATTCGTTGCTTTTTTTATACCGCCACGGTTTTACAGTGGAACAACCGTGGCTATGCGGTAGATTTCTACTAGTGAATTATATTGGATATAATTAGCAAAGTGTTGCTTACCTAAGTAGCTATACATTCGAGCGATGAGCCAAAGCTCACTCGGATTTTAGTGAAATATGGATCTTGAATTATTATATTCATTTGAGGAAAATGTTATGAATATAATACGAGTTTTCTTAATTGTTTAGATTTCTCTAAATTCCTGAACATCATATTAATATTAGCTATTCTTCTATTCCAGCAAACTTCTCAGAACCCATTTTCATTGCGATTTTCCCTTAAAAAGGACAAATTTAATGGATCAAAGTTCCTCCAATGGTATCAAAACCCGAGAATTGTTCTCAAACAAAAGTTTAAACCCTACTTGGAAGATCTGAAAAAAAGACTTTTGAAACATCGTCTAGGGGTATGTATGTTATAGAAGTAAATGTTACTACTTCTGGTTCTACTTCTTAGGTATTGGATACCGGCTGTGGTGCTCATATTTGTACGAATATCATGAATGGCCTAAGCAACAATAGAATTTTGGAGAAAGGACAAGTGGATCTGCGCGTGGGAAATGGAGCAAGAGTTGCTGCATTAGCCGTAGGAACATTTCATTTGTCTTTACCTTCATGCTTGGTTTTAGAACTTAAGAATTTCTACTATGTACCTGCTATAAGTTTATTTCCATTCCTTTTTTGGATTTGGAAGGATTTGAATTTATGATAAAAAACAAATATTGTTCTTTTGATCGTAATGATATCTTTTATGGTAGCGGTTCATTAGAGAATGAGCTTTATATTGTAGACTAAAGTGTGCATGTCTATAATATTAGTACCAAAAGATTCAAGTATAACGACACGAATCAAACTTTCCTTTGGCATGTCGTTTGGGCCACATAAATGAGAAACGCATTCAAAAGCTTCATAGTGATGGACTTTTGAGCTCATTTGATTATGAAGCATATGAAAAATGAGAATCTTGTTTATTGGATAAAATGACTAAGGCTCATTTTACTGGACACGGTGAAAGATCCAAAGACTTGTTGGAACTTATACATAGTGATGTATGTGGACCGATGAGTATAAGTGCCAGAGGAAACTATCAGTACTTCATTACATTTACTGACGACTTCAGTAGATATATTATGTTTATCTAATGAAACATAAGTCTGAATCTTTTTAAAAGTTCAAAGAATTTCAGCATGAAGTACAAAATCAGCTTTGACAAGAAAATAAAAGCTCTTTGATCTGATCGAGATGGAGAATATTTGATTCAAGTGTTTAATTATCATCTGAGAGAATGTGGAATTGTTTCACAACTCACTCCTCCAGAAACACCACAATGGAATGGTGTGTCTGAAAGGAGGAATCGAACTTTATTAGATATGGTTCGGTCTATGATGATTCATGCAGATATTCCACCATCCTTTTGGGGTTACGCTCTAGAAACTTCTGCATTCACACTAAACATATGTCCATCAAAATCAGTTGAGAAGACACCATATGAGATGTGGACTGGAAAGGTTCCAAATTTTTATGGGTTCTGATGCTTATGTTAAACATATGTTTACAGATAAGCTTGGACCAAAACCTAATAAATGCTCCTTTGTTGGTTATCCCAAAGAAACCAAAGGTTATTACTTTTACAATTCCACCGAGAACAAAGTGTTTGTTGCTCGTAGTGGCGTTTTTCTTGAGAGAGAATTTATTTCTAAGAAGAATAGTGGGAGTAAAGTAAAACTCGAAGAAGTTCGAGTAACACAGGAGATTGTTTCATCCTCTCAGGAAGATGATCAATTAGATTTACAAAGAGTCATAGAATTTACACCTGTGGAACCTAAGTTACGTAGGTCCGAAAGGACGCATCACGAACTTGATAGATATGGGTTTGGGTGACGGATCATCATGATCTATTGATAATAGAAAGTGATGAACCTACATCCTTTGAGGAAGCTATGATGGGCCCTGACTCCGATAAATGGCGAGAAGCCACAGAATCCGAGATGGACTCCATGTCAAAAACAAAGTGTGGACTTTGGTTGATTTACCTAATGGTGTTACAACCATTGAGTGTAAATGGCTTTCCAAGAAGAAAACTGACATGGATGGTAATATACGAATATACAAAGCTAGATTGGTGGCTAAAGATTACAAAAAAAAATCATGGTATCAACTATGATGAAACATATTCACCAGTTGCAATGCTTAAGTCCATTCGGATTCTCCTAGCAACTGCTGCTTATTATGACTATGAGATTTGGCAGATGGATGTGAAAACAGTTTTCCTTAATGTAAATCTTGAAGAGGATGTGTACATGACACAACCTGAAGGTTTCACAGTTCCTAGAAATGCTTGGAAAGTATGCAAGCTTAACCGTGGCATTTATGGTTTGAAGCAAGCATCTCAGAGCTGGAATCTTCGTTTTAATGAGGTAATCAAAGAGTTTGATTGCATTAGAAATGAATAAGAACCTTGTGTTTACAAGAAGACTAGTGAGAGCGCAATTGTTTTCTTAGTGTTGTATGTAGATGACATAATTCTCATTGGAAATGACGTTCCTATGCTTAATTATGTGAAGACTTGGCTTGGAGGTTGTTTCTCAATGAAAGACATGGGAAAAGCTGCATATATTCTTGAAATAAGAATCTATATAGATATATTAAATAAGACTATTGGATTATGTCATGATGCTTATATTGATAAGATTTTGCATAGATTCAAGATGCATGATTCCAAGAAAGGCTTCTTGCCGATGTCTCATGGCATAACTCTCAACAAGACTTAGTGTCCGTCGACACATGATGACCGAGAGCGCATTAGTAGAATCCCATATGCTTCTGTTGTAGGATCTATCATGTATGCAATGCTCTGTACTCGTCCAGATGTTGCATGTGCTTTGATCATGACGAGTCGATACTAATCTGATCCAGGTGAAAGTCACTGGACAGCAGTTAAGACTATCCTCAAGTATTTGAGAAATACTAAAGATAAGTTCTTGGTCTATGGAGGAAGTAATGAGCTTGTTGCGAGTAGTTACACTGATGCCAGATTTCAGACAGACAAAGATGATTTCCGATCACAATCTGGTTTCATCTTTTGTGGAGGAGCAGTGAGCTGGAAGA
Source organism: Brassica carinata (assembly GCA_016771965.1). Lineage (NCBI taxonomy): Eukaryota > Viridiplantae > Streptophyta > Magnoliopsida > Brassicales > Brassicaceae > Brassica > Brassica carinata. Next base: position 48,605,562 of record CM028693.1, on the reverse strand, counting down.
TTTCCAAGCAAAGCACCGTAGCAGACTCAACAACTGAAGCTGAATCAATCGCTTCTTCTGAAGCAGCAAAGGAAGCTATTTGGATTCGGAATTTCATTGTTGAACTGGGTGTGGTTCCCAGTATTTCTAATCCAGTGGATCTCTATTGTGACAACAATGGAGCCATCGCACAGGCGAAAGAACCCAGATCCCACCAATAATCCAAACACATTCAAAGGAGATATCATCTCATTCATGATATCGTCGATACAGGAGATGTGAAGATTAGCAGAGTCTCAACGGATGCAAATGTTGCTGATCCATTGACTAAGCCTCTTCCACGGTATAAGCATGAGAGTCATACTACTGCTATAGGCATTAAGTTTTTTAAGATGTGATCTTGGTTCTAGTGGGAGACTTTTATTTTATGATATGATGTTCAGGTTACATACATTTGGTTATGTTTTAAAACTAATGAAATTGTTTCAGATTTATTTTATTATAGGATAATTAAATAAAAGTCCCAAAATAATTTATATCATTCTAATAGGTCATCAAGTACGTGACTTGATTATGAAACCCTATAAGTGAAAGATGCTATAAGTTATTGAGGTCCCGAGTCAAGGTTGTTAGCATGAGACATTAATAACTGAGAATGACTAGTATGTGAGGTGATTGATGACTAAAATGGATTCATTCAATATGTGGTATCAAAGTCAATCACATAGATATGTGTTGGAGAACACAGTATCGGACTGACCCGCTATGAGAACTCTACAAAAGTGTTATATGAGTATCATAAACGTTTCTCATTACGACTATAGAGTATAGTCTATCGACCTGAGTTCATCATGATTCTTTATTTATGAATTAGTTCACTTTGACCTTGTCAAATGTCAGCCATAACTGGTGATTATAAAGGCATTGATTAGGTGTTTTATGAAGTTTGTAAGGAACAGGGATGGAACAAGATGGGATTTGTCCCTCCCATATAACGGGAGATAAATATCTTTGGGCCTATCGAAGATTTGATACTGAGAAATTCATGGCCATGCTCAAACCAGGTGAATGTCAGTCGTTTATTTTATCAGTATAAATTAAAGTTCGATAAACATGATCTAGCTTAATAAGGATGACACTAGTTCTTGCCTTATGATGAGATCGAGATATAGGGACAAAAGGATTATGAGAATAGATGATTCTAGTACAAGTGGGAGATTGTTGGGAATGTCCTGAAATCTATTGTACTTACTCTAGTTAAAGTCGTAACATCGAGGTTCGACCGTCATATAATATTAGGTTGTTATAATTTTTTGCTAGAAACCGCTTATAATCTATGAATTAAGAGTTTATTACTAATATTATATGATCCTACAGGATCACACACCTAAGCAGATTGGATCAATAATATTTTAGAGTTATGGGAATAACAATATATATATAATTTGTGATATAATAATAATAAGTATATATATTGTATACTTGATCACGTGAAAGAAGAGATAGTAATCTCATTCACGTTGATACAGATATATATATATTAATGGGTTTGGCCCATGTTCCTAATTATGAGATTTATGTTAAGTTGACGTTTGTTATAAAACATAACGACATTTGCATAACAAGTTGACGAGAAAAATAAAGCTCTAACTCTAAGAATGAGACAAAAGAGTTTGTTAAGGTTTTGAGATTTGATCTCGGTGGTACTAGCATCCCGTTCGATCTAGTCTGTGTGTGTGTGGATTAGTTCACTTTGACCTTGTCAAATGTCAGCCATAACTGGTGATTATAAAGGCATTGATTAGGTGTTTTATGAAGTTTGTAAGGAACAGGGATGGAACAAGATGGGATTTGTCCCTCCCATATAACGGAGATAAATATCTTTGGGCCTATCGAAGATTTGATACTGAGAAATTCATGGCCATGCTCAAACCAGGTGAATGTCAGTCGTTTATTTTATCAGTATAAATTAAAGTTCGATAAACATGATCTAGCTTAATAAGGATGACACTAGTTCTTGCCTTATGATGAGATCGAGATATAGGGACAAAAGGATTATGAGAATAGATGATTCTAGTACAAGTGGGAGATTGTTGGGAATGTCCTGAAATCTATTGTACTTACTCTAGTTAAAGTCGTAACATCGAGGTTCGACCGTCATATAATATTAGGTTGTTATAATTTTTGCTAGAAACCGCTTATAATCTATGAATTAAGAGTTTATTACTAATATTATATGATCCTACAGGATCACACACCTAAGCAGATTGGATCAATAATATTTTAGAGTTATGGGAATAACAATATATATATAATTTGTGATATAATAATAATAAGTATATATATTGTATACTTGATCACGTGAAAGAAGAGATAGTAATCTCATTCACGTTGATACAGATATATATATATTAATGGGTTTGGCCCATGTTCCTAATTATGAGATTTATGTTAAGTTGACGTTTGTTATAAAACATAACGACATTTGCATAACAAGTTGACGAGAAAAATAAAGCTCTAACTCTAAGAATGAGACAAAAGAGTTTGTTAAGGTTTTTGAGATTTGATCTCGGTGGTACTAGCATCCCGTTCCGATCTAGTCTGTGTGTGTGTGGATACCGGTAGAGGTACGATTTTTGGAGTGCTTGAAATCTCGACTTGGTTTCTTTTCGCTGTAAATTTTCAGGTTTAATCCGATTGGTATGAATGGAGAAGCATATTCCCTTTGGCCTGTTATTGTAACTCCATACAATTTGCCTCCAGGAATGTGTATGAAAAGAGAATTCCTTTACCTTTCGGTATTAGTTCCCGGGCCGAAACATCCAAGGAAAAGCTTAGATATTTACCTTCAGCCGTTGATTGAAGAATTACAGATGTTATGGAGGGATGGTGTGGAGGCATATGATATCTCAATGAAAGAAAGATTCAAAATGCGAGCAGTTTTGATGTGGACGATAAGCGATTATCCAGCTTATGGGATGCTTTCAGGTTGGACGACTCATGGTCAGTTGTCGTGCCCATATTGTCAAGATGAAACGGGTGCATTCTGGTTATCTAACGGAAGGAAACATAGTTGGTTTGATTGCCATAGAAGGTTTTTAGATGCAGATCATCCTTACAGAAAAAACACTCAGGCATTTAGACGGGGAAAAACAGTTTTAGATCCTCCTCCTCCGTGGTTGACCAGAGAAGAAATATTCCGTGAAAGGATAAACAATATAAGAGGTTTATCAAAATCAGTTGATTGTGGAGGAAATGGACATGATAATCCATCGAAGACAATATCTGGATATGGAGTTACTCACAATTGGGTAAAGAAGAGTATCTTCTGGGAGTTACCGTATTGGGAAAATCATCTTCTTCAGCATAGCCTTGATTTCATGCATATTGAGAAAAACTTCTTCGATAACCTGACAAACACGGTGTTAAATGCTCTTGGAAAGACGAAAGACAACATCAAAAGCAGATTGGATCTTTCAGGACTATGCAAAAGACGGGATTTAGAGATGAAAGAGGATGGAACGATGCTCGTGCCAATATTCAGGCTGTCAAATGCACGAAAACGAGCATTCCTTATGTGGTTGAAAAATGACATAAAATTTCCCGATGGATACTCTTCCAAATTTAGTCGATGTATTGACGAAAGCAATTTAAAGCTATATGGACTGAAAAGTCATGATTGTCATGTCATAATGGAATGACTATCCATTTGCGTTCGCTGAACTCCTTCCAAAAAATGTTCACACATCGATTAGAGGTATTTATTTGTTTGTATCATTTTATAATTTACTATAATTTATGGTATAATTAATTTTATTGTTTTGTTTACAGATATTGCTCTCTTCTTCCGAGATATCTCTTCGAAGATTTTGAAAGAGTCAGATGTTGGCCTTTTAAAGGCAAATATCGCTGTGAAGCTTTGTAACTTGGAAAAGATATTTCCTCCATCATTCTTTGATGTTATGCAACATCTTCTTGTGCACCTTCCAGATGAGACAGCCTTAGGTGGTCCCGTCCATTTTAGGTGGATGTATGTATTTGAAATATACATGTACCATTTGAAGAAGATGGTCAAAAACAAAGCACACATTGCAGGTTCGATAGTTGCACAATGGATAAACGAGGAGAATTTCAAATGCTTCCTCTAATTTTTGTGGGCATCCTGAAATCATGACCATTCCAGAAGGTCTGAGTGATATTCGTTTCTCATACAATTATGCGGATGTACCACCCTTGTTTTACCATGAAGGGAGAATCAGTGGTTAGTGCTCAACTAGTTGGTTGAGTGATTAAGATGACACCATTCTTCAGACATTTATGATGCTCAACTGTGAAACATTTGCTCCATATGAAAGGTAGTAAAATATTATGAAAATTCAAATATAAATACATATTTCTAGTTACATAATTAAGATTTAAATGCGTGCAGGATGTTTAAAGAATATATGACTCTAAGTGTTCCTGATATTACTCCGGCTGCAATGCAAAAAGCGAAAGACACCAAATTTGCTGAGTGGTGCAAAGACTATGTGAGTTATTGTTTTTTACTATTAAGTTTCACAATTCATTTAATTAAATTTTTAATTTATAACAATATTATTGTATTGCAGATTTATGATGCGACTCAGTTTTACACATTTTCTTTGTGGATGTTGGATTTTGTACAAGGTCTTAGGCGTAGTTATAGGTCTTGGCCAATATACCACACACGTGGATACACTTTCCACACTCACAACCACGGTCAAAATAAGAAAACTCAACATTATGGTGTATGTGTACCTGGAACCAATGAAACAGACTACTACTGCCTCATACAAGAGATCGTAATGGTGGAGTACCATGGTGATGTTGGCTTGAAAGTCATGGTTTTTAAATGTTTGTGGTTTGACACGATGGAAAATTTCGGTATGAGAACACATCCATTTGGTCTTGTTGATGTCTCACCACGAATACAATATGCAAAATATGATCCTTTTGTATTACCTGGTAAGTGAAAATATATATTTATTTGTTTGAGATTTGATTATTGATGAAAAGCCATGATTTAAAGCTATGATATTGTTGTACCACGAACAGGTAACTGTGATCAAGCATGTTTTATTCCTTATCCACGGGTACGTCGACAATCAGTCGATGACTGGTGGGCATGTGCAAAAATTTTTCCTCGAGGAATACGAGAAACGTCAGAAATTGCTTTAACGGCATGGCAAGATAATAGACGTGATCAGGTTGCTGAAAGTTCATTGTTACGGGTTAAAACACATGTTGTTGATGATGTGTCCGATTATGATATTGCTCCGGTGAATCCTCCAAACGGTGAATATGTATCAGATGGTGATGTAGAAGCAGACTGTGATTCAGATGATGATTCGGAACTGAAAATATATTCCAAGATTGTAAAATATGTGTTTAAGGTTGAATGTGTTAAAAAATACATTGTAGGATGAAAATAAGTTGTAAGGTTGTAAAATAAATGGTAAGGTTGTAAAATATATGGTTTTATAAAATATTGTAAGGTTGTAGAATAAATGGTAAGGTTGTAAAATATATGGTTTTATGTAAGGTTTTAAAATATATTGTGAGATTTTTGGAATGTGTATGTAAGTTGTTGTATGAGTAAAAGGTTGAAGGAAGATGGTTTAGGGATTATAGTTTAGGGGTTAGATGTTTGTGGTTCCGTTTTTTGAAGGTAGCCACGCTTATTTCGTGGCTGTGTAGTGGCTATGTGGAAATTGGAGAAAACCAATTGGTTTGCCTCCAATGTATTTGGTTTTGGCTCCATTGTTTTTGGGTTTGGCGGTTCATATTAAAAAGTAGCCAATGTAATTTTGTGGGTTTGTCGTGGCTATGGTGAAATTTTGGTTTATTATTTGGTTTGCCTCCAATTTATTCTGTGTTGGCTCCAATTATTTTTCATGTCGCGGTTATTGCTAAAATTGAGCCACGGTTAGCCACGCTAGTTGTCGTGGCATAGGTTAAAGGCTTTAATATCGGTTTTCCTCTTTCTTCCAACACTTAGAAAAAAAAAACCGTAACTCTCTCTCTCGAGTCGTGACCCCGAAAGCTATCATCTTCTCCGATTTCAAGTGTCGCTTTCTCCGATTCCGAGCATCACCGTCTCCTGTCTCCTTCTCACATCTCTCATGGTAAACCCTTTCTCTCCTTAGCTAAATAGAAACCCTTTGATTCTCGAATCGATTAGATGTTCTAGGGTTTCGATTTCTTAATTTTTTTGGGCCTTTTAATTCTTCTTCTACGGTTTCGATTTCTTTGCTTCTGTGTGTGTTTCGATTTAGGGTTTCGATTTGTTTTCAAGCTAGGGTTTCGATTTGTTTTCAATTTAGGGTTTCGATTTGGGGTTTGTTCTTTGTCTAGTAATTGTTCTTGTGAATTGATTAGCTCTCTGTCTCTTATTGTTTTTAGATTTGTCTTTCTCTCTTATTTTTTACTCGGACCTAAAAGTGTTTTAATTTATCATGTTCTGCTCTCTGTCTCTTTTATTTCGCTTTATCTCTGTTCATACTTGCTTGTATACTAATGTTTCTTCTTCATTTGTTGTGAACAGATGAACTCACAAAGAGAACCTAGGACAACTGCTGCGCCTCCTCCTATGCCTCCTGGTGCTACTGGACTGGCTTCGAACCATGCTGCTTCCTCTTCTCGTTCCAATAGCTACCCTCAGATGACCCTCAATGCCATGCTCAATTCACCTGCTAGGCTAGCACAGCCTCATCTCCATCCAGATAAAATCAATGGAGCTTTATGGTAAGATTACATTTGGTCTCCATCTCTTTCTTAGACTAAGATAGTTTCTGTTATTTGAATTATGGCTGTGATTGCTTATGATAGTTTTTGTTTGGGATTGTTACTTATGATTGTTTTTTTTTTTTTTTGGATTTTTTGTGAATGTATTGTTTCTGTTACTGATGTTTGTTATCATTTTAGGTTTGGTATTGACCCATGTGTCAACTCTTTCATTCGGGCAACTTGGCAAGCATACTACATGGGGCCTTGGAAGAGTTGGAGGAAGGTTCCAGAAGAAAGGAAGGACGCATGGTGGCAAACATTTGTGGTAAGTGACTAGTATACATTGTATATCCCGCTTACATAATTTTAATTCTCATACTGTTTTTTTTTTCTTTTGTTGCAAAATTTCTATTGGGACCCTGAGTTTAATGACTTGGTATACGGTCTTTGGAAGAAAGAAACATGGACAACCATTGGTGAAAGGATAAGCAAGAAGAAGAGGCAACACAAGAAGCCGAAGTATATCAATGACGCTCACTGGACACTCCTGTTGGAGCATTGGGCGACCGATGCAGCTAAAAAGAAGAGCAAGGAGGCTGCAAAATCTCGCAAGTCTGATCCTGTGGGTAAAGGCTGCCACAAGCATAATGCAGGACCTAGGTCTTTTGCAAGAATTGAGTATAACATGGTATCTTTCCATGACTATACTTTTAAATACTATTCTTTTTTCTAATCTGCTGTAATTATCTCCTTTTTTTTTGGCAGATGGTGGCTTCTGCTACTAATCAACGTCCATCATTCACTGACCTAGTCAGGGCGACACACACCCGACCAGATGGAACTTTTGTGGACTATCCTGCTGAAGAGCTGGTTACTCAAGCCGAGATGGAAGCAACACAGCTCTCTAACACTAAAGGATCACCAGGGAGTCCAAGTGAATCATCTACTCCTTCTCACCTCAAGTTAAACAAAGCTTATCTAAAGGTATCATTCATACACACAATATAGTAGAGAACCATGTTATGTTTGTGTTAAAAAGACTTGAGGTTACGGTTTATTTATTGTGACATAGACACGGTCCTGGAAAAGAAACACTAGGTTTCAATTGTTTTGTGTTCTGATTTGTAAGTGGAATTAGATATGACTTTAAGCTGCTTAAGAATGTGGTTTAGAATGTCTTATGCTATGTTCTGTTTATTTACAGTCTTGACAGCCACCTGAGTTTATTAAAATTATTTTATGTAATGTTCAACAGAATGCTAAGGATAAGAGGGGGCATGTTTATGGACTCGGCAGTGCCCAATACAGGGACAAAGCACCTTCTTCACGCGTCCCTAATGGTCTTGCCCGCAACCTGGAGATGGAGATGCATGTGGGAGGTCTTGAGACAAGCCTCCAAAGTGTGAGGCATGACGTGGCTGAGGTGAAGCAGGATGTGTCCGAGATGAAGCAGGACTTTGCATCAACAAGAGATGCAATCAATCAGCTCCTCCAAATGCTTCGTCCCCAGCAAACACCTACTGCACCGACTTCTGCTCAGCCTCAAGCCCCAACTACTCAGCCTTAAGTAGGTTCATGTCTTCTCTTTTGTAACAAGGTTCATCAAACTCTAGCTTATCTTTCGGTAGAGTCTTCTTAGACTCTTTAACTATGTCTTTTGTAGAGTCTTCTTAGTCTCTTTAAAACTCTTCTACCTTGTATAATTATCTATGTTTTGTAATGTTGAACCTACTCTTTTATATATATACAATTTCTGTTTTTATTATTATGCAATGTTTTAATATTTGAATGGAAATAAAAATTGTTGAATTTGGCAAATTAAAACTAATCAAAGACGATAAACATTTACAAAAATGGTTACATAATAGCCACAACAATTACAATGGCTGAATTAAAAAAAAACCGTGGCTTTCTATAGCCACGAAATAAGGAGTGGCAAAACCGTGGCCGTACAGCCACTTTAAGTTATTGGTAAAACCGTGGCTATTATAGCCACTAACAGTAGCAACGCTATATATGTTATTATCGTGGCTATATAAGCCACAGAAAGAAGCGTGGTAAAAACGTGGCTACTAGCCACGATAAGCCACGTTTTTTCCCAGCCACGAGGCTATAGCCACGGTAAATTTCTTTTCCAAAAGCATGGCTCTTTTCTCTGTAGCCACGATTTCTTTCTCTATAGCCACGAAGTTGTAGTGGCTATGCGGTAGAATTTTACTAGTGATTATTGGTTGTCAGACGACATATTATGTCTTATCCAATCTATGTCTCTAAGCCCAAAACCATTTTGATAGCCTAGTCAAGTAAACCAATCTTGTTTCACATGGTAACCGTTACCATCCACCTCACTCATGTAATTGCAGACACCTTACTTTGGCAAGTCCATTTTACAACGAAACGAATCTTTATGGTTGATAAAACTGGGTAGACATCAAAAATACTTGAAATTAATTGATGAATAAATTTTAATCCAATTTAATTTTATATTTAAAATTTATATCTAATATATAACATAAATATAACCAATACATATCTCATTTTAATTGAAATTATAAATAATTAAATTAATTTTAATCTAATCAAAATTATTAATTATTACATATATATATATATATATAATTTTGGAATTTAATCAAATTAAATTAAATTAAATAAATGATTAAACAATTGAACCAAAACAATCATACCAGTAATTAACCGGCTAAACCAAGATTGAATCAACCAGGTCTCGTAATTTGTTCATGCGAGTTATATCAGTTATAGAATCACATTCATGTTTGTATTACAATAATACATGTTTAACCTTTTCATATAAATACGCATGAGCACATTACGATAAGCATGCTTTTGGCGATAAACAACATATGCAATTCACTACAATCTAGCTAGTGCATATTACTTTATTCAAAATACTAGACAACCGCATTCACAATTCTGGGTGACTCGTAAACAAGTTGACCAAATCAGTATTCTTACATGTATCATTAATTTCACATGTACAGGCTAAAGATGTCTACGGGGTCAGTTCAAATACAATAATTTGAAACAATTTCAAAAACGAACGATTACAACCAGATTGTAATCAATAAACTATTGAACAAGATCAGTCATAACCAAATTATTTATCTATATCAATCACTACAAGAAAACATCACTATTCTGAGGGACATACAGAGGGAAAATGAGTTCCTCGGAATTTTCTAAGGAAATACCGAGGAAATACCGAGGAAACCAAGAAATGTGGTTTCCTCGGTATTTCCTCGAAATTTCGAGAAATACCGAGGAAGTATGATTTCCTCGGTATATTCGAGGATTACCGAAACAGTGTCCGTCGGAAAAACCGACGGAGATTTTGAAAATTCCGACGACTTTTTGTAGCCGTTAGAGAGCCGTTGGAGAGCCGTTGGGGGATTCCGAGGAAATTCCGAGGAAGTGTCTGTTTTCCTCGGAATTTCCTCAGAATTTCCTCAGTATCTCGGCAGGATTTCATCTATAAATACAGCCACCCCTCTTCACCTTCATTCACTCCATTTCTTCTCCTTCCCTCCTACTATCACGAATTTGATTTCAAAAACATGTCTGCTTCAAATTATTTTCGTTCTTGGATCGATCGACCTCATTTGGATCGGACACGAGATTGCTACGGAAGAATACCAACGAGGTATAACCGAATTCATGGGGTTAGTTCACGACAACCGGAAGCGTAAAATGTAAGTTAAGATGTCCTTGCTCTAATTGTAAAATAGAAAGGTTATTAAAGAGTGGGATGTTTGGACTCATCTATATTTGAGTGGGTTTACAAGTTACAAAATTTGGTATCATCATGGGAAACTAATTATGAACTTGGTAGTACTAGCGAACCTCAATGCGGTTAGATTAGAAGAACCAATTAGAGCGGATGTAGATTATGGTGTAGGTCTTGAGCAGATGGTAAATGATCATTTTAGAGGGAAGATTTACCCAATGCGAAGCTAGGAGATTTTATGATATGTTGGATGCTGGAAAGCAACCATTGTCTGAAGGTTGTAGAGATGGTCATTCAGCTTTATCATCTGCTACAAGACTGATGGGCAATAAAACAGATTATAACTTGGCTGAAGACTGTATGGATCGATAGCTGATTTTGTTAAAGGTATTCTACGAGGAAAATGTAGCTCAGGTTCATACTACGAGGTTCGAAACTTCGTAGCGGTGTTGGTTTATCTTATCGGGTAATAGATGTATGCAGCGATAAGCGCATGATTTATTGGAGGCGGATGACCAGCGGATTTCATGCAAGTTTTGTGGGAAGCCTCGTTATAAAGATACGAGTGGAAGAGTTCCAGTGCCATATAAAAGGATGTGGTATTTGCCTTTGGCGGAAAGATTGCAGAGGTTGTATCTTCGAAGCCTGGCGCATAGCGAATGAGATGGCATGCGGAGCACTCAACGAGATGGTGAGATTAGACATCCTTCAGATGCAAAAGCGTGGAAGCATTTCCAATCAAAGTATCCCGACTTTGCGTATGAGAGAAGAAATGTCTACCTTGGATTATGTACTGATGGTTTCAGCCCGTATGGGAAGAGTGGAAGACAATATTCTCTATGGCGGTCTTTGTTACACCATACAACTTACCCCAAACTTGTGCTTGCGGCGAGAGTTTCTGTTTCTCTCCATTCTCGTTCGGACCAGAGCATCCTAAGAGATCGCTTGATGTGTTTCTTCAGCCACTAATATATGAGTTGCAACAACTATGGGCTGAAGGTGCTGAAACATCTGATATTTCGTGTAAAGAGAACTTTCAAATCGGGCAGTACTAATGTGGACAATAAGTGATTTTCCAGCATATGGTATGTTATCTGGATGGACAACATGGGAGGCTATCATGTCCATATTGTCAAGATGACACGGATGCTTTCCAACTAAAGAACGGAAGAAAAGCGTGTTGGTTTGGTATCCTGAGGCGATTCCTACCACGATCATCCATACCGTCGGAGTAAGACTTTGTTTAGGAAGAACAAGTAGGTGTTTGATGGTCCACCTGAGGAAGTTAGTGGGAAAGGTTTGAAGACACAACTAAGAGATTTTGGTGCAGCAAGGGCGGGCGTCGGGGGACATGAGCAATTTCCGGTAGATCTTTGTTGGAGAACTACATAAGCGGCACAAAAAGTATTTTCAGGATCTGCCATCTTGGGAGGATCATCTGCTAAGACATAATTTAGATGTCATGCATATTGAGAAGAACTTTTTGACAATCTCATGAACACTATCCTTAACGTTCAAGGTAAAACAAAGGATAATTTGAAGTCAAGACTGGATTTAGTCGATATATGTGCTCGTTCGAACTTCATGTTGATGGGAATGGTAGGGCTCCTTTTCCCATATACCGACTTGATGCAGAGGGAAAAATCGTTCTTTGATTGGATTTCAAGCGATGTGGAGTTTCGAGGCGGTTCGCATCTAATTTGCGTAAGCTATCGGCGAAAGGAAGGAAAGTTTATTGGCTTGAAAAGTCACGATTGCCATGTGTTGATGGGCGCCTCCTTCCGGTTGCCTTCAAGGAACTATTACCACGAAATGTTCATGAAGCAATTGCAGGGATAAGTGCTTTCTTCGCGATTTATGCACCAGATCAGTGACTCTTGAAGGTATTGAAAATCGAAGACTAACATAGCCGTGATTGATTGCAACCTTGAGAAGATATTTCCTCCCTCATTTTTGATGTTATGGAGCATCTTGTTATTCACTGGTAAGAGAATTGGAACTTGGTGGTCTGTGCGGTATAGATGGATGTATCTGTATGAGCGGTATATGTTCCATTTGAAGAAGATGGTGAAAAATTTAAGTAGGGTAGAAGGTTCTATAGTCATACGGATGATCAATGAAGAAATTTCAAACTTTGCGAGTACTACTTTCCAGCGAAGTTCGGACCAAAAGCGAAGACCTGCTCGGCATGATGATAGAAGCGAGCGAGCAACATATCATGTTAAGGTTCGGATATTTTCACGGATGTTGGGCGACTTAGCGGAAAACCAAAGGACCGTCGACTTCTTGGCGGGGAGCGAAGTCATTTGCAAACATATTTGCTCACCAACTGCGAAGATGTTCTTCAATATGAGAGGTAAGTTTATTATCTTACAAATTTTTATTTTAACAAATTAACATTTATATCTTAATTAATTACATTATTGTCATCACATGTACGGATTTTAATGGCGAGCGGTTCGGATATAGATGCATACGAGAGGAGGAACTAGAAGAAATGAAGCGAGAGAATTTGCTGGATGGATGTTTACTTATGTGAGTGCCTTAAACAAATTAAAATATCATTTATCACATATTTATACAATTTTATCACATATTTATACTAATTCATTATATATGTGCTATTAATAGGTGTCTGCTGGTTTAGCGGAGGTGAAACATTTGACGATTGGATACGAAATGGTGGTTGGACCAAACTATGTTGTGAAGTCATATCAAGATTTTGTACTCGAGGATATGCATTCACAACTGAAAAGAGGAGACGTTCGCGTCACGACCTATGATCTGGCGTTTGTTACGCATCGAGGAGATGATGTATACTACGGACACATACATGAGATTATGGAAATCAAGTATTTGGGCATGCTTGGATTGGCTATCTGTTTTCTATTGTGATTGTACGACAACACTCGGATCGAGGTGTGAAAACAGATGCATTTGGTGTTACATCAGTACATTCGGTAGCTGCAATATTATGATCCTTTCATTCTTGCTTCTCGGGCCGATCAGGTAAGTAAATGTTAATTATTGAATGGTTGATCATAATTTATACTTTTACTAATAATTTTTAAATGTTACAGGTTTGTTATATCAAGTACCCGGGTAAGGAACAAAGATGATCCATGGGTTCTTGTTACAAGACTCAACCGAGAGGCGAGTTCGGGAAGTTCGAGCTGGAAGACCCACTACAACCAATCACATCCGGCAACTTAAGTGCAGCGAAGATGTAGCTGAAGGTGGCCTTGTAGTCGATTTTACCGACTTAGCGAGGAAGCCGTCGTTCCTTGAGAGGATGAACCAGTTATTGGAGAGTTTCACCAAGACCCGATTCAGATTCATCGGTGATGATGACTTCGGAAATAGAGTAGTTTTTTTAATAGAAATACCGAGGAAATTCGAGGGACATTTGGTTTTCCTCGAATTTCCTCAGAAAATTCGAGGAAAATCATTATTTTCAGTGTTCTCGAATTTCCTCGAATTTCCTCGAATTTCCTCGAATTTCCTCGAATTTCCTCGAATTTCCTCGAATTTTCTGAGGAAATTCGAGGGACATTTGGTTTTCCTCGAATTTTCTGAGGAAATTCGAGGAAATTCGAGGTCTGTGCGGTATAGATGGATGTATCTGTATGAGCGGTATATGTTCCATTTGAAGAAGATGGTGAAAAATTTAAGTAGGGTAGAAGGTTCTATAGTCATACGGATGATCAATGAAGAAATTTCAAACTTTGCGAGTACTACTTTCCAGCGAAGTTCGGACCAAAAGCGAAGACCTGCTTCGGCATGATGATAGAAGCGAGCGAGCAACATATCATGTTAAGGTTCGGATATTTTCACAGATGTTGGGCGACTTAGCGGAAAACCAAAGGACCGTCGACTTCTTGGCGGGGAGCGAAGTCATTTGCAAACATATTTGCTCACCAAGCTGCGAAGATGTTCTTCAATATGAGAGGTAAGTTTATTATCTTACAAATTTTTATTTTAACAAATTAACATTTATATCTTAATTAATTACATTATTGTCATCACATGTACGGATTTTAATGGCGTAAAGCGGTTCGGATATAGATGCATACGAGAGGAGGAACTAGAAGAAATGAAGCGAGAGAATTTGCTGGATGGATGTTTACTTATGTGAGTGCCTTAAACAAATTAAAATATCATTTATCACATATTTATACAATTTTATCACATATTTATACTAATTCATTATATATGTGCTATTAATAGGTGTCTGCTGGTTTAGCGGAGGTGAAACATTTGACGATTGGATCTGTGAAATGGTGGTTGGACCAAACTATGTTGTGAAGTCATATCCAAGATTTTGTACTCGAGGATATGCATTCACAACTGAAAAGGCGTTATGCGACTATGATCTGGCGTTTGTTACGCATCGAGGAGATGATGTATACTACGGACACATACATGAGATTATGGAAATCAAGTATTTGGGCATGCTTGGATTGCGCTGTACTGTTTTCTATTGTGATTGGCACGACAACACTCCGGATCGAGGTGTGAAAACAGATGCATTTGGTGTTACATCAGTATACATTAAAGTGCAATATTATGATCCTTTCATTCTTGCTTCTCAGCCGATCAGGTAAGTAAATGTTAATTATTGAATGGTTGATCATAATTTATACTTTTACTAATAATTTTTAAATGTTACAGGTTTGTTATATCAAGTACCGGGTAAGGAACAAAGATGATCCATGGGTTCTTGTTACAAGACTCAACCGAGAGGCGAGTTCGGGAAGTTCAAGCTGGAAGACCCACTACAACCAATCACATCCGGCAACTTAAGTGCAGCAGAAGATGTAGCTGAAGGTGGCCTTGTAGTCGATTTTACCGACTTGCAGAGGAAGCCGTCGTTCCGCAGAGGATGAACCAGTTATTGGAGAGTTTCACCAAGACCCGATTCAGATTCATCGGTGATGATGACTCGAAATAGAGTAGTTTTTAATAGAAATACAGGAAATTCGAGGACATTTGGTTTTCCTCGAATTTCCTCGAATTTACCTTCTCGTTTAGGGATTTGATTATAAAGTACACTTCCTCGAAATCCCTCGGAAAATTCGAGGAAATTCGAGGAAGGTGTGGGTTTTCGGTAAAGAACCCGGGTTCTCGAATTTCCTCGAATTTTCTGAGGAAATTCGAGAACACTGAAAAATAATGATTTTCCTCGAATTTCCTCGGAAAATTCGAGGAAATTCGAGAACCAGGGTTTTGAACTGAAAACTACGTTTTGCTGGATTGAATAACACATATATAACCTTCATTAAGTGTCTTAACCAGATTATGAAGTCAAACTTTGGTGTTTCGGATGATAACAAACACTTTTACGATTGCATACGAAATGGTGGTTGGACCAAACTATGTTGTGAAGTCATATCCAAGATTTTGTACTCGAGGATATGCATTCACAACTGAAAAGAGGAGACGTCACGCATCTAACCTATGATGCTGGCGTTTGTTCGCATCGAGATGATGTATACTACGGACACATACATGAGATTATGGAAATCAAGTATTTGGGCATGCTTGGATTGCGCTGTACTGTTTTCTATTGTGATTGGCACGACAACACTCCGGATCGAGGTGTGAAAACGGATGCATTTGGTGTTACATCAGTACATTCGAGGCTAAAGCTGCAATATTATGATCCTTTCATTCTTGCTTCTCGGGCCGATCAGGTAAGTAAATGTTAATTATTCGAATGGTTGATCATAATTTATACTTTTACTAATAATTTTTAAATGTTACAGGTTTGTTATATCAAGTACCCCGGTAAGGAACAAAGATGATCCATGGGTTATGTTACAAGACTCAACCCGAGGCCGAAGTTCAGGGAAGTTCGAGCTGGAAGACCCACTACAACCAATCACATCCGCAACTTAAGTGCAGCGAAGATGTAGCTGAAGGTGGCCTTGTAGTCGATTTTACCGACTTGCAGAGGAAGCCGCGCTCACGCAGAGGATGAACCAGTTATTGGAGAGTTTCACCAAGACCCGATTCAGATTCATCGGTGATGATGACTCGAAATAGAGTAGTTTTTTTAATAGAAATACCGAGGAAATTCGAGGACATTTGGTTTTCCTCGAATTTCTCGAATTTACCTTCTCGTTTAGGATTTGATTATAAAGTACACTTCCTCGAAATCCTCGGAAAATTCGAGGAAATTCCGAGGAAGGTGTGGGTTTTCGGTAAAGAACCCCAGGTTCCTCGGAATTTCCTCGGAATTTTCTGAGGAAATTCCGAGGAACACTGAAAAATAATGATTTTCCTCGGAATTTCCTCGGAAAATTCCGAGGAAATTCCGAGGAACCAGGGGTTTTGAACTGAAAACTACGTTTTGCGGATTGAATAACACATATATAACCTTCATTAAGTGTCTTAACCAGATTATGAAGTCAAACTTTGGTGTTTGGATGATAACAAACACTTTTACGATTGCATGAAAGAAAACCACACAACATAAGAGAAACATATACACTTTAACAAGCGTTAAAGAGAATACGTGCAATTATTGTTGAAATTTTTTATTTCATAAATTATGATCATTTATACAAAAATATTCAATAGTATGCATTACATTTGTATAAGAAATGAAATACGACAAAAAATCGAGGTTTTGAAACCCCAAACCCTGGTTCCTCGAATTTCCTCGAATTTTAGGAAATTCGAGAAAATCATTATTTTCAGTGTTCTCGGAATTTCCTCGAAAATTCGAGGAAATTCGAGGAACCAGGGTTTTGAACCGAAAACTACGCTTATGGATTGAATAACACATATATAACCTTCATTAAGTGTCTTAACCAGATTATGAAGTCAAACTTTGGTGTTTCAGATGATAACAAACACTTTTACGATTGCATGAAAGAAAACCACACAACATAAGAGAAACACTTATACACTTTAACAAACGTTAAAGAGAATACGTGCAATTATTGTTGAAATTTTTTTATTTCATAAATTATGATCATTTATACAAAGAATATTCAATAGTATGCATTACATTTGTATAAGAAATGAAATACGGCAAAAAAATCGAGGTTTTGAAACCCCAAACCCTGGTTCCTCGGAATTTCCTCGAATTTTCTGAGGAAATTCGAGGAAAATCATTATTTTCAGTGTTCTCGAATTTCCTCAGAAAATTCGAGGAAATTCGAGGAACCGGGGTTTTGAACCGAAAACTACGCTTATGGATTGAATAACACATATATAACCTTCATTAAGTGTCTTAACCAGATTATGAAGTCAAACTTTGGTGTTTCAGATGATAACAAACACTTTTACGATTGCATGAAAGAAAACCACATAACATAAGAGACACTTATACACTTTAACAAGCGTTAAAGAGAATACGATGCAATTATTGTTGAAATTTTTTATTTCATAAATTATGATCATTTATACAAAGAATATTCAATAGTATGCATTACATTTGTATAAGAAATGAAATCTGAAAAAATCGAGGTTTTGAAACCCCAAACCCGGTTCCTCGAATTTCCTCGAATTTTCTGAGGAAATTCGAGAAAATCATTATTTTCAGTGTTCCTCGGAATTTCCTCAGAAAATTCCGAGAAAATTCGAGGAACTAGGGTTTTCATAATTCCGACGGAATACCGACGAACCGGTTTCCGTCGGAATTTATAAATAAAATCATCTCCTCTCGGCCGCATCTCTCAAATCTCTCATCTCTCAAATCTCTCATCTCTCTCCCTCCGGTCGCACTCTCTCCCTCCGGTCGCCCACTCTCCCTCCGGTCGCCCTCTCTCCTCTCTCGGTCCCCCTCTCTCTCCTCTCTCCGGTCCCCCTCTCTCTCCTCTCTCGGTCGCCTCTCTCCTCTCTCGGTCGCCTCTCTCCTCTCTCCCGGTCGCCCTCTCCCTCTCTCCGGCCTCACCTCTCTCCTCTCTCCGGCCGCATCTCTTCCCCTCGAATCATGTAAGTATAAACCTTAGTTTTTTTCAATGGATTAGGGTTTGTTAGATTATAATTTCGGATTTTAGGTTGTTTGTTAGATAGTTTAGGATTGAATGGATTGAATGGATAGTTTGGAATTTTTTTTTGGAATTTTTTTGTTTTGGTTAGAAATCAAAACGTTTTGTATTTTAAAACGTTTTTTGATTTTTAAAAATGTTTTCGATTTTTAAAAGCGTTTTCATGTTTCCAGTAATAAATTATATATAATAAAACGTTTTAAATTTTTTAAAATATTTATAAACCTTTTCTATATTAATAAATGATTAATAATTTTTATACATATATATATAAATAAATCATGTATAATAACAATTTATAATTCTTTTTATTTTTATGACTTAAAACAATTTCTTATATATTAAAACTATTTTTTATATTTAAACTATTTTTATGACTTAAAACAATTTCTTATATATTAAAACTATTTTTAATTATTAAACTATTTTTTATATTTAAACTATTTTTATGACTTAAAACAATTTCTTATATATTAAAACTATTTTTAATTATTAAAACTATTTTAAAATTATTAAACTATTTTTAATTATTAAACTATTTTTTATATATTAAAACCTTTTTTAATTATTAAACTATTTTTTATATATTAAAACTTTTTTAATTATTAAACTATTTTTTATATTTAAACTATTTTTATGACTTAAAACAATTTCTTATATATTAAAACTATATATAGGTCTTATGGTGATGATCGAGGAGCGGTCTCGGCAGCGTCGTGGTGGTGGTGGTTCGAAGCCACTCCATTCAGGGTTCCGCATCGTCGCCCACAGCTCCCACCATACATCTCCCTCTCCATTTCCCTCTCCTTCTCCTCCATTCCCGTTGCTGCACCGCTCCCGCTCCGGCTCCGCTCTCTCTCTCCTCTCTCCGGTCCCCCTCTCTCCCTCTCCGGCCGCATCTCTTCCCCTCGAATCATGTAAGTATAAACCTTAGTTTTTCAATGGATTAGGGTTTGTTAGATTATAATTTCGATTTTAGGTTGTTTGTTAGATAGTTTAGGATTGAATGGATTGAATGGATAGTTTGGAATTTTTTGGAATTTTTTTGTTTTGGTTAGAAATCAAAACGTTTTGTATTTTAAAACGTTTTTTGATTTTTAAAAATGTTTTCGATTTTTAAAACGTTTTCATGTTTCCAGTAATAAATTATATATAATAAAACGTTTTAAATTTTTTAAAATATTTATAAACCTTTTCTATATTAATAAATGATTAATAATTTTTATACATATATATATAAATAAATCATGTATAATAACAATTTATAATTCTTTTTTATTTTTATGACTTAAAACAATTTCTTATATATTAAAACTATTTTTTATATATTAAAACTATTTTTATGACTTAAAACAATTTCTTATATATTAAAACTATTTTTAATTATTAAACTATTTTTTATATTTAAACTATTTTTTATGACTTAAAACAATTTCTTATATATTAAAACTATTTTTTTAATTATTAAAACTATTTTTAATTATTAAACTATTTTTAATTATTAAACTATTTTTATATATTAAAACCTTTTTTAATTATTAAACTATTTTTATATATTAAAACTTTTTTAATTATTAAACTATTTTTTTATATTTAAACTATTTTTATGACTTAAACAATTTCTTATATATTAAAACTATATATAGGTCTTATGGTGATGATCGAGCCGGTCTCGGCAGTACGTCGTGGTCGTGGTGGTTCGGGAAGCCACTCCATTCAGGGTTCCGCATCATCGCCCACAGCTCCTACCATACATCTCCCTCTCCATTTCCCTCTCCTTCTCCTCCCGCTACCGTTGCTGCACCCGCTCCCGCTCCCGCTCCCGCTCCCGCTCCCGCTCCCGCTCCTGCTCCCGCTCCCGCTCCCGCTCCTGCTCCTGAGGGTCCTCCGGGAGTGATGAGAGTTGCGGAGTTTGTTCGACAGCCCGGTCGTGAGCATCTTCCCTATCTCACTCCGTATCCACGTGGACGGGGTCAAACATGGTAATTAAAACTATTTTTTTCATTAAAATTTGATTCTTTTTTAATAATTTGTTCTTTTTATTAGGTTCAACCGATCCTCGAGCGGGATCAGCATGGATCAACCGTATGATGTACTCGGCCCTCGACAAGGGACATCCGACTTTCACCGACTTCCCTACCGACAAGCAGCATCTGTGGTTTCAACAGTTTGCGGTAAGTATTCTAATTTTTTACTTATATTTTTAATCTCTAATATAAATTTTATACTAATTGTGTTTTATTTTCAGCAATAATTCAACTGGAATGCCGATGATACATTGTATATCTATCACAACTTCGTCCATAAAGTTATGGACAACTATGGGAAGCAGATCCACGAGTGGAAGAAGAAGTGGGAAATAAACAAGGTTTGTTTTTATTTATTAAACAATTTTTTAATTTATTAAAAAAAATTTTAATTTATTTAACAATTTTTTTTAATTAAAAGGTCCCAAAGTCGATGAACCCCACGGTGTGGTTGGAGTTGGGTGTGCATTGGAGTAAGGATGAGACGAAATCAACTTCTTCCACCAACTCCACCAACCGCAGGAGCGGCCAGTAAAGGGAAGGGCGTCTTCGGGCATAACTTGGGTGCTCAATCTATTGCCACTCTGGGGATCGCATGGTAAGCTAGTCGCTTTTATTCTATTATTTAACTCTCCCCTCTCCTCTCGTCAAAAGATTCTCTCCGGTCGCCTCTTCTCTTCCATCCTGATTTTGATCTGAGTTGATTGTTTGATTGATATAGATTGAATTTTGGAATTTTTTTTTTTTTTTGTTTTGGTTAGAAATCAAAACGTTTTGTAAAAAACGTTTTTTGATTTTTAAAAATGTTTTTCGATTTTTAAAAACGTTTTCATGTTTCCAGTAATAAATTATATATAATAAAACGTTTTTAAATTTTATTTTATATTTTCAATTTAAATTTCAAAAATTTTAATTTAAAAAAAATTAATTTATTTAACAATTTTTTAATTTATTAAAAAATTTTAATTTATTAAAAAATTTTAATTTATTAAAAAATTTTAATTTATTAAAAAATTTTAATTTATTAAAAAATTTTAATTTATTTAACAATTTTTTAATTTATTAAAAAATTTTAATTTATTAAAAAATTTTAATTTATTAAAAAATTTTAATTTATTTAACAATTTTTTAATTTATTAAAAAATTTTAATTTATTTAACAATTTTTTAATTTATTAAAAAATTTTAATTTATTAAAAAATTTTAATTTATTAAAAAATTTTAATTTATTAAAAAATTTTAATTTATTAAAAAATTTTAATTTATTAAAAAATTTTAATTTATTAAAAAATTTTAATTTATTTAACAATTTTTTAATTTATTAAAAAATTTTAATTTATTAAAAAAAATTAATTTTAAAAAATAAATTTTTGGGATATTCGAGGACATTGTCCTCGAAAATTCGACGACAGTTGTCCTCGGAAAATTCGACGACGATTGTCCTCGGAAAATTCGACGACCGATGTCGCCGAATTTTCCGAGGGACGATGTCCTAGGAATTTTCCGAGGGACGATGTCCTCGAATTTTCCGAGGGCTTCCTTCCTCGGTATTTTCCTACGACTTTTCCGAGGAACAATTGTCCTCAAATTTTCCTCGAATTTTGTTTCTCGAATCCCGTCGAGAAAATTCGACGACCGATGTCGCCGAATTTTCCGAGGGACGATGTCCTCGAATTTTCCGAGGGACGATGTCCTAGGAATTTTCCGAGGGACGATGTCCTAGGAATTTTCCGAGGGACGATGTCCTAGGAATTTTCCGAGGGACGATGTCCTAGGAATTTTCCGAGGACGATGTCCTCGAATTTTCCGAGGGACGATGTCCTAGGAATTTTCCGAGGGACGATGTCCTCGAATTTTCCGAGGGACGATGTCCTCGAATTTTCCGAGGGACGATGTCCTAGGAATTTTCCGAGGGACGATGTCCTCGAATTTTCCGAGGGACGATGTCCTCGAATTTTCCGAGGGACGATGTCCTCGAATTTTCCGAGGGACGATGTCCTCGAATTTTCCGAGGGACGATGTCCTCGAATTTTCCGAGGGACGATGTCCTAGGAATTTTCCGAGGGACGATGTCCTCGAATTTTCCGAGGGCTTCCTTCCTCGGTATTTTCCTACGACTTTTCCGAGGAACAATTGTCCTCAAATTTTCCTCGAATTTTGTTTCTCGAATCCCGTCGAGAAAATTCGACGACGATTGTCCTCGGAAAATTCGACGACGATTGTCCTCGGAAAATTCGACGACGATTGTCCTCGGAAAATTCGACGACGATTGTCCTCGGAAAATTCGACGACGATTGTCCTCGGAAAATTCGACGACGATTGTCCTCGGAAAATTCGACGACCGATGTCGCCGAATTTTCCGAGGGCTTCCTTCCTCGGTATTTTCCTACGACTTTTCCGAGGAACAATTGTCCTCAAATTTTCCTCGAATTTTGTTTCTCGAATCCCGTCGAGAAAATTCGACGACCGATGTCGCCGGAATTGTCCGAGGACAATGTCGCCGAATTTTCCGAGGGACGATGTCCTAGGAATTTTCCGAGGGACGATGTCCTCGAATTTTCCGAGGGACGATGTCCTCGAATTTTCCGAGGACGATGTCCTCGAATTTTCCGAGGGACGATGTCCTCGAATTTTCCGAGGGACGATGTCCTCGAATTTTCCGAGGGACGATGTCCTAGGAATTTTCCGAGGGCTTCCTTCCTCGGTATTTTCCTACGACTTTTCCGAGGAACAATTGTCCTCAAATTTTCCTCGAATTTTGTTTCTCGAATCCCGTCGAGAAAATTCGACGACGATTGTCCTCGGAAAATTCGACGACGATTGTCCTCGGAAAATTCGACGACGATTGTCCTCGGAAAATTCGACGACCGATGTCGCCGGAATTGTCCGAGGACAATGTCGCCGAATTTTCCGAGGGACGATGTCCTCGAATTTTCCGAGGGACGATGTCCTAGGAATTTTCCGAGGGACGATGTCCTCGAATTTTCCGAGGGACGATGTCCTCGAATTTTCCGAGGGACGATGTCCTCGAATTTTCCGAGGGACGATGTCCTCGAATTTTCCGAGGGACGATGTCCTAGGAATTTTCCGAGGGACGATGTCCTAGGAATTTTCCGAGGGCTTCCTTCCTCGGTATTTTCCTACGACTTTTCCGAGGAACAATTGTCCTCAAATTTTCCTCGAATTTTGTTTCTCGAATCCCGTCGAGAAAATTCGACGACGATTGTCCTCGGAAAATTCGACGACCGATGTCGCCGGAATTGTCCGAGGACAATGTCGCCGGAATTGTCCGAGGACAATGTCGCCGAATTTTCCGAGGGACGATGTCCTAGGAATTTTCCGAGGACGATGTCCTAGGAATTTTCCGAGGGACGATGTCCTCGAATTTTCCGAGGGACGATGTCCTAGGAATTTTCCGAGGACGATGTCCTAGGAATTTTCCGAGGGACGATGTCCTAGGAATTTTCCGAGGGACGATGTCCTAGGAATTTTCCGAGGGACGATGTCCTCGAATTTTCCGAGGGCTTCCTTCCTCGGTATTTTCCTACGACTTTTCCGAGGAACAATTGTCCTCAAATTTTCCTCGAATTTTGTTTCTCGAATCCCGTCGAGAAAATTCGACGACGATTGTCCTCGGAAAATTCAGACGACATTGTCCTCGGAAAGTTCCGACGACGTGCCCTCGAGAAAATTCCGACGACCGATCGTCCGAATTTCGAGGCGATATCTAGAATTTTCCGAGGGCGATGTCCTCGAATTTTCGAGGACAAGTCGTCGGAAATTTCGAACAACTGTGGTCCGGAATTGTCCGAGGACAATGTCGTCGAATTTTCGAGGGCTTCCTTCGGTATTTCCTCTGACTTTTCCGAGGAACAATTGTCCTCAAATTCCTCGAATTTTGTTTCCTCGAATCCGTCAGAAAATTCCGAGGAAATTCCGAGGGATATTGAAATTCCGAGGAGTTTTTTCCGAGGACAATTTTTCTCGGTATGTCGTCGGAATAACCGTATTCCGACGACATACCGACGATTTTGGCCCTCAGAATAAGCCTGTTTTCTTGTAGTGAATATATAAATTAGACAAGATCAAATTTCAATATTAAGCAAGTAGGTTTTTCTGATACCACTGTTGGAATTCATATCGGTTTATAACAATTTATAAATCAACCTATAAAATCATATGCTTAGAATCTCATGTCAATACTAAAATAAACTTAGATCTTAGGGTTTCGAATATACCTGAAAGTTTGCAGAGGAAAGACAAACGAACCAAGTCGAAATTTCAAGCACTCCAAACGTCGTACCTCTACCGGTATCTACATGCACACAAACTGGATCGGAACGAGATGCTAGTGCCGTCGAGATCAAATCTCAAAAACCTTGACAAACTCTTTTGTCTCACTCTTAGAATTAGGACTTTATTTTTCTAGTCAACTCGTTATGCAAACGTCGTTACGTTTTATAACAAATGTCAATTTAACCTAATACTCATATTTATGAACATGGGTCAATCCCATTAATATATATAATATCAACGTGAATGAGATCACTATCTCTTCTTTAACGTGATCAAGTATACAATACATATACTTATTATTATATCACATATATTATATATATTGTTATTCCCATAATTCTAAAATATTATTGATCTAATTTAATTAGGTGTATGACCCTGTAGGATCATATAGTATTAGTAATGAATTCTGAATTCGTAGATTATAAGCAGCTTCTACCAAAACATTATAACCATTTAATATTATATGAAGGTCGAACCTTGATGTTACGACTTTAATTAGAGTAAGTACAATATATTTCAGGACATTCCTAACAGAAATAAGTAAGAAGAGAAAACTGGGACAAATAGTTTTAATCTTGATAGAACGGGAAGACGATCTAATTTGCCTGGTCCAACAAAAATCCTTCAGCTCCAATAGTTAATGTTATTTTAATAATTTTCAAACATTTGTTAAATATGTTTAATAGTCTATATAATATTTAATAAATTTTAAACATATATTATATATGTTATATATATATAATATTATTTATAAAGCGATTTTGCTCATTTAGTGATTATTAATAAATATTTTCATTATATTAAGGGAACTGATTTTGCTTATTTGTCGTTTCTTATTGCTTATGTGTCATATTTTTCATAATTTGAAGTAATTTTCTTATTTATTATGTTTTTAATAATTTTCAAACATTTGTTAAATATGTTTAATAGTCTATATAATATTTAATAAATTTTAAACATATATTATATATATTGTTATTCCCATAATTCTAAAATATTATTGATCTAATTTAATTAGGTGTATGACCCTGTAGGATCATATAGTATTAGTAATGAATTCTGAATTCGTAGATTATAAGCAGCTTCTACCAAAACATTATAACCATTTAATATTATATGAAGGTCGAACCTTGATGTTACGACTTTAATTAGAGTAAGTACAATATATTTCAGGACATTCCTAACAGAAATAAGTAAGAAGAGAAAACTGGGACAAATAGTTTTAATCTTGATAGAACGGGAAGACGATCTAATTTGCCTGGTCCAACAAAAATCCTTCAGCTCCAATAGTTAATGTTATTTTAATAATTTTCAAACATTTGTTAAATATGTTTAATAGTCTATATAATATTTAATAAATTTTAAACATATATTATATATGTTATATATATATAATATTATTTATAAAGCGATTTTGCTCATTTAGTGATTATTAATAAATATTTTCATTATATTAAGGAACTGATTTTGCTTATTTGTCGTTTCTTATTGCTTATGTGTCATATTTTTCATAATTTGAAGTAATTTTCTTATTTATTGTTAATAGGTTAATTTTTAAAAAATAGTTATAATTTGATTGGTTGTTGACTTTTATTAGTTATTTATTTTAATTAGATCTAAAAATAAAATGTAACTATAGAACTAATTAATATATATTACCAAATAACAGTAGTAATATTACAAATAATGATTTATGGTAACTAATTGTAGAATTGGAGAAATAATATATATGTTTTATCAATTTTTTTTCTTTATCAATTAATTATTTATTATTAAATAAAATACTCTTAACTTTTTATTGAAATAAATTTAATGGTTATATATTCTTATTGAAAAAATTAGATTTGTAGGTAACTAATTATTAGAACTTTTTATGTATTCTAAAGTCCACACAAAAACGTTTACAAAATATCTTTCATTATAAAAGCATCCGATTGTTGTATTGGTCCTACACAAAAAAAAAACTGTTTTTTATTTCTTGAAAGCTAGAGCATTCCCGGTTTTTTCAGGTGTTAAAATAAAATATAAAATAATTCTACAACCAATTATTTGAATTAATTATAATATTGCTTTTCTGTAAGAAAAATATTTGTAATGACTAAGGTTTGCGTTGTTGAACTATTTTAAATCTCACTGATCTTCTAAAATATATATGTAATTTTTGATTATTCAACTATTTGAAATTAAAAATTTAAAATTTTAATTATTATTCAAAAATTATAACAATATAAACATATATATATATATATTTCTTCATATAATATAATTATCCATAAAATTGGACAAACACCTAGTTTTATTTATTGTCCTATTTTAAATAATTTTTTGTGGTAATTTTAGTTTTATTTATTTGTCATGTTCTCCTTGATTTTATGTTATTTTATTTATTTTTAGTTTCTTTTTATTTTCATGTCCTCCATGATTTTAGATTATTTTACTTATTTTCATATTTTAAATAATTTTTGTGGTAATTTTAGTTTTGCTTATTTATTTTATTCTCCATAATTTAGGTTATTTATTTATTGGTCATATTCTTAATAATTTCAATTGGTAATCCCCCTATATATTAATTGAGAATTCACTTAAGTTATTTCTGCTGATGTGTCGCTCATAGGAGAGCTTTCCAATTAATTGTTAAAATTTGATTGGTCGATGGGTGTTAATTTTTTATTTATTTAATTAAATTTTTAAAAGGAAACTAACCTTAGAATTGTCTAATCTAATATATGTTTCCAAACATACAATTAAACACTTAAATATAGATTAATTAATATAATTCATTATATTAATTTATAATATATATTTAAATACATATGATACTAAATAAACAATTATAGAACGGTTTTAATATATTTATATTACTAGTGAATACATAGATTCAAGAAAACTAATTAATGAAAACCTAATAATATATACGTATATATATTATAAAATGTTTCAAATGAATGCAAAATAGTCAAATATATAATTTTAAAAAATTCTCATCATTTTCCAATTACAATGTGATATCATAGATAAGTTATCACATTTCATATTTTTATATTTTAAAACATTAAAATTATATGGTAAGTGATTTAAAGTTATATGAATAAAGAAATGTTATTTAATTCATCTAAATATAAACAGATGAATTAAAATTATTATATGGTAAGTCGCTTACAATTATATTATATGGTAATTCATTTAAAATTATTATATAGTAAGTCATTTAAAATTAAATTAATCAAAGTATTTTTCACATACTTTTCCTAGAGTTAATACTCTATTAATATAATTCATATAGTTTTGATTATAATAAAATTAGCATGCTTGTTTTGAATAGTAAAAGAATGAAGAATAAGAAAATATGTTTGTTTTGTTCTTGGTTCTTTTACATTCTTATATATTTAATTTTATTTATTTGTCGAGGTGCATGTATTTTTGTGTTACTATAAATATGAACTATTGAGTTTTATATGTTTTTAAAAAATTTTGATAAATTGAGTAAGAAAGATCAAAGATAGAAAATATAATGTAAATTGCAAGTGCGATATAATATTTAAATATAATGAGATGTATATTTTGCGGTGTAATAAACTTTTAAAATGTACAATAATTAAATTTTAACAAATTCTATACAAATAAAAATAGTTTATTTTGATATAATATTGGATCTCACATTAATATTAAGCATATATGCCTAAAATACATTTCTTTATTTAAAATTTTAAAAATGATCTTTTCTTAGTAATTAATTAAAATATGTATGTTTTAAAGGAAGAAATGGTTTGTTTAACCAATTTAAGTTTTATGTTAAACAGTAAATAAAAAATGAGTGAGAAAGTGCGATTTGTGATTTGACAAAATTATGAGAGAAATTACTTAGACTACCATTTTCCTAATACATGTTTTCATGTTTACATTAACCAAATTTATCCTTGAGTTTAAAGAGATAAATCATACTATATATTAATTGAGAAGTCACTTAAATTTTTTTTTTCTTATTTATTGTTAATAGGTTAATTTTTAAAAAATAGTTATAATTTGATTGGTTGTTGACTTTTATTAGTTATTTATTTTAATTAGATCTAAAAATAAAATGTAACTATAGAACTAATTAATATATATTACCAAATAACAGTAGTAATATTACAAATAATGATTTATGGTAACTAATTGTAGAATTGGAGAAATAATATATATGTTTTATCAATTTTTTTTCTTTATCAATTAATTATTTATTATTAAATAAAATACTCTTAACTTTTTTATTGAAATAAATTTAATGGTTATATATTCTTATTGAAAAGAATTAGATTTGTAGGTAACTAATTATTAGAACTTTTTATGTATTCTAAAGTCCACACAAAAACGTTTACAAAATATCTTTCATTATAAAAGCATCCGATTGTTGTATTGGTCCTACACAAAAAAAAAACTGTTTTTTATTTCTTGAAAGCTAGAGCATTCCCGGTTTTTTCAGGTGTTAAAATAAAATATAAAATAATTCTACAACCAATTATTTGAATTAATTATAATATTGCTTTTCTGTAAGAAAAATATTTGTAATGACTAAGGTTTGCGTTGTTGAACTATTTTAAATCTCACTGATCTTCTAAAAATATATATGTAATTTTTGATTATTCAACTATTTGAAATTAAAAAATTTAAATTTAAATTTTAATTATTATTCAAAAATTATAACAATATAAACATAATATATATATATATTTCTTCATATAATATAATTATCCGCAAAATTGCGGACAAACACCTAGTTTTATTTATTGTCCTATTTTAAATAATTTTTTGTGGTAATTTTAGTTTTATTTATTTGTCATGTTCTCCTTGATTTTATGTTATTTTATTTATTTTTAGTTTCTTTTTATTTTTCATGTCCTCCATGATTTTAGATTATTTTACTTATTTTCATATTTTACTAAGGTCGGTCCACGCTATGCATTGTTTTAAGTATAATTAAATTGTATCTCTTAATTGAAAACAAATTTCATACAAATAGTTCAAACAACTTTTGTAAAAAAATTTGTATGAGTTAAATACACTAAAACTTCTACGAAAATATTAATATTTAATATAGACAAAACAATATCTTGCAGTCTAACAATAGTAAAAATATTATCATAGATTAAAACTCAATGTAAAAGATAACTGATGCAGCGTATCATACATATTTGGGCTTTTAACATATATCGGACTTTACTTATTTTTCAAGTAAATAATTGCTTAGATTTGATTGTTATAGATAAATATAAATCTATGTAAATTAGAAAGAAGAGATACGCTCCCGTTCTCTTTCGTTTAGTATAAATAGGATGTTCTAGGTTTTTGTATAAACAACCTTATTATCGATTTATAAACTTGCAGTTGCAAACAAGAGCTTTCTAAGCACTTAGACGAGTACTCTAACCCTATTTTGCATTGTTGAGAGTATCAACAAATCAAAAGACCTTCTTGTTCGAGTTGAGAGAATCAACAGTTCAAGGATTGTCATTCTTGTTATCAAATCCCTAGTTACGAAGCTTCCGCTCTCTATCAGTTGGTATCAGAGCCAAAACGGTTCTACTATCATGTCACCGAAAAAGAATCTGAAACAACATAGGGATGAGCAAGCTATTGTCTTGCGAGAAATATTTGCAAAGTTTGAACATGATCTATGCGTCAAGATACGACACTCAATGGAACCTGTTCTACATGCACTACAACAACCACATGTTTTCTTTCAAGGGGATGATGTTTTCTTTGATGAAGAAGTTGAAGAAACAGATGATCTTCTCAAAGAGATTCATGGAGATCCGATATTTGATGTCTACGTTGATGAGGATCCAATCTTTGATGAGGAATCCAACATCAATTTTATAGGAATTCAAGAGTTCGATGACATTAATCTTGCACCTGTCTTCCATGAAGAAGGAATATACATGTCTGGATACAGCTTGTAGGTTCCTTTTAAAGCACCATCGGCAGGTCCAAAGTGCACCATCAGACCGTGATATCAGCAAAAGAATATTTTCTCAAGGCAAGGAATGTATCTATGAAACGGTTGATCATGTTGTCCAAATTTACGATGATATAGATGGTGATAAGCACCATGTTTATGAGGAAGAGATTCATATAGGAAGCTATGGTGATTTAACTTTTTCCATCAACGTTGAAGATGTTGAGCCACCAGATCGTGACGGTGATTGTTTTCTTTGCCTTGTTCAACAAGATGACCTAGCAAGTGAACATGTTCAAGTGGGCTACATGAGAACGCAGCAGGTTCCATACAGCAGGCACGTTGGCACTACAAGAAGAGAGTTACTGACTTGGGGTTTTGAAATTTTTTCTCTTGCACAACAGTTTGTACGCTTTGTTCAAAGGTTTGAGCCGTCAAAAAATCATATTCTAATCGCTAAGGTGTTGTCTCGAGTACGTACTGACCCCACAGAGCAGATACTTGCAAAACTTTTGCAAGATAGAGTTACCAATCTACCGGGGCTAGAATCATCTACAGTGAAATTGGAATTCTTATTTCAAATCCTTTTTCTAGAGTTAACCGGTGTCAATTGCATTGGCGAGGTTAAGAGATCTCAGAGAGTTCAAGTAACCTCTAGTAATACTCTTGGGTTTTACTCACTGCTAACTTCTTACAGAAGAGACGAAAATATAAAGATGTTGCTCTCTGTCAAGAGATTTGTTAAGAAGCGTCCACTTGCTATTGTTCTTTATTTGGAGTGCTTTCAAATGGAGAACATTAAGGACAATGATTTCCAACTCCTGAAGAGTATAACTGACGTTGTGGGTGCATTTATATTGTTATACACAATAAATGAAATAGCAGATTCTGCAACTGCTTCAAACGGACGTGATGGACAATCTATGAACTACGAGCCATTTGTGGGCCAACGCATGGATTCGATTCACCACTATTTGCCTCGAGCTACGTGTGATATCGCACAACACTTGTTGGTTGAAAATAACCATAACGGCAAGAAGAATTACACGAGTGAGTTTGGTTTTCCACATGTACGGACATGGGAGCCCAATTCTTTGTTTTCATGTGTTTCTATCGCAGTTTTTGGGAACATTCAATCTTCACAGAGGTTTCGGTACTGTATAAACATGAGACAGTCAGATAAAGTAGGAGAAGGGATATGTGAATTTCTGCATTCTGATTTAAACATGGAAGCTGATCAGGACCAGATTCATTCATTATGTATCTATGAGGAATTCCGATATGTGATGTTACTTAAGTCTCAGAAACAGGAAAATATCGATGAGTCTGAGTCAACCCTTTATCTGCAAGAACAACGCCAGGAAGAATTGTGATTTGCTTTCACGTCCCAAACATTAATAGACGTCCAACATTTCAGTGATCTTAATGTTCTTTTTGAGCTGGTGATATTTCATTCTCGTTCTGTTTTTGCTTTGGTTTTCAATATCCACAATGAGGTACTGTTAGTTGGGGCCTATGATTCTTTTACATATGAGCCATACAAGTTTGAAAAGTATCAAGTCGCTGCCAAGGAGATGATCATCTCGGAGGGTTTTAACAACAGTAACAATAGTGAACCCTGTGGAAATTCTTGGTCTTGTAGTTCTTTGAATCATCTACTCAAGGAACGTGGGAAGGCAAGCACTAATAAGTCTGGAAAAGAATTAGGCGATGTGTGTAGTAAAATCAGAAGGCTGTTGCGGATGGACACTATGGCGATTCAGACTTAAATGCGATGGCCAATGCGGCGAACCTTGTTAGAAATATGGTGGAATCAGTCTGTTTTCTCTCCCTGTTCTGCTGCTCTTAGCTTTAGCCTTTATACGGCTGGGAGAAAAATGACACAAACCGCAAATAATGTTGAGGCTACAATAACTGAGCCAGCTAGCAGTGTGCTAAGATGTGTTGGGATGATTATTTTCGGAGAGAAGTATTAGCCAATCAAGTTAATCAGGATACACTTTTGCTTTTGTCGCTCCATTTGCATGGATATACCATGGATTTTACTCACTTTCACCCATGTTATATTGGTATTTTACTATATAATTATTATGTTTTCTAGCCTATTAGGTATGTTTTCAGGTTCATGAGTGTTTTGGAGTAAAGTGATAGATTTTGGAGCATTTTGGAGTACAAAAGAGATTTCATCCGAGCTGTCCATCAAACCAGACCAGAGGTCGACATTAAGAGTCAATAATCGATCGATGCACAACCTGTGCTGTCGATCGATACAGAAGAGAAGACCCACAAATGAAGATTATAATCGATCGATGCAGATCTTGTGCCATCGATCGATATCGAGGCGTGAAAAGCCTGATTTGGTTCCAGCCGACTTATAGTCCAAGACTTCACCAAATTACAAGATTTCCCCTGGCGAGTTTTTAACCTAATAGATAACTACTTGCCTAGGTGTTAGGAGGCAAGAGAGCTTAACTGTATTCTTATTTTCACAGAAAAAGTTTAGAGAGATTTTGAGAGTTGAAGAGAAGATCTAGAGAGATTTGTGATTGGAACTCCATTACAATTATTATTATCTATACTATGCAGTTTTCTTACTTTGCTTGTGTTATGAATTGCTTAGCCATGTCTGAGTAGTTCCATTGTTAGATTTAGGGTTCAAATAGGTTAAAGGGATTATCCACAACTATAGATTGCTAAGTTGTGATATTCATCAATAGGTTGTTCTTAATGCTTGTTCTAGAATTGCTAACTAGAATATTGAACCTTAGGAACTTTGTATGTTTGAGCACTCTTGAATAATACTGTCCTGACCTATCTATTGAGCTAAGATTGCTAGAGTAAGGTGATTTGCTGATCTAGGAAGCTTAGTGAGCATCAAACAACTGCTATTCACAGAGGATCTTGCTCACTTGGAACGCTCAATCCGCAAAGACTTACATTCCACATCGATCGACACAACAGCTTTTGCGTCGACCGAGTCTCATCGCTCGACATCGATCGACACTACACCTCGTACATCGATCGACACTACACCTCGTACATCGATCGATACTCAGTTGCGAAGCATGGTTGCGATTGTTATCCTCAGACAGGATGAGAATGGAAACATGTATGACCATGATGGTACTGTTAGTAATCTTCTTGTGGTTAAGCATTTGGGTTACTTATAACATTTATTGTAGCAGCTAATCCCACAGGTAAATGGAAAATGAAATTAACCAGTACCTAGTATTTGGCAGTCATCGTCATCACCTTCTAAAGGGGAACCTCTTCCAACTATTGGTAACATTTCGTCTGTTGGCGTATTAAAGTCTGAAATAAGGTTACAGATTATGCTATCTCCTCTCTCTGATACGTTACCTCCAACCATATCCCCTAACATAGTAGATACTCCTCCACCTGAAGTTGTAACCACTATCAATATATATATATAACGTTTACGTTTAACACAGAATACATCATTAATATTATCTTTACACGCATAACAAATGTTAAGTACTATATACCCGTTAGGAGCGCAAGTGTTCCCGTATTTTGCCCCATTCCTGTGAAATGCGATGAACCTTCACCAGAGCTCATCCCCTTAGAAATGTGTCTTACATCACTCTGTCCAAGTTTTCCCTTCCCCTTGTCCATCGCCAATGGATGTGTACGCACTTGATCTTGTTGTCCTGTGACACACGAAAAATGTATCCAAATTAAATACAAGTTAGTCATAACTCGTACCATTCTAAAGGACTTGCTGTTTGTTCACATTTTCTCACCTCCAGCTCCTGTTTGAGAGCCATGGATTTGCTCAGTGACGTCCTCCAGGCTTATGATACCGGATTCAGAGTGAGGTACTTCCCCTTCCGGCTGAGGGGCGTTAGGGTCTTCTGACGAATCAGAATCACTCTCATTGTTTGGAACAGATCTTCTCTAAATGAGTTGTCAAGGTCTTAGATGCATGCTTGATGAGGTCGAACTCTTCCGGGGTGCAGATATCCAGTAGAACATCCTCACTTGCTATAAGGTAACCCTTACTATGCAATCTTGTTTGTAACACAAAACATGTTAAGTAGATGCTACATCTTATTGTAAATAATTTTTAAAATTTTTTTAGCGGGATATCTCACCTCTCCAAGGAACAGGCTTCGGTGGTCGGTCTAAGCTCCCTATTAGATCTCCGACATCTTTCTCGGCGCATTGTCTCCTGTAAAGATCAACGTCTGCCGATCCGTAAGTCACATACAACTCCAGCCAAACACAGTCGAGCCTTACAGGCATGAACAACTCTACGTCATTGTCGTCCTTGATTTCCAAAGGCGGTGCTGCATACTCTCCACGTCCCTTCATCCAGTCCGGGAACTCGTAAGTCAGGAGAACTGGCTCAAATGGTAGGAGAAATGCGTCAAGTCTGTATTTTTCTCTTACAATAGCTAAAACAGAAGCGTAACTCTCGTTCTCTTTGAACTCAACATCGTACTTCACCCGAGTGTGGTTGACGTTGAACCTCCAAGAACCTTGTCCTCTTTTTTTCCCAATCTCCCACAACCATCCTTACTAGATGTCCCATCTTCGTAAACCCTAATCGTCCAACAAATAATATTAATTTTTTATTTTTTTCTTAGGTTACAGAGTTTTCGATAAACAAAGAAGATCAAACCAATTTGAAAGACGATTCTTACCTTCATACAAGAGAAAACAACTTCTGTCAATCGAGTTTTTCTTTTGATAAACTCCTTTTCACAGTTTTCGTTCTCACTCTTCTTCTTCTCCTAACTTCTCTCCGAAGAACTAAGTGTTATATTGTTCTTTATTTCGAAAGGTATCTTTTATCTTAATAGATGTGTCTTTTTTCTTACTTTTCCAATACAATATGACAGATAACATCTAATTTGTCGACACACAAACCGGAGGAAAGATGTGGAGGAGAAGAGAAGTAGCTGCCGCCTACTTCCTTGAACAGGAACCTACGCTATCTGGAAAGGATCTATGGTGTCAGAAGAAGCTGCATGTCACCGTAAACTGTGTCATGCCTCAAGGGCTTTCTCGCCATTTTTCTTCTCTAATTGTATGGCTTGGGCTCATTCCATCCCATCGGGTGTTGAAATTCAATTTGGGCCTTCTATATGGACATATAGCTAATTGTCCCATCACTGATACTATAAATTTTTCAGATTTTCCTCCGTATTCAGGCTTAGTTTTAGTCATTTTTGTCGGTTATTTTATTACTTTTCTTTACATATATCATTAATTTGATTTGTTCATTTTGGTACCTACCACCCCGTCTCCCTTCTCTATATTTAAACTCATGCCCGAACAGAGAGCAATTAAGGCAAAATTTCTCGCAAATCAAAATGGGAAAGGATAAGACTTTGCCGTTGCTTAACCCTCGTGAGCCACCGGAACTCACTCAAACCAAACCGGCGTCAAGAGTATGGGCCACAGAGTTCCGCCAAGAGTCGAAGCGGCTCTGGGAGCTAGCCGGACCGGCTATCTTCACCGCCATAAGTCAATACTCTCTCGGTGCACTCACTCAGACTTTCTCTGGTCGTATCGGCGAACTAGAGCTCGCCGCCGTTTCCGTCGAGAATTCCGTCATCTCTGGTCTCGCCTTCGGTGTCATGGTGCGTCATCTTTTACACGTGTCTCTTTCTGTGTTATATGTTGTGTTTCAATAAAGGCCACGCAATGAAAAACCATTATTTAGGGATATTATTTTATGTTCGCTAGATACAAAGTAGATATCTCCGTACATTTTAAAATTATAAAATCATTCACATGATAATGTCAGTTTGTCGACTAAAGAAAGTTAGTTCCGGCCAAATTAGCCGTTGATACTTAACTAAGTTAGTCGCAAAAAGGAACATTTAAAACGATTTTGGTCAAGTTGACCATTGATAATAGAAATAAGTTACTCAAAATTTAACATTAAGAGAAGTTAGTCACAACTAGGTTCGATGAAGACATTGTTGTTCAACTCAACACACTTTTGTGTTAAAATGGATTCTCACGTGCCATAATTACATAATACATCTCCTCATAGGCTTAATTACTGTTGATACTGAACTAGATTAATGAAGAGTTTCTTTTTAATGAAAAACTAGATCGTGATCTGCAAGCCTGCCAGGGTGTTATTTTCCTTTTTCACAATTATGTGTATTCATATGTTTTAATTCTTATAAATTATATTCGTTGATCAAATGTGTTTTGATGTTAAATAATTAAATGATATGCTAAATAAGTCATTAGTTGTTTGGTATTTTTTTATAAAACTTACCATTTTCAAGTATTTATGTTTATAAAATATACAATTTAGATGATTTATGTATATTAATACATATTTTCTGGCGAAATGTATATTAATACATATATGCTAATGAATTTTTTTTTCAAATTTTGGATTTGATATGTTATTCATTTACATAGATCGTAATTTATTTTATATCATGTTTAGTTATAACACTTGTAATATTTGATTAATTAAAATCAGAAACCATAAAAGATGTGATATTATTAGGTAATGTTTAAAACATATTGTAAATACAATGTTACTAAAAATAAAAGGTGTTTTTCAAAGGTAAAAATAAACAAAAGGTCTATCTATTTATTATTTTTAATGTGGTAAATATAATATTCCCATTTTAACTGGCATTGCTTAATATCGTATTATAAAATACACTATCACGGTAGTCGGGCGGTTGACTCTTGTATAGCTGAATGTATATGGGGCGTTTATATGGGGTATATATGGTGAATATTTTCTTTTGAATTTTTATACATACTAATATATGTGTCTTTTTCTTACTTTTCCAATACAATATGACAGATAACATCTAATTTGTCGACACACAAACCGGAGGAAAGATGTGGAGGAGAAGAGAAGTAGCTGCCGCCTACTTCCTTGAACAGGAACCTACGCTATCTGGAAAGGATCTATGGTGTCAGAAGAAGCTGCATGTCACCGTAAACTGTGTCATGCCTCAAGGGCTTTCTCGCCATTTTTCTTCTCTAATTGTATGGCTTGGGCTCATTCCATCCCATCGGGTGTTGAAATTCAATTTGGGCCTTCTATATGGACATATAGCTAATTGTCCCATCACTGATACTATAAATTTTTCAGATTTTCCTCCGTATTCAGGCTTAGTTTTAGTCATTTTTGTCGGTTATTTTATTACTTTTCTTTACACATATATCATTAATTTGATTTGTTCATTTTGGTACCTACCACCCCGTCTCCCTTCTCTATATTTAAACTCATGCCCGAACAGAGAGAGAGAGAGAGAGAGAGAGAGCAATTAAGGCAAAATTTCTCGCAAATCAAAAATGGGAAAGGATAAGACTTTGCCGTTGCTTAACCCTCGTGAGCCACCGGAACTCACTCAAACCAAACCGGCGTCAAGAGTATGGGCCACAGAGTTCCGCCAAGAGTCGAAGCGGCTCTGGGAGCTAGCCGGACCGGCTATCTTCACCGCCATAAGTCAATACTCTCTCGGTGCACTCACTCAGACTTTCTCTGGTCGTATCGGCGAACTAGAGCTCGCCGCCGTTTCCGTCGAGAATTCCGTCATCTCTGGTCTCGCCTTCGGTGTCATGGTGCGTCATCTTTTACACGTGTCTCTTTCTGTGTTATATGTTGTGTTTCAATAAAGGCCACGCAATGAAAAACCATTATTTAGGGATATTATTTTATGTTCGCTAGATACAAAGTAGATATCTCCGTACATTTTAAAATTATAAAATCATTCACATGATAATGTCAGTTTGTCGACTAAAGAAAGTTAGTTCCGGCCAAATTAGCCGTTGATACTTAACTAAGTTAGTCGCAAAAAGGAACATTTAAAACGATTTTGGTCAAGTTGACCATTGATAATAGAAATAAGTTACTCAAAATTTAACATTAAGAGAAGTTAGTCACAACTAGGTTCGATGAAGACATTGTTGTTCAACTCAACACACTTTTGTGTTAAAATGGATTCTCACGTGCCATAATTACATAATACATCTCCTCATAGGCTTAATTACTGTTGATACTGAACTAGATTAATGAAGAGTTTCTTTTTTAATGAAAAACTAGATCGTGATCTGCGCAACCGCGCGGGTGTTATTTTTCCTTTTTTCACAATTATGTGTATTCATATGTTTTAATTCTTATAAATTATATTCGTTGATCAAATGTGTTTTGATGTTAAATAATTAAATGATATGCTAAATAAGTCATTAGTTGTTTGGTATTTTTTTTTATAAAACTTACCATTTTCAAGTATTTATGTTTATAAAATATACAATTTAGATGATTTATGTATATTAATACATATTTTCTGGCGAAATGTATATTAATACATATATGCTAATGAATTTTTTTTTCAAATTTTGGATTTGATATGTTATTCATTTACATAGATCGTAATTTATTTTATATCATGTTTAGTTATAACACTTGTAATATTTGATTAATTAAAAATCAGAAACCATAAAAGATGTGATATTATTAGGTAATGTTTAAAACATATTGTAAATACAATGTTACTAAAAATAAAAGGTGTTTTTTTCAAAGGTAAAAATAAACAAAAAGGTCTATCTATTTATTATTTTTAATGTGGTAAATATAATATTCCCATTTTAACTGGCATTGCTTAATATCTGTATTATAAAATACACTATACGGTAGTCGGGCGGTTGACTACTGTATAGCGCTTGAATGTATATACGGACGTTTATATGGGGTATATATGGTGAATATTTTCTTTTGAATTTTTTATACATACTAATATATGTGTTATATATGATAAAAATTATTGTAAAACACCAAGTTAGGCAAATTATAATTCTTATTTAGGTGTATATT
This sequence comes from Brassica carinata, assembly GCA_016771965.1. NCBI lineage: Eukaryota > Viridiplantae > Streptophyta > Magnoliopsida > Brassicales > Brassicaceae > Brassica > Brassica carinata. The sequence continues at coordinate 48,566,001 of CM028693.1, read as the reverse complement.
AAATAAATTTTGTTCATGTATTTTTGGCTGGTTTAGTTTTAGAATTCATGAAGATGTGTTATATGTGTTTGGTTTTGTAGAAAATGAATCTTAACAAAAGCTTAACAAAAAAAGCACTTACGCTATCACTATATATAGTTTGACTTTTGTATTTAATTAAAGACCACACACTAAATGTCATGTCATAATTGAAGAAGTTTAGTGTGGATTCAAGCGGTTTATTAACAAACCATATAATATAACCGTACATGTAAAAATGGTACAGTGACTAACCGTTCAACGCATTGTCACCGTATAAACGTCCGTACTGACCAAATTTTAGAACAGTGCTTAATATTGGAATAGATTTTCCTTGATATTATCATGATTGTTTTCTAGAAACTGTTACAATCACAAAATTATAGGAATTTTATACAATATAATTTTTAACTTTTGAATAATATTGTTGATTGATTAAGGAATATACACTTATTTGATATTTAATATATTTGAATACACCAACTTCATCTTCTCCAAATGTCCTCTGTGTTTTAGTACATCAAAAAAAATCATATAATACAAAGATAAGATATTATATGTTTTAGAATAGGATAATTCAATGTGATGATTTTCTAAGAGATGTCTAAAATGAAATATTACACATGGAAGAAGTCATGACTTATGTTTTAATATATAAGATATTATATGTTTTAGAATGGTATTAATCTGATAAAAATTGTTAATAATATTAAAGAAACAATCTGACGTTGTGATATTTTTTTTGAAATCATAAAAATAATAATAATAATAATAATAATAATCATATGTTATAGTTGCATAACATAATACTATAAATAATGTACACGATCATATGTATATATAATCGTATATTATGATTACATAACATTTGAATTTTTTTGTTAATGATGTGACCTACAAATAGTTAAATGGCCTACAAAATAATTATATATGTTGTTAATAGTTATTAGATTAAAAGGTGAAAAAAATTTATAAATCAGTTCATATATTTATTTATATATAATTTATTGGTCTTGAATACAAAATTTTGAATTTAGCATATATTAATAGTAAACAAATTTGAGATTCTCTTTAAAAATAGTATATTGTTGATTCTGTTAAGATATTAATAAGATATATCTGTGATTATATTTATTATAAAACAAAATGATAGAATAATTAAATGTAATGATTTTTTAAGAGATGGTTCAAAATGAAATATCACACATTAAAGAAATCATGATTTCTGTTTTAATATATAACTAGAGCTGGACCCGTCCGATCGGACGGGTACTTATTTTCATTTTTTATATATAAATGAATATTATTTAAATATCTATCTGTTTATATTTTTAAATATCATATTTCTAAATTTTATAAACACAACGATCAAATAGTTTATGTCTTGTAAAATAGTAACCCGTGCCGTTATTAAACTTTTGACAAATTAATATTGACCTATTGATAGTTTGAGTAATATTTCTTATAACATGAAATTGTTTGTCAAATGTAAAAAGAATTTAAATATTTTGATCAGATATGGATAATATGGTAAGATTTAATACATTAGAAAAAAGAATATTTGGTTATAAACATTAAATATTGTTTTACAAGTAATTCAAAGATATTTAAATTTCAGTATTGAATTTTATTGTTGAAATGGATAAACATATATTCTAGAAATTCTTGAAAAATATATAATCTTAGGTGGGATTTAATTATATTAAAATAATATTCAGTTACAAATATTTCATCTTGTTCTAAAGTAGTTTAAATATATTTAAAATCTTAGCATATATAGATTTTATTTTTCAAAATAATTAATGGTAAGTTAAATATATATTTTAGGAATATTCATATTATTGTTTAATATCAAATTTAAATTTGAATTTTTTCAAAATAATTGACGGTAATGTTATCCAAGTTTAATATATTGTTAAAATCGATTTTAAATATGAATATTCCTAAAAATCAGCTAATTTATTTTAGGAAATATATTAAATATGAAAATTAAGTTAAAATTGATTTAGGAAATTGTTTAATAAATAGGAAAAGACAATGATTACTTAAATATAGGTTCATTTAATTACTTCAGTGGCATACCATTGTAAATAAAAGTGAAAACTTAGGGGTATTTTATATATGTACTTCTGAATTAATAAAGTAGATAACTTCTGTTTTAATATATAAGATTGTTGAATGACACCGTCTATTTATAATTTGTTTCTGTCTAGAATAAGTATAACGGGAACAGCGCAATAATGAAATCTAGAATTGCTCCATTTCATTTTTTTGTTATTAATGAAAATGATACTCGAGACGATCAAGTACAATTTCCATGGATAAATTACTTGTTCCTATTTGCTTTCTAGATCGAATAAAACAGAAAAAAAGTAGATGGGAGTTGAAAAAAGTTTAGGTATTGTAATTATTTCATTTGTATTTTATTTTGTGTTATATAACTGAATCCAAAAGAAGATTGACAATTCAGTTGCTTTGTTTCCGTCCATATAAAACTAAAAATAGAAAAACTTAATTGAAACGGAAACTTCAGACAAAGGCTTAGTCGTTCATTTTTTGACTCGCCCACTAGTAGACACGTTTCACTCCTTGATACCTACTCCCTCCGTTCGGTAATACATGACGTTTAAGCAATTTTTTTTTGTATCAAAATAGTTGACGTTCACGGATTCCAAGCAACTAATAACAAAATATGACTTTGTTTACCCTCACAATTGATATTGATACGAAGTCAAATTTAACATTAAACACTAATTGAAAAGGTTAAAGTGGAGAATGCATCAATATTCTTAATTTATGTGCCAACTTATAGAACGTCATATAATAACGAACGGAGGGAGTATTGTTTTTTGGTTTATTGACTTTATACATAAACTTCCACTATTGACTTTATACCTAAGCTTCCAATATTGCAGCCTTATCACCGAAAATAAAAAACTGTATATCGTGGTTCAAAAAAAATTGTATATCTTTCAATATCTTTTAGTAGCGCTTCATTTCATATAATTATAATTCTTTCAATAATTCATTTTTATTTTCTTCTATTACCTTAATTATTAGGAAGTTAGAGTATCTCCATCCCCACTCCATATTTTACTCTATTTATAGAGTAAATGGAGTAGTTAACAAAAAATAAAAGCATTATTCCATTTATAGAGTAAATGGAGTAGTTAACAAAAATAAAAGCATTATTCCATTTATAGAGTAAATGGAGTAGTTAACAAAAATAAAAGCATTATTCCATTTATAGAGTAAATGGAGTAGTTAACAAAAATAAAAGCATTATTCCATTTATAGAGTAAATGGAGTAGTTAACAAAAATAAAAGCATTATTCCATTTATAGAGTAATGTTTTTATTTTTTGTTCATTACTCCATTTACTCTATAAATAGAGTAAAATATGGAGTGGGGATGGATATGCCCCTAGTAAACATTAGAGATGGGTAAGCTTTTATGTTTTCAGTTCTCAAATGTCAAATAAGTCCAAAACAAATTGACTGGTTCTTACAATTATTACCATGCATATACTATTTGGCGAACTAACACTGAGATATGTCAATGCGCAGAATTCTAAAGGTATAAAATGTAACCCTTTTTTTTTGAACCACTGTGTAATAATGTAACTGATTATGAAAAAATCTAACTTTTGTGCCCATATGGCTCTAAAAGTAACTTTAACGATTTCTGGAAAGCTGTCTAACTTTTTTACCAATCCTAAAGTCCAAATAACTAGAAAGGGCATGCTTTATAAGTTTGGGTCTATATCAGGTTAAACGTCGGCCGGAATACAATCTTTAAAATAACTACTAGTTTTAGATCCTATATATCTTGATTCGTTTTAAATTCTATAGATAATTATAAGATTTTAAAATTTAGCACATGAAAAAAGTTAAACTGCGTATGATATGTTGACTTTCATAGGCCATTAGTAATCACATCATAGTGGACCTATAATACAAGAGCAAAAACTAAAAAAAGGGGAAAACAGTTTTGAGAAAGATAAGAGATGATGGAATACTTGTAAAGAACATAGGAAATTTAATATTGTGGTGATGGAAAATGGTTGCAGTTGGGAATGGGAAGTGCATTGGAGACGTTGTGCGGACAAGCATACGGAGCAGGACAGCTTAGGATGCTTGGAATATACATGCAGCGTTCTTGGGTCATTCTTTTTACCACTGCTTTGTGTTTGCTTCCCGTCTACATTTGGGCCCCTCCCATTCTTTCTTTCTTCGGCGAGGCTCCTCACATCTCTAAAGCCGCAGGTAACATCCCACTACACCTTTTTGCCCAAGAAAGTCTAATGTCACGTTCAAAAAATCATTCATGCTAACGTTTCAAAGTTCAAACTTTGCAGGGAAATTCGCACTGTGGATGATTCCACAGTTATTTGCCTATTCAGCCAACTTCCCCATACAGAAGTTCTTACAGTCCCAGGGGAAAGTGCTTGTGATGGCTTGGATCTCCGGGGTGGTTCTGATTCTTCACGCAGTCTTTAGCTGGCTACTCATCATTCACTTTAAGTGGGGGCTTGTCGGTGCAGCCATCACTCTCAATACCTCATGGTGGCTTGTTGTTATTGGTCAGCTTTTGTATATCTTAATCACCAAATCAGACGGTGCGTGGAGTGGATTTTCTTGGCTTGCGTTCCGTGACCTCTACGGATTTGTCAAATTATCCTTAGCTTCTGCTGTCATGCTCTGGTACCAACTTTTCCTACATTTTCATTTTTTTTTGAACTTATGTAAGTAAAGGTGTCGACTAAAATGACAAGTTTGTTCTTTGTATTCTACAGTTTGGAGTTTTGGTACTTGATGGTTCTGGTTGTTGTCACCGGTCTTCTTCCTAATCCGTTGATACCAGTCGATGCCATTTCCATCTGGTATACCCATTTGTGATGGCCTCTGTTTATTTTTTTCCATTGAAAATGTGTTATGAAAATGTTTTGGTCTTTCACAGCATGAACATAGAAGGTTGGACGGCAATGATTTCAATCGGGTTTAACGCTGCTATAAGGTACGATTATTACCTTTTCTGTTACATTTTAAAGTCACATAGGAGAAGCTAATTAAAACTCATATTGGTGTTTTCAGTGTGAGAGTTTCGAATGAGCTGGGTGCAGGAAATGCATATCTAGCAAAGTTCGCAGTGATAGTTGTCTCCATAACATCAACCCTTATCGGGGTTGTGTGTATGATTGTTGTCTTAGCGACAAAAGATATCTTCCCTCATCTTTTCACTTCTAGCGAAGCTGTGGCAGCAGAAACCACGAGAATAGCTGTCTTGTTGGCCTTCACTGTCCTTTTGAACAGCCTCCAGCCTGTCTTGTCAGGTAGGTTGCTCACATGATGAGTGGTGGCAATATAACTAAATAAGAAAATATATAAAAAAAAGAAGAAGCAATTTTAGGATCAGAAAATGCTGAGTCGTGGTTGCTTTTGGTACATGTGTTTTAGGTGTTGCTGTTGGAGCTGGGTGGCAGAGTCTAGTGGCGTACGTGAACCTTGCGTGCTATTACATTATTGGACTTCCTGCTGGTCTTGTTCTTGGATTCACACTAAACCTGGGAGTTCAGGTTAGCCTAATCGATTTTTAGCAGTTTGTATTTGCAGTGTTCTTGGGTCATTCTTTTACCACTGCTTTGTGTTTGCTTCCCGTCTACATTTGGGCCCCTCCCATTCTTTCTTTCTTCGGCGAGGCTCCTCACATCTCTAAAGCCGCAGGTAACATCCCACTACACCTTTTTGCCCAAGAAAGTCTAATGTCACGTTCAAAAAATCATTCATGCTAACGTTTCAAAGTTCAAACTTTGCAGGAAATTCGCACTGTGGATGATTCCACAGTTATTTGCCTATTCAGCCAACTTCCCCATACAGAAGTTCTTACAGTCCCAGGGGAAAGTGCTTGTGATGGCTTGGATCTCCGGGGTGGTTCTGATTCTTCACGCAGTCTTTAGCTGGCTACTCATCATTCACTTTAAGTGGGGGCTTGTCGGTGCAGCCATCACTCTCAATACCTCATGGTGGCTTGTTGTTATTGGTCAGCTTTTGTATATCTTAATCACCAAATCAGACGGTGCGTGGAGTGGATTTTCTTGGCTTGCGTTCCGTGACCTCTACGGATTTGTCAAATTATCCTTAGCTTCTGCTGTCATGCTCTGGTACCAACTTTTCCTACATTTTCATTTTTTTTTGAACTTATGTAAGTAAAGGTGTCGACTAAAATGACAAGTTTGTTCTTTGTATTCTACAGTTTGGAGTTTTGGTACTTGATGGTTCTGGTTGTTGTCACCGGTCTTCTTCCTAATCCGTTGATACCAGTCGATGCCATTTCCATCTGGTATACCCATTTGTGATGGCCTCTGTTTATTTTTTTCCATTGAAAATGTGTTATGAAAATGTTTTGGTCTTTCACAGCATGAACATAGAAGGTTGGACGGCAATGATTTCAATCGGGTTTAACGCTGCTATAAGGTACGATTATTACCTTTTCTGTTACATTTTAAAGTCACATAGGAGAAGCTAATTAAAACTCATATTGGTGTTTTCAGTGTGAGAGTTTCGAATGAGCTGGGTGCAGGAAATGCATATCTAGCAAAGTTCGCAGTGATAGTTGTCTCCATAACATCAACCCTTATCGGGGTTGTGTGTATGATTGTTGTCTTAGCGACAAAAGATATCTTCCCTCATCTTTTCACTTCTAGCGAAGCTGTGGCAGCAGAAACCACGAGAATAGCTGTCTTGTTGGCCTTCACTGTCCTTTTGAACAGCCTCCAGCCTGTCTTGTCAGGTAGGTTGCTCACATGATGAGTGGTGGCAATATAACTAAATAAGAAAATATATAAAAAAAAAAAAAGAAGAAGCAATTTTAGGATCAGAAAATGCTGAGTCGTGGTTGCTTTTGGTACATGTGTTTTAGGTGTTGCTGTTGGAGCTGGGTGGCAGAGTCTAGTGGCGTACGTGAACCTTGCGTGCTATTACATTATTGGACTTCCTGCTGGTCTTGTTCTTGGATTCACACTAAACCTGGGAGTTCAGGTTAGCCTAATCGATTTTTTAGCAGTTTGTATTTGCAGTGTTCTTTCCATTTTGGTGCTAATTCATTTGTGAACTTGTAGGGAATATGGGGAGGTATGGTAGCGGGAATCTGCTTACAGACACTTATATTGATTGGAATAATCTACTACACTAACTGGAACAAAGAGGTATCTTATCTGGCCTCTGTATCCCCCTTTATGTTCCACCTTTGTGTTGTGGTTTGATCATTTCATTAACTTTGAATTCTGCAGGCTGAGCAAGCGGAGAGTCGGGTTCAGAGATGGGGAGGAACGGCGCGGGAGTGATCAACCCTAGTAGGACGAGGATAATTTGTTCTGGATTCTTGGTCAATGTTTTGCAAATTGTTTTTCCGAGGACAATATCTTTGACTTTTGTTGGATAATATGGTGACTTAAAAAAATTGAGGATTTTTCTGGATAAACCATTAATATTGTGTTTAAATCGTGACTTTTGTTAGTCACCATCCTGGATATTCAAATTTGTCTTTATTGTTTAAATGAAAATTTAATCTCTTAAAAAAATTAAAATTGAAAACATAAAACAAGGATCGTGATGTTTAGAATAATATATATCTTGTAAATATGAACCCTAAGATCTTTAACATCTAAACTAATCATATAATATAACTATAAGAAGGATTAAGAAGAATTTGCGGAATACCTCGATTCATCGTTGCGGAAATCTTCATAAAAAGTTTTGATCATGGAAGATTATCTCTTGATCTTTAAATTGGAGCTAGATCTTCTCTCCCCTTGTCTACACATTTTTTTATGTGTTTATCTTTAGTTTTTGTTGTGATGCTTTAGGATGGAGTAAAGACATTTATTTATAGGTGGGGAGAGGAACCTAAGCTTCCTCATCAAGTTTTCATGACTTCTTCACCAAGTTTTTCTTACTTTATTGGCAAGTTTATTCTTTAATCTCAACCATCCATCAAAGTTGAGTAAGTGACAAATGTTTTGCTTAAGGTGACTCATTTCACTAGGAGAAGACAAGTGTGAAGTGTTCTAGAACATTAGGTTCATACATTGAACTTGTTCTCTTAAGCATCTTCCATTAAACTTGTCCTTCAAATCACTCTTCTCTTCTAGAACATTTTCCATTTATTCTTTAGTTAAAACATTAGGAAATAAACTCCTTTATTTACCATTTTATTGGTTACCAAGTTTGTTAAGGTTAACAATTTCAATAAAAAATAGATTAATATAAGGCCACATCTGAGAAAGAAATATTCATTCCTACACATAAGTATGTCTTTATATATATATATATATATTTTTTTTTTTTTTTACATACCCATGTTCGGAATCGCGCTAGGCATGATTCGGACGGTCGATATATGCCTAGGATGTTATTAAAAAAGTGGAGATTAATCAGGAATTACTCGGGAATTTGTTTGTAAGATTTTACTTATATGTATATGCATATATACTAAACAATATATGATAACTACGATAAAACACGCTGGCGCAGGTGGTAGTGGTGAACTTATTGGTCAAATAACCCAAGTTTAATGCCCATTCAATGCAACTTTGGTTTTTTTTTTCTTTTAATGAAGGGCAGAATCATAAATTCGGTTTCGTCCTCCTCCATCTAAATCTGCGATTTTGTGCTTGTAAAAATGGCGGTTTCTATGTTTTTCTCAGATCTTTCATTTCTTTCTATCTTTTTTTTAATTAATCTAGTTAAAACTTTATAGATCTTACTAATATACACCCGTTTTCTACATATAACAGAACAAAACTGAAGTTTTTTAGCAGATCCGATTTATCAGCCGAATTGACCCTAAATGATACGGTGAAGAGCCGCCTAACTCCTACACACCGAGAATCTGGGCGCCTTGCTCGCGTTTTTGAACATGGATATATACTATTTTGAAATGTTTCATACTGAACTTGGGTTGATAGAACAGGAAAAAAAAATCATCAAAATTATTCAAACAGAAAAACAAAGTTGGGTTTAACTTACTTCTATGTATAATTTTTTAAAAGATACTATATAATATAATTAATATTTCAACAACTTCTGTATTATTAAAACTGAAATACCTTTTGGTACTGTTTGGAAATATAACAGGAAAAATTAGAATTGTTTAGAAACATGGATATCAGATTAAGTACTTCTTTTTATTTACACATTTAGCCATTGCATTTATAATAAATTAAGTATTTTTTTTTATATTTATTTTTATTTACAGATTCTGCCACTACATTTAAAATAAGTTTAAATTATTTAATTACAATGGCTGTTGTTTCTTTGTGGGAAAAATAAAAACACAGACTGATATATATATATATAGTATATATTATATAAAACTATTTTTAAATATAGTAATACTTTATTTAGTTTAGTCAAATTAAAAAACTTCGAGAGTTCAAAATATTAATCATAATCTACTATATTTTAAACTGATTTTTCATCTTTATATATTTAATGAATAATATTTGTCATCACGGTAATTTTATATTTCTAATTACTTTATGCTTTAAAACAGCTCTCTGAACATAGATGATGATTGGTTCCCATAGTGAAAACTTTACAATCGTTGACCTATATTATAATTCTATATAAGATGGAACATATGTTAGAATGTAAAAGTTATGTTTTGCTTGTATATGTTTTCAAGCAGATCAACTATGAGCTTTGTTGTAGTTTCTGGATTGTGACTAATAATTCCTTGCATCATGTGTATTTTTCAAACTACATTTGTTTTAGCTTAAATGATTAATTAACCTTTTTGTTTGGGTGAATTGGTGATATTGTTACCAGAATGGTAGGTGATGTGAACTTAGATGTTAAATAAAAATGACTTGCGTGGATTTTAAAATAAATAGTTATTATAATTTTGTATATTGTAATTGATATATTAAATATTCTTTGCTTGATATTATATGTCAACTGAATCCAAACAAAATGTTCAATAAATACTAAATGATCATCTTTGTAAAAAGCAATGTTTAATATATATATATATATATATATATATATATATATTTAAGAAAATATTTTTTTCATTGACAACCATCTTTCCTATGAAACATGGAATCGGCTCTTATATTTATTAAAGTTGCATAATAATTGTGTCATCTGATTTGCGGAATTGGAGATTAGATCTTGAATAAAAACCAATCTTTAAAAATGATGTGATTCATACAATTTTATTCAGTCAGCCAAATTTATATCAAAATAAAACATATTTTCTGCAAACATAATGAAAAATATCTTATATCAATTTTTTTAAAACATATTCTAGTATTAGTAACTAATAGAAAGTACATTGTTTGTAATCATTTTTGGAACATGTTTTCATTTGGATATGGGTTGCTTATACATTAGACAAACAACTAACAGCTTATATTCGAGAGAACAGAGAACTGTACACCATCTTGAATATGAAGAGAGTTAAACTACTAATGGAGATGGAATCACTCCCATCTTCCTTGCATAAGAAAACAACCTGTCTGTCTTCACCTACGTAGACTTGATGCAGACTCTAGACTCTATGAAGAAACAACTCTCATGTAGCCACTGATAACGAAAAAGATCACTGCACAAGTCTGAGCAACAAAGGCTTTAGCTCTGTTTGCTCCTAGAGAGATGGGAGTGTGTTTACCTGATGATCCACAACTCTAGAAAACCTTCAGCTACTGTTATCTACACGATCTTCCTAATACCATGTTAGAGCTTTTTATTCCATTTTTAATCCCACTTTTAGGGACGACAATCTCTAGTTGGGCCACCTTTTTATTCCGTTTCAACTAAGTATGATATAATTAGATGATAAAAATCGCTACCATGTTGATACAAAAGCGAGCTCAGTCAATAACACTTACATTGGTAGGCTTCTCACATAAGGAACTGCATCACTTCCTAGTCTTCTCACATAAGGAGCTTGCAGTGCATAGATGCGATCGTAACAAACTCGTTGGGACATGAAACCAAATCATAGCTTCCATCACTTCTTTGACCAACAACATTCCTACCCAATATCTCATCCTCGACAGGGTAATGCGGAAACGCTGCTGCTGACTGCACTGCAGTAGGATGGATGAGCCATGTGTTTGCTCCAAACCAATGTGTACCTTTCCCAAACTGCACAGAGATTAACTTCTCAGAAACTATACACAATCCACACTGCACATAGCCCTTTCAAATGAGGTCCACAACCTTAAGTATCATCACCAGCAAATTAGAAATGCCAAGTGTATAATCTATTCCGAAAAATATTATACAAATAAGATAAATCTGCTATCGTCTTACAACAAAGACTATGTCATATTTGTCCATCTGAGAGAGAGTCGTTCCAACTTTTGATCTGAATGGAAGTGCAAACTTGATAGCATCTACCTATTATGAAAGAAGTTGAAATGTGACACTTCGAATACACCATGATTCACCATAAATACATTATGATAAATGCCCCATCACAATATTTCGTTGGGTTTCTCAGCCCTTTTTAGATCTACCCAAAAATTGAAACCTGATATTTTTAACGTTTTAGACAGCTAAAAACACAAACCCAAGTACCTATAGGAATGAAGGTGAATCTGGAAATCCTATTTTTGAATGCCTTCGACGATTCTCTCATGTCCTCTTCCAATAAAACTTCTTGTACCCTGCACATTAAAGGATTTTTAAATCTCAAAATTTTCCTAGTTAAAATTTGAGAGAACAAAAACGCTGAATACAAAATCTTCTTCCTTTTGCCCTTCTGGTTATTGTATGAAGCACCTTTAACCTTACCATGTTAGGTTTCACCAGGTTAACCAAGTGCTCACGTTCTTCATTTTTCTTTAAAATTTACGGAGGCAGAGTAAGCCTCAGACCATAATGTGATGGTACATAGTGAAGTGGCTTGGTAGAAGCGGTTGTAGGTCGTAGAGGATCAAAAACAAAGTCGAAAATTGGTCAAAATATATGAAGGAGATTCGTGGAACAACCTGCAAACATTTGTCATATTTATAACTCAAATCTCTAAATAACGATACGAAACCATCATCTCCATGGAAGAGATTTGAAAGTATTCAGATGAATATGAAGATTGCATAGCAACCGAGACGGTGAAGACGAAGTGTAAGAGTCATGTGTTGCTTAAAGTAATTTTCCACAAAAATATGGTCTCAATTTATATACAAGGAGAAAGAGAGGGAATTAGAGAGGAGTAAGCGGTAACGGACAGGTCAGGACGAAGTTGAAGAGTCGGAAGATGAACTCTCTATGCTTTAGACGAAAGTATGGCTTAGTCAAGAGTGAACTTAAATTGGGCCAGTTTCGAGCTTCACTCGACATAAGCAAAATGACGTGGCGATTTAAAGCTTCATGATTGGATGATTTTCTTGAAAGACATTGATAGGAAATATTAAGAACTTTTAGTATTGTTAGATTCTCTTTAAATATGTTAGACCAGTTCCATCGATGAGAGCTTAAAGGAGTTCTTATCTTTTAAGAAAAATGAAAAACACTTAATATTGATGAGAGAAAATATAAATGGTCCTTAAAGTAGACTTTTAAGTGTCGGTACTTAACTACAAGTGACACTTGTCAACAATGTAATACTGTCTTAGTTAGTTTTATAAAAATAATGCAAAATTAAATTATTATAATACTATTATTTTTTTTGTTTTAGAAGCTCTTACCGTATCCAAGCGATAGAGCTGCTCATATATTATTAGAAATCATCATTGGAGGTGTGACCTTAGGCATTACCACTATTCTTAAAGACCACTTTTAATTTATTTTTTCTAATGTCATAAACTATAGAAAATGTCGTGAGAGCAAAATTTATTTTTAGTAGAATTTGTTATTTCTCAGTTATCCCAAATATCTCTATTTAGTATTCAATTTGTACTTATTAAATTTTTACTTTACGAAAAAGTGAAAAATACAATCTAAATCTTTTAGAATATGTATTACTCACAAAAGTGAAAGAATTCATTGGAAAACATAATCCTCTTATTTTTCCAATTTAATCCAAGTTTTCTTTTTTGATGTAAATTTTAGGAGGGTTTTATACTTTTATTCTCTCATCTTGTTCCCATTACAATAATACCTTGCCACGTAAATTCGGATCCTATTTAGTATTTTTACTGCATAACAGTTTCGACTTTTCCAATCGTAAGGCTTAGTTTTCTCCTTGCTGGATCCACGACTAAAAAGAAGAAGAAGCGATGGCGAAATCAAGCGCCGACGATGACGAGCTCCGGCGTGCTTGCGAGGCCGCCATCGAAGGAACCAAGCAATCGATCGTCATGTCGATCCGCGTCGCCAAGAGCCGCGGTGTCTGGGGAAAGTCTGGAAAATTAGGTCGCCAGATGGCCAAACCTAGGGTTCTCGCTCTTTCCGGTGACATCTCCTTCTCTCGATCCTCTCGATTTGATAGCATTTCTGGATCCGAGCCTTGCTTTTGTTCACCTTCGATCTTCGCGCTGTTTTAGCTTAGATCATAATTTTCAATTATCGTTTGTATTCGCGAAATCTATATCCACTGGTTATCATTTGACAGAATAAGATAAGCCTAGTAAGGGCATCCATAAGGTTTCACTGTTCTTGGACGATAAGAATTCAGTTGGAGAAGCTGTATTCTGTCTAGAAAATCTCTGATCCAAGTGTGTTGGCGTGTATTGCTTCATATTTTACAAAATTGATTTCTAGATTGGAGTCTGGTTCTTTTTCATCTTCAGTTACTTGTTCTTCGCGCTATTTTAGCTTAAATTAAGCATTGTATACTGTATTAGATCAAATGGATTCAGTGGGAGAAGCTGTAAAACTCTGATTTAAGTGGAGAACATGTGGCCTCGGATCCATGTTCTTCTCATCAGATATATTCAGGTTCCTTAGAGTAGTAATCAGCTAAATTTTGTTTTTATTGTGTTCTGCTTTCTACAGTTAAATCAAAGGGCCAGCGAAAGAAAGCATTTCTTCGAGTCATGAAGTATTCAAGTGGAGGTGTCCTTGAGGTAATCTTCTATAATCCAATTGCGGCATACGATGGAAGCAGATAAGAATCATATTATGCATACAATGGTAGCAGATTCCTTGAAGTTCATGATGACTGATCTGGATATTTTCAAATTCTTTGTTCATCCAGCCTGCTAAAATGTACAAACTGAAGCATCTTTCGAAAGTGGAAGTCATAACTAATGACCCAAGTGGATGCACTTTTACCCTGGTAAGATCAGTCGATGGTATTATTGAAGTGATCAATACGTAAGATTTCAAGAAAATGTGCATGCTTTCTCGAAGAAATCATAGCATGTAGTGTAAGAGATGGATCATGGAACAAAAAAGCTGGGTGTGTAACTGTAAAAAAAGTGTTTTCCATGTTCCCTCTGCTTTCACTGATGCAAAGTCTTTTAGGGGTTTGATAATCTCAGGAGTCAAAGTGTTGCTCCTCCTCAGTGGACCATGCGCAATACTGATGACAGGTACTGCAGTTAGGAACATACATATTAACTTCAACAAGATGTGGAGGATATATTTTAAGTTTTGTTGATCTATGTAGTTCTGATCATCTAATACACCTTTCTCTGTTGTGATTATAGGAACCGAATTTTAGTTTGCATATTGAACATATGCAAAGACGTATTGGGCAAGCTTCCGAAAGTCGTTGGTATAGATATCGTCGAGATGGCCCTTTGGGCTAAGGTGCGGTTTATAACTTCTGTCTCAAATTTTGTTCTAATTCTCTTGGTCCCCTCAAAAGGCTTTTGTATGTGCTTGTGATTCTCATTTTCCTCTTCTTTTATATTCGCTAGTTCTTTTCATAGAATAATGTTACATGCTTTAGCCTTCTTTGTTTTCGTATTATTGGTCTAGGATAACACTCCCGTTGTCACTACTCAAAGAAGTACAGAAGATGGTGAGCCTGTTGCTGAAGCTGTAACAGAAAGTGAATTGAAAGTTACTGTGGAAAAAGAACTAGTCTCTCAGGCCGAGGAAGAGGATATGGAGGCTCTCTTAGGAACGTATGTCTTATTCTGTTCTAGTTATCATTTTGGTTAAATCCTCTTTGTTCACATATTTACTTTATGTTCCTGTCAATATATGTTTGACAAACGAGGACTCCTACCCGTGAATCTTAAGTTTGTGACACTAGTTTTATCCTAACATAGAGTTGCATAAATATCCACGGTGCTAACTGTAGTACCACTTCTTTACATTTGTCTCCGTGATTGTGTTTAGTTTAAATTATTAGCATTGTTTCTCTGAAATCTGGCTTGCTAGGGATAAAAAATAATGGATGTACAGTTACCTTTTCCACTTAGTTTTATCATATTGGTCACTTGACTTATATCACTGACGTCTGCAGTTATGTAATGGGTATTGGTGAAGCTGAGGCATTTTCTGAAAGGCTGAAGCGAGAGCTCCAAGCTCTTGAAGCGGCAAATGTACATGCAATTCTGGAAAGCGAACCATTAGTGGATGAGGTAATAACTTTTTGCTAATTATTTTTAGGACTATATTTGCATTTGGGCAGTTTACGGGAATCAGCGTTTGTTTTTCTTGCTTATGTGGTAATCTCATGTTTTTCAGGTTTTGAATGGACTAGAGGCAGCAACCAATATTGTTGATGACATGGATGAATGGTTAGGGATATTTAACGTCAAACTTAGACATATGAGAGAGGACATTGAATCGGTAGGACGTCCCACATATAAATGACTATTCCTGGTTATTTGTGGTGCTGGACTGATCATTAGCTTTGTCAGCACATATTCTCACCTCCTTTGTGGTATGCAGATAGAAACTCGAAACAACAAGTTAGAGATGCAGTCTGTAAACAATAAAGCTCTCATTGAAGAGCTTGATAAAGTTATTGAGAGACTGCGTGTCCCTTCTGAGGTTTGTTAACCATAAGTTTTGTGCTTGCTTCTCATCTGTCGATTTGGTTGACTAATAGAAGTGTTGTTGATTGCAGTATGCAGCATCCCTCACAGGAGGCTCATTTGATGAAGCAGACATGCTCCAAAATATCGAGGCTTGCGAGTGGTTAGCCAAAGCTTTGAAGGGTCTTGAAGTGCCGAACTTAGACCCCATTTATGCTAATATGCGATCTGTATGTCGATGCACTTAGATATTTTTTATTCGCTCCTTATCATTATAGTTTTACCGTTAAGTCGGCTTTGTTTATTACATTGTGCTGTGGCTAGAAAAGAACATAAGCATCTAACTTTTGAACAACTACCTGAAATTTGGCTACTCACGCTGTCTTATCTTCAGGTAAAAGAGAAACGAGCAGAGCTAAAAATATTGAAAGCTACTTTTGTGACGAGAGCTTCTGAGTTCCTGAGAAACTACTTTGCTAGTTTGGTAGATTTCATGGTTAGTGACAAAAGTTACTTTTCTCAGGTACTACTTCTGCAAAACTCTTTTCTTTCTACTATTAACTCTAGTGATGGTATTCTAAATACTTAAACACATGCTCAAAACAGAGAGGTCAGCTGAAGAGGCCTGACCATGCAGATTTGCGGTATAAATGTAGAACGTATGCTCGTCTTTTGCAACACTTAAAGGTAAAACGAGAAATGAGTAGGTGACATTAAAAAAGCTCAATGCAGTACACTGATTGCTGTCTCCTTTCTTTTCGCAGAGTCTCGATAAGAACTGTTTGGGACCATTGAGAAAAGCATACTGCAGCTCCCTGAACTTACTCCTTCGCCGGGAGGTAAGGAACAAATATACCTTCTTTATCAGTTTGCCACTGATTTATTGGAACTGTGAATTGACTAAAGCTGCTAAAACCTCCTGAATGTTTAAATACATGGATATGCAGCAAACATTTTGTTTTCTACTTTTCTTCCATTCTTTTAGAGGTTACATATTCAGTTCATGTTACCTAAAATTTGGTTCTTGAAAACACAGGCTCGGGAATTCGCAAATGAGCTTCGTGCAAGCACGAAAGTATCACGAAATCCTACTGTGTGGCTAGAAGGATCTACGGGTTCTAGTCAGAATGCCAACACTGACACCTCTGCAGTATCAGATGCTTATGCCAAGATGCTAACAATATTTATCCCGCTTCTTGTAGATGAGGTTATTATTAAACCTATGATTTTCTGTTTGATCTTTAGATGCAACTAATGGCATGTAAGCAAACCTCATGATTCCTTTTTGCTTCATAATACTACAGAGTTCCTTTTTTGCGCACTTTATGTGTTTTGAGGTACCAGCTCTTGCTCCACCTGGAGGTGCTGGCAGTGATAAAAGGCCCAACAATGACGATGGTAATGATGATGATGATTTGGGAATCATGGACATTGATGAAACTGACAAGAAAACTGGTATTGTAAAATTGTGTGCCATCTGTAAAGCTTGCACTACATCCTCGCATTATAAGGTCTACGGTTCTGAAAGCCATAAATTGTCCAATTCTGCAGGTAAAACCTCCCCAGACCTGACGGCATTGAATGAATCTCTTCAAGATCTACTTGATGGTATTCAGGTAAGAGTTCCCTGAAAGTAATGTTTCCATGTTAGATGAAAGACTCGATTGTTAATTTTCTGGATTAACATCTATAGGTTAGCAATTCATTTTGATTACTAAAAGAGAGATCCCCTATGTTCTTGTCGCTGCAGGAGGATTTCTATGCTGTTGTTGACTGGGCATATAAAATAGATCCCCTACGGTGCATATCAATGCATGGCATAACTGAAAAGTATCTATCTGGTCAGAAAGCTGATGCTGCAGGATTTGTTCGACTTTTGCTTGGAGATCTGGAGGCGAGGGTTTCTATGCAATTTAGCCGGGTATGTTTATTCATAAATTGCTTGGTTTATATTCCTGGCACACTCTTCCTACTGATCATTTCAGGTCAACTTTCATTGCAGTTTGTGGATGAAGCTTGTCACCAGATTGAAAGAAATGAACGTAATGTAAGACAGATGGGCGTCTTGCCATATATTCCAAGGTAATCAGGAAATTCAATTCTGTTCCATAGATAAGTGCGATGTGTATGCTTATTTCTTCACTAATAGTATTTCATTTCCCCTTGTAAACAATACCAATTGATTTTGTGGTTCAGAACTTTATTTCCGAATGAAAGTGATCAAACTGTTCTAGTATTACTTGTTGCTATCCTAACATTAGTATCTCATTTTCATAGATTTGCAGCACTTGCTACTCGTATGGAACAGTACATACAAGGACAATCTAGGGATTTGGTTGATCAGGCATACACGAAATTCGTAAGTACTGCTATTTGTATTTAACCACTAAAGTTACACAAACCATGCCCTGAAAGTAATGTTCTCCATTTCAATAACATACATGCATCTGATCTTAGTCCAGTTACAATGTATATATCCACCGTAAGTTCGTTCTCGACTTGAATAACAGCAAGATACAATAAAGCATGTCAGATTGTTCTGCATGTACTCTCCAATTTGTTTTATTTCTCACTTTGGTTGACAGATTCTAACTAATGGTGTTTTTAGGTAAGCATAATGTTTGTGACCCTGGAGAAAATTGCCCAGCAAGATCCTAAATATGCAGATATTCTCCTTTTAGAAAATTATGCTGCTTTTCAGAATAGGTAAACTCCTTTTCTTGCTCTCTCTATTCCAAACTACTCATTTTTTAACCCCGTGTTTTGTTGGTGTGCAGCCTGTATGACCTGGCTAATGTTGTGCCCACATTAGCCAAGTTCTATCACCAGGCAAGTGAAGCATATGAACAAGCTTGTACCCGCCACATTAGCCTGATAATATATTACGTAAGTGGTGCTTCTCAATTTCAGCCAATAGCATTGCTTGGAGTAAATTGTTGAGGTTAATCACCCCTTTTGTGTTTCCTTATTGTGTTCTTTGTCCCTGCAGCAATTCGAAAGACTTTTCCAGTTTGCCAAAAAAATTGAAGATTTTATGTATACGATCACCCCTGAAGAGGTTTGTTATTAGTCAACTAGTTGCTCCATCACTAACTAAACAAAAAAAAAAACTGTAATAGTCTGATACACATGTTCTATATATATTTCAGATACCATTCCAGCTGGGTTTGTCGAAAATGGAACTCCGGAAGATGTTAAAATCAAGCTTGTCAGGGGTAAAGCAGATGTGACTTGTAGTTAATTAATTTAATTGTTCACAGGCTTTTTAACAGATAGCTTTCTTCTTCGGATAGGTGGACAAATCGATTGCGCAGATGTATAAAAAGTTGCAGAAAAATCTTGCATCTGAGGAGTTGCTACCATCATTGTGGGACAAATGCAAGGTACCAATTTAAATAGAATTTTTGAGAAGTTTTTGATAAAAGTATGCATTATAGCTCTTTAAAAAAAAACTAAACATCTATATAACTGAAAACAGAAGGAGTTTCTGGACAAGTACGAAAGCTTCGTGCAGCTCGTAGCCAAAGTTTACCCTAGTGAAAACGTTCCTGGGGTAACTGAAATGAGAGGACTTCTGGCTTCCATGTAGAAGGAAGTGATTAGAACCAAAAAAAAAATTGAGGGCAGCTGTTATATATCGCCTTTGTTACGTTCTTTGGTCATTTTAACGGATACAAGTTACTATAAAACGTATGAGCGTTATTCATTCTCTTCGTTTTCGTTTTCTGTTTTTGCAAGTTGGAATGTTAAAGCTTGAGCTAAACGTAATGAAAAGATTGTGTTCATTCAGTATATGTATCGTTTTGGTTGTGTTTAAACATTAAAGTAATTTTGAATATAAACGAAAGCATTTGTATATATATATATATAAAGAAGTTAATTTAGTAAATAATGATGACAAGTAGTCAGATAACCACATAAGTTTGGAATAATGTGAATTTTGTCAAACATACTGAACTCAAACTTATACTTTCTCAATTTCTTAAATAGTATCATTTTGACATTTTCACTCAAATTAAAAAATGATTAAATGTATTTATATTATTAATATTTATAACTTTTAGCCAGTAATGTTTAGGATAAAAAATTAATTTCTAAAATGATACATTTTGCAGAAGCTTAAATATATATATATAAATTGTATTTAAATGTCTAAAAGACAAAATTGTCCATTTGAAAAATCTCATTAGATGAGAAAAATCCAATTGACATCTATAATCATACCTTCATCAAAGCATCAGTTACTCTTTCTTTAATAAGTACAATTTCTTAAAGAATATATTAGTAGGAGAATATTTTACAGTCTCATGATCATTTGGCTTTCAAAATGTGGCTAGCTTAAAAACATAAAAGCCCCAAGGTCAATTGTTGATGCCACTCCAGAATTATATCTCATAATCTGTTTGGGAGCTATACTGCATAAAGTGTAGGTACATCTGATATGGGTTCATCGACTAAAAGGAAGATGAATAATTTCAAATATTGCAAGAGATATCGAACTTTCTGAGTGACTTACAAAAGAAGACAGTAAAAAAACTCCACACGAAGATTTGGAGATTATTAGAGAGAAAGAGAGAGAAAATTGTATCGTAAAGTATTTTCCAAATCAAGATGAAAAACAGGTTAATATTGAATATTCTAATTTTTCTTTATGCATGGAGGATTTTGGTAGTGTTAATGTGATCTATGATAGGTTTATTTAGAATCTCTGAGATGGTAGACATTTCATGGATCTTCACCAAAGCTTCACATCTGAGCATTCAAGTTACTTGACAACCATCATCATCCTTATGTTGAAAAGAATTGGAGTAGATACAAGTTCATTCATTATGCAATAAGAAACAAGATTGTTTCTTAAAGTGCTGAATATTTAATATTTGTGCACACTAACCTTTGTCTTCTATCAAGAATGAGTTCTACTTATAAGGAAGTTCCTCACTGTTGCCAAAAAAGGAAGGTCCTCACTGTATGTGGGATGTTAGAAGTGATCAATTTGATTCACTGGATGAGATTTATTTGGGAATCGACTTGAGTTTGAGGATCTTTATTTTGATGAACCAGAATTGGAAGCGGTTTTGTTTGGTGGAGATGATGAAAATGAGACAATGATAAGTTTGATATTTGACTTTGAAGCTTGAACTCTATTTTTATGTTATGCTGAGTTTTTTGTTAGCTTTTATGTTGAATTTCAATATTTAATTATATGCATTGAATTTTTATTATTATATTTATTATTTAGTGCTTCAATATATATATATATATATATATATGCTTTAAACACGCACCCACTTTCTAAATATTTTATAATTTTTTCTACGCTTCGTTTCCACGCCTCTACTTCCAATTCCATGCAGCTTGTGGTGCAAAAGTGTAGGTAGATCTGATAATGATTCATCAACTAAAAGAGGATGAACAATTTCAAACATTAGAGACAGTAAACTTTCTTCCAAAACATCCTCCCTCACAACACAATTGTTAAAATGTAAAACATCAACTGTAGAAAAGTGTTCTCTTTCATCTCAATTTTGATTTTTTATTCTTCTCAATTATTTACTTATAATATATTCATCTTAACATAGATGATTTTAAGTTTGTGATGCAAGACTGGCTTAACGATATCTTAGTAGTAATAAAAGTCTACAGTTATGCTCTCATCACCTGTTCGACGTTAATAGTAACAAAATCTACATATACATATGTATCTATATGTTTTGTTACTATCAAAATCGCACCACAGTTGTTCCACAGTTGTCCCTAATTTTCGTAGTAGTCTATAGTAAATTCAGTTTCTCAGTTTGGTTAGTCCAACAAGAAATCATTTATAATATATTAGAGATTGAAATATCTCAATTGGTAATCAACAGAATTTTAGTGAGGATGTGGGTGTAATGCTAAATTCAGAATTTTGATTAATTTTGTTAACTTTTCTGAAATAAGAACCAACATAAGAAGGGGTTTCTCATCAAGAAAGGTTGATGTTGACTCAGACATATCAACAACAAAAAAATAGTTGATGATCTGAGAGATATTCAATATGACAATAAATGAACCAACCAATATTAATTTTCATGGTGAAAAGAGAGAAGCCAACAATAATAATAAACATTCTACACTTGGTAAAATTCACACTTTCAGATTTATGTAGTGAGTGAAACAATAGTCCCTCAAAATTTTGTTACTACAACTTAATTTAGATGGGCAATGGATTCAGTATCAGCATCCACATCAGTGACATCAATGAATTATGCCATATTTGGTTTGTGACATGCAAGAATTGATGTCATCAAAACTGTCTTTTGTGGGTCGACTACTTCTCATCAAAACTCTTATTGGGGAAATACCTAACGTCTAGTGCTCAACTTTTATACTATCTAAAGTTTGCATCCAATGCGTTAACTCTCTATTATGTGTTTTTCTTTGGAAAGGGAACATGACATCCATAATTCAGCAATAGTGTGGGAGACTATTACTTTCCAAAGGATCAAGGAGGTTTAGGAGGTTGATCTATACACATGGAATCATCTTACCTTCCTGAAACTTATTTTGCTACGATTCTTTAAGGCAGGTTCAATGTGGGTGGCAGGTATACAAATGATTTTCTACAAAGGCACTATTGGACAGTCAAGCCAAACCAAAATACTTATTAGCTAGCTAACATATTACTCAAGCTATGAGGTGAAATCTATCCTTGTATCGAGCTAAGAGTGGGGAATGGAAATACCTGTAAATTTTAGATTGATAATTGGTCACCATCTAAGAATATCCAAGAGTACTTTGCAATTGAAAGTTTCTCAAGACTAGGATCCCAAAAATGATATCATATTTTCTCTATACGATCACCCCTGAAGAGGTTTGTTATTAGTCAACTAGTTGCTCCATCACTAACTAAACAAAAAAAACTGTAATAGTCTGATACACATGTTCTATATATATTTCAGATACCATTCCAGCTGGGTTTGTCGAAAATGGAACTCGGAAGATGTTAAAATCAAGCTTGTCAGGGTAAAGCAGATGTGACTTGTAGTTAATTAATTTAATTGTTCACAGGCTTTTTAACAGATAGCTTTCTTCTTCGGATAGGTGGACAAATCGATTGCGCAGATGTATAAAAAGTTGCAGAAAAATCTTGCATCTGAGGAGTTGCTACCATCATTGTGGGACAAATGCAAGGTACCAATTTAAATAGAATTTTTGAGAAGTTTTTGATAAAAGTATGCATTATAGCTCTTTAAAAAAAAACTAAACATCTATATAACTGAAAACAGAAGGAGTTTCTGGACAAGTACGAAAGCTTCGTGCAGCTCGTAGCCAAAGTTTACCCTAGTGAAAACGTTCCTGGGGTAACTGAAATGAGAGGACTTCTGGCTTCCATGTAGAAGGAAGTGATTAGAACCAAAAAAAAAATTGAGGGCAGCTGTTATATATCGCCTTTGTTACGTTCTTTGGTCATTTTAACGGATACAAGTTACTATAAAACGTATGAGCGTTATTCATTCTCTTCGTTTTTCGTTTTCTGTTTTTTTTTGCAAGTTGGAATGTTAAAGCTTGAGCTAAACGTAATGAAAAGATTGTGTTCATTCAGTATATGTATCGTTTTGGTTGTGTTTAAACATTAAAGTAATTTTGAATATAAACGAAAGCATTTGTATATATATATATATAAAGAAGTTAATTTAGTAAATAATGATGACAAGTAGTCAGATAACCACATAAGTTTGGAATAATGTGAATTTTGTCAAACATACTGAACTCAAACTTATACTTTCTCAATTTCTTAAATAGTATCATTTTGACATTTTCACTCAAATTAAAAAAATGATTAAATGTATTTATATTATTAATATTTATAACTTTTTAGCCAGTAATGTTTAGGATAAAAAAATTAATTTCTAAAATGATACATTTTGCAGAAGCTTAAATATATATATATAAATTGTATTTAAATGTCTAAAAGACAAAATTGTCCATTTGAAAAATCTCATTAGATGAGAAAAATCCAATTGACATCTATAATCATACCTTCATCAAAGCATCAGTTACTCTTTCTTTAATAAGTACAATTTCTTAAAGAATATATTAGTAGGAGAATATTTTACAGTCTCATGATCATTTGGCTTTCAAAATGTGGCTAGCTTAAAAACATAAAAGCCCCAAGGTCAATTGTTGATGCCACTCCAGAATTATATCTCATAATCTGTTTGGGAGCTATACTGCATAAAGTGTAGGTACATCTGATATGGGTTCATCGACTAAAAGGAAGATGAATAATTTCAAATATTGCAAGAGATATCGAACTTTCTGAGTGACTTACAAAAGAAGACAGTAAAAAAACTCCACACGAAGATTTGGAGATTATTAGAGAGAAAGAGAGAGAAAATTGTATCGTAAAGTATTTTCCAAATCAAGATGAAAAACAGGTTAATATTGAATATTCTAATTTTTCTTTATGCATGGAGGATTTTGGTAGTGTTAATGTGATCTATGATAGGTTTATTTAGAATCTCTGAGATGGTAGACATTTCATGGATCTTCACCAAAGCTTCACATCTGAGCATTCAAGTTACTTCGACAACCATCATCATCCTTATGTTGCGAAAAGAATTGGAGTAGATACAAGTTCATTCATTATGCAATAAGAAACAAGATTGTTTCTTAAAGTGCTGAATATTTAATATTTGTGCACACTAACCTTTGTCTTCTATCAAGAATGAGTTCTACTTATAAGGAAGTTCCTCACTGTTGCCAAAAAAAAAGGAAGGTCCTCACTGTATGTGGGATGTTAGAAGTGATCAATTTGATTCACTGGATGAGATTTATTTGGGAATCGACTTGAGTTTGAGGATCTTTATTTTGATGAACCAGAATTGGAAGCGGTTTTGTTTGGTGGAGATGATGAAAATGAGACAATGATAAGTTTGATATTTGACTTTGAAGCTTGAACTCTATTTTTATGTTATGCTGAGTTTTTTTTTGTTAGCTTTTATGTTGAATTTCAATATTTAATTATATGCATTGAATTTTTATTATTATATTTATTATTTAGTGCTTCAATATATATATATATATATATATATGCTTTAAACACGTACCCACTTTCTAAATATTTTATAATTTTTTTTCTACGCTTCCGTTTCCACGTCTCTACTTCCAATTCCATGCAGCTTGTGGTGCAAAAAGTGTAGGTAGATCTGATACGGATTCATCAACTAAAAGAGGATGAACAATTTCAAACATTGCGAGAGACAGTAAACTTTCTTCCAAAACATCCTCCCTCACAACACAATTGTTAAAATGTAAAACATCAACTGTAGAAAAGTGTTCTCTTTCATCTCAATTTTGATTTTTTTATTCTTCTCAATTATTTACTTATAATATATTCATCTTAACATAGATGATTTTAAGTTTGTGATGCAAGACTGGCTTAACGATATCTTAGTAGTAATAAAAGTCTACAGTTATGCTCTTGGCCGACCGCACCGACGTTAATAGTAACAAAAATCTACATATACATATGTATCTATATGTTTTTGTTACTATCAAAATCGCACCACAGTTGTTCCACAGTTGTCCCTAATTTTCGTAAGTAGTCTATAGTAAATTCAGTTTCTCAGTTTGGTTAGTCCAACAAGAAATCATTTATAATATATTAGAGATTGAAATATCTCAATTGGTAATCAACAGAATTTTAGTGAGGATGTGGGTGTAATGCTAAATTCAGAATTTTGATTAATTTTGTTAACTTTTCTGAAATAAGAACCAACATAAGAAGGGGTTTCTCATCAAGAAAGGTTGATGTTGACTCAGACATATCAACAACAAAAAAATAGTTGATGATCTGAGAGATATTCAATATGACAATAAATGAACCAACCAATATTAATTTTCATGGTGAAAAGAGAGAAGCCAACAATAATAATAAACATTCTACACTTGGTAAAATTCACACTTTCAGATTTATGTAGTGAGTGAAACAATAGTCCCTCAAAATTTTGTTACTACAACTTAATTTAGATGGGCAATGGATTCAGTATCAGCATCCACATCAGTGACATCAATGAATTATGCCATATTTGGTTTGTGACATGCAAGAATTGATGTCATCAAAACTGTCTTTTGTGGGTCGACTACTTCTCATCAAAACTCTTATTGGGGAAATACCTAACGTCTAGTGCTCAACTTTTATACTATCTAAAGTTTGCATCCAATGCGTTAACTCTCTATTATGTGTTTTTCTTTGGAAAGGGAACATGACATCCATAATTCAGCAATAGTGTGGGAGACTATTACTTTCCAAAGGATCAAGGAGGTTTAGGAGGTTGATCTATACACATGGAATCATCTTACCTTCCTGAAACTTATTTTGCTACGATTCTTTAAGGCAGGTTCAATGTGGGTGGCAGGTATACAAATGATTTTCTACAAAGGCACTATTGGACAGTCAAGCCAAACCAAAATACTTATTAGCTAGCTAACATATTACTCAAGCTATGAGGTGAAATCTATCCTTGTATCGAGCTAAGAGTGGGGAATGGAAATACCTGTAAATTTTAGATTGATAATTGGTCACCATCTAAGAATATCCAAGAGTACTTTGCAATTGAAAGTTTCTCAAGACTAGGATCCCAAAAATGATATCATATTTTCTCTATGGAACAACAGTATTTGGCGACTTCTTCGTGCATGTTCAAATTATCATCTTAGACTCCTAACATTCCTCACAAACCTTCAACTAGGAGAGGACTCAATACTACAGTGAATGGGAGTTGAATGGAAGGATAAATTAGAAATACTCCACCATAGATGTTTACAATCTAATTCGAGGAGGCAAGTTTCAGCATGTCGATTAACACTGCTTTCATGGAAGGCTGCTATCGCTTCAATCTGGATTGAATGGAACTCGTGCATGCATTCTTCCATATTCAGGTCTTCGAATACAATCATCAAACATGTGGTCCCCTTAATCATCAACTGTACCTCCTCTTTCCCCTCATCAAATACGGCTACTCCATTCAGATTGTTACAAATTTGGCTACCATAAGCATAATCTCATTCTTCATGGCTCTTCGGTATCTATGGAGAGGAATCATCAACGAAATAGGATACATTCGCACCCGATTTAAAATTGGGCTGAAACAAAATTAGTCTAGTTCAAATATTCTAGTTAAGAGAAATTAGTTTTAGTTAGGTTAAAACTCTGTAAACTATAGTAGGTTTTGAAAAAAATTTCTCATACATTTAAAATGAAAGATATCCCCTATATATTAATTGAGAATCATTTAAAAAGTTGAAACCTTAAGCTTGTATTAATTACAAAAGAGACATGTTGATGTGTCATTCGCTACAAGAAAACATGCATATAACGAGGAAAATTTCCTTGTAAATTTACGAGTATATTACAACAATGTTATGACGAAAAGAAATTTCGTCGTAAAGTACTTGTAATAGTACAAAGAAAGCGCTTTGTTGTAATTTCCTTGAAGCGTTACGACAAAAGAACGAGGAAAGAGAAATTTTGTCGTAAAGTTACAAGAATTTTATGACGAAGCATGTTACCATTATTTTAGGTGAAAATGTGTATTCAGTGCAATTAACCTAACTAATTTTGTTGTAAAGAAATTGTAAAATGGATGTAAATAACTTGTAAAATCCTAGTAAAGCCTTTCCTTGTTAAGTCGTTGTTATACCTTCACCTACCAGACTCGAAAATATATGTATGTCATTTCTCAATGCTAACAACACACAAAAACGAATACAAAGAAAAAAATCAAAAAAAAAAAATCTCCTAAAATAATGTCTGATGGCAGAAATATTTACGAGTTACAGAGTTGGATGTATTCACACAAAATTCCGCCAGTAGAGTGACGGATACTTTTCTTAGCGGGCTAGAGACGTTCATGTACCATGTGGGCTATACACCGGTTCACGCAGGAAAGAGGTAAGATGTTCTGTCCTTGTCAGAAGTGCAAGAATTCAAAAAAATTTCGTAGTGAAACTGTATGGAAGCATTTAGTAAACTGAGGTTTTACACTACATTACTATATTTGGTTTCAACATGGAGAGGGTTATAGTGGAAATGAAGCTATTAGTAGTAATATTAATTTTCAGGATGCTGTAATAATGAACCATCGAATCATTTGCATAATGAATATAGTCACCATAAGGAGGAACAGATGGTAGATCATAATAGGGTTCACGACATGATTACTGATGCATTTTTAGAAACTACTGCAATAATAGCTAATGAAGATGGAAATGTTGAAGAACCTAATTTGGATGCAAAAAGTTTTTATGAAATGTTAGCTGATGCAAATCAACCAATCTACACTGATTGTAGAGAAGGTCTCTAGCAGCTAGGATGATGAATATTAATATGGATCATAATTTATCTGAGAATTGTATGGATGCATGGGCCGAATTATTTAAAGAGTATATATTTTGGGACAACGTGTCAGCTGAATCTTATTATGATATTCAGAAATTGATATATAGTCTTGGATTGCCTTCGGAGATGATAGATGTTTGCATCGATAACTACATGATCTACTGGCAAGGCGATGAGAAGCAAGAAGAGTGTCGATTCTGCAAGAAGCCAGATTCAAACCACAAGGACGTGGGATAAATAGGGTACTGTACCAAAGGATGAGTACATACCAATTACAGACACGTTGAAAAGATTATTGATAACGTGCTCAAATTACCCTAGAGCAACCTTACTCTCATCAAAAGAGGTCAAGTTGTAGTATTTAGGGATCGAATCCACAGAGACTCTAGGCTCACACAAAAGATTTATAGTCTTCGAGATAAAGCTAGATGGAATGGTTTAGAATAGTAACTTAAAAGAAATATAGGAAAATCGAACGATAGACCTATGTGTATATCGATCGACGAACAGGAAAATTGCTCGATTTCAGAATATGGGATTTGTTATCAATTTGGGAAGGTAGCTAGATCAAGGTAAACCTTTAGGTATGACATGCATGATGCTTGAAGCATTAAAGGGGTTTCAGATATGGTTGTTCTCGAACTCAACTCTTAGAAACAATCTATAGGATTGTCTAATAGCTGGATCTCAAGCCAGTCAGTTGTCGCTTGTTCCAACTTGAGAAAGCATCGATCGATATGTCTTTCGGACTATCGATCGGTGTGCCTTTCAGATAAACGATTGATGACTACTTGTCGTATCGATCGATTAGCCTTCCAGTAAGCATTACCGAGCAGGTTGATGGGTTCTCAAATTAACTAGGGAAACTTTCGTCTTTAGCTAATTAATAAGATCAGACTAGTCTATTTCAGGCAATTCACCATATTGTCGCTTGCGCAAATTAAACCTAAGATCTAAGTCAAGGGTGATCAATTCCTTTACTTAGCATTAAGCACAACTAGAATGAAAGAACTATTAAAACACCCTAACAATCATAATATGATTAGCAATACATGATTCAACCTTAGGTGAACCTAAATCTAACAGTAGAACTACTCAGACATATTCATAAGAAGCAAAGTTATGATGGTCTGAATAATACTTAAATAAAACTTAATGAAAATAGTAAAAGAGTAAGAAAACAAAAGGAGTTCAAGATCTTCTCTGTTTATGAAGTTTAGATCTCTCTCTCCAAGCTAGATATCTTCTTCTCCAACTAATCTTCTAAGCTATTACTTCTCTCTTTGGTGATGACTTTGGTGGCTATTGCCTCCTTGATTGCTTCTTTTTTATTTCTTGCTGATGACTCCTTATTTAAATGTTACAAAAATCCTAAAAACATGACCTAACCGGCGGCCAGGGTGTATTATGCAAATAGGAAATCTTTTGGACATCTTTGTAAATTTTCTATTCTTCATTAATCGCTAGTGGCATTGCATCGACCGATATTCCAAAAGGATATCGATCGACTCGAGTGGTGTTCCATCGATCGATATTGTAGTGTTGTGTCGGTCGATGCCTTCTTCAGTAGTCAACTCCGCGAGCAAAATGTAAAATCTTCCAAAAAAAATCTCAAAATGTCTCATAATCATCACTTTATTCCAATGAGTAGCTAAACCTGAAATATCTCTAAAAGAGCTACAAAATGCATATAAAACCTTTGAAAACATAAGAAATTCATAGGATAAATAGGGTAAAATATAAGGCCTATCAATTATATCAATCTGAAAGGATAGCTGGAGCTATGAGATGGCATGTTGAACATTTCTAGAGGGATAGCGAGGTCGTTCATCCATCAGATGCAAGAGTGTGGAAACATTTCAACAAGGTACACCCATATTTTTTTAGAAATATTCGGAATGTGTATCTTGGGTTATGCACAGATGGATTTAGTCCATTTGGAATGTCCGGTAGACAGTATTTTTGTGGCTAGTCATTCTTACACCGTACAACCTACCACCGGAGATGTGCATGGAACTAGAATTTTTATTCTTGACCATATTAGTCCATGGACCGAAGCATCCAAATGGTCACTAGAAGAAGCAGGCCTAGTAAATTCGTTGTAATGCCGAAAGAAGCATGCCTGGTTAATTCGTCGTAATTGAAAATGCGGACCTGATAAATTCGTCATAATTGAAAAAGGGGGTCTTGTAAATTCGCCGTAACACAAAACGCGGGCTTGGTAAATTCCTCGTAATGTTACGACGAATTTACGAGGCCACCTATTTCCTTTTATAAACACAAATATATATATATATATATACTTGTATTTAAATTATAATATTGGCTTTTCGTAATTATATATGTAAATAATATATAAAGGTCCACGTTTATATGTATATATATGTAAAATATAGAGTGGCCAAAAATGGAAAACGCATAAATGCATTAATTACATAAGATATAGAAGAAGAAAACCAATAATCGTGTGATGGATTCTATCCCTTATAAACTCCAATGTCTTTGCAAATAGGTACACACACAATCCTTATTGTTGAACATGTCACATAAGAAAATGTAAGAGAGTAACAAAATACTTATTTCTTGTGTAGTTTATGCATTTGAGAATGGGTACATGCATGTGGGAACTGAAATTTACACCGTCGATTTTAATGAATAATGATGGAGGAAAGTAAAGAAAACCCTACTTTCCTTGAGGTCTGGATTCTCTGCGACAGCCAACGACAAGTGACCAAATAAAATGCGGAAAATATAGAAAGATAACAAAACGAGTTTAGAAAAAGTAGGTCTTTATTTCGAATTCGCGTAAGAGCAATCTGATTATTATAAAAGATTATAAAAGCTTCGGCCGCGAGAGCTGTCAGCGAGTTTCCTAGTTCTAACCGCCTAAAACCTTAAACCTAATTGAGTCGCAGCTCGATAACAAATGACGAAAAAGATACGAAAAAAGATTTTGTTAATATTTGGGACTAGAACTTAAGAAAGGCTGCCTATGTACCCCTTTCGAAGATCAAGTCGGACGTAGTTCAGTTAGAAAGAATTGAACAAGAGATCGAACTGCCTGTGCGAGTTCGTCCAGTACGAGCGCAAGTCATAGAAACAGGCATGTCGAAAGTAATGCCTAGGTTTTCTAAGTACAGAGCTCTAAAGTAAAAGAATTGTTGGATCCTTCCGAGAGGAACATAGATCTGCTAACAAGATAAAAATAGAACAAGAGGCAGCAAAACGTTCTAAGTCCTGCCTTGCTAGTCCAAACCGCCTAAATTCTAAGTTCTCTGAGCTAACATGAGTTCTCTATGTCCAAAATCTCCGATCCCTGCATGTTCTGCTCCAGCTCTCCTAATATAGGTGTTTAAGTCGGTGGCCTTTTTACTCCTTCGCCTTTGGGCCCAAGTTTATCTCTTTTAGGGAATATTCCATTTTTTGTCGATCTTCATAATTATCCTCGAACCTTGACATTTATCTTTGGAAACTTGACATTTATCTCATTCCGCGAGTTAAGGTAAACCGTCACAACTTCTATGGGCTTAAATCCTGTCCAGAGTCGCAAGTGGGCTTCCAACCGCGTTTTGGACCCTTGCGGGCCGTTTTTCGGCCTTTGGACTTTAATGCAATTTCCTCGAGAGATCGTAGTTTGACACGACGTTGCTTTCATAAAAGAATCGTATAGCTGAGGAAACCGATGTTCAAGCTAACCGTTCCCGTTTTATACGATAGATTTTGATTTATACGAGAAAACAAGTCTTCGTGGTTTTAGTCGTAAAACTTTGATAATAACACCCATCAAGATGAAACAAGAGGTACAAGGTATGTGGCTTGGATAATACAACCACACGGAGAGCACGGGAGTTGATACAGGTCAAACTGGCCAGGACAGACCGCACTCGCCCTAGGGCGAGCGGGCTTGGTTAAGCCGCATTACCTCTGCGGCGAAGTTGGTTAGCCGACTCGCCTTAGGACGAAGGGCCGGAGATAAACCGCCCGTCCCTAGGACGAGCGGGCTTGGTTAAGCCGCACTCGCCCTAGGGCGAGCGGGCCGGAGACGAACCGCGCTCGTCCTAGGACGAGCGGGCTTGAGACGAACCGCGCTCGTCCTAGGTTGAGCGGGCCGGAGATGAACCGCGCTCGTCCTAGGACAAGCGGGCTTGGTAAAGCCGCTCTCGCCCTAGGGCAAGCGGGCTGGAGACGAACCGCCCTCGTCCTAGGACGAGTGGGATTGGTTAAGCTGCACTCGCCCTAGGGTGAGTGGGCCGGAGACGAACCACGCTCGTCCTAGGACGAGCGGGCCGGAGACGAACCGTGCTCGTCCTTGGACGAGCGGGCTTGGTTAAGCCGCACTCGTCCTAGGGCAAGCGGGCTTACTACAGACCACACTTGCCCTTGGGCGAGCGGGCTTGCCATGGATTGCACTTCACCTCCTTTGGGTTCTCGGTTGGCTCTTTCCCTGCCTGCTTTTTCCGAGGATCGTCTATCGGAAAGATTTGCTTCTCTTTCGATTTCCTTTTTCCAAAGCTTTTCTCCAGAAAGTTTCTAAAGAGTGATGATCTTAGCCGTTGATATCGAGATTAACGTTTTCGACCCCAGCATCGTATAACTTCTTTGCAAATTATACGAGACTTTTTGTTCCGAGAAATACTTTCCGGGGACTTTCAGGTATTGATTCCACCGTGACTGATTTTGACCCCAATAGTTAGTCCCCCAGCTCGTTAGAACTTTTGTGAATGTTATTGCGAGCGGCAAGACATGTTAGGTAAGTTAGGCTGAATTAATGGTTGAAGTGGTCCGTTGAAAGTGGTAAGATTGGGGCTGTACCTTTCGAAGGCTGCCTATGTACCCTTTCTGAAGGGATCAAGCCTTTCGTAGTTCATTTTGGAGTTTAAGACCCTTGTGACCTGTTTTCCAGCGAGACCTTTATGGTCTGGTTATGTGTCTTGCACAGACTTTCGAGCATGTTGCTGTCGATGGCTTTTTTTTCTAGCCGATGTGAGGCCATGACGTATCTTTCGGGACTGGCCGTTGGTGGCTTCGAATCCCTGCCCTTCTTAGGGCTTTAAAATATTTTTCTCAATTTATAAAACTTCGGTTATTTTATAAACCAAGAGAACTTCTGTTTTCGAAGTTAGAGGGAGAGGCTGTGAGTTGTTGTCTCATTCCTCCTCCTCAGACGATCACGTGCCTATCGTTTGTATAATGCGAGAGTTCTCGCAGTTTTCTATTTTATGCGGTTCGTGATACGTAAAGACTTAAGTGAAGAGATAAATTTTGGGATCTCGTATCGGGGTGCTGATACTATACCTTTGAGATGTCAAGATCCAGCATAGCTGGGTTTAAGGCAAGACCTAGGTTTACTCTCAGACGATTTAAAGTCCGCAAATTGTTATCGGCTTATATGAATTGTCTTAGCACGAATCTTGCTACTTCCAAAGGCTGTTTGGAGGTGCTAATCAAAATTTTGGATTTTTTGGATAGCGCGCTATGTTATCCTTGTTGGATGTAGAGAGCCTATCCTTTCGAGGGCGATTAATGTCTGTTTAGGACGTTAAAATTCGTTTGTTGTGATCAGAAACAACGAAATGATACCATTTTAGAGGCATGTTACCGTTTAGAGGCGTGTTTGAATGTTTTGAGTTCCTGAGACGAGAATTTCGTCTGGAATGCTTTGAGGAAAAAGGTCATTCGAGCTTAGCGACGCTCGCGGTGCCGAAGGTTGAGTTTTCCTTGTGCCGCATTTCGTGGTTGAAATGTTCGCGGTCTTAGAGATGTTTTGCAAATGTTCACAGCCAAAAACTGTTGTTTCAGTTTGGGCGGTGAATTGTTCGATTTTTGATCGAGGAATTAGGACCGAGGGGTTGCGTAAGTTTGTCCCAGGGAAGGAGCGTCTTCCTCCACTGTGCTTCGTGAAGGTTGGCCTTCCGGGATTTGTTTTGTGTATTTTTAAGGATGACTCGTATAACTCTAGGAGTTTTGTTACGAGTGTTTCTTTTCATGCCGCGTTTACGGGGCATATAGAACTTAATCGGTCGATGATAAATTCATATTTTCCGTTAACCGTATGGTTGTTAGGACTGAGTTTTGTTATGAAGAATTTATCATATGATTTCCACTTCAGGGGTATACGACAAATTGCTTGTGTAATAGTCACTTGGCGTTTTACGACAAATCTTGGATTGTTGTTTAGCCGTTCAGTGATTGGAGCGGTGGTCGCTCAGTTGTTTTGGCTTGGCATGAAGGCTAGGTTCAGCCATATAGCCAAGGAAGTTGTTGGTAAATGATCAGACCACGACCCTTTTGTGTTAATGTTAAGGTCATGTTAGTTTACGATTGTTCTTAATGGGGATGCCGAATTCAGGTTCGGGCTTTATGGAAAGGCGTAGTTGGCCGAGGGCCGAATAGTGTTCGTCGAGATTTACATGCCAAGCATAAAGGAGTTTTCCGAGTTATGGCTGATGGCTGTTAAAAACGATTTTCCACTTTAGGTTTCAGTTATACGATGAATGGTTGGTATTAAGTTTCCTTTAGTATAAAAAAATTTGTTTCCCTTTCGTCCGAGGGGGAAGAAACCTAAAAAGCTCGACACAAACCCGTGCAGAGTCAGTTGCGGATGAACTTTTCTTTCAAAGGGTTGTGTATGATTTTTCTTTCTTTAGGAAGAGAGATGAGTATGCTTGAATGTGTCTCGATCGTTTCTCAGTTTTTCGAGAGATTATATCGGTTTGCAAGTTCTTCGTGGACATGTAAGGAAAAAAATAACAAGATTGGAAAGATTGCCTAAGACTTGGCTTACTAGACTATCCACCTAGATCGTAAGTTCCCTAAACTTTATGGCAGTTTTCATGACGTTTTCATTCCTTTCTTACGAAAAATTAAAAGTCTGATAAAATTTTCTAAGTCGGACATACCTTAGATTCATCAATGATTCGGGATTGCCTCTTCTTCATTCTTCTTTGCCTCGTGTCTTCTAACCTGAGTTTCAACTTTCGTAGTGTTAGTTTTAACGAGAACGAGTGTGTATTTTGTCGAAGGTTTTTCGCGAGTATGAGTTAGTAATTTATCGAAAGTTTATTAGGCGTTTAGGAATGATCACTTTTGATTCAATGTCAAAGGACTTCAAAAAATCTGATACTGATTTTCATATGAATTGATTTTCGACAAAATTCTGACGAGAATATCGGAGTGAGGAAGAGATATCAACGTCCAAGTTCCTGTTCTCGTTTCTTCGTACTGCTAGTTTTATTAAATTGACCAGGTGCGCTTTTCAAACGTTATGAATAGATGTTTTCGACTCAACGTGGCAGAATTTTGTAGAACCAGATTGCGTTTTATGTACCGAAGGAACTTTACAAAATCGTTGAAACAAAGAGAGGAGAAGTAGGTGATGACTCGAAGATGGCTAAGGTGGGCGTTTAGAAAAGAGGACGGAATGGACAATATGTCATTCGGGCGAGGATCTCAGTTCGTCAAGCTGGTCCTATCCTAGTCCTTATTGTCTTATATGATCTTGTTTGACTTTATGAATAATGTTTCGTAAAATGTTGTCGAGCCTGATCTTACGAAAGTTGTTCCCTAAAACGTTGTCGAGCTTTTTTATTTGGGGAGGAGTCACTTAAGGAAGTTCAATATTACTATAAAATCTGTAAGAAATAAAATATGAAATGATTCAAACATTTAATAGGTAATCTCATATATATTAATCCTGGAGCATTACAACATTTTTTATAGCCACGTGTCATCATGAGAAAGATTCTCATAATTATTAGAGAAACAGGTTGGTCTACTAAACATATATTATGTTTTTTCTTAAACTAACTATAGAATTAATTAGTAGTGTACAAAAGAATATTTTTTTTCTTTCCTTAAATAAAAACTACAAAATTATCTAAATGATTAACATATATATATCGCAATTAATGATTATGAATAATAAGATTTGATAACAATTGTTTTATCCTTACTTTTTGTTTATTTTTATATTATTAAAATAAATTAAACAATCACATTTATAAACTTATATATATTAATTATTTTTAAATTTAATATCTCAAAGAATATACAAAATACATGAGATTTTTTTAATTATCCATAATACTTAGAAATATATAAAAATAGTTAAAATGCTAAGTATTTTTTATGAAACTTAACTTGACATTAAACTAACTATAAAATAATCTATGAAACTTAACTTGACATTTTTCAATGGCTCTGAGATCTTTTTGCTGATGTGGTAGCAAATGGAGTTTGTTTGATTCTAATATGGTTTGTATGTAAATGAGTTTCATATTGTTGTTCTGATGAAGTGCTTCATGAACTAATGATTTTGAGCTATTTTTAATTATCTTAGATGCCCGAAGTTATTATGGAGCATGGATTCAGGTACAACATCTTGAACATCAGAACATGTCTTTACTTTTTTTTTTCCTTTTAAGTTTGTCTTTTAATGCAAATATATTTTGTGAGATATGACTAAGTATTGTGTATATTTTTCACCAAAATTGATTATTTTGTTTGTCCCTACTGCATCATGGAAATGAAATAGTTCGATAATCGAAAGCATCACATGATTAGTAGATGAAATCTCTCGAAAGTATTGTATTAAGTTTAGTGATTGTACTTATAACTATAAAAACTTTAACCATAGCTTAATCATCTAATAAGTCTCTCATTATGTGTATCTATGTTTAGCTCATGAGCGACATCGATAGGAGGAAAACATCTGCTCAAAATTCATGAAGCATATGCCCAATCTTCCAAAT
Organism: Brassica carinata; assembly: GCA_016771965.1. NCBI lineage: Eukaryota > Viridiplantae > Streptophyta > Magnoliopsida > Brassicales > Brassicaceae > Brassica > Brassica carinata. The sequence continues at coordinate 48,528,968 of CM028693.1, read as the reverse complement.
TTGGGATGCACTGAAGGCTTCTCTCTTTGTGCAATCGTATTTCACATAAGCAATGTCTCAATTAAATAGCCTTCATCTGAAGCGATCGCTATGACATTTTTTTTAAAGCATCGACAGTCGTATCTTTTGAATATTTGATATATTGGTGAGTTTTAATTATTATTTCTTTTCTTAAGTTATTTTTTCCAACTGATAATAAGAATACACCAAATTTTCATTACAATCTAAGATATTTATTATATTAATTATTCACTTATCTCCCCGTCCGTCTGGCGGGTTTATCCTAGTAATATATATTTAGATGAATCAAATAATGAATAACATGTATTTTAATTATTATAGTAATTTAAAATTATTTTTATAATGACTCTAAAATCCTTCTAGTGATAATACATCATCATAACCCCTATATATTACTTGAAGATCTTTTAAAAAATTATAACCTTAATTTTTTATTAATTACAAAATAAACTTGCTTAAATGTCATCTCCATACATCTTCTAAATGCTAACGTGTCATCATTACAAAACACTTGAATAAACCTTAATCTTATTTTAATATCTCTAGCACATAAATTACAGACGGACTAATAAATTAAAATGACAATGTTTTAATGCATACAATTATAAAGACTATTTGCAATTATGTGATTATGTAGTATGTAATATAGAAATATATATATATTGAACGTAGTTTACAATTATAAAGTCGGTCCATGTTTACATGAACATACAACACATACATTAGAAAAACAATTATGATCTTGACTCCTAATTATTAATCGTAGGCTCTTCACCATTATAACAGCCAGTTGATTCAAAAGTGAGGTTTAAAGGATCTTTTGATCATATTCCTCTGATGACTTGCACCCATAGTTACTCTATTTAAAAATTTAAGAAAATGGAAACGAACAATACCAGAATTGGAGATCGTTCCAGTGAGTTAAATAAAAAATTACAGAAATCCCAATTCTTATATATTGTTTCAGTTTTCAACGTTTGTTTATTCCAGATGTTCACCAAAATCAGAGGAATAGGCTTTTCTTTATCTAATGTTGGACAGAGGAATAAACAAACCAAAGCAAACCTACAATTTCTTTAGTTTTTTTTTTTATAACTAATTTGTCTATGTATGTATTATAGAAATACACTTTATCTATATTATACACATACAATAATCCTATGTTCTGTATACTCGATATATGAAAACTATAACAAATAAAAAACACTACTTATTTTGGTTTGTGTACAATAGATGGTGGTTGAATGTTTATTTTAATTTAAATTGAACCGTACTCAGTTGTGATGGTAGTAGGAAGGCATTAGAATCATAATCTGGCGTGATTAAAAATTTGAGAATAAGGTTCATTTGGTAAGTCCTATTCAAATGTTTCGTTAGTAGCATAAATAAATTTAAAACATGGAAGTTCCTTAACTGATATGTCAATAGTATATGAATGTTTGATACACAAATTTCCAAAAGTATATTTGTTAAGGTTAATTGAAGACCAAAAAACTTTGTCACCAAGAAAAAACTTGTCTAATGTTATTGTGGTAGGTTAGGGAAATATACATTAATTTTGTATTCTTTCACACCAAAAATTAGATTTCTAGGGATATTATGCTAATTAATTTTGCTTGGCAAACAATTCGTTAACATAAATATCATATATATATTGAACTTCTCCACATGAATGCCATAAACTTTCAGAGCATCTCTTAAGCATATGACTAAAAGCCTAAATTTGTATACTTATCGTCTTCTTTATGGGTCTAAACCGATTGGACCCATGATATTTTTGTCTTTGTTTAAGTTCCTAATTTCTAATAAAAATGGATTCGGTCCATCGGACCCTGAAAATTTGTCAATACAATCAAATATAAAATTAGGTAATATTGAAACCTTAATTCATTGCCGAACTGAGCTTACATAAAAACCAAAAACACTATTATATATAAGTATGAAAAACGATCAAATATAAAAATTAATGTTAATAATACTATAAATATTTATCTGGAGCATTACAACATTTTTTATAGCGTGTCATCATGAGAAAGATTCTCATAATTATTAGAGAAACAGGTTGGTCTACTAAACATATATTATGTTTTTCTTAAACTAACTATAGAATTAATTAGTAGTGTACAAAAGAATATTTTTTTTCTTTCCTTAAATAAAAACTACAAAATTATCTAAATGATTAACATATATATATCGCAATTAATGATTATGAATAATAAGATTTGATAACAATTGTTTTATCCTTACTTTTTGTTTATTTTTATATTATTAAAATAAATTAAACAATCACATTTATAAACTTATATATATTAATTATTTTTAAATTTAATATCTCAAAGAATATACAAAATACATGAGATTTTTTTAATTATCCATAATACTTAGAAATATATAAAAATAGTTAAAATGCTAAGTATTTTTTATGAAACTTAACTTGACATTAAACTAACTATAAAATAATCTATGAAACTTAACTTGACATTTTTCAATGGCTCTGAGATCTTTTTGCTGATGTGGTAGCAAATGGAGTTTGTTTGATTCTAATATGGTTTGTATGTAAATGAGTTTCATATTGTTGTTCTGATGAAGTGCTTCATGAACTAATGATTTTGAGCTATTTTTTAATTATCTTAGATGCCCGAAGTTATTATGGAGCATGGATTCAGGTACAACATCTTGAACATCAGAACATGTCTTTACTTTTTTTTTTCCTTTTAAGTTTGTCTTTTAATGCAAATATATTTTGTGAGATATGACTAAGTATTGTGTATATTTTTCACCAAAATTGATTATTTTGTTTGTCCCTACTGCATCATGGAAATGAAATAGTTCGATAATCGAAAGCATCACATGATTAGTAGATGAAATCTCTCGAAAGTATTGTATTAAGTTTAGTGATTGTACTTATAACTATAAAACTTTAACCATAGCTTAATCATCTAATAAGTCTCTCATTATGTGTATCTATGTTTAGCTCATGGCGACATCGATAGAGGAAAACATCTGCTCAAAATTCATGAAGCATATGCCCAATCTTCCAAATTTGGGATGCACTGAAGGCTTCTCTCTTTGTGCAATCGTATTTCACATAAGCAATGTCTCAATTAAATAGCCTTCATCTGAAGCGATCGCTATGACATTTTTTTTAAAGCATCGACAGTCGTATCTTTTGAATATTTGATATATTGGTGAGTTTTAATTATTATTTCTTTTCTTAAGTTATTTTTTCCAACTGATAATAAGAATACACCAAATTTTCATTACAATCTAAGATATTTATTATATTAATTATTCACTTATCTCCCGTCCGTCAAGGGTTTATCCTAGTAATATATATTTAGATGAATCAAATAATGAATAACATGTATTTTAATTATTATAGTAATTTAAAATTATTTTTATAATGACTCTAAAATCCTTCTAGTGATAATACATCATCATAACCCCTATATATTACTTGAAGATCTTTTAAAAAATTATAACCTTAATTTTTTATTAATTACAAAATAAACTTGCTTAAATGTCATCTCCATACATCTTCTAAATGCTAACGTGTCATCATTACAAAACACTTGAATAAACCTTAATCTTATTTTAATATCTCTAGCACATAAATTACAGACGGACTAATAAATTAAAATGACAATGTTTTAATGCATACAATTATAAAGACTATTTGCAATTATGTGATTATGTAGTATGTAATATAGAAATATATATATATTGAACGTAGTTTACAATTATAAAGTCGGTCCATGTTTACATGAACATACAACACATACATTAGAAAAAAAATTATGATCTTGACTCCTAATTATTAATCGTAGGCTCTTCACCATTATAACAGCCAGTTGATTCAAAAGTGAGGTTTAAAGGATCTTTTGATCATATTCCTCTGATGACTTGCACCCATAGTTACTCTATTTAAAAATTTAAGAAAATGGAAACGAACAATACCAGAATTGGAGATCGTTCCAGTGAGTTAAATAAAAAATTACAGAAATCCCAATTCTTATATATTGTTTCAGTTTTCAACGTTTGTTTATTCCAGATGTTCACCAAAATCAGAGGAATAGGCTTTTCTTTATCTAATGTTGGACAGAGGAATAAACAAACCAAAGCAAACCTACAATTTCTTTAGTTTTTTTTTTTATAACTAATTTGTCTATGTATGTATTATAGAAATACACTTTATCTATATTATACACATACAATAATCCTATGTTCTGTATACTCGATATATGAAAACTATAACAAATAAAAAACACTACTTATTTTGGTTTGTGTACAATAGATGGTGGTTGAATGTTTATTTTAATTTAAATTGAACCGTACTCAGTTGTGATGGTAGTAGGAAGGCATTAGAATCATAATCTGGCGTGATTAAAAATTTGAGAATAAGGTTCATTTGGTAAGTCCTATTCAAATGTTTCGTTAGTAGCATAAATAAATTTAAAACATGGAAGTTCCCTTAACTGATATGTCAATAGTATATGAATGTTTGATACACAAATTTCCAAAAAGTATATTTGTTAAGGTTAATTGAAGACCAAAAAACTTTGTCACCAAGAAAAAACTTGTCTAATGTTATTGTGGTAGGTTAGGGAAATATACATTAATTTTGTATTCTTTCACACCAAAAATTAGATTTCTAGGGATATTATGCTAATTAATTTTGCTTGGCAAACAATTCGTTAACATAAATATCATATATATATTGAACTTCTCCACATGAATGCCATAAACTTTCAGAGCATCTCTTAAGCATATGACTAAAAGCCTAAATTTGTATACTTATCGTCTTCTTTATGGGTCTAAACCGATTGGACCCATGATATTTTTGTCTTTGTTTAAGTTCCTAATTTCTAATAAAAATGGATTCGGTCCATCGGACCCTGAAAATTTGTCAATACAATCAAATATAAAATTAGGTAATATTGAAACCTTAATTCATTGCCGAACTGAGCTTACATAAAAACAAAAAACACTATTATATATAAGTATGAAAAACGATCAAATATAAAAATTAATGTTAATAATACTATAAATATTTATCAGATAAATTCAATCTTGCGCAATGTACGGATCTTATCCTAGTTTCACATGTAAAAATGGCTCTCAAATAATATATAACTGATAAGTCTAGGGATGAGAATGAGGTTCATTGTGGAACTCTATATGCACAGAAAATGTTAGTTTCTACATTTAAATTAGAAAGGGTGAAAGATCTATTTCTCCGTGAAAACTATCATATAGCATCAGATCCCCATGAAAAAATGTTGTTCATAAAATAGTTGTTCGGTGGGGATCTGATGCTATATGATAGTTCTCATGGGAAAATAGATCGTTTACCCAATTAAAAATGGTAAAGCTTTCAGAAACCATGTTTGAATAGAACTTTACTATATATAGAGTAGTTTAAAAAATACATCGTGATTGTTTAGTCGATGGAATTTTACCATAAACATCAAAGCTAGGATTAGGTTTTTTTCCATTATGTGATTTTACTTGTAGTTTCATCAACCAAATCCGACGTTCAGACATTCCTAATACCTTGATTGATTATTTTCAGGCCGGTTGTAGTCTTACCAGTCACCCTTTAAGAAAACTATGAATGTACTCTGCCTGGAGAATCCGTATTCCACTCACATGAGATTTACGCATCCATTATCCCCCAAAAAATCAGATGCCTTGTGATGTGCGATAACCCTCTAGCTTTATCATGTCCATCCACAAGTAGCAGTTTTGCTTAACAAAATTAGTTCTTCTCCATACTTAACTTAATCGACCAACAAATACTTCACCAGATTAAAATTCTCTTACAAAAGTTCAAAATCTGAAGAAAAAGTCGTTTCATATATTCTACGTGCCAACATATTATTAGCGGTCCCCACTTACTTTAAAACATTATGACGAACAAAATATCAAATATATAAAACAATGTTATCATATGAATTATACATTCATGATTCATTCCCTATATAGCTATATTTAGCAAGAAAGGACAACAACCATAGGTACACTTATAGAGATTATTTTAGTAATGAAGTGGACAAAACAAAACAAAATTACAATTTATTACGTGTCATACTCTCATTGCTTAGCTACCTTATTATAATGCAAACAACCCTCAACTCTTCTTTCCTCCATCTCCTAAGTCTCATATTTTCTTGAAATCATCAAGAAACTAACCAGCTTTAAAGTTATACGACACAAACTGAAACCAAAATGCCACGATCCTACCCGACCCGGGAATATTCTTGGAACCAAAGCGAAGAAAACAGCCTGGTCGGGTCGATTGTTCAAGAAGAAGGCCACATTTACTCATTAGCAGCGACAAACGATCTTCTGTTCACAGGATCTGACAATAATCACATTAGGGTTTGGAAGAACCTAAACGAGTTTAGCGAGTTTAAATCCAACAGCGGTTTGGTGAAAGCGATAGTGATATGTCGTGAGGAGAATAATAAGGTGTTCACGGGTCATCAAGACGGTAAGATCCGGGTCTGGAAAACCTCGCACAAGAACCCGCGAGTGTACACACGCGCAGGGAGCTTACCGGCTTTGAAAGACGTGTTGAAGAAGTCAGTGAAGCCGAGCAACTACGTGGAGGTGAGAAGACGTCGTACGGCGCTATGGATCAAACACTCCGACGCCGTTTCGTGTTTGAGCCTTGTGGAAGATCAAGGGCTGTTATACTCCGCCTCGTGGGACCGGACCGTCAAGGTTTGGCGCATTCACGACTTGAAATGTTTAGAATCTGTTAAAGCTCACGATGACGCCGTCAACTCCGTCGTAGCCGGTGGTTCCGGCGAGGGTCTTGTGTTCACTGGCTCGGCGGATGGAACGGTTAAGGTTTGGAAACGGGAGGTTCGCGGGAAGCGCACTGCGCATAGTTTGGTTCAGACTTTACTGAAGCAAGAATCTGCGGTTACGGCTTTGGTTACTAGCCACGTGGCGGTGTATAGCGGTTCCAGCGACGGTGCTGTGAATTACTGGGAGATGGGAGAGAAGAAAGTGTTGAAGCATTGTGGTGTTTTCAAGAAGCATAGGCTTGCTGTGCTCTGTCTCGCGGCAGCCGGGGAATTGGTGTTTAGTGGTGCGGCGGATAAGAAGATATGCGTGTGGAGGAGAGAAGGGAGAGTTCACACGTGTGTGTCGGTTTTGACCGGTCATACCGGACCGGTTAAGTGTTTGGCCGTGGCGGAACCATCGGGAGGAGAGAGCGAAGACGGAGGAGATGGGAGATTGATTGTGTATAGTGGAAGTCTTGACAAGTCGGTCAAAGTTTGGAGGGTGCCATGTCATCATATGTAGGAGGACTTGGCTTGTTTCTGCGAGATTTGGGATGCATATGTAAGTTTAATAAGAACCAGAACCAATCAAATGTTTGATTGATTATAAGGACAGCCATGTAAGAGTCTAATATGATTATAGTAATCTAATATATGATGCATCCATGATATGTTTGAGAGAGGTTGATATTCAGATTTAACTATACGCTAATAATTTTCTTTTGTTTAAGTATAAGTTAGTGGTACTAGCTATCAGATAGGTAGTGAGGATCGATAAAGTGTTAAAAAATTAATTAATCCGACTGAATATTACCTTATAAAACTTGTTTTTTATTTTATTTGATTCTTTAAAAAATAAGATCTACTTTTTAAGAATCAGTGCAAATTTTCTAAAAATTAATGTAACTTTTCAAAAATTATATTTTAATTCAAATATATTTAATATTTATATATTGTGCGCCATGTTATAAATTAAAAGATAAAAAAATATATTTAATATTTATATATTGTGCCTGATTGTGACTATGTCAAAAAAAAACCTACTAGTGTGCGTGAGTGGTTTAATCATTTTCCATTTTAACTGAAAGGGGAAATAAAGTCCTTTATGGTGGAGGAGCCACATTAAGAAACTCAAGATTTTTAAATTAAAAGATTAAAAAAAAATCAAATGATTCAAGGAATTAACAGGCAATAGTTTAGTAGTTAGTACTCAACATACATGACGTCACTTACGATAAACGTTTTTAAATAGTACATGCTACTCCTTCCGTTCCATAATATAAGATTTTTTGTTTGAATGCATAAGAATTAAGAAACTTACTTTTTAGAAGCCAATACAATTAAATAATATAAATTAAATATAGATTAACCAATTATAAACAATGTAGTATACTGCTATTGGTTAACCAGTTTTCAAGAAAGTTAAAGTACCTTAAAAATATCAAAACATCTTATATTTTGAAACATCAAAATTTCCCCAAAACATCTTATATTGTGGAACGGAATGAGTATAATGCAATGATATACAGAATCGTTTGTTAAGCGTATCTGTGATATATTTACTTCTCTTTGGTTTTTAAGAAGGAAAAAAGGATAATTTGACCAGTGTTAATATATATATATATATATATATATATATATATATATATATATATATCTTGAGATTAGTAGAGTAAAGTTCATATGGGAACGTATACGCACAAAACGTATCAACCTCTACCATTTAAAAATTGTTAATGCTTTTCAGAAACCCTTTATGAATAGAACTTACCGTATTTGGTGTACCATTAATTTAAAAAACAATCCGCTACAGTCTAGTATATTAAGAATTTACCATATACACTGAATTAGCTAGGATATTCACAGTATGATTTCCGTTATAGTTATGAAATTATCAAAAGGAATTTTCGACCGTGTTATGAAATTATCAAAAGGAATTTCCGTTATAAGTTTATCAGCCAAATCCGACGCGATCCGGTACAACCCCAAGATATGGACCCGGTTCAAACATTCAGGCTGCAAACATTCCTAATAGCTTGATTGTTTATTTTAAGGGTTGTAGGCTACACTAATCATCCCTTATGTATTATGCTTACAAAATTCATATTTGACTCAAAGCTTTTCAAAAACCATATATCAATACAAATTTACTATATTAAGTGTAATTTAGAAATCTTTCGCGATTATTTTGCTGATGAAACTTTACCATATACATCGAAGCTAGGATTCTATATTTTTTCCATTATGTGATTTCACTTATAGTTTCATCAACCAAATCCGACGTTCAGACATTCCTAATACCTTGATTGATCATGTTTCAGGATTGTAGTTTTACCCAGTCACCCTTTAAGAAAACTAAGGATGTATTCTGCCTAGAGTCTAGAGAAACCGCGTATTCCAGTCACATGAGATTTACGTATCCACTATCCCCCAAAAAATGGGATTCCTTGCGATGCGCGATAACCCTCTAGCTTTATCATGCCCATCCACAAATAGCAGTTTTTGCTTAACAAAATTTTCTCTTCTCTATACTTTACTTAATCAACCAATGAATACTTCTCACCAGTTTAAAAATTCTCTTACAAAAAGTTCAAAATCTGAAGAAAAAGTCGTTTCATATATTCTACGTGCCAACATATTATTAGCGGTCCCCACTTACTTTAAAACATTATGACGAACAAAATATCAAATATATAAAACAATGTTATCATATGAATTATACATTCATGATTCATTCCCTATATAGCTATATTTAGCAAGAAAGGACAACAACCATAGGTACACTTATAGAGATTATTTTAGTAATGAAGTGGACAAAACAAAACAAAATTACAATTTATTACGTGTCATACTCTCATTGCTTAGCTACCTTATTATAATGCAAACAACCCTCAACTCTTCTTTCCTCCATCTCCTAAGTCTCATATTTTCTTGAAATCATCAAGAAACTAACCAGCTTTAAAGTTATACGACACAAACTGAAACCAAAATGCCACGATCCTACCCGACCCGGGAATATTCTTGGAACCAAAGCGAAGAAAACAGCCTGGTCGGGTCGATTGTTCAAGAAGAAGGCCACATTTACTCATTAGCAGCGACAAACGATCTTCTGTTCACAGGATCTGACAATAATCACATTAGGGTTTGGAAGAACCTAAACGAGTTTAGCGAGTTTAAATCCAACAGCGGTTTGGTGAAAGCGATAGTGATATGTCGTGAGGAGAATAATAAGGTGTTCACGGGTCATCAAGACGGTAAGATCCGGGTCTGGAAAACCTCGCACAAGAACCCGCGAGTGTACACACGCGCAGGAGCTTACCGGCTTTGAAAGACGTGTTGAAGAAGTCAGTGAAGCCGAGCAACTACGTGGAGGTGAGAAGACGTCGTACGGCGCTATGGATCAAACACTCCGACGCCGTTTCGTGTTTGAGCCTTGTGGAAGATCAAGGGCTGTTATACTCCGCCTCGTGGGACCGGACCGTCAAGGTTTGGCGCATTCACGACTTGAAATGTTTAGAATCTGTTAAAGCTCACGATGACGCCGTCAACTCCGTCGTAGCCGGTGGTTCCGGCGAGGGTCTTGTGTTCACTGGCTCGGCGGATGGAACGGTTAAGGTTTGGAAACGGGAGGTTCGCGGGAAGCGCACTGCGCATAGTTTGGTTCAGACTTTACTGAAGCAAGAATCTGCGGTTACGGCTTTGGTTACTAGCCACGTGGCGGTGTATAGCGGTTCCAGCGACGGTGCTGTGAATTACTGGGAGATGGGAGAGAAGAAAGTGTTGAAGCATTGTGGTGTTTTCAAGAAGCATAGGCTTGCTGTGCTCTGTCTCGCGGCAGCCGGGGAATTGGTGTTTAGTGGTGCGGCGGATAAGAAGATATGCGTGTGGAGGAGAGAAGGGAGAGTTCACACGTGTGTGTCGGTTTTGACCGGTCATACCGGACCGGTTAAGTGTTTGGCCGTGGCGGAACCATCGGGAGGAGAGAGCGAAGACGGAGGAGATGGGAGATTGATTGTGTATAGTGGAAGTCTTGACAAGTCGGTCAAAGTTTGGAGGGTGCCATGTCATCATATGTAGGAGGACTTGGCTTGTTTCTGCGAGATTTGGGATGCATATGTAAGTTTAATAAGAACCAGAACCAATCAAATGTTTGATTGATTATAAGGACAGCCATGTAAGAGTCTAATATGATTATAGTAATCTAATATATGATGCATCCATGATATGTTTGAGAGAGGTTGATATTCAGATTTAACTATACGCTAATAATTTTCTTTTGTTTAAGTATAAGTTAGTGGTACTAGCTATCAGATAGGTAGTGAGGATCGATAAAGTGTTAAAAAAATTAATTAATCCGACTGAAAATTAATTGATAAACGAGCTTATAGATTTTGGAAAAAGAAAGCGAATTAGCTTCTAATAAATACGTGTGAGTATAAATAACTGATTGTATGAACCATAAGCATAAACTTGGTCGAATGAATATAAACTTTCAATACGCCAAATAAGTTCACGTATTGTTTTTTTTTTCTGTTACACAAGTTCACGTATTGTAATTTTGTAAAGATATAGTAAATGCGAGAAATGTCAATTTAGTGTTATATTTTGTGAGGTAGCGAATGAATAATGTGCAAAAGGTATTATTACGGTTATCTGAAAGTGACGGGTGGTTATAATCTCGTTGTGACCGTCCATTATTTTTCTGCTATCTTTTAAAACATTTTGTTTCGCCAATGGTACGTTTCTTTGAGCAATGTTTCTTTTTCCTTTTAGTGATTCCTTCTTGCAGAAAGGCAGAAAGGGTAACAAAATGTACGATCTAAATGAGTTATGAATGTCAATGTTTTTACTTTATAAATATTGTAGGATCCACATAACTTGTTTGAGTTTCTCTCCTATTAACTTCCACTTTTGAATTAAATAAAATGCCACCAAGGTTTACCATAAAAAATAAAATAAAAGGAAAACCACCAATTTAGTGTCTATATCTCTTAACTATATGTTTTCATGCACACTTTCTGATAGAGCATAGAATTAAGATAATTAATTTAAAGTCAGAATTCACCCTAGTTTCCAAATTCTCTCAGTACTATTACTGGCATCGATCTGCGAGTATGTCTCGATGCTGGTGACGACTGGTTCCTCCATTCTTCTTCTCTTCTTCTTCTTCTTCTTCTTCTTCTTCTTCTTCTTCTTCTTCTTCTTCTTCTTCTTCTTCATAGCTCTCTCTCTTTGGTTTGTCATACATGCTTGTTATTCTCTCTATCTCGGGTGTGACCTTCGTTTGGTCGAGTCTCGATCTCGTGCTTAAGTCATTTGCTTGGTCTGAGCCTTCGATGGGAACTTAGCTCGGAAAGATCTCGTCGAACTGAAAGTGTTATCGGAGAGTCCGTTTTCGCATTGTTCTTCTTCTTCTTCTTCTTCTTCTTCTTCTTCTTCTTCATAGCTCTACTCTTTTGGTTTGTCATACATGCTTGTTATTCTCTCTATCTCGGGTGTGACCTTCGTTTGGTCTGAGTCTCCGATCTACGTGCTTAAGTCATTTGCTTGGTCTGAGCCTTCGATGGGAACTTAGCTCGGAAAGATCTCGTCGAACTGAAAGTGTTATCGGAGAGTCCGTTTTCGCATTGTTCTTCTTCTTATGCTCACGTCTCCGCCTCATCGCGACTTCAGTCGCTCAGTGTTGTCACTTCCGCCGAACCGATCGAGCCACCACCACCGCCCCCACCACGTATGTGATGTTCCTCACTCTCCGGCGGGGATGGTTTCCACTATCTCGGTAATTCTTTTGCATCCGTCCCGCCTGTTATATGGTTCGACCAGTCCAAAGTTTCCTCCAACCCTACGCTTTCCTACATCTCCATTGTCACCTCCTCCAACAACTCGAGATACTACTTACGCCACTTTCTGCCGCTGCACAGACTTCTACGGGGTTCGGACTATCTTTTGGGCTTTGGTTTGTCCGAGAATCTTCCATGTGAAGCATTCGTTTAAAGCGAAGTCCTCAAAAGATTTCTCTCATTTGATATTGTTTTGTCAACTCGCCGCAGTCTCCTTGATCGGCAAGAGTGTGGAGTCGCCTGATTTGCTCGCTACACGCCATCGCCATGTCTCCACACTCTACACCATCTCAAGCATCGATGGTTCTTCACGAGTCGGCCCTACGTGACTTCCCCCTTTGCCACCAAAACTATTGTGCAAGAGTATGGACATGCCATCTTTCCGCGAACTATGTCATCTTGCGTCTCCATTACAAAATGACGCCTCAAGCATCGACGGTTCTTCACAAAGTCGGCCTTACAACCCCCATCCCTTCCCTCGTCGCGCAACCTCTGTAAGAGTGTGGACTCGCCATTCAATGACGGCTACCATCGTTTCATTTCCACTACATTACAGTCTCAAACATCGATGGTTTTTCACGATTCGGTGCGACCTTCTCAATGGAGCTGCAATCTTCACGGAAGTTCTCAGACTTCTTGCTACCAAATCCCATTAGTTGGGTTCTTCAACGTCGATCTCGACTTTTGCTCCTTCAAACGGGCTTTAGGACTACAAGTGAAACTTCTATGGGTCTCTTCTCTCCTTAGCCATATCTATCTTTCATTATGTCTTAGTTATTTTCTTATCAGTTTACGTCGAGAATTTCTCCGGTTATAACCGAATTAGTTCATTGGGTCTTTAATTTAATAAAAGGATCTAGTGTTTAAAAAATGAATTAAGGTAATTATTTTTTTTTTGTATTCTGATAAATTTTCTAAATTAATCAGAACAGTTATTTTATACAGTTGTCATATATATATATTAATATTTTTGGTGAATTAGCTAAATATCCATGATAAGAAAAGAAAAATTAAGAATAGCCACGTAATGATTTGAAGTGGGGATGTGATAATTTGTTACAACCGGACGATATACTCCCTCTTCGTGCGTGATGGTGCGACACATGTGATGTCCACAACATAGGTTTGTAGGTTTAAGATTGTAGGTGTTATATTCTATTTATAAGCATGTTGTTCTATTATATTTGCAATGTTTAGTGTAGAGTGTACTGTACAACATATAACTACACAAATTACGATTTGATAATTTTCCTAAATTAACTTTTAAGTAGTCATTTTGTTTGTAATATGTTATAACTTGTCAACTAGATTTTGATCCGCTTGAAAAGCTCATTTGTTTTCAAAATTAAATCAATCCTTATAATCAATTTCTAGATAAGATAGTGTATAGATTTAAATTTTAATCGGAAACACGCACGAAACATACCAAACTGAAAATTCAAAACCAAAATTGAATAGGAATTCATAAATAATTAGGTAGATCATATATCTTTAGAAAATTAAGCGAATTAGCTTCTAATAAATACGTGTGAGTATAAATAACTGATTGTATGAACCATAAGCATAAACTTGGTCGAATGAATATAAACTTTCAATACGCCAAATAAGTTCACGTATTGTTTTTTCTGTTACACAAGTTCACGTATTGTAATTTTGTAAAGATATAGTAAATGCGAGAAATGTCAATTTAGTGTTATATTTTGTGAGGTAGCGAATGAATAATGTGCAAAAGGTATTATTACGGTTATCTGAAAGTGACGGGTGGTTATAATCTCGTTGTGACCGTCCATTATTTTTCTGCTATCTTTTAAAACATTTTGTTTCGCCAATGGTACGTTTCTTTGAGCAATGTTTCTTTTTCCTTTTAGTGATTCCTTCTTGCAGAAAGGCAGAAAGGGTAACAAAATGTACGATCTAAATGAGTTATGAATGTCAATGTTTTTACTTTATAAATATTGTAGGATCCACATAACTTGTTTGAGTTTCTCTCCTATTAACTTCCACTTTTGAATTAAATAAAATGCCACCAAGGTTTACCATAAAAAATAAAATAAAAGGAAAACCACCAATTTAGTGTCTATATCTCTTAACTATATGTTTTCATGCACACTTTCTGATAGAGCATAGAATTAAGATAATTAATTTAAAGTCAGGAATTCACCCTAGTTTCCAAATTCTCTCAGGTACTATTACTGAGGAGCCGCATCTAAGTATGTCCTCTGACGCCGGTGGAGTTATGGCTCACCGGCGGTCGACAACCATATCCTCCATTGCCCTTCTTCTTCTTCTTCTTCTTCTTCTTCTTCTTCTTCTTCTTCTTCTTCTTCTTCTTCTTCTTCTTCTTCATAGCTCTCTACTCTTTTGGTTTGTCATACATGCTTGTTATTCTCTCTATCTCGGGTGTGACCTTCGTTTGGTCTGAGTCTCCGATCTCTGTGCTTAAGTCATTTGCTTGGTCTGAGCCTTCGATGGGGAACTTAGCTCGGAAAGATCTCGTCGGAACTGAAAGTGTTATCGGAGAGTCCCGTTTTACGCATTGTTCTTCTTCTTATGCTCACGTCTCCGCCTCCTCTGTTGTCCACTCCGCCGTCGGATTTACTCTGTTCGTGTGTGAATTCACCGGATCTGGTCGATTCCCCTCTCTCACTAACCCTCCGCTTCCTCCAGTCGCCATCGTTGCTCATTCCGCCTGTTTCACCATCATCTCTTCTCCGGTCCGTCTTGTCACCGTCACATCTCTACTCGCTCCATTTTTGTCGCTGATTGCTCTCGCCTCACCGTCGCTCCATCTGCTCTCTTCGCCGCCGCTGCAACTCTGCTGAACCGGTAGAAACTCGGAACTGCTCGGCTGGCGTGTGCCTAGCGGGCTGTGTGTCTCTGTCTCTCTGCACCTCGCCGTTACGTGTTGTCACTTCCGTCGAACCGATCGAGCCACCACCACCGTCCCCCACACAGTATGTGATGTTCCTCACTCTCTGGCTGGGGATGGTTTCCACTATCTCTGGTAATTCTTTTGCATCCGGTCCGCGACTGTTATATGGTTCCGACCAGTCCAAAGTTTCCCTCCAACCCTACGTTTCCCTACATCTCCATTGTCACACCTCCTCCAACAACTCAGATACTACTTACGTCACCTCCTTTCTGCTACACCGCGTTGAGACTCTACAGGGTTCTGACTATCTTTTGGGCTTTGGTTTGTCCGCAGAATCTTCCATTGTGAAGCATTCGTTTAAAGCGAAGTCTCCTCAAAAGATTTGTCTCAGATTTGATATTGTTTTTGTCAACTGCCGCAAGTCTCCTTGATCTACTGTGCAAGAGTGTGGAGTCGCCTGATTTGCTCGCTACTACGTCATCGCTGCGTCTCCATCACACTACACCATCTCAAGCATCGATGGTTCTTCACAGAGTCAGTCCTACAGACTTCCCACCCCTTTCCGCGCCACCAAAACTATTGTGCAAGAGTATGGACATGCCAGATCTTTCCGCAACTATGTCATTGCTGCGTCTCCATTACAAAATGACGTCTCAAGCATCGACGGTTCTTCACAAAGTCGGCCTTACAACCCCCCATCCCTTCCCTCGTCGCAAGAACTACTGTGCAAGAGTGTGGACTCGCCAATTCTGATCGGTACTACATCACTGTTTCATTTCCACTACATTACACAGTCTCAAACATCGATGGTTTTTCACAGATTCGGTCTGCGACCTTCTCACTGGAGCTGCAATCTTCTACGGAAGTTCTCAGACTTCTTGCTACCAAATCCCATTAGTTGGGTTCTTCAACGTCGATCTCGACTTTTTTGCGTTCCTTCAAACGCGGGCTTTAGGACTACAAGTGAAACTTCTCTATGGGTCTCTTCTCTCCTTAGCCATATCTATCTTTCATTATGTCTTAGTTATTTTCTTATCAGTTTACCGTCGAGAATTTCTCCGGTTATAACCGAATTAGTTCATTGGGTCTTTAATTTAATAAAAGGATCTAGTGTTTAAAAAAATGAATTAAGGTAATTATTTTTATTTTTTTGTATTCTGATAAATTTTCTAAATTAATCAGAACAGTTATTTTATACAGTTGTCATATATATATATTAATATTTTTGGTGAATTAGCTAAATATCCATGATAAGAAAAGAAAAATTAAGAATAGCCACGTAATGATTTGAAGTGGGGATGTGATAATTTGTTACAACCGGACGATATACTCCCTCTTCGTGCGTGATGGTGCGACACATGTGATGTCCACAACATAGGTTTGTAGGTTTAAGATTGTAGGTGTTATATTCTATTTATAAGCATGTTGTTCTATTATATTTGCAATGTTTAGTGTAGAGTGTACTGTACAACATATAACTACACAAATTACGATTTGATAATTTTCCTAAATTAACTTTTAAGTAGTCATTTTGTTTGTAATATGTTATAACTTGTCAACTAGATTTTGATCCGCGCTTAGAAAGCTCAGATTTGTTTTCAAAATTAAATCAATCCTTATAATCAATTTCTAGATAAGATAGTGTATAGATTTAAATTTTAATCGGAAACACGTACCGAAACATACCAAACTGAAAAATTCAAAACCAAAATTGAATAGGAATTCATAAATAATTAGGTAGATCATATATCTTTAGAACCAAAAATTAAAATTGAATCAAAAACCAAATGGATACCTGAATTTTTAGAATACAAATTATATATTTACAAATATTACATAACTACTAAAGAATCTACTTAAAAAATGTCATGGTAACATTTATTTGACTCTTTATTAATTCTACTACACCTAATTACTATACAATTAGCTAGAAAAGGATAGTATTTATAAGAAAATATTAGGTCGGTAGAGAAATTCCTCTCTGATTTCATAATCGTGAATTTATTTATTTTTTCCTAATAAGTAGTATCTTCTAAGTATTTATCTTATTCTGAAAGTGGAATATATATATTTTTTTTTTTGTTTTTTTTTTTTAAAAATTGCTAGTCGTGTGTTGGTTTTCTGAGGGGATATATATCCCATGCGTATGATACCTATACAAATGCAATTTTTTAAAATCCGACCGGATACACGGTCGAAATAGTAATTCTGGTGACCTGATATGTAATTCGATTTGTTTTTTAAATGTTTATTTAAAAAAAACCGATAAACCGTTAAACTTGATTTTTGAGCCGATTTTGAAAGCGTGGATATATTTTGGGTTAATTTTTTTAATAAATTGCATGAAGTTATATGTTTTGATTAGAAAGAACATCTTTTGAAACTTTAATAAGATAAATGGTTTGCAAAATGAGGAGATGTAAATTTTTTTATTTTAATTTTTATGCAATTTTGTTTATGATAAATAGGTTAAATATTGTTGGTATGATAAATTTTGTATTTGTGCAAGACGTTTATATTATTTTTTTGGTTAATAGGTTAAATATGTAAAGGTTTAGAAACGATAGTTGTTACAAATATATGCGACAGTCTTTTAGAATGTATGCAAAATTCGTTAAGCAATGAAGATAGATTTTCGATTCTTGAATAAATCCCTTACTTATTAATCAAGAATCATTTTTAATAACAAACCTTACTTTGGTAAATTAATAACAAGTTTGCCATTTTGGCTGATGTGGCAAGCTCACAGCCCTTCTCACCCTTCTTAGTTAACAGACCTTTAATTACTAGAGAATTTACAGCTATTGCCACTGGTAACTCTTATACAATTATTTCAAGATACGTTATAATTATATCTTATAAGGTAGAGTTTTTATAAGGTATACGACGATTCCCGGTTTGTAAAATAAAACAATAACCGGTTTAAATCATAATGCTTTCGTAAGCTGGTTATTTTCTCCAGCAAAACAACATATATAGAGTTATCATCGTCACCTCACCTACGATATAAACAAACCACAATTTAATCATATACACTGGTAAGGGATTAATGCAATATATCTCAGATTTTTGAACTGGAGGTAACTATACAAAACCAGGGCATCAAATGCAAGAAGAAAACCTGAGAAATTTAGACCAGAAATAAACAGTTGGTTTATAAATATAAGCAATTGTAAACAAGATTATTATTCTATTTAAAATCGAACATTTAACCAATTTAATACCGTATTTTCGGTAAATATAAGTATTAGTTCAATATAGTTCATATTCTTGAAAACGTTTCCATTTGCTATAAGCAAAGAACTATGTCTTCACAATAACAGAGATTGCCAACACAGGAAGGTGACATCTCTAATTCCAAACAGAAGTAAAAGACTTCGCCAATCATATAAAACCTTTAGATCATTAGAAATAAACACAAACGGATGACTAATTATTAAACATAAATTGGGATATAGGAAATGCCTAGCTTGATCATGAGCAATGGCAAGTATATCGTTTGTCGTTGTTGTCTCCATAACCGTCTTTAGGAAACCCCCACTAATCACATAATCATCAACGTTTTCTTCTTTTCCCTATCTATATCAGTTAATGAGAAACGAAGACATATCCAAAAGTTGTTAATTATGCGTAATGGTTATATGCCAAGAGATGAGAATCAAAGGCGTGAGAAGTAGAAAGAAAAGAAGAGTTTTAAAGTCTACCTTTAACCATCGCAGACATGCATGACCTTTATTTCCAGTCAGTCTGACTTTTAATTTCCCATGGTTCAATAGTATCAGTCTCTGGCTAATCTACATCTTAGTGAAATGAGATCTCATTCAACACACGAAAATAAAGAAGCCAACAAAAAACTGATTGTGTGAATCTGTAAAATTCTCACAAAAAAAAAGTAATGAGGCTAACCTTGAAGCCAAATTGAGGCTCTAACCAAGCAAATAAAGAAGCTTATTGGAAACATTAAACTGATTCATATGTGAAGAACAAAGTTGAGAGGACAAGTTACAAAAAAAAATTGAGTGAAGAGATAGAGAGAAAGTAGATATGAATCGACAAGGTGAGAGAGAACAGAAAAAAAGTGGTTGGAA
The DNA here is from genome assembly GCA_016771965.1 of Brassica carinata. Taxonomy (NCBI): domain Eukaryota; kingdom Viridiplantae; phylum Streptophyta; class Magnoliopsida; order Brassicales; family Brassicaceae; genus Brassica; species Brassica carinata. The sequence continues at coordinate 48,509,353 of CM028693.1, read as the reverse complement.
AAAACATATGTCGATTGTAGATAAAACAATTGGGCCCTAAACAAATTATGTTAAAGTTAGCCCAGAATTATAAAAATACAAAAATAAGACCCATTAAGAACAACTTCAAAATTGTTTATTTGCATTTTAAAGTTACGTATTACTAATTAAAGTCTGAAAATCAATAATAAATATATAAACCAATATTATAGGTTAGATGATATATTATTAAATTATCTACTTTGATAATATATACACATTTTCTGAAATCTAATATTAAAGTCTAATTACGTTTACAAAAAATTACAAAATTGTTCAAAAATAAAAATGTAAAAACTCTAAAATATGTAGTTACCTGTTTAAAAACTTTTAAAATAAATATCCCCGCGCACAGCTGCTTTGAAGTTTTGTGTAGTTAAACAAATTTTTTCCAATCCGTTTGTATTTCTAAAATTGAGGAAATCACTAAACAAAATAATTTGAATGTATATATATGAGCTTCAAGTGGCCAATCAAATCCAAGAGAAATACTACAAAAAAATGAATCAAAATTAGTCGAAATCGAAAACGATCCATTAAATAAAAATGACCCCTTCACCCAATACTAAGCATTTAATTGTTACATTTTTGTATTTACAAAATATACACATTATATAAAGAATTATAAAACTGTATAATTCATTATTCATATAATATTTGGTACGATACCAAATAATAGTTTCAGAAAAAATAGTATAAACCATGTTTATCCCGCGCAAGGCGCGGGTCTCGATCTAGTATCCATATATTTTGAAATCTCACGAAATATATGGAAACATAAAAGGGTGATTTTTGTTTTGCATTTATTAGCATTGGTATATTTTACATGTATACTGTTAGTTATATAACTGGAAAACATAATTAAAGTTGTGTGTGTTTCACATAATTAGCTAAAACCTCAGCTAAATCACCGCTTAATCGTAGCTAACAGTTACATGTATTATGTATATATTGTACATTTTACATGTATACTGTTAGTTATATAACTGGAAAACATAATTAAAGTTGTATGTGTTTCACATAATTAGCTAAAATCTCAGCTAAATCACCGCTTAATCGTAGCTAACAGTTACATGTATTATGTATATATTGTGACCTGAAATATATTTGATTTCTCATATTCTTTAAATTGTTAGGATTTTCAGTCAATATATAGATTTAAAATAAGTTTGAATCAATTTACGGTTTAGTAATATATGAATTAGGGTTTAGAGTATATAGATTGGTTTGAAGAAAAATAAATATTATAATTATAAGATTCAAATAGTATGATGTTTAATTGTTTGAAAGACCTAAACGAAATCCATAATCTTGGTGTTCACTCTTAAATATATGTTCTTGACCTTTACAAACCATGAGTTTTGATGATTTCATGCCATATTTGACATTTATAAAATTACATCAACCATCAAAACAGTATTATTACTTAGACTACATTGTAACCATACTATTTCTATTTTTTTTTGTTGAAACATAATATTTATATTTATGCGCGTATGATTGTTGTATGTAATCTAACAATGGTGTGGTATCGGATTCACTACAAAATATTTTGCAAATGTCTACAATAATAGTTTTAGATCATACATGTTGTCGAGCCTAAAGTCACAAGAAAATAGAAATGAGTTTGATAACTCACTTACATTATACATGTTGTCGAGACTAAAGTTAGGATATATTTAATTATACATAGTAATAGTTATTTCTTATATATAAAAGTAGTAGTTGATAGCTTAAAATTGGTTACTATTAAACAATACATATTATCCGATTGAAATGGTAACAAACGGTTATGCTAGTGAATCATTAAATAATGGTCTTTAATAAGTTAAGTCTAACTAATAAGTCCAACAACCTTATATAAATAGATTTTTTCAGAATGATTCTCTTTTAATAGTATAGATTCTTAGGTCTGATCAACAAGTATAGACCGATCGATTCATAATAATAACATAACATAACCGTTTACAAAAAAATAATAATAACATAACATCTTTATATGTTTTTCAAATATAAAACAACATAGCAAAATATTACATCTCTATGCAAACTGTTTATTTTTTTCCAAATATTCACTGTTCACATTCTATATCTCTACGGATACTTGAAATCCTTATATCGAATTATTTGTGCGGTTGATAACTACGGAGAAGAAGAGAAAACGAAGAAACTAACGCTTATGGCAAACAGAGCTTGATAAGAAGAAAGCAGAAGATAGGAGTAGAATAAGGTGAAGGCGGTGGAGGTTTGTCAATCACACCAACAATTGTGGATCGGTGGAATATCATTGGAGAGTGTAGGTATCGATTGGAGGAAAATGTGAATTGTTTTGTCCATTTACGAAAATGGCAGAAGAAAAATGAATTTGGTGATGAATTATTTTAGGAGGCCAGAGAAAAATGAAAAGTTTGGCATATGATCATTTTGTTTTGTTTTTCTCATAAATATGTGCTACATCATACCACTTTAGTTGCACTTGTAAATTAGTGAATTATAAATTTTTTAGGTCATACACTCAATTTTCCCCCCTTTTTTCGCCATCAACTTATAGAAACTCTATGAAGACTCTAAGTTTTGTCATACTCTCAATTTTCCCTAATATTTTAGTAAAACCTTTAATTAATTTTTTTTTTTGTAACTGAAAACTTTTAATAAAAACTAACAAAAGCATTTTCAGTTTTCGTTTTCAATTATATTAATAAGTTAAAAAAAAAACAATTTGGTTTATTCTAAATTTTTTAAATTAAATGAATATTTATATCTAAGGGAAATTTTCCAAAACTAACTCAAAACTTGCAATTTAAATGCAAACATATACCCAAACTTGAATCAAATGCAAAATTAACTTAAAAGTCTTGTGAAATTATAGTCAGTCTCTTGTGGCCAAACAAAAAACCAGAATTCATCATTACGAATATAACCCGTCAAGTTTTCTGAGTCTTCTTAGATATTGTAAGTCGTTGGACGACTTTAAGTGTAGTCGTCTGGTATAGTTGATCTTAAAAATATTTTATAAATTTTGTAAAAAATATTTTGATGTGTGAAAAATTAAAAACAAGTAGTTAAAAACATTTTTAAGTTATATAAAATAAGATATAATAAAATTGAATTGTTTTCAACATAGATGAGTGAAAGTAGTGAATCATGATATTCTTTGGTTTAGGGTTTGACAAACATATGTTGTAGTATTGTATGTATTCTTAGGGCTAGATTTTGGAAAGCTTGAATGTTTTCTGAAAAATTAAATTTTTACCTATATGTGTTTATTTATGTGTATAGTAAACACTTTTAAAGTTTAATTTTATTTTATAAAGTGTTTAGTTAGTTAATTAAGTTTAGGGGTTATGTTTATGGTCTAGACAACTAACTTGTAAGTCGTCTGGTGAATAATTTAAACCAAACAACTTACATGTAAGTCGTCCAGATATTCCCGCCTAAAATTTTTAAAAAATTGATTTTCCCACTTAAATATTATTTTATTCAGGAAAAAGAAAAAAAAAATTTACATAATAATAATTGTTTACTAAACTAAAACTGAAAATCTAAAATGTTTTTTTTAAATTAAATTTTTACCTATATATGTTTATTTCTATATATAGTAAATACTTTTTAATTTTAATTTGATTTTATGAAGTGTTTAGTTAGTTAATTTCGTTTAGGAGTTATGTTTAGGGTCTAGATGACTTACTTGTAAGTAGTCTGGTGAATAATTTAAACCAGACGACTTACATGTAAGTCGTTCTATATTGCCGCCTAAAATGTAGGAAAATTTTTTCCCGCTTAAATAATTTAAATCAGAAGACTTACTTGTAAGTCGTCTAGGAAGTCTTCTATTTTAGTTTTCCGTTAAAAATATTAAAGTCTTCTGGATGACTTACAAGTAAGTCGTCTTAATCGAAAATATTTAACCTAATTGGATTTTTTTGTCTCTCTATATAAAGAAAAATTTACACATTCTCTCTCTTTCTCTCAAATGGCTGCAACAAAAATATAATATTCATCATTATAAAACTCTCCAACCTCTCTCTAATCTCTTTGAACTTATAAACACCAAGCTTTATATCAATTTATTGTTTTTGTCTCATGTCTTTCTCACTAACTTATCTTTTTTTTGCAGATTTTTCATCACATGGTTCTCATCTTCCACTCATTTAAAGGTATATCTATAAATTTCAGATATGCATTTTTGTGTGTTCTATAAAGGTAGATTTATCTAACCTTCCACTCATTTTCTCTGTTTTTAAGCCATTTGTACGTTTTTGGATATGCAGGTTTTTCAGATCTGAAAGACTCCTAGGACGACTTACCTGTTAGTCGTCTAAAATATAATGCGCTAGACGACTTCCAGGAAGTCTTCCGGATTACTTACTTGTAAGTTGTCTGGAAGACTTCCTGGAAATCGTCTGGACTTCCTGGAAATTTTCTGGACTTCCTGAAGTCGTCTGGACTTCCTGAAAGTCGTCTGACGGAGTCTTCTTCCATGTCTCTCCCTTTCATAACAGATCAGAGCGGTTTGGTAAGTTTGGTAACTTCTTGTTGTATAAAGTTCTTACATTTTTTTCCAAACTAAACTCTCCAAACCCACTCTAATCTCTTTGACTTGAAAACACCAAACTTTATATGAATTTTTTAGTTTTGTCTCATGTCTTTCTCACTATTCTATCTTTCTTTTGCAGGTTTTTAATCAGATGGTTCTCATCTTCCACTTGGATATGTATGTTGTGTGTTCTATAAAAGTATATCTATTTAATCTTCCATTTGAACGTTTTTGGATGTGCAGGTTTTTCAGATCTGGAAGACTCAAGGGATGACTTCCAGACGACTTCCTGGAAGTCTTCCAGACGACTTCCTGGAAGTCTTCCAGACGACTTCCTGGAAGTCTTCTGAAAAAGTCTTATTCCATATCAAGTGGAGTCCAAGCTTGTCTTTGTAGATGAATGATCTATAATAGTGTTGTTTGTGGTCTGTTTTGTGATTTGCATGTGTACTCCTTTAGCTGTGAATTTTTTTGTAAAATCAGTAATAATATTTCCTAACATGTAGTATATGTGCTAAAAATGTGTTTACACATTTACAAATCAATGAAGTAATTGACTTGATAGCTTTTTTCTTATCTTTGGATCTTCTTTATGCAATTATAAACTCCAATGGTCTTCTTCTCATCTTAATAAACAAGAATGTTGGTAGCCTCATATTGATACAACATAAGCATTTTAACCCTTCTTCCAACTCATAACAATAATCATCATTGGTGTCTATAACAATAATACTTAACAGATGGAAACAAACAATAGTAACTAGCCAAAGCATCACATTTTTTACAAGTTTGTGCTGAAAAACTTAGTCAAATTTAGTAAAACTAAAGGAGAAAACATATTTTGAAAATTTAAATTTTACATATCTTGAAGTTACTTAACACTCTTAAAAATACAAGTTATCAAAAACTAGCGTGGAAGACTTAAGAACTAGCGTAGAAGACTTCAAAACTAGCGTAGACGATTTAAAAACTAACATAGAAGACTTAAAAACTAGCGTATAAGACTTAAAAACTAGCGTATAAGACTTAAAAACTAGCGTATAAGACTTAAAAACTAGCGTAGAAGACTTCCACGGAAGTATTCTCAGATCAGTTAGAAACTTTAATTAATATGAATGTTGGTACCTCATAAATTTCACCAATTAAGTTATAAATTTCATTCAGTAGCTCTAATGTTGACTAATATACATGAATTAACAAAAAAATATTAAAAAGTCTTTATAGGTTTAGAAAAAAAATGAAAGTTTATTAAAAATTGACGCAGACGACTTCCATAGAGGTCGTATGGACGACTTACAAGTTAGTCGTCCATTTAGGTTAGTTTTGCAATTGATTTTTAACCTAGACGACTTACATGTAAGTCGTCCAACTTTGTTTGATAAAAAAAACTCAAGACGACTTACATGTAAGTCGTCTAGCGAAAACGGATTAGTTTTGCATTTGACTTTTCCTGGACGACTTACAAGTAAGTCGTCCAGTAGAAAATAAAAAAATTAATATTTTGTTTTTTTTCTAGACGACTTACAGGTTAGTTTTGCAATTGAAATACTAAATTTTTAAAAAAAAATCTAGACGACTTACATGGAAGTCGTCCAAGATAAGCAAGGTTTGACCAGAATCTCGGAATAAAATCATGGACGACTTCCATATAAGTCGTCTAGGAAAAAAAATTATTTAATATTTCAATTGAAAAATTAACCTGAAACGACTTCCATGTAAGTCATCTAGAAAAAACAAAATATTATTTTTTTAATTTTCTACAAAAGTCAAATTTCTGACACATTCCGGTCAAATACAAAACTAATCTGTTTTCCCTAGACGACTTACATGTAAGTCGTCTCGAGTTTTTTTTTTAATCAAACAAAGTTGGACTACTTACTTGTAAGTCGTTTAGAAAAAAAGAATTAAAAGTCAATTGCAAAACTAACCTCTGCATTGACCAGACGACTTACCTGACGACTTACCTGTGCAAAAGAAATTTTTTTAAAAATCATGGATTAGTTTTAGGGTTGACTTTGAGTTTTGAGTCAAATTTGAAAATAACCCTATATCTAAATTAACAAAAGTTGTTCTCTTGATAATTTGTAATGGTTGATTATATCACAGATGAAACAGCTGAAATTGGCAAGAGTTGATTTGATCGTCTATTGTAATAAACTCTTTACAATTGTTATTTGTGTGCAGGGGCGGATGTACTTGCATGGAGGGTGGGGCAAGTGCCCCATGCTAACTTTATAATTTTTGTTCATAAACATAATTTGAGCATGTAAATCTAACATATTTTTGTTAAATTAGGTAAATGGTGCCACACACTCTCCAGCTTGACCATATTTTTTTCCAATATTTTATTTTATCTATTTTGTTATTGTTAAATTCAATGTGTCTAATTACTCTTTGTTCTCATATTTTTAACTCTTGTTATTTCTTGTTCTCTTAAACTTTATTAAACTAGTTATTTCTATCTAAATCTGTTCAGCTTTGTTGTGTAAATATCAATTTTGAATTTCAAATTTCTTATTTTGTACTTTCTCTATTTCAAAAATAAACATTTTAAATTTTATTTGTATTTAAAATATATTTAAATATAATAACAAACACATTGTTCCTGTGATTAATGAATAGCAATTCAATAAATACAATTATTTTTCCAGAGTTTGCAGTTTATCATTATTATCTTATATCCAATACAATGTTTTGAAAATTTAAGATATATATTTTAATGAAACATTTATTTAATAGAAAGAGTATTTAGTTAGTTAAAGTATTATTGTAAACATATAGTATTTTATAATAATATAAGAAAAACTGTAAAAATATTTTAGTTTAAATATATATATATAAGTATATTGTGCCCCATGTAAGATATTTTTCTAGATCCGCCCATGTTTGTGTGCATGTATATAAACTGACTAATCTCCTCTCGACATATATGTTAAGGGTTTATTCTCGTGAGGTTCCAGATATTTATATGAACCTTACACCGCACGTACACGAGTCGACAATGCTTTTACAGTTCATCATATAGTGTGAACCGTTTAGTTCAAACTATTCCCATTTTAAGAAGTATTTTCTGTAAACCCGCTAAAAGCAATACACAGTTGTCGTATTATCAATTGGTAATGTCTTTAAAATGTCACATAGCTTACCATGTTTTGTTGCAGCATCAGCTAGTAAGAGATTTTCTCGCTAATATAGGACGAATCACCCATCATGAGCTAGCCGTCAGTTCCAGTGATGAGGGTGCATCTACCACCGCCCACAAACTTGTTCTGCTTTCTATACTCTCTCATACTTATTATCATAATCCTACGCATGAATCTATTTTTAGAAATGCTTATGTTCACTGTTGTTTTGTTTGTTTTTGTTCCACTGAGTTCGGATCTTACCTGAAATGTAAGGTGGTCCACCCTGATCGATTCAGCTATATGGTTTTTCTTTTTTGCATTTTGTGGTTTCTGAATGTTCATGGTATTCGATTTGGTTCGCGTTTTAATTATTTAGGATTCAAACTTTCCGGTATAGAGAAGGTGGATCCGTTTTTAGCTATATTAAGGTAATATATTTCAAGATTATTATTTCTTTTCAAAATAGATTGTTTTGTTTGTCTAGCTTGAATATGAATGGCTTAAACATAACTGGCATTTGAATAGGCAGCAAGATCAGAGGTATTTAAGTTGATGTTTGAATCAGCTACGTTATAGGCTTCAGATAAGCAGAGATAGTCACGCTCTCGGAGATGAAACATGAAGAAGTAGAGGCTACAGTGTTCATCTGTAGTGACGCCTCAAAGCTATCAGCAAAAGGTAAACAAAGACGTTTGGCTACTCTTTATGGCTGGCAGCTCACAAACATAAGATCCTCCATTTACGGTATCAATCAAGGACCGAGCTTATATGCTCTATAGATTTGATGAATGCTTGACGTTTATATCTCTCGTTGATTCCTTACAAGAGAGACCTCAAGTGTAAGGATCTCTTTAATATGGTTCGATACAATTTAAAGATCAAAAGTTTCTCAAGCAACCGAAAAAACAAGGCAAGTACGTCTCAAGAGATACCCATAAACATAAAGCTCTCTTCTGCCAAAAGAGCAGTTTAAGTGAGTTTGGTCTCCCGGTAGGAGTGGAATCACAAAGACGGTCTCTGACAGAGGATGAAGAGTTGACAGCTGATGAAAGCCATTACGAGAGAAGTCATCAGCTCAAACCCAACAACTTTGGGGAAATGCCATCCCATGACTCTCCTTAGATAGCTTGTGATTGAAGGCATTGTAGCGATGATCACTGCACACGTGTAGATGATGGGGATCAAAGTCTTTGGCTTGTTCTTGCGTAGCCACATCAACGAACCTAGCGCAGCTAAAGATATCGTGAACACCTGAAATTTGAGACGGATAGTTAGAAACAGTTACATATATAGAAAGACATCTCTAGAAGTAAAGAGAAGTGTACATACCAGATTTGCATTGGCTTCCAGCCCTTGCAAAACATAATCCCAAGTAAACTCAAGTCCTCGAGCACCAACCCAGAGAGGAGCCAACCTATGCAAAACAGAATCCGCAAATGCCCAACCTGAACCAACAAACAAACAAACAAACGCATTTGACTAATATTCCCTGATGCAACCAATCAAGAAATGGAAAGGAACTCTTTTTCTATGATCCGCTTGCCATCACTATATCATCGATTTCTAACATGTTTTTCAAGACGTCAAAGCAGCCATATCTAACAAATTTTTTATTTTTTTTTTGTCTCTAGCAGCAATCCACATACCAAGGCCAACAGCTTGGAACTTATGGTTCTGAGAGATGTTCCTGTGTGTGAGCTGAGCCAGAGCAAAGTACAGACCAGCAACATCGATGAAGCCAATCATAGCTTTTAGTGCTTCCTGAGATTGGAATCCATACTTTAGTCATCTAAAGAAAACTAGCTAAGGCAATAACAGTAGCTGATAGCAGAAATAAAAGTCAACAATGTACAGTGGAACAAAACAAATCACCAAGATTCAGATAGTTAGAATGATGTTGGATTCGAGAAGAAAATACCTGGTACGGATCAAATACTTCGGTTTCAGAGACTTGCAGAAAAGTTGCCAAGCAAACAAGCTGCCATTAAAACGAAGGTTGATTGGATACATACAGCCACGAAGATTCAGATACAGATCAAGATTTGCACAAAGATGTTGACGTTGACTAACCTTAACCAACGCTGTAGCGAGGTACACAACAGCAGCCTTCACGGAGGTTCCAAGAGTGTCATATTCAGATCTGCAGATATTTTTAAAGAAGTATCATAAAATTATCGATTATAGATCGCTAAGTTTAGAGGAAAGCAAGATCTCTATTCAGAAGATCTAGTGACTAAACTAAATTAAGAATTACAATTTGAAAAATCACAGATCGAGAAAAGGGAAGGGGGGAGGGGTTTTCGTACAATGGAGTGGCGGAGTAGTAGACGGCGTGGGGACCGAATGTGAGAATCGCACAGTTGAAGAAGTGAAATAGCGTCATCCTCCACCAAAGCACAAGATACAAGTCCGGCGACGAGATTGAAGAAGAAGCTTTGGTTTACTTCCGAAATCTGATACTCGATTGGAATTTTGCTAAAGAAAACAAAAAATGGAATCTTAATGGGCTATTTAGTAGTGGGCCGTTTAAGCACTAAGGGCCCAATAGTATCTATGATCATAAATCAAAATTTTAGCCTCAAGGTAGCGTTCTTTTTCCCGGAACCAATTTTGCTTAATTATCTTCATTTACAATTTCATTTTTTTTATCTTTGTGTCTAAAGTTTCATTTATAAACTTAAAAAAAAAACTTAGAGTTTGATTAGATATGTTTGATTTTATGTATAAAAGCCCTAAACCGCTTAACGAAAGAAAAAAAAAAACATTTCTAAACTCCACCACCAACCATTTCTCTAAGACTCTAACTCAAATTCATTTATTTTATTTTTCAAACTAAATTGAAACTGACAAGATTTCAGGGCTTTTAGTTTGAAACCCACCTCGCCACTCTCACAACATCTCCTTCACTTTCGCTTTTCTCTCACTCTCTCTGTCGTTTTCCTCATTATCTTTTAACTCATGCCGTCTGAATCAAACCAAACCCGACCCGCCCGAGTTCAGGGCTCAACGGCGGCTTACCCACCACCAAATCTGGCGGAGCCACTGCCTTGTCCTCGTTGCAACTCCATCATCACCAAGTTCTGTTACTACAACAACTACAACCTCTTACAGCCTCGCTACTTCTGCAAATCTTGCCGCCGTTACTGGACGCAAGGTGGTACACTCCGCGACGTACCCGTCGGCGGTGGAACTCGCCGGAGCTCTTCCAAACGCAACCGAACTTTCTCCTCCAACGCTACTACTGCCTCCTCTTCCTGCTCGTCTTCAGTCATAACAACGGCCAACGGTTCAGAAACAATGAACCAAGGAACCGTCACAAACGAAGCAAAGGGTAGCAATGAAATCTCAGGTTACGGAAGCTTTGCGTCTCTGTTAAGTGGGCAGAGCGACGGAGCAGCGTTTCTGGCGTTGGGAAACGGAAATGGAAGCGGTGGGTTAGATTATGGGTTCGGGTACGGATACGGGTTGGAGGAGACGAGTATTGGGTATCTTGAAGGAGGCTCTGGCGGAGAGATACCGGTGGTGGGTGGTAGTGACACGTGGCAGATTGGGGAGATGGAAGGTAAAAGTGGGGATAGTTTATGGCCTGGTCTCGAGATCTCCATGCAAAGCAACGGTGCTAAGTGAAAAAAACCATTTATGACTCTTGTCTTCTTCTTCCTCTGTTTCTGTCTTTTGTTTGTTTCCTTTTGGAAATTTCTGCTTGTGTTTTTTATTATTTCCTAGTGGGATAGAGAGAGACCAAAGAAGCAAATTAAACAGGAAAGAAAAAAATAGGAGGAATGTTTAATGTCTTTTTTCTTTTTTTTTGAGGTCTAACAATGGCGGTTTGTAAATCCTATGTTTCTGTGATGAACATATTGGAATGCATTTCAGGTAGTAAATGGACAACTAAAAGAAGAAAAAAATTTGCTTTCGTATTATAATTTGGTTTGTAATTTTTGAGAATTAAGAGAAAAAAAAAACAAGTTGGCTCCAATGTTTTCGAAACCATGTGAGTTAACAGTAGAGGGCATATAGGTCTAGAGAGGAAAAAAGTACAGAAATTGCTGTTGCAGATACTCTGTTGGTACATCTTTGAAATGAGAAATTTGCGTTGAACATAGTTTTGTTTTATTATAGATAAACATCAACAACGCTATTGTTCGTTCGCAGTGAAAAAGATTTGGGATGTCAAATCATGTGAGTCTATAGAGTTTATCAAGTATACGAGACAATGAATAAAAATGCTAACGTTAATTTGATCGATGTAGACACATGGAGTACATGTTTCACATTCAAAACAAAGCAAACCAGTTTAAATTTTGAAACTCTTTAAATATTTGAGTTTGTCATTCTCATAGTTCATAGATCATGCTGTACTTATTATCATTGCTTCACCGTTAGTGTTCTCATAAAACAACTCAACTAACTTAGATGTGTTAGCTACATCGTCGTCGTGGTATAGTGGTTTCCACTAGAGGAGGAATTGCCCTGGTCCAGACCAGAGATCGACTCCCTTCTAGTGCAAAATTACTAACTCCACATATGGCCATGCTTACGACCCATTTGAATACCCGGAAAAGGATTCATCTGTGGACTGCACCTTCCACTTAGGGGTTAGATCTGTGTCTTTAATAGACCCAGATTTAACCCTTTTAATTACAAAAAAAACCTAGGTGTGCTTAAACTTGACAAGATTAGAGAATGAATTGAAAGTGTATGGATCATAGGTACTGTCGCATAGTATCCTACTGTCCTACTGTGGTCAAAAGCCAGAAAACAAGTTGTGCTGAACGTACTAACAGCATTATGACCCAAGGACAGAGACAATGATGCTCATGGTTTTTGCTAAAATGATGCTCATACCAACAAACATAACCTTTGCCCACATGAATAATTCAACTTAGTTCGGACAAAGCGTAATCAGCTCCATTTGATTGTATATCACATACTTTAGTAATTTGATTCGAGTTATCACCTTTTTTTTGTCTTGGTATTTATCTTTATTTTTGCTTTTTGAAAGAGTGAATGCCATGAACAATTCAACGCACATTTTAGTAACAGATTGATTGGTGCTAAAGCTTAAATCAACTGATATATACTATTTTTTTACTCGTTTATTTGTTACTCATTCAACAAAACTAACCTTGCGTTTATAAAGATTTACATAATTAAATAAGCATAAGAATATACCAAAACTGTCAACAAATGCATGATGTGGGTTTGATGTGTAACGTCCAAACCTTGCTTGTAGTTTCACCTCTCCCCGACCGTTATTGGTGTTCACGTTTTTCTTTATATGGCAACAGTTAGCTTATGATCTAAAAATGTTAGGAAAGCTTCTTATTTTATACTGTATATGTTTTACTGTAATTCTTATTTAGAATTGCTTTTTAATTCTCAGATGGGATTATGAGATCTACAACATTCCGGGAATCACCTCTCTTGGAGGGGAAGTAGATATAATTTCTTCATTCAATCTAGACTGGATCGGGCGATGGCCAATTGCTCTTGGTTTGAGAAATTTCCAGCGGGACGATGCGAATACCTTCACTTTGAGGGGTCGGATCACCGCCCTGTTGTTATCCACTTCGATATCAAGAGATGCAGAAAGAAGGGTTTGTTCAGATTTGATAGGCGGCTTAAAGATAAACCGGAGATAAGACAACTGGTGGAGGAGAAGTGGAACCAGTATCCTCAAGAGCCGGTCTTCTCAAAAATTAGTACGATCAGACATGGGATAATGCTCTGGACTAAAGAGAAAAACCAAAATAGCAACCGTCTGATCCGTCGTACACAACAAGAATTGGAAGCGGCTTTGTCCGATACTACCCCGGATAATGATCTCATTGATTCTCTTACAGCATCTCTGGAGGCGGCATATAAAGAGGAGGAATTGTTTTGGCAGCAAAGGAGTAGGATTCAGTGGCTCCACAGTGGGGACAAAAATACTAGCTTCTTTCATGCTGCTACAAGAGGTCGACGCGCGGTAAACAAGTTTGCAGTCATTGAAAACTCGGCAGGCAAGGCGTTGTATAAGGAGGAGGAGATTGTTCACTGCATCACCGATTATTTTGCCAATATCTTCTCATCACAAATGTCTAGCTCCTCTCAAACGGTTTTGGAAGGAATATCTCCTCTGGTCACCGATGAGATGAATCAGACATTGGTGGCACCTCCATCGACCCTGGAAATAAAGGACGCTCTCTTCTCGATCAACCCTGATAAAGCTCCGGGACTGGATGGGTTCTCGGCTAGCTTTTACCAATCGTTTTGGGATATTATTGGAGAGGATGTGGTTGCTGATATCCAGGCTTTTTTCTCATCAAGAGCCTTGGACCCAAGACAAAATGAGACTCATGTGAGGCTTATCCCGAAGACTTCTAATCCGAGAAGGGTAGCTGATTACCGTCCGATCGCTCTTTGTAGTACCCATTACAAGATTATAGCCAAGTTACTGACATGGAGACTCCAGCCTTTACTCCCAGAGTTGATTTCCGACCATCAATCTGCCTTTGTAAAGGGGCGCTCAATATCAGATAATGTGCTTATAACACATGAGATTCTTCACTACCTCCAGCATTCGGGGGCAAAGGTCCGGTGTAGTATGGCGATCAAGACAGACATGAGCAAGGCGTATGATAGGATTGAATGGGATTTCTTGCGGAATGTCCTGGTTCGATTTGGTTTTCACAAGGTCTGGATCTCGTGGATCATGTCCTGTGTCACTACAGTGTCATATTCTTACTTGATAAACGGAGCAGCCCAGGGCAGAGTCCAACCGTCAAGAGGAATCCGGCAAGGCGACCCGTTGTCTCCCTACCTCTTCATCTTTTGCACGGAAGTGCTATCGGGGCTATGTAAAAAAGCTCAACAGCAAGGAGAGGTGATGGGGGTCAAGGTGGCTCGAAATTTTCCAGCAATAAACCATCTCTTGTTTGCTGATGACACAATGTTCTTTAGTCGAACGGATCCCAGGAGCTGTAGATCTTTGGTGGGAATCTTAAAGAAGTATGAGGAGGCGTCGGGACAGTTCATTAACTTGGAGAAATCTGCCATTACTTTCTCAGCAAAAACACCAGGTGCAACTAAGAGGAGAGTCCGAGAGCAACTCCAAATTCTCAATGAAGGAGGGTTGGGAAAATACCTGGGCCTACCGGAACACTTCGGCCGGAAAAAACGCGATATCTTTGCCTCTTTGGTGGATCGTATAAGACAGCGAGCTCATAGTTGGACGTCTAACTTCCTTTCGGGAGCTGGCAAGTTAATCTTGCTAAAGTCAGTGCTAACGGCGATGCCGACGTATGCTATGTCGTGTTTTAAATTGCCATTGTCGCTTTGTAAACAGTTGCAATCCATCCTCACTAGGTTTTGGTGGGATGCATCACCGGAGGTAAAGAAGATTTGTTGGGTCTCGTGGAAAACCCTTACCAAACCTAAGAGCTCGGAGGGTCTTGGTTTTCGAGAGATTGTGCAGTTTAACGACGCACTTCTGGCGAAACTCTCTTGGAGAATTCTGAAGAATCCATCATCACTGCTGGCGAAAACTCTGTTTGGAAAATATTGTGTGCATGCTCCTTTCTTACAGGTGAAAGCCCCATCGTGCGCCTCTCATGGGTGGCGAGGTCTGCTGGTAGGAATAGACCTCTTGTTAAAAGAACTAGGCTGGGCTTTGGGCTCCGGGAATGACGTTGAGTTATGGACAGAGCCTTGGTTATCAACCTCTGAACCCCTAGCTCCAATGGGGCCACCAACTTTTGCTACGAAGGATTGGAAAGTGTGCGATCTTCTCAGGACAGGTTCAAACGAATGGGACATAGCAAGAGTTCGCAATACGCTACCTCAGTATGAGGAAAAAATCCGCTGTCTCATCCCGAGCTCTACACAGCTAGAAGACGAGAGAGTTTGGCTATTTAATACGTCAGGAATGTACTCCACAAAGTCTGGGTATGCTGTAGCCAAACTCAACAATGATGATCCTCAGGCGCAAGATTTCAATTGGAAGAAGAGCATATGGCAAGTGAACACAACTCCGAAGATACGCCACTTCATGTGGAAAGCGACAAGCAGAGCTCTACCGGTTGGCTCTGGTTTGGAAGCTAGGGGACTTGCGATATCCCCGGCGTGTAAACGGTGTGGAGTACGTGAAACTGAATTACATGTTCTCCTCCTCTGTCCCTTTGCTGTGAAAGTATGGGACTTGGTCCCTTGTCTTTTCAAGCCAGGAGCTCAAAGCGCCAATACAATATCAGCTCTACTGACCCAGTGTCAAAAGATGATCTCATTACCGCCGATCGGTCTCGGGAACACCACGCTATATCCTTGGATTCTTTGGCTCCTTTGGACCAATAGAAACCAATTTGTGTTTGAAAATAAAAATTTCTCGGAGGAAAGTACAGTCCTCAAAGCTGTGCGAGATGCTAAAGCCTGGCAGGCGGCTCAGATTGTTGTCTCAAAGCCTTCTATACCACAGTATGTGGCTGGTTCGTCTTCTTTACCTGCTATTAACTCGTTTACTTGGTCTGTTTTTACTGATGCAGCATGGGATCAAGCAACAGGAAATTGTGGACTTGGTTGGCAACTCAGAGATTCTGAAAACTCCATTGCAGAATGCTCTTCTTCACACCGTCGTTTCGTTTCTTCGGCTCTAGTGGCTGAAGCCCTGGCGGTTAAAGCTGCAGTTACTGCTGCAGTCTACTCTCATGTTAGCAGGCTCACTGTTAACTCTGATTCCAGGAACCTGATCTTGCTCTTGAAGTCTCAAGGCCAGGATGTGGCTCTTCGAGGGGTACTCCATGACATTCATGTTTTGGCTCGCTCCTTCGACTTTATCTCATTTATGTTTATCCCGCGTTTAGCAAATGTTCAAGCTGATTTGTTGGCTAAAACAGCTTTATCTTCTTTGCCTTCCCCTTCGGATGATCTGTAAACTGAAACTCTTTTCTCTTTTCGTAATCAATCGTTATTTGCCCAAAAAAAATTGCTTTTTAATTAGGTCATTCATACCAAAACTGGTATAGAATAAATCAGCCTGACCGCAAAGTTACTGCTAGAAGTACTCTATATTGGTGACATAAATATTCAAAAATAAAAAGAGATCATTTTTATTTTGGAAAATATCATTTAAATCATCAACTTTCAAATTTGGTTGAAATAAAACACTAACTTTTTCATAAATTGAAAAAACACTCAATATTTATTTGCAAGTCATTTCAATCATAAATTTTCATTGACCATATCATTTTAATCCTATTGTTAGTCAACAATTATAGTTGATTAACATTATGCCTAAAATGGCTTTTAAAATTGATGATTTTTTTGGCAAAAATAGAAATCAACAATTTGTTTTTCAAATATTGGAAGTTAACTTTTAGAATAAATTATTAATATAAAATTTTACAAATTTAGATATTAATAAATAAAATTTAAATAATTTCATTATATTCTAAAATAGATAGTAAACATATCACTAATTGAATAATTATTTATTATAATATTTTAAGGACTAATTATGTCACTTTTTTAACTATTCATATAGTCCTAATTAAATTATGTTTCACAATTTTATTGTCAAAATTTTATTTTTTTTGTAAAATATTAATATATTATTCACAGGAATAAAATTAATGGTATAAAGATTCTTCATGATTCTAATGATGTAGTAAGATTTTGGATATTAAAAAAAAAAAGATTTTGGATCTTAACAGTTTTTGGTGAAACTTATTTTCGCTAAAATGCAGAAGCGATCTGTAACACATTTATAAAAACTATATAAATTTTGTTTTGGATAACCCTTTTCATTTGCAAATAAAAAGTTGAATTAACATTTCACTAACAATTGTTTTAGAGTAAAATTATAAAATGTAATCCAAATAAGATTAAACAAATAGTTATTTTATAACTAAATACTCAATTAATGATATGTTAACTAATTATTTTAGAATATAAATGAAAAGTATATAATTTTTTTATTTTAGATTATAAATGAAAAGTATATAAATTTTTACTTTGAGAAGATGAAAAGCTTTAATATTTAGGGAAAATTGTTTTTAAGCCAAAAAATGATAACTATGTCCTATTAGACTAATCTCATATATTTTATGTCCCATTAGGCTAATTATTTTCAAAATGGCAATAATGCCCTTAATTTCAATTATAAATTCGAAATTATAATTAACAAAACAATTGTTAAATATTAAAATAGAATAAATAATAAAGTAATTAAAATAGAATAAAACATTAAAAATACTCAAATAAAAAAAAACTAAACGCTAAAACTCCAATCCACAATTTTTTTCCTTTTTTCTGAAAAATGATTTTTTCATATATATAAACTGAATATTTCCAAATATTTTCTTCCCTTAATTTTTTGGAACTGATTATTGTTATCTGTATGATACAGTAAATCTGTAGAACTCGGGTTTTACATGTTTTCGATTTATAGTAATATGTAGATTTCGATTTCTATAGAGTTTAGATTTATAGTAATTTGTAGATTCCGATTTCTACATATTTAAGGTTAAGAGCAAATGTGTATTCTAAATATTTTTAGAATATCATTATTTATGTAGATCACGTATTCTAAACATAGTAGATTCCATGAAAAAAGTGGATTTCATTTTCTATTTTGTAGAATGTCATTCTACTTTCTGTAGAACAGAATTTGAAATTATGATTTAAACATTTTTATAACTGAAAAATACCACTAAGTTTATATAAGTATTTCATCAGTAGTTACTGTTTTTCCATTTTTTAATTTGTAAAATTATTTATTTAATTTATTTTTAAAACAATAAAGGGCATTAGAGGCAAAAATAGTACAAAATAAAAATTAGCCTAATGGAACATAGTTATCATTTTTTGGCCTAAAAAACAATTTTCCCTATTTACTTTTGGTTTGAGTTATTTCCTTTTTATAATATTTTAGAAAAGTGTTGATTTATATTTGTGAAAAAAAGAAATCAAATTTAAAAGCCATTTTAAACTTATTGTTAATCAATTATAATTGTTGACTAACGATAGGTCTAAAATGATATGGTCATCGAAATTTTGTAATAAAATGACTTCTCAACAAAAATTGAATGTTTTTTTTATTTACCAAAAAATTGGTTTCTTTATTTTGACCAAATTTGAAAGTTGATGATTACAATATCGCTGAGGGTTAAGTTATGATTCTAATAAATATCTTGACGAATTAATGGAAACACATAAAATCGTTACATCTTACTCTCTTAAGCTCTAACATCACATATTCATACATTCATGTCAATTGTCTTTTTTATTTACCATTATTCTCTAGGGAAAATTTGGAAAAATAACTTTCATTAAGATTATATTTTGAAAACTACACCATTTTTTATTGTTTTTGAAACATACACTTATCTATAAGTAAAATGACAATACTCTCTAATTTAAATATCTAAACTAATATCTCTAATTAATATTTTTCTTAAAATAGTCCTTTAAATTTGTCCTAGAAAAAAACTTAACTACAATAATATTTTCACTATACTTTTAGAAAATATAACTAGATCTCGACTTGTGCAAACACGGACGTTATTTTTTATTTTCTAACATATCTATTTAATCCGGATTTCTAGTTAACTACAATAATATTTTCACTATACTTTTTGTTTTTTTTTGTTTTCGATATTTCAGTTTATAAAAATTAACTACCATATTGGATCCATATCTAATTTAGTTTTGTTTGATTTATATACCATCAATTTTTGGTCTATTCGGTTTTATTCCAAAAAACCATATAGTTATATTTATCTTTGATAATAAATTAATTTATATGATTGGAAATCATATTGTTAAAACATAAATATATATTCCTTACTCTAACTTTTAAATATAAAATTTTCTAATTTATAAAAATAAAATAAGAAAATATTAATATCATAATATTATTATATAAATATATTTTTGCAAAAATATTTACCAATAAAAATAAAAATCATGTTTTATTAAATATGATTAAAATGAGAAAATATAACAACCTTTATAACTTTAAACAAAATAACAAATTGTTAAAATAATTGTTTTAGTTATGAATATCATATTAATAAACTAAATTTTGTATATATTATTAATTTTATTATAAAATTATATATATATATATAAGTATACTAATATATTTTAATTAATCGGTTTCTTGAGTATATTCGGTTGGATTGGTTTATATACGAATCATATTCATATACTTCAGTTTCTTAAAAACAATATTCATTCGGTATATTGGGTACTACTAAATTCAAACCATTTTCTCAATTTCGGTAAGGTTTTAGTTGGTTCGATTTTACCGGACTGAACATCCCTACTTTTTATGTTTTGCAGTTATGATTTTCATAAGATTTAATAGTTTTAAAAATGTATTTGTTCATGAAATATTTATTTGATATTTAAATAATTAAATGTATGTTAAATATTGAAATAGATTTTATTTGATATTATCATGATTATTTTACAAAACTTGTTATAATCACAAAATTATAGGAATATTATACCATTATATTTTTTAATCTTTGAACAATATTGTCGCTGTTAAATGTATATACCTACATTGTTCACAGAACGAAATGGACCAAAAAGAGTAATGGTCAAGCAAGTTAAGTTCATATGTATAATTTTAAAAAACTTTTTAGGTTTGATGTACATTAACGAATTAGACATTTGAATAATAATTATGAGTATCATTTTGGTAACCAAAAAATACGCCACTCACATAAGTGACTCACATAAGTGTTTTTGTTTTTATTGGTTAAAACAAGTAGGTACAAAATATAATAATTAACATTAATTTCTCGCTGCTCTCATTTTGATTTTCTTAAGTTCATTCTCTTATGATTTTAGTTTACCATAGTCTTTTTCCCTCTTTTTCCCTGTATTTGCCACGAACCAGTTCCATTTCTCTCATTTTCCCAGAAAACAAAAAAAAAATCAAACGTTGGCTTCAAATTGCATCTAGTCCTAAATTTTAAACTAACCAAATAACAACAATTAATATAGAGATTGAAAGAATAGCAAAGAAAAAATAGAAAAAGTATTAATCTTTGTGAGTTCCTCTAAATTACAAGGTTCGTCAAAGTATAAATCTAGATCTATACCACTTATCTTCGATCTATTTTTTCGTATTTTTTTAAATCTAGGTATAACAAATAAAAATAGAAAAAGCAACTGTGAAAGAGTCCTTAAAAATCAAAATATTGATTGTCCTTTATAGCAAAGAGTTTCAAACTGAATTGTTATACAAAACTAAATTATGAAATATTGACTTAATATATAATGCTTACAAGATCGTATTTGGATAATAAATATTTGTTTGCAACACTGTTGTATAAATTTTTATTCGCATAAAATTCGTAAAATGAAAAGACATAGATAGATCTTACTTGTTTCCCAATTTTTCTATATGTTGTATTGAAATATTAATATTTATTTATTTCAAATATAAATATAATAATTTCGAATTTAATTGTTAATCAGAATTAGGACAAAAGTGTCTTTTCATATATTAGAAAGTATAGTTTTCAAAAAATAAAAATATTGGTATAATTTAAATAATAAATAAGGTAATTTTCAAATTATCCATATTCTCTATCCTTTAATTATCACTTTTTCTCCTCTCATACCTTTAAGCGTCTATAATTCATAATTAATTGTGTTTGAAAGCATATATGAAGGATCTGGTAGCATGCTATCATAAGATCATTAGAAATACTAAAATGTTAAGCATGTTAAGTATTCTATAGTTTCCGAGGAATTTATTCTAAAGAGATATATCATATATTTAATAAACTTAAAAAGTGGAGTCATTGACCTTCAAGTGTCAAATTAAATTAGCATCATCATGAGATTTGCATCATTTGCAAAGACAAAAAGAGACTTAAGTCCTCGAAAGAATGTCTATCTTGATCCGAAGGTTGTCTATATATAATGATCAACCTGATTCAGCCACCCAACATTTGTTTAAGTATGTCCATAATTACACACAACTATGATGACGTTTCCTAAATTTGTGGTTTCTCACATTATTGCCTCGCAGCATGTGTGTTGATCCTCCCGGCTTATCCTACATCAATCATTATTATGCTCCTCTACTTTTACTCCCAACTAAAATCAATTTTTTTTTTTTGATCTAGTTAATTATGCAATTACAAATTATGAGAAATAATACACAGACGATATTACAACCGACAATACTACCTGTCTTATGAGGATCCACCCCCGATTGCATCACCCTGAGTTGCCATATGAAATCCATTCCTGACGGTACTCCTTGCGCCATGCTGAAGATCTCTTGTAAAGATGTTCTCTAATTTCTGCATAATTCGTCTTCTCCGGGAATTGAAACCCAGACCTCTTCCTGTAGAAATTACAAAGCTTGGAATTCGAATCCCAAACCTGAGTGTAAAAACCTTTAAGCCTTGATCACTAGGCCACGGTACATATAGAGAACACATATCTTTCAAAACAATATATTAAAAATAAATCTTTTTAAGATGTTGTAGCTCTTATATAAAATGAAACCTCATTCAAATGTTTCATAACAATAGGTTCATGTCCTTATCTGTAAATAGCATCAACAACGTTTCTAATTAATTCTACATTTCTACTAAATAAATATTAAGCTGAGTTAAATGCTTAGTTCATATGTATCTTAGATATTCAAAATGTTGGTGTATATTTCATAATACACGGTGGTATCGGATGAGATTTAATTTTTACTGATAAATGAGGATAGGATATATGTGAAAACTTAAAACGAATATATCTGATTAGAAGTATTTGTGAAACAAGGTGAAGAAAGAAAACTACACTAGAAAATCTTAACTAAGGATTGTTATCAAAGGCTTGTTATCAAAGGCACTAAAAAACTTACTGAATATATCACACGTACACTTGTTCTAGTTCAAAACAAAGCACTCGTCGAAACAAACACACATACAAATACAAAAAAAAAACTTTCAAAAACTTCGTAACAAGAAGAAATCACTGACTTTGAACATCAGCTCTCTAACTTAGTTATGACTTATGACTAAAGAACTTAAGCTTAAGTCCTTGAATAACATACTCCATATATCACCTATGGAGAAGGCCAAGCTGAATGCAACTGCCAACCAACCCAATCCCCGATGGAAATACCAACTGAAACTGTACTTGGCAGGTTTCTTGATCAAGACCCAAAAGTACACACAAACGTAACCGGGTGTGTAAGTTAAGAGATGGGTTCTTATATTCCGCTAAGAACCCCACTCTAAGAATCCCTCAATAATCATGCTCTAACCAAAACTGTTGAAAATTGCCAATTGTGACTAAAAACATAATTTCAAATACAATAGTAAACCCAAAATTGAATCAAATGCACAAGTAACCTAAAAGGCTATTGAAATTACAACCAACCCCTTGTGAACAAACAAAAACCGAATTTTTGTTACGCTTCTACCCCCGTAAATTAGATGCGGACAGGCGACTTTATACTAAGTCGTCTGTTGAATAATTAAGCTAGGCGACTTAAATTTAAGTCGCCCAAACCGACCGGCTTCGAAATTTAACAAAGTAATTTAAGCCTAACCGAATAATATACGGACATATAAATACATTTTTCCCTTTTTACAAATTTTGGAAACCTTGGATATTTTTAATTTTTTAACTTATATGTCTTTATTTCGTGTATAGTTAACACTTTTAAGTTTAATTTGATTTTTTAAGTGTCTAGTTAGTTAATTAAGTTTAGGGGTTATGTTTAGGGTCGAGACGACTTAATTATAAGTCGTCTGTTGAATAATTAAGCTAGGCGACTTAAATTTAAGTCGCCCAAACCGACCGGCTTCGAAATTTAACAAAGTAATTTAAGCCTAACCGAATAATATACGGACATATAAATACATTTTTCCCTTTTTACAAATTTTGGAAACCTTGGATATTTTTAATTTTTTAACTTATATGTCTTTATTTCGTGTATAGTTAACACTTTTAAGTTTAATTTGATTTTTTAAGTGTCTAGTTAGTTAATTAAGTTTAGGGGTTATGTTTAGGGTCGAGACGACTTAATTATAAGTCGTCGTTGAATAATTAAGCTAGGCGACTTAAATTTAAGTCGCCCAAACCGACCGGCTCGAAATTTAACAAAGTAATTTAAGCCTAACCGAATAATATACGGACATATAAATACATTTTTCCCTTTTTACAAATTTTGGAAACCCTAGCGCCGTTTCTCTCCTTAGGCGACAACGAAGGCGAAATCCATCTTCTCTGATTCTTCCCTTCTTCTTTTCTCGTCGATATTTGCAGATCTGTAACCGCTGGTGTCGTTATCTTCTCCTACGGTAAGTCATTCATCCATCCATCTTGTAATAAAAGTCCTTAGAAGACTTACTGGAAGTCATCCGAAGACTTCACGAAGTCTTACGGATGACTTCGATATTGTCGTGACGACTTAAGACCGTGAAGGCGTCGAGTAGTCTTCTCACTATATTTTACAAGCAGTATTTGTATTTAGAATAGTTTGCTTGTTCTGATGCTTGTATTTGATTGTATTTGATTGTTTTGCAAAGAAAAATGGATTTACCAGAATTCCCGCGGAGGATATATACGTTTGGGGAAGAGCCCACTGCAACGAAGAGCATTTCGTATCATACTGATAACTTCGAAGTTGTTTGCTGCTCTAAGTGAAGGTCTAACAGCTGGCGAATCTGAGGAGCTGAAGGAGTCGAAGTTGGGAGTGTTCATCAAGTTCAAGGAGCTGAATTTTAGTTGGGCTTCAAGGCTGGTGCATTATATACTCGGTTTCCAGCTTAAGATCAAGAAGAAATATGAGCTCTGGTCTCTCGTTGGTCCACAACCGATGAGGTTTTCACTGATATAGTTTGAACACCTCACTGGTCTGAACTGCGCGGACATGAAGGACCTCGAAAATCCAAGTTGTGAGGTTACGAAGGAGATGGCTGCTTTCTGGGAGAAGATGGGTGTTGATATCAAGGCTGGGCCAAATGTTGATCGGATAATAGCAGCATTTAAGAGATGCCAAGAGTGGTCGCTGGAAGATCGTGATACGGCTCGGATACCTTGCTATCTTAGCTGGATTCATTGAAGGGAGAAAGTTCTCAATCCCTATACGTGCTAGTCTTGCAAAGCTAGTGATGAATTTAGAAAATTTGAGAATTATCCTTGGGGGAGAGTGGCGTTCAAGGTGCTGATAGATTCTGTGAAGGCAGCAAATTTGGAAGCAAATTCATACACTGTTGATGGCTTTATTCAAGTTCTTCGGTGTGGGTGTACAACTTCCTGCCAGAGTGGGTGCAAATTTTGGGAATCCCCAACCAAACATGCCGACTCCACCGTTCTGGCTTACAAGGGTGGCAAAGGACGCCGATGTTTTAAAGAGGCCATCTTGAGCCAGGTATATAAACTTCAGTCCCTAATGCCATGAGGCGACTTAAATTTAAGTCGGTTGGAAAATCGTCGAAAATGCTTCACGATCGACTTAAAATTAAGTCGCCCAGTTCGTGAAGTTTTTCGGGCGACTTTCGAGCGACTTAATTTTAAGTCATCTGTGAAGTTTTAGGGACTGAAGTTTATGCATTTTGCAGACTAGCGTGATCAACTTTATTGAGAAGGACTTTGGTGAAATGTTTCCACGTTGGGAGTTTGATGCGAGGACTCGGCCCGGATAACATAATCAAAGTTATGTTTAATTGAATCCTAAATGGAAGTGGACCATGGATTGCTGGGAAGTCAATCAGATGAATGAAGTGATTGCAGCGGAGACTTTGAGTGGTTTGAAGGAAGATAGTGGAAGGCCTCGGAAAAAGCTCGTAAAGGGGGTCTCAAGGAGGCTCGCAAGGAGGCTCCTGTAGAGGCACCTAAAGATGAGATTGAAAAAAACTTGAACGCCTTAGATGCAGCCATGGGGGATGGTTTTGAGAGATGCCTTAAGGAGATTAAGTTGCTGGGGGATAGATTGGAAGCTGTAGAGAAGAAGGTGGGAATCACCAAAAACCGAACTTCTGGCTCGCCGAAACCACCTGTGCACGAACAAGGGATTAGTACCATAACCTCTCTCAAAATCACAGAGCAGAGAGTCACTAACAGAGTCACTAGGCAAAGTGATAGGAATAAGAACTGATGTGCTTTGTTTGTTGTGTGTGCTTGGTTGAACCTTTGTTGATTTTTCTTTTTTTATGTATGTATGAATTTTGTTTGATTTGTTTGATTTGTTTGATTTGTATGTATGGATTTGGTTAATGATTTTTAAACCCGTCTTGTACATCCAAATTTCAGTGTGAAAGTGTGAATGGAGCTAACGAGTCAACCCGTCTTGGCGGCTCAAAGCGAAAGCTCCACAGTATCGATTCCACAGCTGCATGATTCTCCAGCAACGAGTCAACTTAGTGTTCTTGTATTGGACAAACGAGTACCCACTGCTTCAGACATACGGCAGGGTGATCTCAGAAGGCAGACAAAGAAGGATAAAATGATTGCAGAGGTCCATGAAAAGATTGAGCGAAAGAGGAAACTTGCTCATTCACAGCAAACTCCTTTTAAGGGAAACAGCACTGTCAAACATATCATTCCAAACAAAAAGGTTGGACAAGCCTATGATCCTTTTGCCTTCGCTAACAAGAAGATGTTGGAGGTGCTCACAGCCTGGTTGAAACTTGATCCGTAAGTGAGAGAAGTCCCATAATAGCTTGCTTTGTGGTATAAAATGATTGCTTATCTACATAATGTGTGTGCAGTTATTTCAAAACACCTATGGATAAGAAACCACGTCTATGTCCAACTCGGTTCTATTTCAAACTCCGAACCTCCTTAGCATGGCTGAACGACAGAGTAAGTTTTCTGCTATTTACTTTAGAGAGCTAATGGACAACTTAAAGACGACTAAAAGATAAGTCGTCCTATAAGTCATCTGTATAGATGATCTAACAGACGACTTAAAGATAAGTCGTCCTATAAGTCATCTGTATAGATGACCTAACAGACGACTTAAAGATAAGTCATCCTATATGTCATCTGTATAGATGACCTATGACGACTTAAAGATAAGTCGATCCTATAAGTCATCTCAGATAGATGACCTAACAGACGACTTAAAGATAAGTCGTCCTATAAGTCGTCCGTAATGTCTTCTATCACCGAATTGTCTTGTTTTATATGCAGCATATGGATGCTTTTATTTATTTACTGAGGCAACGGTACCAAAAATCCATCGCATTTCAGGAGTGATGAATGTCTTTCTTGACCATAACTTTGCTCAGCATTGGACCTACAAGTACCCGAATTTAAGGCGGCAAGCCCAATGTCAATGGTTTAGGAAGAAAACTTCTGGTGGAAGTGGAATTATTATGGAGGCAACTTACCATCATTTTGCAAATCTGGGAAGGTTTGGGGACTGATGTGGATGATATTTATCGCCACTCAACTACAAAACAACCATTGGGTTGCTATGTGGATATCGATCCCAAAGAGGCACATAGTCGTGTGGGACAGCATTGTCGGACATATAAAAGATCGAGAACTCGCAGTGTTAGTGGAGCCTTTTGTCAACATGATCCCTTATCGCTTGCTGATGCAGCTGCCTCGGATGAAGAACGTGTCAAGTTGTCTCTGGAGCCATACACATATGAGAGACCAACCGTTGGAGTACCTCAGTGCCGAGGTGGTGATTGTGGTGTGTTCACTCTCAAGTACATTGAATGTCATGCTCTTGGGTTTCAAATTCTTCCAGATTTGTTGTGTCATAAGAACTCAAAGCCGATCAGGAGAAGATGGCGGTGGAGATATTTAAGGAGCTTCTAATTTCCATTCTACGAGAACGAAGACATTTTCCTTGTTGATGTTCGTGGATGATGATGTACTTGACTCAGGATAGGATGTAGTATTTTGTCAACTATCCAAACAATTATACTTTTGTATAAGGAAGCGTAACATGGTCGGGATAGGAGGTAGTATTTTTGTAACCTATCCTCCTACCAAACTAACAGTGTTGGAAATGTTAGTTTGGTAGTGCAATAACCTAATATAACCTAGCCTTTTTCATGCTTGTCGTTTTCATACCAAACATAACATAACATTTTTTTGGCATAACATAACATAACACATAAAGTCATAACATAAAGTTCATAGGACACATAACGAGAAGGTCGTCGGACTCTGGGCGACTTAACGAGAAGGTCGTCACGGACTCTGGGCGACTTAGAAGAAGGTCGTCACGGACTCTGGGCGACTTAGAAGAAGGTCGTCTGGACGACGACTTTATACTAAGTCGTCGATTTTGTTGAGCTTAAAATAATTTATAAATTAAAAGAAAATATTTGGACAAGTGAAAAATAAAAATCATGTAATTATAAACATTTTTAAATGATGTAAATTAACATATAATAAAAATGAATAGTTTTCAATATAGATGAGTGAAAGTAGTTAATCATGATATTCTTTGGTTTTGAGGGTTTGAAAACATATGTTGTAGTATTGTATGTATTCTTAGGGTTAGATTTTGGAAATCTTGGATATTTTTTTAATTTTTTTTTACTTATATGTCTTTATTTCTGTGTATAGTTAACATTTTTTAAGTTTAATTTGATTTTTTAAAGTGTCTAGTTAGTTAATTAAGTTTAGAGGTTATGTTTAGGGTCGAGACGACTTAACTATAAGTCGTCTGTTGAATAATTAAGCTAGACGACTTAAATTTTAAGTCGTCCAAACCGGACCGAAGCTCAAAATTTACAATGTCCTTTTAACCTAACCGGATTATTTACCGGACGTATATAATGTCTTTTTTTTTACTCACTTTTTGGCGGAATTCAGAAAAAACCCAAACGTCGTTTCTCTCAAAGGCGATTTCGAAGGCGATTTCCGTCGATTCTCTCCAATCCATCGTTCTCACCGTCGATTCTCTCTAATCCGACGTTATCACCGTCGTTCTCAACACCTTTCTCACAGCCGCTTCCTCTATTTAAGTCCTGAGAGGAAACCCTAGCCGCGCATTCTCAGCCGTCTCGTTGAACTCCGCCGCCGTTAAGTTATACATAACCGCCGCTGTGTCGAAGGCGACTATATCTTCTCTGAATTTTCAGGTCTGCTATAAAATGTTGTAATTTAGGGTCTGGGAAGACTTATAATTAAGTATTCTGGAAAGTAATCCATCTGGACGACTTTACGGACGACTTACTGGATGTTTGTGTGTTGGATGTTTGTGTGTTTGACATTGTTGTCTTTGATTGTTTTACAGAAAAAATAGATTTCCCAGATGACAAGGATAAATTGAAAGAGCTCGCTACTTGGTTGCAAGCCTGTCCGTAAGTGTTTGCTTTTCCCATAATAGCTTGCTTTAGTCTACAAAAATTTATCGCTTTTAAACATTTTGTGTTTGCAGTGAATATAAAACACCCTACGACCAAAAACCACAGAATAGTCGCACTTGGTGGTATCAGACCCTCCAGAGAGACTTAGAATAGCTGGAGGACTGTGTAAGTCTTCTGCTTGACTTAGTTCAATTACTTGTAAGTCGTCTGGACAGTCGTCTACGTAGACGACTTACCAGATGACTTACCAATAAGTCGTCTGATAAGTAGATGACTGTCCAGACGACTTACCCTTAAGTCGTCTGGTTCGTAGATGACTTTCATTACTAACTTACAGTTACTAACTAAGTCGTCTGATATCTTATATGCAGCATATTGATGCTTGGATAAATGTGCTGAGGAAGAGGTACACGGATAACCCACATCATTTCAGGAGCGACAAGTTATGCTTCCTTGATCATCTCTTTGCTCATCATTGGAGTTTTAATTGCAAGGAGATTAAGGATTCCGAGCCCGATAGGAATGGTTTAGGAAGAAGACTACCTGGTGGGGCGTTTAATTATTATAGCGGCAGTGTACCATCATTTTGCAGTTCAAACAGATTTGGGGCGTTGATATCACAGATGTCTATGCGCCAGTGAACCACAAGGACAGTTATTGGATTGCTATGTGGATCCAAATCCCTAAGAGGCGCATTGTCGTCTTTGACAGCATCATTTCAAGTATCTCCCCAGAAACACTCGATGAGGTAATGGAGCCTTTTCTCCACATGATCCCTTATATGCTTGTTGAGTGTGCTCCCAATGACGTGGTACGTGCCGAATACAGCCTGGAGCCATTCACTTATGAGAGATTAAAGGATTTACCTCAGGCGAGATCTGGTGATTGTGGTGTGTACGCTCTAAAGTACATTGAATGTCATGCTCTTGGGATGCCATTTAATAAAAAAGACTTTGCTAAGAGCAAGGGGAAGGCTATTAGGGATAAGATGGCGGTGGATATATTTGAAGAGTTTCCTGACGTGCATCTGTGGGAAAACAGGGATGACGATGAAAACTATGGTGCGTATGGTGATGACAGATAGATCAGGCTGTAACCTTTTGTATTTGTAACCTTTGTATATAAACTTGATATTTTGTGCAGTAGTATTTGTAACTTTTTGTAATCTTATGTGCAGTTCCCTTTTGTTATCATTTGTTTCATTTCTCGTCTGCTTAATCCACAACCATCTGAACTAATATTTTTTTGGACAACCATCTCAACTAATATAAAACACTAATAATAGACTTTTGACACATAAGTTAATTACATGAAGGTCTTCTTGAATAAAAACTCGGGCGACTAAATGGACGACCTTCGGACGACTTAAATGAAGGTCGTCGGAAGACTAAACACCTGGGCGACTAACTTGAAGGTCTTCTTGAATAAAAACTCCGGACGACTAAATGGGCGACCGGACGACTTAAATGAAGGTCGCCCGGAAGACTAAACACTGACGACTAACTTGAAGGTCTTCTTGAATAAAAAACTCTGGACGACTAAATGGACGACCTTCGGGACGACTTAAATGAAGGTCGCCGGAAGACTAAACACTGGACGACTAACTTGAAGGTCTTCTTGAATAAAAAACTCTGGACGACTAAATGGACGATCTTCGACGACTTAAAGAAGGTCGCCGGAAGACTAAACACTGGACGACTAACTTGAAGGTCTTCTTGAATAAAAACTCGACGACTAAATGGACGACCGGACGACTTAAATGAAGGTCGTCGAAGACTAAACACCGGGCGACTAACTTGAAGGTCTTCTTGAATAAAAACTCGGGCGACTAAATGGATGACCTTCGGACGACTTAAATGAAGGTCGTCTGAAGACTAAACCTCGTCATTCTTACATTGTGGTTTCGTATGGCCAGGTTCCTTGCACACAGAGCATCTATAACCTCTGTGTTGCTTCCTGGGTTTGTGTCCTCTCATCCTGGATAGCTCCAACCAGGATTGCCATCTTGATTTCTTCTTTCTTCCCGACCACGCTTTACTTCGGAGGAAAGCATGTATGCTCTCAACTTGTTGTCCATTACAAGGATATATATTCTCTGAGTATCCTACAAACAGAAAATCCTTTGAGTACACTGGAGATACAAGTGTGTTGATATGCAAACCAACAGAATCTCCAGTAGCTATAGCATGAGAGCAAGGTATTTTTTCCACTACATATACACCACAATCACACTTTCCATGTTCCAAATCAACCACACAGTCCATTTTGCCACCTTTCTCAAAGAATTGCCATCCGCCAATTGGTTGTACCGTCATCATATCTGCTATCTCCGATCGAACTGCAAGCAAGTATTCAACACCCCGACTATGTTGAGTAGTGAGACTCAAAGCATCTTCTCTCCTTTTCCAAAACCACTTTCCTAGCTTCTCCCTTATGAACTCCAACAGAAATGAATCGAAATCCTCTAGCTCGCTTCAGCGGAATTAATAGATTCAGCGATGTTGCTTGTTTTTATGTTATACCTGTCCCCCTGGCAATAAACCCTTGACCATAGGCTAACGTCGGCATCCTCCAAATACGTTGCAAGGTCCGGATTTGCACTCCGTATCTCAGCCATGTACCGGTCAAAATCTGAAACCGTATGAGCATAAGCAGCACCTTTCACCAAGTACAAGAGATGTTTCCCTTTAAATTTTTTGACAATGTTTTCTTGAAGGTGATAATAACATATTCCTCGGGTTGCCCAAGGAAACACCTTATCACATGCACTTTTAATGGCCAAGTGTCGGTCGGAGACTATCACTAAAGGCTGGTCATCAGATACACAACTAGCCAATTTTGTGAAAAACCATTCCCAAGAAGGTGCATCTTCAGCATCTACGATCCCAAAAGCCAATGGAAATATCTGCAAAATTCTCATCTTGTGCGGCTGCAACTAGCATAACACCTCCATACTTCCCACTTAGGTGAGTCCCATCCACCACAATGACCCTTCTCTGATATCTAAAACCTTTGATAGAAGCTCCAAAAGAGAGAAATAGATACTTAAATCTATTCATAGAATCAAGTTCTATAGCCGTGATAGAATCGAGATTTGCTAAGGAGATTTGCTCGAGATATGATGGCAGACGCGAATACCCATCTTCTGCTGTTCCTCTCACCAATGTTTGTGCATATAAAAGTGCTCTGTATGAAGTGGTGTAATCCAGAGTCATGCCAAACATGTTCTTCATTGCAACAGTGATATGCTGCGAATTCAACCCATCAATGATTCCAACACGATCAATGAAAAGCCTACCAACATACTTAGGAGTACTGTGTCTCCGCTGAGCGTTTCGGTCTCCCACTGAGCATGTATGTTTTTCCACATACTTTGTTACCCAAAACGTTTTTGTCCCATGTTTCACACTTGCTCTGATCTTCCATTCACAACCACTAACCGGACATGTTGTCACAAGGAGAGTTTTCGTTGACTTGTATATTCTGATGGTGAACTTAAGCCTCACTGCTGTCAACCGCAGCTCTGAAAACAGTGCATCCTTGCTATCAAAACTCTGGTTGACATAGATATTGTTACCATTCGATCTTCCACCTTCAATCTGTTTTAAATCTTCAAAACATATATCATCATCTTCTTCATCCTCATCTTCAACCTTTCCATAAACACTGTAATCCTCACCATTCTCGTCCGCTTCAACAACAATAGAGATATCAGCATCCTCCTCCCCATCATCCTCCCCATCATCCTCCTCCCCATCATGATTTTCATCTTCAACCAAATTATCATCATCCTCTTCAAAACATTCATCAGCTTCATTATCTGAAACCGTTTGCACCTTTCTACGGCTTGATACACAAAGCCGTACACCATGCATTTTGGTTATCTCGAGCAAGTTTCTAACTTGTCTATCACTTGTAACATGAATAGGAAGGGTGTCTGGAGCCATCATCATTTCTGCTGGTAATGAGTAGGTTATCTCCACAGATTCTGTGCTCATGTCCAGGTTATAATCTTCTAGAGCCATTGCAAGAAGTTTCGCATGCGTCGAACCTTCACTCAAAAAACACTCTCGCTCCTTTGGCATTATCAACCACAAAATCCCAACAGCAATCTTTTAACAACCATTCTCATACACTGCATGTAACTGACGCATCATCTGCAAAAATTCAAAATAAAACACATTAGTAAACATAGAGAAAATGATAGTTTACTAAACATTAAGGCAAACGACATACTAGGAAGTCGTCTAGACGACTAAACAGTAAGTCGTCCAAACAGGTCATTTTTGCAATTGAATTTTAATTAAGACGATTTACCATTAAGTCGTCCGGCTTGTTTGTTAAAAATACTCAAGGAAGTCGTCTAGGATAAACGGGTTAGTTTCGCATTTGACCTAATTGTGTCAGATATTTGACTTTTCCTGGACGACTTACGGGGAAGTCGTCTCTGGGTAAACAAAAATTATAATATTTAATTGAAGCTAGACGACTTATTTGTAGGTCTCAGACAAGTTACGGGGAAGTCGTCCAGGAAGATGACTTAGGAGAAAGTCGTCCAAGATAAGCAAGGTTTGACCAGAATCTATGAAGTAAATCTGGACGACTTTGCTTATCTTGGAAGACTTTCAACTAAGTCGTCTTCCTGGACGACTTTCCCGTAAGTCGTCTGAGATAAGTTGAATATTTAAGTTTTATTTTCCAACTGCAAAAGTAACCTGAGACGACGTACAGATAAGTCGTCTAGATTTAATAAAATTTGAAATTTTTGTTTTCCTTGGGACGACTTACCAGTAAGTCGTCCGAAAAGTCAAATATCGACACAATTCGGTCAAATGCAAAAGTAACCGTTTATCCCGGGCGACTTACTGGTAAGTCGCCTAGGTATTCTCACGATTTTTTTTTAAAAGAACAAAGCCGGACGACTTTAGTTAAGTTGTCCGTTGGACCAGAAGACTTACGGGTAGGTCTTCTACTGGTGATTCGGAAAAAATTCAATTTCCTACCTTAAACTAGTGAGATGACTTCCTTAGCACGAGAGTCTTCTCCAACCACCCAACCCCAAGCGAAAGTAACCCACGATGAATTGTATGCTTCAATAGCTCTATCAACCATAAAAGTTTTGAATCAAAAGCTTGAGTTTTTGGATGAATATTGAGGCAAAGTGAGAGAAGTTGTTTTAGTTCATAACAATTGAGAAAGAGAGAGTGTAAATCGTACGAGGTGCATTAAGAGCTCCAAATTGGTAGTTCGTTGTGGTTGGTGTATTGATGGCAATGGCAATCTTGTAAATTTGTGAAGGTGATGAGGTTGAGAGAGTAAAAGAGCCATTTTCGGAAAAAAAACAAAAATTAATGGCATTTTTCATGAATAATGTGAACAAGTGGGGGTGAATAGAGCTAATGATTGTGCTTCATGAAGGAGAGGCTAGTTTTGTGGTTTACTTTGAGTTGTGAGTTACTTTTGCAAAAATCCCTCTAAAAATGTTAGGTAAGCTTCTTATTTTATACTGTATATGTTTTACTGTGATTCTTATTTAGAATTGCTTTTTAATTAGGTCATTCATACCAAAACTGGTGTAGAATAAATCAGCCTAACCGCAAAGTTACTGCTAGAAGTACTCTATATTGGTGACATAAATATTCAAAAATAAAAAGAGATCATTTTTATTTTGGAAAATATCATTTAAATCATCAACTTTCAAATTTGGTTGAAATAAAACACTAACTTTTTCATAAATTGAAAAAACACTCAATATTTATCTACAAGTCATTTCAATCATAAATTTTCATTGACCATATCATTTTAATCATATTGTTAGTCAACAATTACAGTTGATTAACATTATACCTAAAATGGCTTTTAAAATTGATGATTTTTTTGGCAAAAATAGAAATCAACAATTTGTTTTCAAATATTGGAAGTTAACTTTTAGAATAAATTATTAATATAAAATTTTACAAATATAAATATTAATAAATAAAATTTAAATAATTTCATTATATTCTAAAATAGATAGTAAACATATCACTAATTGAATAATTATTTATTATAATATTTTAAGGACTAATTATGTCACTTTTTTAACTACTCATATAGTCCTAATTAAATTATGTTTCACAATTTTATTGTCAAAATTTTATTTTTTTGTAAAATATTAATATATTATTGATTCTCAGAGGAATAAAATTAATTGTATAAATATTCTTCATGATTCTAATGATGTAGTAAGATTTTGGATATTAAAAAAAAAAGATTTTGGATCTTAACAGTTTTTGGTGAAACTTATTTTCGCTAAAATGCAGAAGCGGACTGTAACACATTTATAAAAACTATATAAATTTTGTTTTGGATAACCCTTTTCATTTGCAAATAAAAAGTTGAATTAACATTTCACTAACAATTGTTTTAGAGTAAAATTATAAAATGTAATCCAAATAAGATTAAATAAATAGTTATTTTATAACTAAATACTCAATTAATGATATGTTAACTAATTATTTTAGAATATAAATGAAAAGTATATAAATTTTTACTTTGAGAAGATGAAAAGCTTTAATATTTAGGGAAAATTGTTTTTAAGCCAAAAAATGATAACTATGTCCTATTAGACTAATCTCATATATTTTATGTCCCATTAGGCTAATTATTTTCAAAATGGCAATAATGCCCTTAATTTCAATTATAAATTCGAAATTATAATTAACAAAACAATTGTTAAATATTAATATATAATAAATAATAAAGTAATTAAAATAGAATAAAACATTAAAAATACTCAAATAAAAAAACTAAACGCTAAAGCTCCAATCAACATTTTTTTTCCTTTTTTCTGAAAAATGATTTTTTCATATATATAAACTGAATATTTCCAAATATTTTCTTCCCTTAATTTTTTGGAACTGATTATTGTTATCTGTATGATACAGTAAATCTGTAGAACTCGGGTTTTACATGTTTTTCGATTTATAGTAATATGTAGATTTTGATTTCTATAGAGTTTAGATTTATAGTAATTTGTAGATTCCGATTTCTACATATTTAAAGTTAAGAGCAAATGTGTATTCTAAATATTTTTAGAATATCATTATTTATGTAGATCACGTATTCTAAACATAGTAGATTCCATGAAAAAAGTGGATTTCATTTTCTATTTTGTAGAATGTCATTCTACTTTCTGTAGAACAGAATTTGAAATTATGATTTAAACATTTTTATAACTGAAAAAATACCACTAAGTTTATATAAGTATTTCATCAGTAGTTACTGTTTTTCCATTTTTTTATTTGTAAAATTATTTATTTAATTTATTTTTAAAACAATAAAGGGCATTAGAGGCAAAAATAGTACAAAATAAAAATTAGCCTAATGGAACATAGTTATCATTTTTTGGCCTAAAAAACAATTTTCCCTATTTACTTTTGGTTTGAGTTATTTCCTTTTTATAATATTTTAGAAAAGTGTTGATTTATATTTGTGAAAAAAAGAAATCAAATTTAAAAGCCATTTTAAACTTATTGTTAATTAATTATAATTATTGACTAACGATAGGTCTAAAATGATATGGTCATCGAAATTTTGTAATAAAATGACTTCTCAACAAAAATTGAATGTTTTTTTTTATTTACCAAAAAATTGGTGTCTTTATTTTGACCAAATTTGAAAGTTGATGATTACAATATCGCTGAGGGTTAAGTTATGATTCTAATAAATATCTTGACGAATTAATGGAAACACATAAAATCGTTACATCTTACTCTCTTAAGCTCTAACATCACATATGCATACATTCATGTCAATTGTCTTTTTTATTTACCATTATTCTCTAGGGAAAATTTGGAAAAATAACTTTCATTAAGATTATATTTTGAAAACTATACCATTTTTTTATTGTTTTTGAAACATACACTTATCTATAAGTAAAATGACAATACTCTCTAATTTAAATATCTAAACTAATATCTCTAATTAATATTTTTCTTAAAATAGTCCTGTAAAATTTGTCCTAGAAAAAAGTTAACTACAATAATATTTTCACTATACTTTTAGAAAATATAACTAGATCTCGACTTGTGCAAACACAGACGTTATTTTTTATTTTCTAACATATCTATTTAATCCGGATTTCTAGTTAACTACAATAATATTTTCACTATACTTTTCGTTTTTTTTTGTTTTCGATATTACAGTTTATAAAAATTAACTACCATATTGGATCCATATCTAATTTAGTTTTGTTTGATTTATATACCATCAATTTTCGGTCTATTCGGTTTTATACCAAAAAACCATATTGTTATATTTATCTTTGATAATAAATTAATTTATATGATTGGAAATCATATTGTTAAAACATAAATATATATTCCTTACTCTAACTTTTAAATATAAAATTTTCTACTTTATAAAAATAAAATAAGAAAATATTAATATCATAATATTATTATATAAATATATTTTTGCAAAAATATTTACCAATAAAAATAAAAATCATGTTTTATTAAATATGATTAAAATGAGAAAATATAACAACCTTTATAACTTTAAACAAAATAACAAATTATTAAAATAATTGTTTTAGTTATGAATATCATATTAATAAACTAAATTTTGTATATATTATTAATTTTATTATAAAATTATATATATATAAGTATACTAATATATTTTAATTAATCGGTTTCTTGAGTATATTCGGTTGGATTGGTTTATATACGAATCATATTCATATACTGCAGTTTCTTAAAAACAATATTCATTCGGTATATTGGGTACTACTAAATTCAAACCATTTTCTCTATTTCGGTAAGGTTCTAGTTGGTTCGATTTTACCGGATTGAACATCCCTACTTTTTATGTTTTGCAGTTATGATTTTCATAAGATTTAATAGTTTTAAAAATGTATTTGTTGATGAAATATGTATTTGATATTTAAATAATTAAATGTATGTTAAATATTGAAATAGATTTTATTTGATATTATCATGATTATTTTACAAAACTTGTTATAATCACAAAATTATAGGAATATTATACCATTATATTTTTTAATCTTTGAACAATATTGTCACTGTTAAATGTATATACCTACATTGTTCATAAAACGAAATGGACCAAAAAGAGTAATGGTCAAGCAAGTTAAGTTCATATGTATAATTTTAAAAAAAATTTAAGGTTTGATGTACATTAACGAATTAGACATTTGAATAATAATTATGAGTATCATTTTGGTAACCAAAAAATACGCCACTCACATAAGTGACTCACATAAGTGTTTTTGTTTTTATTGGTTAAAACAAGTAGGTACAAAATATAATAATTAACATTAATTTCTCGCTGCTCTCATTTTGATTTTCTTAAGTTCATTCTCTTATGATTTTAGTTTACCATAGTCTTTTTCCCTGTATTTGCCACGAACCAGTTCCATTTCTCTCATTTTCCCAGAAAACAAAAAAAAAAAATCAAACGTTGGCTTCAAATTGCATTTAGTCCTAAATTTTAAACTAACCAAATAACAACAATTAATATAGAGATTGAAAGAATAGCAAAGAAAAAATAGAAAAAGTATTAATCTTTGTGAGTTCCTCTAAATTACAAGGTTCGTCAAAGTGTAAATCTAGATCTATACCACTTATCTTCGTCGTATTTTTTTAAATCTAGGTATAACAAATAAAAATAGAAAAAGCAACTGTGAAAGAGTCCTTAAAAATCAAAATATTGATTGTCCTTTATAGCAAAGAGTTTCAAACTGAATTGTTATACAAAACTAAATTTTGAAATATTGACTTAATATATAATGCTTACAAGATCGTATTTGGATAATAAAAATTTGTTTGCAACACTGTTGTATAAATTTTTATTCACATAAAAATCGTAAAATTAAAAGACATAGATAGATCTTACTTGTTTCCCAATTTCTCTATATGTTGTATTGAAATATTAATATTTATTTATTTCAAATATAAATAATAATAATTTCGAATTTAATTGTTAATCAGAATTAGGACAAAAGTGTCTTTTCATATATTAGAAAGTATAGTTTTCAAAAAATAAAAATATAGGTGTAATTTAAGTAATAAATAAGGTAATTTTCAAATTATCCCTATTCTCTATCCTTTAATTATCATTTTTTCTCCTCTCATACCTTTAAGCGTCTATAATTCATAATTAATTGTGTTTGAAAGCATATATTAAGGATCTGGTGGCATGCTATCATAAGATCATTAGAAATACTAAAATGTTAAGCATGTTAAGTATTCTATAGTTTCCGAGGAATTTATTCTAAAGAGATATATCATATATTTAATAAACTTAAAAAGTGGAGTCATTGACCTTCAAGTGTCAAATTAAATTAGCATCATCATGAGATTTGCATCATTTGCAAAGACAAAAAGAGACTTAAGTCCTCGAAAGAATGTCTATCTTGATCCGAAGGTTGTCTATATATAATGATCAACCTGATTCAGCCACCCAACATTTGTTTAAGTATGTCCATAATTACACACAACTATGATGACGTTTCCTAAATTTGTGGTTTCTCACATTATTGCCTCGCAGCATGTGTGTTGATCCTCCCGGCTTATCCCTACATCAATCATTATTATGCTCCTCTACTTTTACTCCCAACTAAAATCTTTTTTTTTTTGATCTGGTTAATTATGCAATTACAAATTATGAGAAATAATACACAGACGATATTAAAGCCGACAATACTATCTGTCTTATGAGGATCCACCCCTGATTGCATCACCCTGAGTTACCATATGAGATCCATTCCTGACGGTACTCCTTGCGCCATGCTCAAGATCTCTTGTAAAGATGTTCTCTAATTTCTGCATAATTCGTCTTCTCCGGGAATTGAAACACAGACCTCTTCCTGTAGAAAGTACAAAGCCTGGAATTCGAATCTCAGACCTGAGTGTAAAAACCTTTAAACCTTGACCAATAGGCCACAATACATATAGAGAACACATATCTTTCAAACAATATATTAAAAATAAATCTTTTTAAGATGTTGTAGCTCTTATATAAAATGAAACCTCATTCAAATGTTTCATAACAATAGGTTCATGTCCTTATCTGTAAATAGCATCAACAACGTTTCTAATTAATTCTACATTTCTATGAAATAAATATTAAGATGAGTTAAATGCTTAGTTCATATGTATCTTAGATATTCAAAATGTTGGTGTATATTTCATAATACACGGTGGTATCGGATGAGATTTAATTTTTACTGATAAATGAGGATAGGATATATGTGAAAACTTAAAACGAATATATCTGATTAGAAGTATTTGTGAAACAAGGTGAAGAATAGAAAACTACACTAGAAAATCTTAACTAAGGATTGTTATCAAAGGCTTGTTATCAAAGGCACTAAAAAACTTACTGAATATATCACACGTACACTTGTTCCAGTTCAAAACAAAGCACTCGTCGAAACAAACACACAGACAAATACAAAAAAAAAATAACTTTCAAAAACTTCGTAACAAGAAGAAATCACTGACTTTGAACATCAGCTTTCTAACTTAGTTATGACTTATGACTAAAGAACTTAAGCTTAAGTCCTTGAATAACATACTCCATATATCACCTATGGAGAAGGCTAAACTGAATGCAACTGCCAACCAACCCAATCCCCGATGGAAATACCAACTGAAACTGTACTTGGCAGGTTTCTTGATCAAGACCCAAAAGTACACGCAAACGTAACCGGGTGTGTAAGTTAAGAGATGGGTTCTTATATTCCGCTAAGAACCACACTCTAAGAACCCCCCAATAATCATGCTCTAACCAAAACTGTTGAATCTTAAATCCGGTAATGGAGTTTAGAAGACGATGATTATGGGTTAAGTATGATTAGAGATGACCAAAGGTTTCGTTTTATTGAAATGTAAGCAAAAGATCAAAAATAAAATACAAAGAAAGAACTCATCGTGTATAGATCAATTCAAAGTCAAAGTTATTTTTCTCTCTCAACTTTCTCTATTTAATTTTCTATCCACTTTATTCATTGAATGCTCTTCTATTTATACCCATCTTGATACGTTATTCCCGCGTTGTGGTGGTTATGTGTCAGAGAGTTGGTTCGGCGGTCATTATTATACTCTTGCTTGTTATAGATTTATGCCTATCCTCTTAGGTATATGTTCCTTGCATGTGCAGAGAGGTTTACTCAAGTGTCCGGGTCGTCAATTTGCTGTTGGGTCTTCCTTGATGGTTATATGTCCAATTTGCGAATGGGCCGAAGGCCCATCCTCCAACAATAGCCCCCCCCCCCCGAGTCTGGCGCGTGGGTATATGTCGGACGCAATTATTACTTTTGAGCAAGTTGGGCATGTGTGTCTGCTAGGGATGCATGTTATTTTCTTAATGGCTCGTTCCTCTCGTGAGTTGAGTCAGGTTGGAGTAGGGCGCCGATTCTTGTCATTCTGGAGGTCCTTCAGTCACATTGATAGACGTCAGAGTAGATTTCTTGCCACTCTGTTCACTCTGTCGTCTGTTGTTCCCTACTTATTGCTTCTCGTTTTCCGACTCTTCGAACTCGCTGTCGTTTCCGCTTTTAAGGTACTCCTCCTTTTATCTTTCAATTTGCCATTGTCAAGGTTTCTCTATTTTCATCGAAATTTCGTCGCTTCTATCTCTCCCTTTTCTTTGCAATTGATGAACATCTTGCATCACTAGTAAGGACTCCCGAGGTGACGACCATCGAAGAACTTCTCCTTGCTCCATCGACCTCTAGTTCTGTTTTTACGCCGGAAGAGAGGGTTGATCTACCGAGTCCTGTTTTATTGCCTACTTTGGGTGGTGATTCTGACGGCGAGTCTGATCCAAAAGAAGATTCTGCTGGTGACCCACTCGGGGATGGCCCTGGTGTTGTGCGTTCTTCTCAACTCAACGAGGATTCCCTGAAGCGCTTAAGAAAGAAATGTGATTTTCCCGAAGACATAGAATCGCAAGTTCCACTTCCCGAGGAGAGACTATGGTCGACACCTCCAGGATGGATATGCTTGTACAGTCTGTACTTTGCGCAATCGAAACTGTGGTTCCCCCTTCTTCGATTGCTGACTTCCTACGATCAAAATCGTGATGTAGCTATCTCTCAGATGTCTCCGGCTGCCACACGTAATATGGTAGTGGCCCTGGTCCTTGGTGCGGAGGTTGATGTCGACGTTGATGCTGGGTTCTTTGAGGCCATCTCTCAGATGAACATGATTACTAACGAGACGTTTTCCGTTAGTATCAAGGCTTGTTGCGGTCTTTTAGTGGGGCGTGGTCCAACAAAAGCCGATGGTTGGCAACAGAAGTATTTCTTTGTGCGTGTTAGTTCGTCTTCCGTGCTCGATCCTTACGCGGTCTTTAGAACTGAGTGGAACCCGCAGCCCGGTAGTTTACTTGTCTTTTGGTGTTTCGACGGCATATGTATATTTTTTCTGATCGTCGTCGTTTCTTGTTTCAGTTGCTCACGAGAAGCATTGACCTCTTTCGTCGTCGGTGAGTGAACGTCTTGTCAGGATTCGTGGCCCCGGGAGGCCTTCTAGGAACGATCTCAATATCGATAGGGTTCCTCGCAGCATTCCTCGTATCAACGCCGCTGAGTTTTGTTCTTCTTTCTTGTCGTCATGGTGGGCTCGTGTTTGAGTCGATTTCTTTGCTCTTATTTTGTTCTGTTTTTCTTTTAGCTCGTTGGGAGACAGCCGGTTCTAAACCTCCTTTGGCTGCGGATTCATCGTAGAGGAAAAGAGAAGGCTCGCCGAAGAGAATGGGGTGAGTTAAGAGGCATTTTCTTTAGTATTCCGAGGTTATCAAGGAGTCTACGTCCGGGTTTCCTTTGAAAAATATGAAGGGGAATATTCCGTCCATGCCATCACCGATTCTGGGCTCCATTGTTGCTCCTGCTACCGACTCCTTGCGGACTGATGCTTCTGTTACCTGTTCTCCTGTTGGGAAAGCAGAAAATAGCCAGGTTTGGTATCTTCGTCCGATCCTCGTAATCTTGAGCTTGCGGCGGCTCTTACTCCAGTGATTTCTCCTCGCGATCCTGGTATTTCAACAACCGTGAAGGATGTTGTAGAAGTCAGTGCTGATGAGCACGTGGAATCTAGCAGCCACAAGAAGAGGAAAAAGAGGAAAATGTCCGCTTCCAATGAAGACTTCGTTTCTCTTTTGGCATCACCTGAGGAATGTGCTAGGCTGCTTCATTGCTTTCGTCCATCGCCAAGCTCTATGCCTTCTTCCAAGGACTTGATCTTCTCTCAGTCATACGCCGAGTGGGCTTCGTTCGAGGTTCAGGTAAGTTCGTTGCTTTTGATTGTCGTTTTCTTCCTTTTGTTTTTGCTCTGTTTAACTGTTTTAGTCTTCTATCTTTAGTCAAAGGCGAGGGGGAATCTCGTGATCGATCAGTATGATCGGAGGTGTAGGCGGATGTCTGATGAGCTCGAGTCGGAGCGTCATGCTCTTATGGGAGAAAAAGAGAAACCGTCGGGTCTTTTCTTGTCTTTGAAGGCCTTGGAGGAGTCATTGGGGAGGTTAGAGTCCGCCATTCGGGATTTGACGGCAAAGTGAATTTCTTAAAGGAGGAGGTTTTGGAGCGGGATCATCGCGAGGAGGCTTTTTCAGCCCAGAAGTCCACTCTAGAGGCTGAGGTGTCTCGTTTGGTTAAGTCTCGTTAAGAGCTGGTGGATCTGGAGAAAGAACGCGTTGAATCCGTCATGTCTACTCCGTTTGGTTCTTTTGTTGAGAAAGTAATGGCATATTTGTCGGACAGTGATCGCGTTCGACCTCAGATTCTGGCCAAGACAAAGCTTTCGGGGGTTGTTAGTTGTCTTGAGAAGTACATGGACGAGGGTATCCCTGTTCCCGCAGAGAGGGTGGCTGAGAACAAACACGCTTTGTTTGTACTGTCGGCTGCTTTGGACGAGATGGATGTGCATGAGCTGAACGTGGGGGACCTTCTGTCTTTTTCTTCGGACGTTGAAGAGGAAGTGGTCGAGTGATCGCCACTTTTTGTTGTTTCTCGTTTTTTTTGGACCGTTGGTGGTTCTTTAAATTCTGTTTTTTTTTATGTAAAAGGTGACGAGTTTCAGAATTTCTTATCTTTGCTTTGAGTGTTCCCCGGTTTCGTGTCTTCAGGTTGTTATGCTCTGGTCCCTCCGTTTGTGATTGTGTGAGATATTCGTGTTTCTTCGGCGTGGCCGGATCGACGTGTTTCCTTGTTTCTTCGAAAGGAAGAGCCTTAAAATATTTTATTGGGGAAATTTTTGACATGTGATGGTTTAGTGGTTTGGAGAGCGAGATTCGACTCGGTTTATCCCCAGTAAGGTAGGATCAAGATTGGTGTGCAAGCACGGCTCGGCTAATGGCCTATCCGATCGCCGACCTGTGCGAGTCTGGCCTTGGCTTTGTTTCTTTCTTGGGCAGAGAGCAAGACTCGGCCCGGCTTATCCCCTGTAAGTGTGCGAGCGGGCTTGGCTTAACACCTATCCAATCAGCGACCCGTGCGAGATTGGCCTCGGCTTCGTTGTCGGATTGGGTTTTTTAAGGACCT
Organism: Brassica carinata; assembly: GCA_016771965.1. Taxonomy (NCBI): domain Eukaryota; kingdom Viridiplantae; phylum Streptophyta; class Magnoliopsida; order Brassicales; family Brassicaceae; genus Brassica; species Brassica carinata. The sequence continues at coordinate 48,464,830 of CM028693.1, read as the reverse complement.
TCACCAAGAACGTTTCATCTTTAGGCTGAGGGCAGGACTCGGCCCGGCTTACCCCCTGTAAGGTAGGACCGAGATAAGTGCACGAGCAAGCTCGGCGTTGACACTTATACGATCCTCGACCCGTGCGAGACTGGCCTCAGCTTCATTGTCGGATAGGGTTTTTTAGGACCTTCATCGAGAACAGGCGGAGGGCAGGACTCTGCCCGGCTTATTCCCTGTAAGGTAGGACGGAGATAAATACGCGAGCAAGTTCGGCGTTAACACTTATCCGATCGCCGACCCGTGCGAGACTGGTCTCGGCTTCGTTGTCGGATTGGGTTTTTTTAGGAATGGAGTTTAGAAGACGATGATTATTAGTTAAGTGTGACTATAGAGGGCCAAAGGTTTCGTTTTATTGAAGTGTAATCAAAAGACTGAAATTAAAATACAAAGAAAGAATTCGTCGTCGTATAGATCGATTCAAAGTCGAAGCTATTTTTCTCTCTCTACTTTCTCTATCTAATTTTTCTATCCCCTTTCTTCATTGAATGCTCTTATATTTATACCGATCTTGATCCGTTATTCCCGCGTTGTGATGGTTATGTGTCAGGGAGTTGGTTCGGCGGTCATCATTGTACTCTTGCTTGTTATAGATTCATGCCTACGATCGGTGCAGCCTATCCTCTTAGGTATCTGTTCCTTGCGTATGCAGAGAGGTTTACTTGAATATCCGGGTCATCATTTTGCTGTTGGGCCTTCCTTGATGGTTATATGTCCAATTCGCGAATGGGCCGAAGGCCCATCCTCCAACAAAAACTGAATATTAGAGTAAATGGAACTTACAAGGTTCCCATAAGCCCAAAAGCCTCTGATGGAGATGGGAAAGATACAAATAGCAATGAAGAAGTAAGCAAATTTAGCTCATCTCCACATTGGTACATGAGCTGGATGTTTAAACGTTGATGGAATCGTCCACTGCAAAAGATTAAATACTCAACACAAGTTCAATGATGCATATATATATATAAACAAAAACAAGTTGTATAAATTTCTTCGTAATTTTTGGTTCTTTTATGCAGATCGTGTAGTTCTGAGATGTTTTTTTTTTGTGCTGTTATGAATAAATAAAATGGGTTATTTTTTTTTTCCAAACAAGTTGTATAAATTCTTCACCTGAATTTCAAGAACTAAGTTGTGACGTCTGAAGGGAAAAGCTATAATGCCAAGAGCATTCAATACAGAAAAGAGGGAACCAGAAACTGAGGGCATAGAAAAGGGCAAGTAAAAGATATATAGTTGCTGGTCTTTGTTGGCTCACAGAGAGAAAGAACCCAAACCATTATGGAATAAGTTAGTGGAGTGAGTCAGTGACTGCTCCAGTTAAGGAGAGTCCCACAATCGAATTGAGAGGTTTGGAAGTTGATCTCATCTATTATTATAAAAGAAGCTTTGCTTCTCTCCCAGGGCCTCCACATAGCATACACGTCAACAATTCGATCGACGAGCATCTGACACGTGGCTATTTAAAGGGAACGCTGCGTCTTGAGCGTTGTCTTCTGTCTGGGCTTTTTTGGGCTTTTAATCTCTCTCCTATTTGCGGCCCAGGGATCACATTGCTTTGCACGAACCCTAATCTGTGCAACGATGGCTTCGCCTCATTCCGATTGGCTTAAGCGGCAATGATGGAGAGACTTTTGCGTTTCTGTAACTGAAATCGTTGTGATTTCAACGCCTTTACTCTCTTAAATTCGGACGGCCACTACAAGCAATTAAATTTCGTTTTTAGTCAGCGAATCTGGGTATAAATAGGTTCGTAACTCACTTCTGATAGATCGCAATCTTCAAAGCTTTCTGCTATCCATCTCTCTCATAATCATCTCTTACTGCTCATATCTCGATGGTTAACTCCAAGGTGTTTTTTTCTGGCTTGAAGTCTGGGAGGTGTTCATCCACTGTGGAGGCGAGGCTGCTGCGATTCTGGGAGGCTAGGAATGTCAAGCGTGGTGGGGAGCTTATGTGGGCCGATTTGCTCTTTGTGGACGTCAACGTGAGTGATATTTATCCGATTTGCTTTCTAGATATCGATTGTTTTGAGTTTTTATTTTCTGTCGTGCTATTTTTATCTCACGTGATTTTATAATAATAGATATGAGTACTGGTACTGTTTCCGTTGAACTGATCATGTTACTTCAGTTTTGTAATATAATTTTTTTTGTCGATTGTTTTGAGTTTTTATTTTCTGTCGTACTGTTTTCATCTCAAGCGATTTTGTTTCCGTTGAACTGATCATGTTACTTCAGTTCTGTAATATAATTTTTTTTAATATCTTTGTTTGCCTGATTTGTTATCCCTTTTTTGATTTTGATTTCAGGGCACCATCATGCAGGCAAGCATCAGTGCTAATTGTCTCCCACAATTTCAGGACAGGCTCTCTGTCGGAACAATGTTTTCTATTTCCGGTTTTGACGTAGCTAGGTGTGCTCAAAACTACCGGCTTGCATATTCTTCTATCCTCATCCGGTTCAACGAGACCACCTCTTTTGAAGAGCTATCTGATCCGGTCTCTCCCTTACCCAAAGAAGGTTTCCGGTTCCGTAACCAGTCAGAATTGTTTGGTTTGGCTAATACGAACCGTCAGTTACCAGGTATGTTGATCTATTTGACACGTGCTTCTTATGTTGATCGGACTATATATATAAGAAAGTGATATAGATCTCGAACCTTATGTAGACGTCATAGGAGAGACCCTTGGAGTGAAAAGTACTGTTACTGATCCTCCAGAAGAGAGGAATCGTGTCATGGTGACAATGAAACTGGACAGGTAATTGTCAATATGCATTTGATATACTGGTTGTTCATATTTTAATTTTGTGTGTAGTTGCTGAATATATATATGTTTTTTTTAACGACTGCTATTTTGGATGTGTGCAGTGATGACACTGTCACTCTAAGCTTATTTGACTCTCAGGCCGTTGCTCTCCATACATAACTTGAGGCTATGCGTGTTGATCCGAAGGTCATTGTTGCCACAAGCATTAACCCGAAAATGGTTGGAGGTGGTGACGTGTTTCTGTTCATATGTTATTATCTAAGTTCGTATAACTTGGATTCTCATAATTTAATTGCTCTATGTAGGCCGTTTGTTTCTCAATGCGACGTCAGGAACACATGTGTATTTCGATAAGAAGACTGATGCAGGGGAAGCCCGTTTCTATCAGTATGTTTTCGTTAATTACACATGTATATGTACATTTACTTATTTGGATAACTAACCATTATGGTATGCGTAGGTTAGTCGCCAGGGACACTGGTCTACCGTCAGCCGCTCCGCTGCTCAGGTCATATGCGAAGGTCGAGAAGATGACCATCCCTGAGTTCAACAATTTTTTCCTCACTGCTTAGTCTCAGGTAAAAAACTGTCTTGTGTTTTTTGGAATTGTCTTGAGACTTATAGTTCGCTTTGCGTTTGAGTCTTATATACATGATGCAGGAAATTGATTTCCTGTGCACTGGGAGGGTTGTCCGCGTTGACGCAGAGAAGGGGTGGTGTTATGTTGCTTGGTCTAAATGTAGCAAAAAATTGCAGCGTACTGCCTCTGCCTTTACGTGTGGACGATGCAATAATTCGCATACTGTTGGAGCCCTTCGGTAAGTAGTTTTTTATTTTTTATTTTATATTTTTTTTGCTAGATAACAGTTATATATCTGTTAATAATTTGGCTTCGGCTTTGCTATCTTATTGTAGCGATCGTGTGGAGATGGCTATATCTGATGATTCTGGAGAAGGCACATTCGTTTGGTTTGACGGGGTGATGACTAAACTGCATAGTCGCAGAGCAAGTGAGGCTGTACAGATGCTGGTATTATACTTCTCTGTTTACGTGTTTTGATTCACTCGCTAAACACACTCGCATTTCTCATCTGATATCATGTAAAACAGGCTGTAGAAGGAGTGAATCCTGAAGACTCTAGGATACCTCCGTTCATTGTAGAGATGGAAGGAAATGCGTACACGTTCCAGGTGAGAGTCACTGCGTATAACTTCACCGAGCATCATAAGACATTCACCATAACGCGTGTTGTTGAGGAGCATGGTCGTCTTCCAATCGATGATGTGAATGTAAGTATACTGTCTACTATTTTCTCCCACTGCCGTCTCGCTGTTTGCAATCATGTTTATGTATAACAACATGAGTGGAACAGGGAGGTAACGATGATGACAAACCGCCTCGAGAGCTGACAACTGATGATTTGGAAATGAAGATGACATTGGTGGGGCATCATTGGATGGTGGTGTGGGTACAGTCAGTAAGGCGCGTAAGAAGACGGAAGTGGCATCGTCAAAGGTGGTAAAGAAGGCGCGGGTTGGTTGAGAAATATCAACAATTAGTAATTATGCGCAGCCTCTCAGTTTTTAATAATACTTATGCAACTTCGTTTATTTTCACGTACTTGGATATGTCGCTTTGGATATTCCCAATTATATGGGTTATTTAAATTTTAATTTTGAAACTTAATCATCTCGGTACAAATTTTTTGATACATTACATCTGCTATCATCCTATTAGTTAGTTTAAGGCATAAATTGCAATTTACGTAGTTATATAGTAAGCTGAGCGTCACCTGCACTAACAAGGTGCTTCGTGACGTTGATAGTTATTATATACGGCTTTTTGCAAAAGTAACTCAAAACTTGGAGTCAAACAGAAAACTAACCTTTTCTTTTGACTCATTTTTTTTTTTGAGATTTTCACCCCACACCTGCATTTTATCTACGAAAATGCCATTAACTTTTTTTTTTTTCAAAATGGCTTCTTTCTTGTCTCAACCTCATCTTCTTCAATTATTTACAACAGTGCCACTACCATAAATAGTTCAACAAACTTGTACTAACCGCTTGGAGCTTTTAATGCCCTTTAATGCACGTGAATCTCTTTACACTCTCTGTTTCAATTGTTATGAACTAAAACAACATTTCTTTCACTTTCTCTCCATATTCATCCAAAAAACTCAAGCTTTTGATTCAAAATATTTTATGGTTGACAGAGCCATATTTCTTTCGTTTTGACTTACGGTTGCTTTCGTTTGAGGTTCTGGGTGGTTGGAGAAGACCCTGTGTGCAAACGAAGTCATCTCACCTAGTTTAAGGTACGAATTTGAATTTTTTTCAAGATCTGTTCGCGTAGAAGACTTACTAGTAAGTCATCTGTATGTAGAAGACTTACTGATAAGTCTTCTGGTCAAACGGACGACTTAAACTAAGTCGTCCGGCTTTGTTTGTTAAAAAACTCCAGACGACTTATATATAAGTCGTCTACGAGAAACGGGCTAGTTTTGCATTTGACCGAATCGTGTCAGATCTTTGACTATTTACGGGCGACTTATAATTCACTGCCTCTCGAAAGTTAAAATTTCAATATTTTATTAAACTAGGCTAATTTACGGTAAGTCGCCTTAGGTTAGTTTTGTAATTGAAAAATAAAACTTCATCGCTTAACTTTTACCGCATCGACATAATATAAAGTCGCCCCGACAGAAGACTTAATTTAAAGTCGTCCGAGAAAGCAAAGTCGCCCGAATTTTTCCCAATTTTCTGGTCAAACCTTGTTATCCCTGACGACCTTAAATTAAATGTTTAGCTGGACGACTTTAATTAAGTCGCCCGAGAAAGTTAAAATTTCAAGTTTTATTTTTCAATTACAAAACTAACCTAAGACGACTTACACGTAAGTCGCCTAGTTTGAATAAAATATTGAAATTTTAACTTTCCCGAGACACTGGAATTATAAGTCGCCCGTGAATAGTCAAAGATCCGACACGAAGTCACCAAATGCAAAACTAGCTCGTTGTAGACGACTTATATATAAGTCGCCCGAGTTTTTTAACAAACAGCCGACGACTTAGAATTAAGTCGCCCAGCTTTAATTTTAAATTGCAAAGTGACCTCTTTAGACGACTTACCTTTAAGTCTTCGACTAATTTATTTCAAGTCGCCTCATGCAATGTTTATTGAACTTCTTCATTTTCTATATTTACTAATGTGTTTTATTTTGAATATTTGCGATGATTTGTCGGCTACATGCGCTTTATGGAGAATGGTTGTTGAGAGATTGCCGCTGGGATTTTGTGGTTGATGATCTCAAAGGAGCAAAATTGTTTTATTGAATGAAGATTCAACACATGCTGAACTTGTTGCAATGGCTCAAGAAGATTATAACCTGGACATGAGAACAAAGGATCGTGGAGATTAGCTACTCATTACCAGCGAAATGATGATGGCTCCGTGCAGTCCTCCCATTCATGTTACAAGTGATAGACAAGTTCGAACTTGCTCGAGATACTCAAAACGCATAGAGTATGTCTTTGTGTATCGTCGCAGCAAGGTGGAAACGGTTTCGAGAAAAGGGATAATGATGAAGCTGGTGAATGGGAAGAAGATGTTGGTGATGATGAAGCTGGTGAAGGGAAGAAGATGTTGGTGATAATGATGAAGCTGATGAATGAGAAGAAGATGTTGGTGATAATGAGTTTGTTGAAGATGAAAATCAAGATGGGGAGGAGGAAAATGGGGAGGAGGATGCTGATAACTCTATTGTTGGTGAAACGGATCAGAATGGTGGGGATTACAGTCTTTATGGAAAGGTTCAAGATGAGGACGAGGAAGATGATGATAATATTTGTTTTGAAGAAATGGAAAAGACATATGCTAAGACAAATGCTATTGAAGGAGGAAAATCGGATGGTACCAGATCTATGTCAACCAGAGTTTTGTTAGCAAGGATGCACTGCTGTGAGTCGCTGGCAGCAAAGTGAGGGGTAGGTTTTCTTCAGAATATACAAATCAACGAAAACTCTCCTTGTGGCAACATGTCGGGTTAGCGGTTGTGGATGGAAGATCAGAGCGAGTGTGAAACATGGGACAAACACGCTTTAGGTAACAAAGTATGTGGGAAAACATTTATGCTCGCTGGGAGACCGACCGCCACCGGAGACACCGACCAAGTATGTTGGTAGTCTTTTCATTGATCGTGTTGGAATCATTGATGGGATAACTCCGCAGCATATCACTGATGCAAAGAGGAACATGTTTGGCATGGAGCTTGATTACACCACTTCATACGTATAATCATTATATGCACAAACATTGGTGAGAGGATCAGCGAAGAAGGGTATTCGCCCGCATCATATCTCGAAAGCAAATCTCCATTGCAAATCCTGATTCTATCACGGCTATAGAACTTGATTCTATGAAAAGATTTAAGTATCTATTTCTCTTTGGAGCTTCTATAAAAGGTTTTAAGTATCAGAGAAGGGTCATTGTGGTGGATGGAACTCACCTAAGTGGAAAGTATGGAGGTGTTATGTTAGTTGCAGCCGCACAAGATGGCAATTTTCAGATATTCCCATTGGCTTTTGGGATCGTGGATGCTGAAGATGAACCTTCTTGGGAATGGTTTTTCACAAAATTGGCTAGTTGTATATCTCATGACAAGCCTCTGGTGATAGTCTCCGACCGGCACGCGGCCATTAAAAGTGCGTGTGATAAGGTGTTTCCTTGGGCAACTCGAGGAATATGTTATTATCACCTTCAAGATAACATTGTCAAAAAGTTTAAAGGGAAACATCTCATGTACTTGGTGAAAGGGGCTGCTTATGCTCACACGGTTTACGATTTTGACCGGTACATGGCTGAGATACGGAGTGCAAACCCGGAACTTGCAACGTATTTGGAGAATGCCGACGCCAGCCTATGGTCAAGGGTTTATTGTAAGGGGAACAGGTACAACATAAAAACAAGCAACATCGCTGAATCTATTAATTCCGCACTGAAGCGAGCAAGAGGATTTCCGATTCCGTTCCTGCTGGAGTTCATAAGGCAGAAGTTAGGAAAATGGTATTGAAAAGGAGATAAGATGCATTGAGTCTCACAACTCAACATAGCCGGGTGTTGAATACTTGCTTGCTGTTCAACAGAGATAGCGGATAATGATGACGGTCCAACCAATTGATGGATGGCGATTCTTTGTCAAAGGTGGCAAAATAGACTGTGTGGTTGATTTGGAACATGCAAAGTGTGATTGTGGTGTCTATGGAGTGGAGAAAATACCTTGCTCTCATGCTATAGCTGCTGGAACACATATTCGTTTGCATATCTCCACACTTGTATGTCCAGTGTACTCAAAGAATTATTTGTATGCAGGGATACTCAGAGAATATATATCCTATCGTGTCACAACATATTGAGGAACGAAAATGCTTTCCTCCGCACGCAAAGCTGGTCCGGGAGACAGAAGAAATCAAGATGGCAATCTTGGTTGGAGCTATCTAGATGAGAGGACACAAACCCGTGAAGAAACACAGGCAAGGAGATGCTCAAACCGCAAGGAACTGGCCATAATGGCCACAATGTACACAACCAGTTGATTAGTTGTCCGCACGACCTAAATTTAAGTCGTCGGTCTTGATTACCCGTCGGGCGACTTATAATTGCGGGCGACTTATATATAAGTCGTCCGTGTTTCGCCTACCAGCGTATTTTATATTTAGACGACCTTCTACTAAGTCGCCCAGTGTATTTTATTTTTAGACTACCTTCTACTAAGTCGCCCAGTGTATTTTATTTTTAGACTACCTTCTACTAAGTCGCCCAAAGGTATTTTATTTTTAGACTACCTTCTACCGAGATAACATATTTTTAGACTACCTTCTACCGAGATAACATATTCCAAAATGTAGATCTTTGTTACGCCATTGTTCGACTAACTTATAATTGTTCTCGACTAACTTATAATTGTTCCGACTAACTTATAATTGTTCCGACGACTTATAATTGTTCCGACTAATTTATAATTGTTCCGACTTAATTTATAATTGTTCGACTAACTTATAATTGTTCGACTAATTTATAATTGTTCGACTAATTTATAATTGTTCTCGACGACTTATAATTGTTCGACGACTTATAATTGTTCGACGACTTATAATTGTTCTCGACGACTTATAATTATTCGACGACTTATAATTGTTCTCGACGACTTATAATTGTTCGACGACTTATAATTCATATTCATCTCACCAAAACATGAAAGACAATTATAAGCTGTGACAATAAGAATCACATAATATAAAACCAAGATCAAAGGAAAACTGGTTTGAAAAACCAGAAAATATTTTTCTAAAGACATAACCATAATATAAAAAACATTAAACTTGAAGAGATTAAGAAAGCAAAGACGTTAATCAAACATATGTGGCTCATTCAACTTGTACCAATCGATGTAAGGAATCTGAACATCAGCCACCTTGGCCTCTGCGCGCACAAGTTGAATGGGTTCTTCTTGAAAAGTTCATTCATGAGTTCCAGCTTACCTTGTATGCGCGACACTTCAAGCTCTTCAACATGTTTCTTGGCGATGGCATCATTTAGTTGCTTGTACATAAAGAGCTTGGCTCGGTAATGCTCGATGGTAGCCTCAACTCCCTTGTTGAATGCCTCTTCTAGAGAAGAACCATGATCTTCAACCATGGGAGCCTTGAGTTTAAGGTCTTTGTTGAATGCCACATCGAGATTTTGATCTGATGTTAATAGATCGAAATTATTAGAAACGGATAGATCTAAACAAAATTTATATAAAACGGATACAAAGAAAAAGGATAGATCTACTTACTTAGCTAATATTGGGAGAGACTAAATTGGAGAAGAAGAGAGATGATAGTAAGAGATGAAATCTGTTAACTATACAGTTTATATAGAAGAGGATGTGATCAAGAATCATGTCTTTTCACATTCCTAATAAACTTTTCAAATTACTAATCGAAATTAATATATTAAAAATAATTTAAAGTCGCCTACAAATATTAGAATTTAAAGTCGCCTACAAATTTGTAAGTCGTCCAGCTGGAAGACCTTCCGCATCGACTTATTTGTAAGTCGTCCAGCTGGAAGACCTTCCGGGCGACTTATTTGTAAGTCGCCCAGCTGGAAGACCTTCCGCACGACTTTCCGCACGACTTATTTGTAAGTCGCCCAGCTGGAAGACCTTCCGCACGACTTATTTGTAAGTCGCCCACCGAAGACCTTCCGCATCTAATTTATTTGTAAGTCGTCCCATGCTTTAAAAGCTTAGTCAAAATCATAAAAGCTTTAAAAGTTTAAATGTAATATCTTTTACACTAACTGATAAACACTACAATAACATACATGCCCACGAATCTAATCATACATGCCCACTAACTTATCACCATCCACATTTTCTTTCAAATGCTGATCAAGAAGTTCATCCATATATCCAGCCATTTTATCCCTCATATTCTTCGCGTTGGCCCTAGCAAAGTCTTTAGAGTTAAAGGGGACTCCAAGAGCATGACATTCAATGTACTTTAGAGCGTACACGCCACAATCACCATTGTTGGCCGTGGGTACATCTTGTCTCTCATATGTGTATGGCTCCAACCCGTATTTGACCAGATTGCCGGTGGCAGCACTCAACAAGCAGATAAGGGACCATCTCGAAAAGGCTGCATTATCTCATCCCATGCTTCGGTGCGTAGCTGAAGGTATGCTGTCCCGCATCTAACTATGTGCCTCTTAGGGATCGATATCCAAATAGCAACCCAATGAGCGTTCTTCAAGTTCACTGGCGCATAGATATCATCAATGTCCTCCCCCCACACCTTCTTTGATTGGCAAAATGAAGGTATTGATCCGTCATAAAAATTCCACGCCCCACCAGGTAGAGCTCTTCCTAAACCTTTGTGATCAGGTACGGATAATTTGAAGAACTCATACTCGCCTCTCCAAGACTGGGAAAAGTTGTGATCCAGAAGCACATTCGCCGCCCTCGAAAGCTTGTGGGTTCTCCGATACCTCTGCCTCAGCACATTAATCCAAGCATCTACATGCTGCATATAAAATAATACAAGTTAGAAGATACGGGCGACTTAAATATAAGTCGCCCGAAAGTAGTCTACTTGGACAACTTTCCGCACGACTTTCCGCATCGACTTATATTTAAGTCCGGGCGACAAAGATAAGTCATCCGAAAGTCGCCTACTTGGACGACTTTCCGCACGACTTTCCGCATCGACTTATATTTACCGCATCGACTTAAAGATAAGTCATCCGAAAGTCGCCTACTTGGACGACTTTCCGCACGACTTTCCGCATCGACTTATATTTAAGTCCGCATCGACAAAGATACAAGATAAGCGTAAGACTTACGCAGTCTTCCAGCCATTCTCGGCAGTCCGAGGATGTGATACCACCAAGTTCGTGATGTACGCGGTTTTTCATCATGCTTAGTGAAATAATGACTGCAAACAATAAAGCAATCACTTACGGATCAGAAATAATCAGTTTTGGTAGACTAAATCAAGCTATTATGGGTAAAGCAATCACTTACGGATCAGTTTTCAACCAACCAGCGAAGTTCCTTCAACTTAGGTTTGTTTATCGGCTGAAATGGATTATAGGCTGCCACTTTATCTTTATTTTTCTCGCAGATAGAGATATCTGCGTGGGAGAAGGTTTCCTCGCTTCGTTCACTCCTTGCACGCACGAAGCGTGGGAGCTATTTTGTCCAATACAACCAGGCTCGGTTGTTGTACGGTGGAAGCGACGCCGGTTGTTGATCGGTGGAAGCGACGCCGGTTGTTGATCGGTGGAAGCGGCCTTCGGTTGTTGATCGGTGGAAGCGACGCCGGTTGGTCAGTGGAAGTGACAGCAACAATCTCTTTGGAGGAGACACCATCCGCTTTATCCGCAAGATCTTATTTCCCGTTAGCCTCATCGCGAATTTCTCTGCATTAAAAGTTGCACACTAGTTAACCCCGGACGACTTAAATAAAAGTTGTGCGGGCGTCTAGTTGACCATGGACGACTTAATTTTAAGTCGCCCATGGTCAACTAGTCGTCCGCATTAACTTACATTTAAGTCGCCCATGGTCAACTAGTCGCCCGTACAACTTACATTTAAGTCGCCCGAAAACTAGTTAACCCCGACGACTTAATTCTTGTTGGGAGAGGATTTGATACTAACCTCGGATTGTTTGGCTTGAGGGGTAGGTTGTTTCTTTTGAAGAGTAGGCTTTTTGGTTTGAGGAGTTGGCTTTTTGGTTTGAGGAGTAGGCTGTTTCTGTTGAGGAGTAGGCTGTTTCTTTTGAGTAGGCTGTTTCTGTTGAGGAGTAGGCTGTTTGCTTTGAGGAGTAGGCTGTTTCTCTTGAGGAGTAGGCTGTTTCTCTTGAGGGGTAGCCTGATTGGTGACACCAACCTTCTTCTCCATAGCTTCCACCCTATCGGACAACTTCCTAATCTCCTTGATGCACTTCCTAAACCCTTCTTTCATGCAGTCAACTAGCCCTTCTTTCATGCTGTCAACTACGTCCTTGAACATATTTTCCAACTCCTCTCTAGTCACCCAACTAGCCTCTTCTCTAGCCTCTGTAGGAGCCTCTGTAGGAGCCTCTTTACGAGCCTCTGTAGGAGCCTCTTTAGAGCCTCTTTAGAGCCTCTTTAGAGCCTCTTTAGGAGCCTCTTTAGGAGCCCCTTTACGAGCTTTCTTCAGAGGTCTTGGATTGTCTTCCTCCTCCTCCACCACAACCATCTCTATCTCTTTGGTTTTCTTAGTACCAGTGACTTCCCAGCAATCCTTGGTCCACTTCCACGGTCTCCGATCATACATGACTTTAATGATGTTCTCCGTGGGCACGTCCTCAACCTCAGAGTCCCATTTTGGCCACATTTCACTAATGTCCTTCTCAACAAAGTTGATCACGCGGGTCTGCAGTAAATAGAAGAATCGAGTTAGATATTTGAAAAAAAGACTAAATAGACGACTTAATTATAAGTCGCCCTGAAGGTCGCCCACCGAAGACCTTCCGCATCGACTTATATATAGTCGCCCTCCCATTCGCCCAGCTGGAAGACCTTCCGCACGACTTATATATAGTCGCCTACTAAGTCGCCCAGCTGGAAGACCTTCCGCATCGACTTATATATAGTCGCCTACTAAGTCGCCCAGCCAAGACCTTCCGCACGACTTAATTAAGTAGATACCTGTCTCAAGATAGCTTCTTTCATTGATCTGCGGCCTCTGCTGCCCCGTAAGCCATTATCGGTGGAGACGGACTGTTTCCTCTGGGACCACCAATACTAGCACCCATTCCGCATAGCTGTGTACACCCAGACCTGAAGAACTTGTATAAACCCATCCACGGTGTAACAACCAGTAATATCTTTGTTCCACAAAGAGTCCATCAGTACCTTAAACGCGACTCTCCCCATGGATAATTCTCAAACCATTCTAAATCCATCACTAGCCTTGCGGACTAGATCGTGTAGCGGTTGAAAACTTTCTCCCTTCAATGAATCCAGTGAAGATGGAAAGGTACGCGAGCCGCCATGATCTTCCGTGGACCAATCCTCGCATCTCTTCAGTGCTGCTATTATCGATCAGTAGTTGGCCCAGCTTCGGATGAACTCCCAGCATCGCCGAAAGAAACCATCTCTTTGGTAACTTCACATTTTGGTGTCTCAAGGTCCTCGATGTACTTTCGCGGTTTAGACCGGTGAGGTTTTCAAACTCTAACAGTTGAAAACCTCAAAGGTTCTGGACCAACGAGACCACATCTCATACTTCTTCTTAATGTCCAGCTTGAAACCGAGCATGTAGTGAACCAGCCTTGAAGCCCAACCAAATCCCTGCTCCTTGAACTTGATGAAAACTCCCAAACTCGACTCCTTGAGCTCTTCAAATTCTTCATCAAGAAGAGCTTCCTAAGAGCAGATGCAACTTGTTATTATCCGTATGATACTTAAATGCTATTGTGGGCTTCGGCTCTTCCCCTAATGTGTATAACCCACGGGGAGTTCTGAATATCCATCCTTTTGTCTGCAAAATAATCAAAGACAACAATAGAGATAAGTTAAACAAGCTAAATCTAACAAGAACACACAGAAAAGTCGAACACAAGCTAAATCAATCACGCTTAATTGTAACTCCAGACGATTTAGTATCGACTTAGATATAAGTCGCCCGAAAGTCATCCAACTGATAACTTAGTAGACGACTTAGATTTAAGTCGCCTGAAAGTCTTCCAACCGACGACTTATATTTAGGTCGCCTATTAAGTCGCCCGCTTGGAAGACTTTCCGCATCTAATTTAAATTACAAGTATTCCAAGAGAAAAATTAAGCGGACCTGATTAGTAGCAGAAGGAGTACTCGCCATTGCGGTTATAGATCTGAAAAATAAACGGAAACGGTGAGAATGAGTAAATTGATAGAGACAACGCTTTATGTTCATCTTTTCCTCGAGATTGATGACTTACCGCGCTAGGGTTTACAGAGAAACGGCGCCACGGTTTACAGAGAAGAAGCGGCGGCGCTAGTGTTTAGAAGCGGCGGCGCTAGTGTTTAGAGGAAGCGGCGGTGAGATAGTGTTGGTGAGCACGGTGGAGAGGGCGACGGTGGAAGCGGCGGCGCTAGGGTTTAGAGGAAGCGGCGGCGCTAGGGTTAGAAGAAGCGGCGGCGAGAACGGTGAGAATGAAGTGAGATAGATAGCCGACGTTGAGGGCGACGGTTTGTTCGGAAATAGTGGAAGCGGCGGCGCTAGGGTTTAGAGGAAGCGGCGGCGCTAGTGTTTAGAGGAAGCGGCGGCGAGAACGGTGAGAATGAAGTGAGATAGATAGCCGACGTTGAGGACGATGGTTTGTTCGGAAATAGTGGGAATTCAAATCGCCTTTGATATCGCCGGTGAGAGAGAACTGTTAGGTTAGGGTTTCTAAATTTAGCGAAAAATGAACAAAAAAATCACCTTATATATTGGGTAAATAATCCGTTAGCTTTAAAAGTACGCTGGTAAAATTTAAGGTTTGGTCCGTTTAGATTTAATTTATTCTCGCTCATAATGTACATCGAAGACTAAATATTTAGTCGCCCTGCTTACGTAAGACTAAATATTAAGTCGCCCTGCACCTAAAATGAACCCTAAACTAAAATGACTAAATTAACTAACTAACCACGCTTATAAAATCAAATTATACTTCAATAGTGTTTAATATACACGAAATGAACACGCTTATGTAATTTTTAAATTTTTCAAAACGGTTTTAATGCTTTCGAAATCTAACCCTAAGAACATATACAATACTACAACATATGTTGATGAAAGTTAAACTAAAGAATATCATGACTCACTACTTTCACTCATCTATGCTGAAAACAATTGAAATTTGTTATATCTTAATTTATATCTCTTAATACATATGTTAATTACATAATTTCCATTTTTCACTTATCAAAATATTTTTACAAAATTTTTAAATTATGTTTAAGAATAACTGTCCGTGACGACTTTCGAGGGGTAGAAACGTAAAAATTCGCTTTTTGTTTGTTCACAAGGGATAGTTGTAATTTCAATAGCCTTTTAGGTTACTTTTGCCTTTGACCCAAGTTGGGGTATTCTTTTGGGTTTGACTCCAAGTTTTGAGTCACACTTGGCAATTCTCCCTATTATATATCACATTATATCTTTAGAGATGTATAATAATAGTATTATTATAATATATGTGTATAGTAAATAGTTTACGATAGTTAAATATTAGTCACTGACATTGTGTAAATATAATCTTACCGAAAGCAAATAGTATTATTATTTGCTTTTCTTTTCAGAAAAAAATAAATATATCCTTCAAACTTCATGTAGCTACCAAATAGTAATCAAATTACGACATAACTACAACAATATTTCAAATTCAACTACATGCCTCACTCAAACAAATGTAAAACTAATAAAATATGATAACAATCAATGTTTACTTAACAATATTTCATGATATCATACATACTTCGCAAGAACAAACAAAAAATATTAAAAAAATTTAAAACAAGCAATCACAATGTTAATTATACATATAGATTATCTGCGGAAAATATTTTATAATTCACATCCCGTCCGTAGGGCGGGTCGGTCCTAGTAGTAAATAAAAATACATGTAAATTATGAATGAAAAAGTTTATCTTTTTTTTCTTTGAAACTTTGATATTAATGAGAAAGTTTCCAGAAATTTTGAAAGATATATCTACAAGATATCTGTTTTGGTAATAAAATTTGAAATTAAATAATTTTAATATAGCAAATACGAAGTTTTTTTCTTTCTAAAATGAAAACTAATTTTGAGTATTGAAACTTCAAATATAGAATATCACTACTCAAAAATTTAAATTTGAAATTTCATATTTTCATTTGCATTTTGGTCCTTACAATTACACATCACATTTATGATTCTTAAATATTTTGTCATTTATCATTTTAATTCTTAAAAAAACATTATCTCATAAATACTTCAAATTGTTTTTATAAATTTTACACGTAAATTTTTTAAAATATTAAAATAAAATTTAAAATATTTTAAAGCTAGAACTAGATAACAACAATATTACAAGATTTAATGTAGTATTTTGTTTGTAGTTTAATATTTAGTTAATTATGTACTTCTATTTATGATTTTATATTTTAGTGTAATATTTTATTAATTAATATTGATGTGATATTTTTATATGTGCTAGTTATTTATAAGAGTTTAATGAACTTAAATTAGTTATCACAAATATAAGGACCATAGTATAAAGTAAAAATAGTTTTGAAGTTAAGTTTGAATTTTCTTTTTGGAGAAAAACACTTTTAAACTTCAAATATAGAGTTTTGCAAACTTTAAAATAGAGAATATAGGAAATAAATTACGAAACACAAATTTAGAAGTAGATGCATACACCAATCATTTATTCCATTAATTATGAATACATAAATATACAAAATATTAAATTCTGCTACATGTTTTCAGTTTGAAATCAATTTTTAAAATAAAAACTACAATAGTAACGAAAACATATTGTCACGCCTGCCTCTTACTTAAATGAGACGTTATGAATTTACATTGCCTTCATTCACAATAAACACTTAAAAGGCTAATGAAAATCTTATTCCCAATGATCGAATTCAAAAGTTTTACATAATCCATACTTTAAACAAATAGAAATAGCTTAAAACCAACCAAGCCTTAAATAAAATAACTTAAAGAAAAACCCAACACCCGAAAAGCCAGCACCACACTGAGACGACTACTCCTGCACTTCTTCGAACTCACATAAAAAGAAAAGAGGGCTGAGTATTTTGAAAAATACTCAGTGACGGAAGCTCTAGGTGCCCCAGAATCAATCACCAAAAATCATCACACAACGGAGCATAAGTATCTAACTTAAACATCCAGTAAAGTAAAGCAATCAACAAGAAACCAGGATAAACCCCAACGGTGCCAACATGAGACTACGCCACCTCAGTCGGTCCCCGCGCTTCTCATGTTGTTGTGTGATAGCTCACCACCTCGATCGGTCCCCGTAAGTTCAACACCTTCACGCCATTACACCACCTCATTCCGTCCCCGCGTAATCCACGCCACCACATTCACATGATCACGCCACCTGGTTTGGTCCCCGCGCGATCCATGCTACAACATTCACATGATCACGCCACCTCGTTCGGTCGCTGCGTGATCCATACTACAAAATTCACATGATCACGCCACATCAATCGGTCCCCGGGAGATCCATGCTACAACATTCTCACTTCATAGACAATGAATCATGCCACCTCGTTCGGTCCCCGCATGATTCAACAAGAAACAATGCAACGCCGGAGAACTCTTCAACACGTTGCACCAGCACACATAGACCTTACACCATCCTCTAACTCATATACACCTTCCACATATACATCACTCACATATACTATAACCCCAATCAATACAACCATCACATATAATCCTCAAACATCATTCAACCATGTTTGAACAACCAAGCAATAGATATATGTCTTTCACACATCAAGCCTCACAATATATAATATATGTATAGGTATATACAATTATAGATCTATGGAAAACAACAGGTAGGAATGAATGATCAACCTAGACATTTCTATCATGATGAGGGAATGATAGAAGGAGATAGAGATTGCAACAAGCCCTCACCTTAACCTAGATCTGTGAATCGAGAGATGAAATGAAGTAGATCTGCGTTTTACGGATCCTCACGAACAGATCTACAAGTACAAGGGTTGCTTTCCACCCAAACCATAGATCAGAGATCTAAAAGAATAAGGAGATAAGAGAGAACAAAGAGATAGTGATTAGGGTTTCCTTACCCTCACTAGTTGCTGGATCTAGAAGAAAAAGATAAGAAGATTTAAGGAAACGATAAGAAGGGACTGACACTATCTCCTCTCCGGTGAAGCTACGCGGTGGTCAGTGGAGGTTTGGTAGCTGGCGGCTGCTCTCTCTCCAATTGGGCAGGGCTTTGATGTGTTTTGTCTCTGTACAGATTTACCTAATGGATGCCTCCTTTTTAAAGAAGAGGAAAGAGAAAACCCTATGGTTTTCTCTACATGGGCGATAACATCACGGGCCTCTTCACTAATGATTGGACCAGGGTCCGGGATGTGACACATATGTTCCCAAATAATAATTAAATCAATGTTATAAACCAAGGTCTGGTGGAAGCCCATATCCGAAGGCCCATATTCTTATGTCTTTGTATTTCCTAGCACATATTGTATTAGGATTTCGAACTTATGTAATTCCCTATATAAAGGGCTCCTTATTGTCTAATAAAAAGATAGACTTTCTCCTTATTTTATAACACGTTATCAGCACGATGCTCTAACCCTAAGCTCCCACGAAATATTCTTCAACTCAGCCAAACATAATCAAACCCTAAACGCAAAGGAATCTGCCTCGTAACTTCAAAGAGGCCGTTCTCTCAAACCGTGAGGACCCAGAAAACGATCAAGATATCAAATTGAAGGCCTCGCCGAGACGGATCCGTCAGTGCAAACCGCTTGTTGATCTGACCACCGCACGCCCTCAAGAACAGATATAGTGCGCACCGATTTGCTTTGGAAACCAAATCCGATTCCAACAAGGATTTTCTAGCCGAACTCAAATCCTGTGAAAGATAAGTTTATCATACCTTAGTTGATTCAAGTTATCTTGCCAGATTATGGCGTTTATGTTATCTAATGCTCCTCGTGTTGTTTCATGAGCCGAGGGAATTAAAATCTAATATCAACAAGGAGTTCAAGCCGAGAGGAGTTGCTGCCCGTGCGATCAAACTCTCTTTTCCATTCAGATCAAAAATATTTCATAGGTAAACTATCTCAAACTTTAAAACTACTTAGAGGTCGAGTTTAAGGTAATTAAACTCGAACCATACAAGAGAGAACCGATCGCATATATCTTAATATGCGATCATAGAAATCAAAACCTAACCAACTATGAATACATAATTCGATTTATATCCTTATAAATCATATAGTATATGTTTAAAACTTAGTAAAACATGGTCATAAGTTTTAAACCTAAGAACTAATCTAAACCTACAATCGCATGACATGAAAATCGCATGTCATGCTTAAAACCGAAAATTGTATAAACCTATACTATCTAATATGATTCTAATAATTTTAAAAATTGAATCATATACCTAAAACTATAGTTTCAGATCTGATTATGCCAATATTCAGATCGAATACTTGGTATGCTTGAAAAACCGATTCCTAATGTATTTAGGAATCACTTTTGCTTAAACCTAAAAATCGCATAGCTTAAAAATTAAAATCCTTTGATGAAAACTTTCTAAAACTTGTTTTCACATGCTGTTTAAAGATTTAAAATCTGATTGTTTGTTTAAGAAAATCTGATTGTATGTTTTTTAAATTAGAAATCGCATGCTAGGCATAAAATTGCAAATCGCATGCTTAATTGAAATTTGATTTGTTTGATCACCTAATCACATGCTATGATTATTAAAACTTGATTGTATGATCTGTTTTTTAATATAAATTGCATGTTTTAGGTTTGCAAATCATATGCTAAACATTAAAATCAAAATCGCATGCTAGACATAGAAATTCAAATCGCATGTTTAGGTTTAAAATCTGATTTTGTTAATCACATGTTAGGATTGATAAAACCTAATTGTTTGATCTGATCTCTAAAAGAAATTACATATTTTAATGTTAGGAATCGAAACATAAACATTAAAACTGAAATTGCATGCTAAAACCTAGAACCCTTAAGAATAGGAAGGTTGCTACAAAGTTGATAGGGTTTTTGTCTTGGCCGATTTTATGCTTGTATAACTTGATATTTTTCATGCATAATTACATGTTTGAGGTTGCATAATTAGACTAAGAATAATTACATGTTTTTGTGTCTAAATCCTATTAGAATTAGGATTTGAAATTTATCCTAAAATCTGATCGAATGTTTATTAGAATTTCTTTAAAATTTAAAACTTAATAAATTTAAATTAGAATTCCAGAATTTGATCATATAAAATCTAGGGATAAAATTTCATGATTAGATTGAAATTATTCATATGCTAATTGATTAAAAATCGATTTGACCTAGGAAATTGAAATAGCATGATTAAATCCTATTAGAAATAGAAATTTCCTTGATCACATGCTACTGATTGAAATCTGATTTGGTTTCTTGATCACATGATATGTTTAAAATCTGAATTGTATGTCTTAACCAAATCTGATTCGCATGCTTCAAATCCAAAATCTGATTTGTTTGATCACCTAGCTCGCATGCTAATAAATTAAAATCTGGATTGATTGTTAAAGATAAAATCCGATTGCATGCAGCATGGAACCTAGATTTAATTTTCTCAATCACATGCTCACATGATCCAAATCTGATTTGCTAGCTGATTACATGATTGAAAATGATGCCTTGCTTGTTTAAAACATAGAGATTGCATGAAATCCTATCCGCATGATTAATAGCTTGGCCGTAGGATCAAAACTTCATCATATGCTAAACTTGATTCGATTACATTGCCTGGCCTATATGTGTTTTTAAACCTTGAATCATATGCTGAAAAATCTAGCAAATCCGAAACACATAACCAAATCCTAAAACTGTTTGAATTTGGCTTGCCAAAGACTATACATGTTCATATGAACATTTGTATGATCGTTTCTCAAAGCCTTGGCCAAATGAAATCTTAGCCAAATTTAAGACATGATAACTTGTTTAAAACTTAAAATCTGATCATAAAATTAATCCTTGGCCGAAATCTATAAGAATCCTAGAACCATTCGGATTTGGCCTGGCCGAAACTTATGTTTGGCCTACTGAACATTCGCATGATCTTTAAAGCCTTGGGCAAATGTAGAAGATTGGCCTAGCTTAAATCTTGATCAAATGCAAAGTCTAAATTATCTTGGCCAACCTTAAAAGACCTTGACCGAAGGCAAAAGCTTGGCCAAAGACAAACATTAACCGATTTTCCTTGGCCACAAAGGTGAAACCTTGGGCAAATAGGAAACCCCTTGGCCAAACTGAAATTTCTATTGGCCAAAAATGAAATCTAGTCAAACTAATGGAATCACTTGGCAGAATTGATATCATCCTGGCCGAATCCCCTTGGCCAAAATTCATTGGCCAAAGTCTTTTGAATAATTTATCTTGGCTGAATCTATATCTTAGACAATAATCTATTCAAACTTAATTTATTAAAATATATAAAATATTAACAATAATTTAAAAATAAAAATGTATACAATATTTTTAATTATTTTTATATATGCTATTACAAATTTTATATAAAAGCTATATATACTATTATAAAAATGAAAATATAATAAATAAAACTAGTTTTTATATATAGATATTACTATTTTAAAAATAATTATTAATAAAAATTACGGATCCGGATATCCGGACTAAAAAATTTAGATATCCGGATCCGGTTTTTACGGATCCAACATTTTACTATCCGGATCCGGATTCGGCCCCTCCGGATATCCAGATTTTCGGAGCGGATCCGGATCGGATCTCGGATCGAATCCGGATCTCGGATCGAATCCGGATCTCGGATAATAATTCCAGGCCTAGGTTAAAGTATATTTATATTGAACTGTATTTTTTTGATAAAATATTAAACTTGTAAAATTTTTTAATTTAGATTTTATAGTTATAAAAGCATATTATGATTAAGAGTAAAATTTTGATTTATCATTTAAGATTTGAATGTTGGAATATGAGATTTATGGTATGATTTAAGATTTTGGATTAGAGTATGAAAATATTAGATTTGAATATTAGGTTTAAGATTTGTAGTTAAATTTTAGTTTTGAAGTTTATATTTAGAGTATTGTATGTATAGTAAAGTTTAGTGTATATGGAATATAAAGTTTTGAGTAAGGGGATTTGGGTTGAAGATAAGATCTAAAAGTAAAGTTTAGTGTTTTAAATTTTAAAATACAAGATTTGATGTTTAGATTAATGAATTGGGGTATAGGTTTTAGGTTTATAGTTTAGGTTGGAATATAGTATTTGGGGTTTAAGTTATGATTTGAAATTATTGATGATTTGTTTTGTAAATAATTTTTCTTACTTATATCTTATTTCAAAATTTATATTTTGTACTTTGTAATTTAAGTTTAAAGTTTTATTTGAACATAATAAATTGATATTTATTTTAAGAATTCATATTTAAGTTTGGAAATATTAGATTAATATCAAGATTATCATTTTCGTCATCATTTTAAAAATTTGTATGTTTACACAGAATGCATAATTTATGTTTGAAGTTATGATTTAGGATATAGAGATTGATTAAAGATTAAGGATATGTGGTTAGGAAATTATAGTTTAAGATTAAGAAGATTAAATTTTAAGTTTAACTTCAAGATTTGAAGTTATAATATAAAAAGATTAGAGTTTTAAGGGTTGTGTTTAGAGTTTAGGGTTTAAAACCATTTTTAAGGTTTAGGGGTTCAAATAACTTTTCTTAGCATTATAAAAATGCTATTATAAGTCTTTCATATTTTTATTAAGCCGCTTAAATAATATTTTTGGCGCTTAAATCTAATTTTCCGCTAAGTATTGGTGAAAACAGTGATTTTATTTTCCCGCTCACGTAATTCTTAAAATAGCATTAATTAAGTGCTATTTTAGTTTTTTTCTCTACCATAGCGTTTATCTAATGCTATTACATAATACGGAAATTTCTAAATCATCTACGATAGCAGTTCAGTAAAACGTGCTATGACAATGTGCTATGTCAACTATAAGAGGTGGCATAAGGATTTGATTAAAATCTCCAAGGACCACCAAAGGTGCAGCTGCAACCAAGGGATTGTTGGAAATAGAAACGAGATCTCTCCACAACTCCTATCTTTCCGACTCGGTATTCCGAGCATAGACAAATGCAACTGAACAACTCGTACCCGTTGCCGGGTCCAAAACTCCACACAAAATTAACTGATCAGTTCTCTTATAAACCACCACTGACAATGCCTGACTCCAAAGAAGCCAAATTCTGCCACCAGAAGCCACTGAGTAATTGTTATCGTATCTCCAACCCGGAGCTACAGCTCTTAAAACACTGAGAAAATTCTCCTCCTGTACATGAGTTTCTAGCAGCGCCCCCACCGAGGAGGCCAAACTCTGCAACCAACTTCAAACCACTCTCTGACGACCATCTCCATTAATGCCACGAATGTTCCAACTAAAAAACTTCATATGTACAATTTTTAGGGGAACCAGATCAGAAATCACACTTCTTCATCGATGGGTTACCCCGAAGAAAAAACTTTGATGATTTAGGAGGAGTACCAACCGCACCATTTACTTTCCAAACCTCTAGTGGACGCAGAGCACGCCGATAATTCTTCGAGTGTTTGGTCATCCATAAAGGCGTCTCCTCACCAAGAGTGTCTGAAAACACTGGATCCGGTGCCTTAACGAAGCCCTTCCCAGCCTCACCAGCACCCCCGATCTCTCCTTCCTCCAGTTGATCCTCAACACTACCAAATGACTTCCCCAACACATCACTCTGAGCTGTTCCCTTAGTCTCCTTCTCCACCGACGAGAGACAAACTTGCGAAGGCTTCGTCACTGTCACATGTAACTGTGATGCCACCTCACCACTTAACAAACAATTCCATGTCTCTCGCCTGCAAATTTTACTTCTTCTATACGAATTGGATTCTGTGCGTTTACGAAATAGATAAAAAATCGAGTTATGTAGATTTTTTGATCAGGAAAGTTGGGATAAGCTTTTTAAGAATTTGGTAAAGATTCTACAGATGAAATAACACGAGATCGAATCGTTTCTTAAAGACCAGAAGGATCTTGAAGATAAGCTCAAATCTCAACACGAGAACTGGATATATGATGTTCGTAACTACGAGAAACAACTTTCACGCTCCGGCTAAGTGGTTGGTCTTCTTTGAAACATCTAAATGCAATCTATTTTCTGCACTAAAGGAAAGGAATCGTTCTCTTTGAAATTTGAAACTAGGTGAGTGACTATTATTAAATATTGAATGAGAATTCACTCTTTTCTTATCAAAGTTTCATTCTTTTTCTTCTTTGTGCTCAAGGGAATTGTTGAAACAAATGATTTCTTCACTCTGAATACAAAAGTAAGTAAAAGTTTGAATCTTTAAGCTTTTTATTGGTGAGTTTTGGTTGTAGAAACTCTTAACTAAAGCTCTTCTTTTTTATATGCAGAAAAAATGGCAACAGGGATGATAAATCATTGGTAACAAAGATGAGAAAACTTAAGATTTCGTATGAGAAGCTTGCTTCTGAAATGAAATGAGAGGTATTTGATCTCTTACAAGAGACCTGGTTTATTTGCAGTCAGTTCAAATGTATCAAGTGGATTCAGTGATAAGTTGAAGAAGAAAGATGATGAGATTGCTCAAGCTTGAAGAAGAAAGATGATGAGCTCCTCTGTAATGTTTTTTGATAAGTCTCCTCTGTGAATGTTAGTTGTCTTAAATTTCGTTTAATAAACGTTAGTGGTTTTTGGTGTGTTTGATTTTATTGCAGTTGAAGTTAGACTTAGAGAATGATGTATCATATGTAACCGGTTGAAGAAAGTCAGCAAAGCATCTTGAAATGCGATGCTTTGTGATTGATTCATGTGAAGAAAGTCTACCAGGCTTTGACCATTAAGAATGCATAGAGGTTGCATAAACCAGCTATAATTAAGAGGCTTTACTGGAGTTCAGGTTTGTTAAGAGCCTCATGAACATTGGATTTGTCAGTGTTTTTTGGGTTAATGATTATGTGTCTACAATTGTGGGTTTTATTTCAAGTTTGAGTTGGTATGTATGATTTGTGTTGGAAGATAGCCTATTTCTGTGTGTTGGTTTATCTCTTTCAACTTCCAGATTTCATAAAACTCCATTTATACTACATTCTAGGTGATTTTAGTTGGAGATGCAAACATATATGTGATAAATGTATTCTCATGTGGTTACTGTGTGGGAGATTATACATTGTATGAAACTTGATTATGAAACTGGAGATGTATAACTGTTTTTCATTTTATATAATCTCCAATGAACATTAGGATAGTGTACACTTGGATAACGAAACATATGATCACTACTAATTTCTACCAATGTACACTAAGATAGTGTACACGCGGATAACGAGACCTATATACACTCATTTACACCAATGTACATTAGGATAATGTACACGTGGATAACGAGACCTATGCACATTACTCATTATACAAATTTACAATATACATGAAGATATTGTACACTTGACTATGGCTTGATCATCAAAATAATGTACATGCATATAACGAGTCCTATGTACACTCCTCATTTATACAAGTCACAATATACAATTTGGCTAGGATAAATACATTTTCAGTTGCGGCTTTTGTGTACACTTCCCAATGTGTACAATTTAACTTTTCACTTTAGTAATAGTTTAATAGCCATGTATCTTTGCATTGTTGTATCTCACAATGTTACATGCTATAATAGTTTCAAATCTCATAAGTTCCAGATCAAATTTTATGTAAAATATATGTAAAACATCATAGTGTCATGTACATTACAATACAACAAAATAATCATACCAGATTTGTGTACACCTACAAACTGTCCATGTGTACACCTACAAATGTGTGTACATACAAACTATCCATGTGTACACCTATTAACTGTTCCATAGGAATGAAAATGTTGCTGGACTTCCTCTTGGATACATGCGTAGTCCACCTAACATACACAAAACCATATAGTCACATAGGGAAAATTAAAGTATCAATTGAGGACTAATGCTTCACAAGCCTTTGCAGATACTGATCATAAAGAACAGTGGAAACTTACAAGGCAAGTAGTTTAGCAATTTCAAGAAAGTTTCAACCGATGCCAAAGACAATATAAACACATTTTTCCCTAACACCACCACCTTTTTCCAGAGACATATAGAGAAGTAAGCTCACGGGACTCACCTGTTTCCTGGTAATAGAGAGCTGCAAGATAATCAAACCCATACATAGTACAAATCCTCTTGAAAAACTCGGAAAAATCAGCCAAGACAAGACCCTAGAACTCACCGCATCTCCAACATCCTTCCAACCCATCACGGACCAAATCAAGTTATCAAAAGTTGAATACACATACATGCGCTTACTTGGGTACCAGTTCATCGTGAACTGCCTCACAAGCAACCGGTTGTCCGTCATCTCCAGCCCCGGTGCCTGTGCAGAGTTAGTCTCGCTCCATTAGTTTTTCCATCATCAAAAGACAAACAGCTTCCTCGGGTCTCCTCTGCAACACATGCAATCGATTAGAAAGATCAAAACCAACACACAATTAAAACCCTAAACCAAAAAACGAGTAAAATTGCAAACAAAAAAATAATTGACCTGCTTTCTCCTTCCCCGCTAGCTTCCTCCTCGTCGTCATTAAACCTTTCGCCTGTCGCCAATTTCTCCGATGTCAGACAACATCTTCGAAGACAACACCTTCGAAGTTTATCGAACAATCGTAACCGTAATTTTGTTTGTGGGTGAAAGTAAACAAAAAATGACATTTTTACTTTTTACGGATCCAATGCTTATTATGAAGCAAAATTAACTTCGTCTCGGGTCCACGACCAAATCACTGATTTTTTCAAAATTCGAAAAGTCAAATTACTTAAATACCCATCTCTAGTTTCGCTTTTTTCAGGGAGAAATAGGTCTATGACCACTAAAAGTGCATTGGTAGCACAATGTGTTCTTGGGTATGATAAAAACAGGTAAAGTGACCATTTATGTTATAAATTAAGGGTCTAACTGGTGTAACCGGAGCAGTTGCGGGAGTTTGCGGATGCAGGTGGTTGCGGTTTTAAGTGTTTTCTAGAGATTTGTACGACTGGTACAATGGTTAGAAATTGATATGTTTGCGGAACTTTTATGACTGGTAAACTACCAAACGCAACAGCTATTAAATAATAAATTAACAATATTTAAATTCTATATAATTATAAAAATATTAAAAATCATAATATTATAATAAATATAAAATTATATTTCTAAAATCATAATATTAAAAATTTTAAAAAATATTTTTGTTTTAAAGTTTTATAATATAAATTAAAATATAATATATATAAATTTTACAATTTCTATTATTTCAATATAAAATTTTTATTGAATATTTTTAGTTTTATTTTTATTTTTTTAAGAAAAAAAATTTATCCTCCCGCAATCGCAAACGCTAGCTGGAAAAAAAATTTTAGTTTTATTTTTATTTTTATTTTGATTTTAATAAGTTCGGAGTGGTTTAAAGCGATTTGTAATATTTTATGTGATTGTTTCAAAACGCCAACAACCGCTACCAACCATAAAAGCTTCGTTTGCGGCTGGTAGCGGGGAAACCAATAAGCCAATAACACTCTGGGCTCCAGTTAGATTTCGAGTGTACATTGAAGTGAAATGGACTTATGGTATCTCTTGTAACAGGCCACTTGTGATTT
The DNA here is from genome assembly GCA_016771965.1 of Brassica carinata. NCBI lineage: Eukaryota > Viridiplantae > Streptophyta > Magnoliopsida > Brassicales > Brassicaceae > Brassica > Brassica carinata. Next base: position 48,436,999 of record CM028693.1, on the reverse strand, counting down.
TTATTAATAAAACATTGGAAACGAAAAAAAAAAAAGAAGTTATAATCGATGGGGACGAACCATATCAATAAAACAATTTGATTTGTCAGAAAACTTCAATGGGCTTCATCGTCACTTGCCTAGACGGTCGTTGACGCTGGCGGTTACGGCGGCGTAAAACAGATCAGACTAATTATGATGCTCCGCTCCCCTTTCTCCGTCGTGCTCTCTCTCTTCATCCAAGCCCTTACTCTAGCCATAGCTCTCGATCCTTCGCACCCGGACGAATCCACCATCACCACAACGCCAATTCTACAGGTACAAAAAAAAAACTCAATCAAACAAACAATCTTCATCTTCAATATTCTTATCTGAATCTTGTTTTCCCGATTAGGATGTGTTGAAGGAGATATCAACGAAACAGAAGTGGAATCTGGAGGAAGTTAGGTTTGCGAAATTGGAAGTCAAGAAGCTACGTATTGGTACGGGTCGGAGCTTTGAGATCCGGATCCGATTAGGGAAGAGCAGATTCGTTTTCATATTCCCGGACGAAGTGACCGATTGGAGAAGAAGAAACGTGGAGTTGGAGGACATAGTCAAGGAGGTTAATTCGAGTAAGGTTCTTGATCCGATCGTGTTGAAAGGTCCACTTGAGCTACGAGTTGATGGAGACGATAACCGTCTCTCGCTTGCCTTGCCGGTACACTCTCTCTCTTACCATTTATATACACATTGCTTGGTTTGGTCGGAGGAACTAGAAACTTAGGTCTTGTTGTTTAGTGAATTTTATCGCGTTCTTGATTCTTGTTCTTGAGTAGTTAGCACTCGTGCAGTCTATTTTTCTCCTGTTCTGTTGGGTTTTAGGTTAAAACTATGTTATTGTGTGTTCCTAACCTAAAACCAAGACAGTGTCATTAGTTTTGTCAACAATCTGTATGACAAACCCTTAGAACCTTCTCCATGTTTAGACTTCCGGAGGAACTAGAAACATAGTGTTTAGTCTGTTTTGTGAATTTATGGTGATCTTGATTCTTGATCTTGAACAGTTAACACCCTTGCAACATTTTGCTCCTGTTCTGTTGGATTTTTAACATTAAAACTATGTTTTTGTGCATTCCAAACCAAAACCAAGAAAGAGTCAGTAGTGTTGTCTGAAAGTTACTTTCCATGTTTTGAACCTCTCTCTTTTTCGTTGTGGCAGTCGCATTGTAACTGATGATTCGAGGTTATGATTTGGTTTTCAGATGAACATCTCACACATTGGTTTAAAACGAGTCCTTGTCAGTGAGGGAATCTCAGTAGAGATAAGGGAAGCTCAGGCAGTTTCTCTTTTCCACTCTTCCAGTCGAAGATTCGCTGCTACAGTAGATATTAAAGAAGGAGGTTGTTCATGGTCATCTCTAGGCCCTATGTGTGTGCCATTACCTCCCATACAAATCATAGGATCAGCTTCATTGGTTGCTTTTAGGACTCCAGAAGCAGATTCTCAAATCAAGACTTCTTACTTATCCGACGAGACAATCCACTTACTCTCAGAAAAATGTTATGATAAAGCTCACACGTATAAGCAGTATTATCTCCCAGCTGATCTTCTTGGCCTGAAGATTGAGAAGTTGGAAAAAGCTCTGAGCTCTTTAAGGAGCAATGGAACTGTGCAAATGGTAAGCTCTGTGACTGCAAAACTAAAAGCGTCAGGCATGGTACGGTTTCAGTTAGAGATCGAGAGAAGAATAGGGAGCAATGAGAGTGAGACAAGAAAAAGAGCAGAGTGGAGAACTAAACAAAAGATCGAACGTGTTTGGTTTGAAGTAAAGGCGAAAGTTGAAGGCGACAAGTTGAAAGCAGTGGGAATGAGAAAAGTGGTGCCATTCGTTGAAGTGGATACAGAGGCATGGAGCAGTATGATGTCTAACATGTCATTCACTAAGTTCCCATCAATACTCGGTCCTCAAGAAGCTTTAACACTCGACGTCAAGTGGTAATAGGCGCACAACAACACTTTGTAAGTAAAATATCAAACAAAAGTCTTCAATACCTTTTGTTTTTGTCATTGTTTGATGATATTCTCCAAACACAGAGTTACAATCATTTTCATGCACTGTATTTACTCTCCCTTGTATGTATAGGCTTCCTGTTAGCTATATGATAATATTTATCACGAAATTAGGAGAGTTGTTAAGAGGTTTTAGATGAAACAGCTTTGCGTTGAACATGTGTAGTTTTACATATATTTTTGGGTATCTCAACGTTGTATCCGAAGCATTAATTGATATCCAGCTTCTGGAGCCCTGAATCAAACACAGTGAAACCGTCTCAGTCTCCAATATTTTTGAAAAATTTTATATGAACATAAATTCCCAAATTTATAAAAAAAAAATTAAATTGTTAAATTATTGAATTCTTTTTTAATTCATCTACGATCCCAAAATCTTAGAGCGTGCTCTCTCCAACTTCTTTTAAAAAATCGACCAGTTCATCAATTTTCTACTTAAATGACCATCTCAAATGAATATTTATAGTTGGGTCTTTTTCTAATTACAGACTTGGCCAGTTCTGAAAAAAAGGAATGGGAGGGACTCTCTCTAAAAGTTTCTCTTCCTTCTCTCTAGAGCATCACCGTGAAAGTATCTGTCACCGGCCGACGGCGTGGGCTCCCACAGCCACCGTCGGTCCGGCTTCTCTGTTCTCTTTGTTTTTTTTTTCTTTGGTTTTTTGTTTCTCTTCTCTGTCTTCCGACGTTGCATCTCCCTCATGGTGGACGGTCGGCTATGCCTCCGGCGCTGCACCTATTCGTTGAGGGTGAGCGGTCGGCTCTATGTTTCTGCGTCGTTCGATCTTTCCGTGGTCGATGGCGGCTTTGGTTGGATTTCGGTTTCCGACTGTGACTTGGTGGTGTTTGTGGCTTTGCTTCAGGAGGAGACCTTGACGAATCGAGATTATCCTCTGGTGAAGGAAGCGATGGTGTAGAAGATGAAGACTTCGCTGGCTCTGGATGAGATCTCGGAATTGGCTTCGTTGATGCTCTCCGTTCAAAGAGTTAAGGCGATGGTGATGTGTGAAGTTTCTGTCCCGGCGTGTTCCGGAGAACAAGTCTCAGGTGTTAGGATTCGAATTGCTCCAACGAAACGAAGGGTCGATCGTGTTTCCCGGCGTTGCTCCGTCGTGGTGACGGTCAACCGAAGCTTCGTGACCGTGCTCCGTGTGGGCGTTTTTAACTGCGATGTCGGTGGATTCGGTGGCGTGGAAGCGCGCAATCGTTTGGGTTTTGTAGCATGGGCCTATATTTTCCTTTTCGATAGGCCTTTTGGGCTTTGTATTTTCAGCTTTGGTATTTTCGGTTTTGTTGGACCTGTCTTGTTTTCGGCCTTTGGGCTTTGTATTTTCAGCTTTGGTATTTTCGGTTTTGTTGGACCTGTACTGTTTTTCGGGCCTTTGGGCTTTTCTAATAAATCCCTTTAGATGGCAAAAAAAAAAAAAAAAACTCATTGAAAAAGAAAAACAATAGTTTAGTCATTGCTTGAACCGAGAGGTAAACACAACGATAAGCAACGCACAGATTCACATAAAACTTTCTCCATATAAATCATAGTTCTCCGCTATTGTCAATTATTGAGTAATCACAGTTGTGCAGTGATCAGTTCAATTCAAAACACTATTGTCAACTATTTACTCATGTGTCACCTTCTTGGCTTGGCCCTTCGACGCGTGCGGTGCGTGTAAATTATATTTCTTGTACCGACATGCCAACATTTACATATACTTATATATATATATATATTATAACACGGTCTACTTAAATTATTAAAATAAATATCTAAGTCGTCTTCTAAATTCGTTGCTAGTAAATTGATCGACCAGTCACCTCGACCAGCGAAAATGGACGTGCGAGAATCAATCTCACTGCAAAACCATGTCTCCTTGAGCCTCGCCAAGCACGTGATCTCCACCGTCTCTTCAAACGTCATCTTCTCTCCGGCATCGATCAACGTCGTCCTCGGCATAATCGCCGCTGGATCCACCGGCGCAACCAAGGACCAGATCCTCTCTTTCCTCAGCTTCCCTTCCATCGATCAGCTCAACACGTTTTCCTCCGATATCGTCTCCGCCGTCCTCGCCGACGGCAGCGCTAACGGTGGCCCTAAACTCTCGGCGGCTAATGGCGTCTGGATCGATAAGTCTCTGTCCTTCAAACCTTCTTTCAAGCAGCTCTTGGATGGTTCTTACAAAGCTGCTTCTAATCAAGCAGATTTTCAGACAAAGGTGTGATTTTTATTTTCTTTTTTCTTGAAAAAAAATAAAAAATTTCTTGATTTGGGTTAACATCGAGGCTTGTGGGGTGTAAGAAACATATAAAGACCAAACCTTTGATGTGTTGTGTTCTTAGTTTGACCCTGTGGATTTGTTGTATATGTTCATTGATTCTTGAGGGAGTCTTTTGGTTTGCCTGTGATTGATTTTTTGTTTGATGAATTTGTCTGAAGGCTGTGGAAGTGATTGCTGAAGTGAACTCATGGGCTGAAAAGGAGACGAATGGTCTCATCACTGAGGTTCTACCGGAAGGATCAGCAGACAGCATGACCAAACTGATATTTGCAAATGCTTTGTACTTCAAGGGAACATGGAACGAGAAGTTCGACGAATCGCTGACAAAAGACGGAGACTTTCACCTTCTTGACGGTAGCTCCAAAGTGACTGCTCCGTTTATGACCAGCAAGAAGAAACAGTTCGTGAGTGCTTACGATGGTTTCAAAGTGTTGGGACTTCCTTACTTACAAGGAGAGGATAAGAGACAGTTCTCAATGTACTTGTATCTTCCAGATGCGAACAACGGTTTGTCTGATCTTCTCGATAAGATTGTTTCTTCTCCTGGGTTCTTGGACAGCCACATTCCACGCAAACAAGTTAAGGTCGGCGAGTTCAAGATTCCCAAGTTTAAATTCTCTTTCGGGTTCGAAGCTTCAGATGTTTTAAAAGGATTAGGACTGACTTCACCGTTTTCTGGCGAAGACGGTCTGACTGAGATGGTTGAGTCTCCAGAGATGGGGAAGAATCTAAAGGTATCAAGCATTTTCCATAAAGCGTGTATCGAGGTGAATGAAGAAGGAACAGAAGCTGCAGCTGCGTCAGCTGGAGTTATAAAGCTAAGGGGTTTGGCTATGGAGGAAGAGATTATAGATTTTGTGGCGGACCATCCGTTTCTGTTGGTGGTCATGGAGAACATTACAGGAGTGATTCTGTTTATTGGTCAAGTCATTGATCCGTTGCATTAATCTGGCTTTTACTTGAGAGTAATCAAATAAAATGAGTTGTGGTTTGAGGACTTTTTTTCCTGCTACATCCTTTGTTTAACTTTGGTGTGTGCAATAATAATACATACTTTTTTTTTTACATTTTCTATGTATTTTAACTTTTTGTAAAATCAAAAATAAAAATATTCAATTTGCTATTTCTTATGGTCACAGCTAAAAGGTATTTAAGAATACCTTGATTGATGTCACATATGTATGTATATGTGATAGATCAGTTTCACGTTCGATGCATGCTATTAGAACCGTGGTGGCCATTCACTGACCCGTGAATCATCTCACCACCAAACGAGTCGATAGCTGCAGAAAAATATGTTCCCTGCACATATATATCTTGAATTAATTTTCTCTAATCTCTATAATATTATTTAAGAACTCAGTTTCCTATGTGTCGCACTCACGTTAATTCTCACAGTGATTGATTACGATGATACCATTAAAGAATTAAAATATTATATTTAAACACTATTATTGGTTTTTTTATTTAAATTACATTTTAATATTTTCCAAATAACATATCTAATAAAAAGGAATAAATTTAAAAATGAAAAAATATGTATAAATAATATGATTTCATTAAAAAGAAAGTTCACAAAATAGTAATATTCCATTTTAAAATATTTTTAAATAACATAAAATATACTAATATAATTTATTTATATTTATATTTTCACACCTAATCCTGAAATTAGAAAAAGAAATAATATTTATTTTAAAACATAATTTTAAACAGTACAACAATATATATTTTCACACTAACAGAAATATTTTTAATATATTTATCTATTTTTTAGATAATTACATAGAATAATTAAGTAACATAAACTGATATATGTTTTATTGACTAAAATATTTTATAATTAGTATTATTGAAATGTTATTTGTATTTTCTTATATTTATTTGACCATAATATCTTTCAATTACAGCAATAAAATATATATAATTTTTTTTTACTTATATAAGAAGATTTCTCAAATAAAATCATATTTTTACTGCTCATTTTTAAGAGATATTAAAAAAAGAAAAATAAATTTTAAAAATAAACATCTTTTGATCAAATAACAAAATATTTTAAAATCACACTATACACTTTAATGAGGTAGATATATTATATTTTGCATTAATAAAATTATATGTTTTCTTGATATTAAATTTGCTTTTAAATTTTATGTTTTTATGTTTGTGGAAGTTAATATAACCATAACCAAAAGGCATAAAATCATTTATAATTTATAAAAATATTTTAGTTATTGTTAATATTGATGTGTGTTCATGAGCTTCCAAAAACGTATCAATTACTTATTATGTAACTTTTTTATATAGATCATCGTTTTATTTTCTAATTTTTTTTTAAAATCAACATTTAATTTGATATATATATATATATATATTATGAAAATAAATGCACATTTAAACGATAAATAAAATTAATCTAACTTGACTTAATTATAATAAAAAAAATTATATCTCAGTTTGAATTTGAAAGAATATATGTAATTTAAGATACTCACAACATGAGTGACTCGAGTAATCCAATTTATATCTAAAATCATAGATTTAAATATAATAATAAAATATAATTTTATAATAATAATATTAATTTATTTTATAAATATAAATTATAAGATGACTCAAAACACCTTAACAAATGAAAATAAAATATTAAGCAACTGTTTTAATTTAGTTCTTTTGTAAAATTTATATATATGCATGAGATTGCAGAATATTATCGTTAAATTAATTTACGTAATTCGGAACCAAGCATTTTAGTTTATTTTTTTATTTCATTCTAAGCACAATATATCTTAAGTTATAAATAATTTTCCTAAAATATATTTACATATCTAAGACAAAAACAAACCTAATGCAAATAAGAAATTAATCAAAATTTTAATATATTTTGAATAAAAAAATTTATAATTGAATTTAGAAAAATAGATGCAACCTAATATATCGAAATGATAACTAAACCGATTGTAAAAATAACAAAACTGACTAGATATAACATATCTAAAATTATATGTCTAACTAAAGTAATATAAGTTATTCATATAAATTATGCATAAAACTATAAATTAATTAAAAATTAAAAGTAAATAGCAATCAATTATTATAATATATATTTACTTTATAAATATTTATATCCATGAGCACGGGAAAATCACCTAGTTTATATTATAAAAAGACAACTTTTTTTTTGTCAACCCAATGAACCCATTTTCATTATTATTGATGAAACAGTACAAAGTCTTACACATATACTATTCCAAGATATTACATAACTGCCATCTGTTTCTCCTGCTTGTTTTGATATCCTGTCTGTATGTTTGAGGAAGGATCTTTTAATATGATGAAAGCAAAAAAGATAATGAGTCTTTGCTAGTTTACGAACATCATGGAAAATTATGACCGCACTACCATTTGTTGCCGTTCTATGTTCAGTTACTTGATAAAGATTGAGATGTTCGTAGATTGTCTTACAATCTCCAATAAAGGAAACTCCACTAGGACAAACGTATCATTTGTTGAACTGCCATTAGTAGGGCAATTGCTTCTGCTTCTAAAGGTCTATTAGTGGGTAAAATTGAAGTTCGGTCTTGCATAATTTGAGTGTCCTCTTTGCTATATAGAGACCACGCAATTCTTGCTTTTTGCAGAACATTTTTCCGTGAGGCATCTATCAAACAATAATACCTGGCTTCTCAGTTGATTATATCTTGGATTAATGTTATCGGTTCAGTATTAGTTTCGGTTTTGCTCTCTATCATGGCTTCTTGCTATAATTCTCTTTCTGAGATTGCAGCACTGATCGTTTGAGTAATGTGTACTCTTTTGTTATTGTAGACAAGCTCATTCCTCATCTCCCATATTTTCCATCCTATGAAGAAACTCAGCACTCTTTCAGTTCTTTTTTATGCCCGAATCATCTCTTCAATATTTATATGTAGTTGAGATGTATTAAATTTGCAGAGGATAACTCGGTAGACGCCATATTCCAAATCTCAGTAGTGACTCTACAAGTGAAAAACAGATGGTTAAGCGTTTCTGTTTTTTCCACACACATTTGGTAATAAGAATTAACTGTTAGATTTCTTCTCATCATAGTCTCTGCAACAGCTAGTCTGCCAGGAGATAATCTCCACCAGAAAATTTTAATTCTAGGAAGGAGATTCAGATTTCATATATCTATGCATATTTTTTTAACATGATTAGTAATATGTTCAAATTAACCCCAAAATAGTCTCCCAAGTAAGAGATCGTTGTAGTATTAAGGGATTGGATCCACAGAGAACGTATATCACACAATAAAATGTCAGTTATTGGTAAAGCTAGATCAATAATATAAATAAATCAAAACAAAACAGTGAGATCTGTTTGTAAACAGATGAAAAAAATGCTAGATCCAGGGATATCAAACAGGCAACCAAAACTCAAATAAATAATTGCTAAGAGATAATTAAGTTCAGTCCTTGAACTCGAATTCATAAGTACGCTATCCAACTCTCGTTGTGATTCCAAATACTCTAGGCAAGCATTACAACGAGAGTTGACTGTTGTTTCTACACCATCTTGTTTTGTTCCAGAGCCAATGTTGTTTCTACACCATCTTGTGTTTCAAAGAACAGAGCTTCTACTGAATTATTGCCTACATAAATTTAAGAGTAGCAGCGGTCACAATAGTAAACAAGTATTCACATTAATGCATGTACAAACTGTAAATACATTAACGTAGAATATAGAAAAAACCTTATGTCTAGAATACTAGTTTCATTCCGAGCAGTGATGATGCTATTCATGTATGAGTAACTATTAAAGAAGCAGACAACTTCATCAAAAGTAATAGATAAACAAAAGCTTTACGTAATTTTTCACAACGCAAGGATCACTTCTCATATCAGGTTTGGAGCTAATAGGAAGCTGATTGTGGGAACCGAAATTCACACCGTCAATTTTCCATAAATAAGATTGCGGAGGAAAGCCAAGTAAACCCGACTTTCCTTGAAGGTCCGGATTCTCTGCGTTGCCACACGAAATCGATAGAGTTCAATAGATAAAAATAAGAGTTTGAAATATTTGCCCGGCGTTTTATTAGATGAAAGAGACGACGCAATTCTTGCTTTTGCAGAACATTTTTCCGTGAGGCATCTATCAAACAATAATACCTGGCTTCTCAGTTGATTATATCTTGGATTAATGTTATCGGTTCAGTATTAGTTTCGGTTTTGCTCTCTATCATGGCTTCTTGCTATAATTCTCTTTCTGAGATTGCAGCACTGATCGTTTGAGTAATGTGTACTCTTTTGTTATTGTAGACAAGCTCATTCCTCATCTCCCATATTTTCCATCCTATGAAGAAACTCAGCACTCTTTCAGTTCTTTTTTATGCCCGAATCATCTCTTCAATATTTATATGTAGTTGAGATGTATTAAATTTGCAGAGGATAACTCGGTAGACGCCATATTCCAAATCTCAGTAGTGACTCTACAAGTGAAAAACAGATGGTTAAGCGTTTCTGTTTTTTCCACACACATTTGGTAATAAGAATTAACTGTTAGATTTCTTCTCATCATAGTCTCTGCAACAGCTAGTCTGCCAGGAGATAATCTCCACCAGAAAATTTTAATTCTAGGAAGGAGATTCAGATTTCATATATCTATGCATATTTTTTTAACATGATTAGTAATATGTTCAAATTAACCCCAAAATAGTCTCCCAAGTAAGAGATCGTTGTAGTATTAAGGGATTGGATCCACAGAGAACGTATATCACACAATAAAATGTCAGTTATTGGTAAAGCTAGATCAATAATATAAATAAATCAAAACAAAACAGTGAGATCTGTTTGTAAACAGATGAAAAAAATGCTAGATCCAGGGATATCAAACAGGCAACCAAAACTCAAATAAATAATTGCTAAGAGATAATTAAGTTCAGTCCTTGAACTCGAATTCATAAGTACGCTATCCAACTCTCGTTGTGATTCCAAATACTCTAGGCAAGCATTACAACGAGAGTTGACTGTTGTTTCTACACCATCTTGTTTTGTTCCAGAGCCAATGTTGTTTCTACACCATCTTGTGTTTCAAAGAACAGAGCTTCTACTGAATTATTGCCTACATAAATTTAAGAGTAGCAGCGGTCACAATAGTAAACAAGTATTCACATTAATGCATGTACAAACTGTAAATACATTAACGTAGAATATAGAAAAAACCTTATGTCTAGAATACTAGTTTCATTCCGAGCAGTGATGATGCTATTCATGTATGAGTAACTATTAAAGAAGCAGACAACTTCATCAAAAGTAATAGATAAACAAAAGCTTTACGTAATTTTTCACAACGCAAGGATCACTTCTCATATCAGGTTTGGAGCTAATAGGAAGCTGATTGTGGGAACGAAATTCACACCGTCAATTTTCCATAAATAAGATTGCGGAGGAAAGCCAAGTAAACCCGACTTTCCTTGAAGGTCGGATTCTCTGCGTTGCCACACTAAATCGATAGAGTTCAATAGATAAAAATAAGAGTTTGAAATATTTGCCCGGCGCTTTTATTAGATGAAAGAGACGAGTACAAGGATTCTCGAAGACAGAGAGATTTGCGATTAAAGAAAAATATAGAGTCGCAGGCAGCCAAACGCCCTAAGCCTTGCTCGCTAGTCTAACCACCTAAACCCTAGTTTTTCTAAGCTATCGGGATGCTCTAAGTCTAATTCTCGGATTTTGGGATGCCTTTCTCTCTGCTCTTGCTCTCCTTATATACCCACTTCTAGGTCGGTTTGCCTTAGGGTGATGGGCCTCGCCTTTGGGCCCAAGCTTATCTCTTCCGAAATGTTCCATTTTTCGCCGGTCTTCGTAATTATTTCCGAAGTTTTCCGCTATTTTTCGATGACTTGATGTTTATCCGATGTTTCGAAATCGATAAACCGCCATAGCCTGATTGGACCAAACTCACGAGGGCTGATCCAACAAGCTAAGGCGGATTGAACCGGCACGATAGGACCAAGACCGGACGAGGGCCGCTGACCGACGCCAGGCCGACCAGCGGCAGTGCCGCCGGCGCCAGGCGAGTGCCGCCCGGCGCCAGGCGAGTGCCGCCCGGCGCCAGGCGGTGCCGCCGGCGCCAGGCCAGCCAGCGTCCAGCGTGCCGCCCGGCGCCAGGCGAGTGCCGCCCGGCGCCAGGCGGTGCCGCCGGCGCCAGGCCAGCCAGCGTCCAGCGTGTCGTCGGCGCCAGGCCAGCCAGCGTCAGCGTGCCGCCCGGCGCCAGGCGGTGCCGCCGGCACCAAGCCGGCCAGCGTGGCAGTGCCGCCCGGCGCCAGGCGAGTGCCGCCCGGCGCCAGGCGGTGCCGCCGGCGCCAGGCCAGCCAGCGTCCAGCGTGCCGCCCGGCGCCAGGCGGTGCCGCCGGCGCCAGGCCAGCCAGCGTCCAGCGTGCCGCCCGGCGCCAGGCGTCTTGCCCGTCTGTGGGTTTTCGTTGTTCGATCTTTCCCTCGTCGATCGTTCATGGAAATCTTTTGAGTTTCGGAAGGTCCTTAGCCGTAGATTTCGAGATAACCGTTTTGACCCCAACAGTTAGCCCCCATCCCGTAAGGTCGGAGACGATTTTGCGGGCGAGTGATCTGAATTTTTTTAAAATCGAAATCTTCGGCTAAGGATTTTTCCGCAGAGAACCTGTGTCTTCTCCTCCTTTCTTCTTATAAGTAGCCAACCCTCCCTTCTCATTCTTCACATCTTTCCAAATTCTCTCTTCTTCTCTCTCAAGAAAGAAAATGTCTTCATCCCAAGTTGAAAAGAGTGGTTCTGATGTTGAGATGGGCGAGGCCGGCCAAGCTCCGTCGGTTCCGGCCAGTCAAGCTCCCGCCGTTCAGGCCGTTCAAGAGGCTATTCCGTCCCTGACTGATGGGTTTGATTCTTTCAAGGCTAAGCTATCCCGGCGTAGTGCTGCGAAAGGCTCAAAGCGGGCGAGGACTGAGACGCCCGATGTTCCTTCCGTGGCTCCAACTCCTTCGCCTGCTCCTTTGGTTCCCAGTTCCGAAGTCCCATCCGATACCCTCCCGTCTACAGAAGGGGTTATTGTTCCTGAACAGACTCTCGATGTTCAGATCCATCCATCAGGTTCTTCGACTGCCCCGATCGTGATCTCCGGAAGAGATGACGCGATAGAATCTGCACCTCTTCCCCCGGCGAAGAGGGAACTCGTCTTGGGACTGCCAGCGGCTGGTGCCGCGCCGCTGCCCAAGGGAAGGGCAAGAGCTGGCGCGGCGTCCGGAGCGAAAAAGAAGCGGGGTGCGAAGAGCGAGGAAAGCGACCTCTGAGAGCCGTTGGCGTCATCGTTCAAGGTTCGATTTTTCGCCGGTCTTCGTAATTATTTCGAGTTTTCCGCTATTTTTCGATGACTTGATGTTTATCCGATGTTTCGAAATCGGATAAACCGCCATAGCCTCGACATTGGACCAAACTCACGAGGGCTGATCCAACAAGCTGGCGCGGATTGAACGGCACGATAGGACTAAGACGGACGAGGGCGGCTGGATCGACGCCAGGCCAGACCGCGCTGACGAACGCCGCTTCAGGTGCCGTCTGCAGGATAAAGCCGCTGCAGGTACGCCGGCGCAGTTATGTGCTCGCCTCGCTGCCGCGGCGCCAGTTTGGAAAGGCCGGGCGCTAAAGCAGTTCGCTGCTGTTCCGTGCGCTACGCCAGTTAGCTCATACCCGCGGGCGCCAGGTTGTGCCGCTGCACTGCCGCTCAAGGTGACGGTGCCGCTGGCGCGTCCGCCAGCCGCTTAAAGGCCAGTTCGCGTCAGCCGGGCGCCAGATCGGAAAAAGCCGCCGGCGCCAGGCCAGCCAGCGTCCAGCGTGCCGCCGCCAGGCCAGTTTTGTCCGTTGGGTTTTTTCGCTTCGACCTCGCCCGTTTCGGAAATCTTTTGAGTTTCGGGAAGGTCCTTAGCCGTAGATTTCGAGATAACCGTTTTTGACCCCAACAGTTAGCCCCCCATCCCGTAAGGTCGGAGACGATTTTGCGGGCGAGTGATCTGAATTTTTTTAAAATCGAAATCTTCGGCTAAGGATTTTTCCGCAGAACCTGTGTCTTCTCCTCCTTTCTTCTTATAAGTAGCCAACCCTCCCTTCTCATTCTTCACATCTTTCCAAATTCTCTTCTTCTCTCTCAAGAAAGAAAATGTCTTCATCCCAAGTTGAAAAGAGTGGTTCTGATGTTGAGATGGGCGAGGCCGGCCAAGCTCCGTCGGTTCCGGCCAGTCAAGCTCCCGCCGTTCAGGCCGTTCAAGAGGCTATTCCGTCCCTGACTGATGGGTTTGATTCTTTCAAGGCTAAGCTATCCCGGCGTAGTGCTGCGAAAGGCTCAAAGCGGGCGAGGACTGAGACGCCCGATGTTCCTTCCGTGGCTCCAACTCCTTCGCCTGCTCCTTTGGTTCCCAGTTCGAAGTCCCATCCGATACCCTCCCGCCTACGCAAATTGTTCCTGAACAGACTCTCGATGTTCAGATCCATCCATCAGGTTCTTCGACTGCCCGATCGTGATCTCCGGAAGAGATGGCGATAGAATCTGCACCTCTTCCCCCGGCGAAGAGGGAACTCGTCTTGGGACTGCCAGCGGCTGGTGCCGCGCCGCTGCCCAAGGGAAGGGCAAGAGCTGGCCGTCCGGAGCCAAAAGAAGCTGCGCGAAGAGCGCGGAAAGCGACCTTCTGGGAGTTTGGCGCCATCGCCCAAGGTTCGATTTTATCCGTAATTCTTGCACCGTTTTTGCGATGATACTTACTCTTTCCTTTTGCGGACAGTTTGTGTCTCTGATCGACGGAATGCTTGGCGAGTCGCGGTCGGAAGTCATTCGCTCATCGAAGGAACTGGAGTCGTCGCGAGGAAGCGCTGGCATACTAAGGCCGCATTGCGGTATCGAGGACACCCATGCCGCCAGGCGTCCCAGCTTGAGGTTCAGATCAGCGATCTTGAGCGACTTGGGAAGACCGCGAGTTTGTTACTCAAGGTGAAGAAAGAGAGTAAATCCTCGAAGTCCGCCGTCTTGGAGAAGGTTCAGGCTCACGAGGAGATGAGCATACATAGATCCTCGGAGGTTGCCGATGCCAGCGATGACTTCTATGGTCGTCGGCGAGGATGGCCATCCTGTTTGAGTCCTTGATAGCTGTCCGTAAGATGGACTTGGCTTTAGCGGGGATCGAGGGAGTCTGAATGAGCTCGAGTTGCTTGAGGTAATGAGGCCCGTCTTTGGACTTGGAGGATGCCAGATTATCGTCTGTAAAGGAGAGTGGGCGCCACGAGGGAGATTCGATTCGATCCTCGCCGGTCTGCAAGCGAATGCACCTAGCTCCGACCTCGAAAACTCAGAAGATCGGGGCGTGGGAGAAGATTAGGGGTGGCGGGGCGAGTGAATTGATGGCGATCTGCGGGAGAGGCGACGGTGAGGCTGTCCCTGTCGCAAGTGAGGATGAAGATGACGCTCCTGGGAGCGTCTAGGTTTATCAATCCCTTCTGGGATTTCGTTTTTTATGTGTTTCGGCCGTTTAAGAGGCCATGATGTATTCTGGGACTGGCGTTGGTGGCTTGAATCCCTGCCTTTTGGGGTTTTGTTTGAATTTCAGCGTCTCAATCTATGAAACGTTTCGATTATTTATGAACTTCAGTTTTTGAAGTATGAGAAAGAGGGTGTGAGTTGTCGTCTCATTCCTAGTTCCCGATGATCACCGTACCTATTGTTCGCATAAAGCGAGATTTTCCGCGGTTTACCGATTTACGCGAAAAACCTCGTGAAACGAATAGGCTTAAGTGAAGAGACAAATTTTGGATCTCGTATACCATACTATGCGTGAGATGTCAAGATCCAGCGTGGCTGGGTTTAGGCAAGACTTAGGTTTACTCTCGGTTGAGGCTTTCGATGACAAATCGGCTTTCGTTTTGCTCGTTTGCGATTTTAACTTGACTTCGTGCCGTTTAAAATCCGCGAATTGTTGTCGGCTTATATGATTTATTTTGGCGTGAGTCGAGCTACTTCCTTCTGAAGAGCTAGACCAAAATTTTGGATTTCTTGTATAGCGCGCTATGTTTATCCTTGTCGGATGTAAGAGAGCCTATCCCTTGAAGGGCGGCCATTTGTCTGTTTAGGACGTTAGAGTTCGTTTGTTGTGATCAGCAACAACGAAATGATACCGTTTTGAGGTGCGTTTGTATGTTGAGGCGAAGATTTAAATGCCGATGTTTCGCGGAAAAAATGTCCTTTAAAGCGTTAGCGGCGTCTCATGATGCTGAAGGTTGATTTTTCCTTATGCCGCATCTCGTGTTGAAGCGTTTGCGGGCTTTGGGGATGTCTTTGCGAATGTTCGCAGCCAGAAAACTGTCGTTTCCGTTTTGGATGGCGGGACCAAGGGTGGCGTAAGTTTGACCAGGGAGAAGCGTCCACATTCACAGTGCTTCGTGAAGTGTTGGCCATCCGGGATTTGTTTTTGGATGTGATAATCGCTTAGTGGACACTAGATCCGCTGTTGTGGCCGTTTCGGCTGATTTTGAAAAAGTCGTGAAAAAGTTTCGAAAATTTTAGAGTCTTCGAAATTTGTGGGAGTATCTGAGTATCGTACCCACTCCCCTTTTAAATTGGGGATAGCTGAATCCGCCGATTGGCGAGTTGCCCTCGTACCCTTGTCTATGGATCAAGCCATCTCGTAGTTCTTTTGTACCACGTTTTATCGTTTAGTGGTAGTATTTTTGAGATGCATCGCATTCCAAGTTCTCGGGATTTTGACGTCTTGCATGTTTGCGATTTGGTATGAGCCTGGTCGGACTACTTTTATGATTTTGTACGGTCCTTCCCAGTTTGCTCCCAGTTTTCCTGCGTTTCGTTCGGCAGTGTTTTGGAAGACTTTCGTAAGAGGTAAGACTAAATCGCCTTCTTTGAACCTGCGATGGCGTGCGTTTGAGTTGTAGTACCTTGCGGCGGCTGCTGGTAATTCTGGATTGAATGAGTGCCTGGTCGCGGCTCATTGATGAGATCGAGATTGTCCAGCATCATAGCGTCGTTTAAATCCTCTCTTCGGGAGGAATCTTCTCCGTACTCGAATTCTACTTCGCGGGATCATACATTCGCCTGCAAACGAGGGCTAATGGAGTTTCACCGTAGCCGTCTTGGGGTTGTCGATCGACCAAAGAACTCCTTGAGCTCCTCCAATCGCCTTTTGGCGTCTGGCGTTTCTTGAGTCCGTCGGGGCGGTTTTGTTGATGGTTTCTGCCTGTCCATTGCATTCGGATATCTGGGAGTTGACTTTGTAAGTCGTATTTTCCATTTTTCGCAGAATGCTTCAATCGGTAGAGATAAATTGAGATCCATTATCCGTTACTTTCTGACGGACCCCATGTCTAGTTATGATATGTTTCCGCATCAAGTTTCTTGTGTGTCCTTGATACTTGCGTAGGATTCTGCTTCTACCCATTTGGAAAAGAAATCCGTAAGGACTAGAGGAAGCGCTTTTGTTTTGACGGGTGCATAGGTCCGGCGATGTCCATGGACCATCGCATGAAAGGATAGGGGCGAGATTGAGAGAGGATCTCCGCGGGTTGATGGATTGTTGGAGCATGCCTTTGGCATTTTTCGCACTTCCGGCTAATTCTCGCAGTCTTTACCATGGTTGGCCAAAATAACCGTGGCGTTTGATTTTAACCGCGAGAGATCTTCCGCCAGAATGATTTCCGCATAATCCAGAATGGACCTCCTTCATGATTCTTCTCGCTTCTTTCCTTCGTGCATGCCATGAGAGGACCAGAGAAACACCACTTATAAATTTCTCTCTATCGCGGACGCATCGCGTGCCGCTGGTTTTCACTTCTGAGCAGCCCATTTTTCGGGCGGTAAGGTTCCATTCACGATATAGGCTCGGATTGGTTCTAACCAAGGGCTGTCGCAGCCATACTCGGTCGGGTTCACATCCGCTTCCGGCTGATCCTTGACTTCTTCCGCATCTTCAATCTCGTCCCGGATTAGATTGACGACCACTGGTGGTCCGATGCTCGGATGCTCGATGAATTCGACCGGGATTACTCTTTGGAGCCCTGGATCTGAGCTTGAGGCGAGGGCAGCCAAGGCGTCGGCCTGGGCGTTTTCCGAGCGAGGAATTCTGGTCAGGGCGAACTGGTCGAAATTTCGAGCCAGTTCTTGGACGAGTTTCAGATATGCGTCCATCCTTTCGTCTCTTGCCTCATATTCTCCGCTGTATTGATTGGCGACTAACGAGAATCGCAGTGTTGAATATTACGGATTTTTAACCCATGGGCCAGCCGCAAGCCTGCGATGAGTGCTTCGTATTCTGCCTCATTGTTTGAAGCATGAAAAGCCAATCGGAAAGACTGTTCTAGGATTTCCCCGTTAGGAGAGGTGAGCCGTATTCCGATTCCGGATCCTTGTTTGGATGAAGATCCGTCGACGTGGAGGACCCAAGTTGAGTTTGGTTCCTCGTTAGTCATGTTTCTAGTGGGTAACTCTACCAAGAAATCCTGAAGTACTTGGGACTTTGCACACGCCCTGGCGATATTCGACGTCATACTCACTCAGTTCGATTGCCCATTTTGCGAGCCTACGGATTGACTTGGACTATGCAGGATTATCCGCGAAGGAACGTGGTGAGAACCACTATAGTGTGAGACTGGAAGTATGGTCTTAGTTTTCTTGCGAGGTTATGACAGCGAATGCTAATTTTTCCATTAGAGGGTATCGAAGCTCGCATCCAGTAACGTCTTGCTACGTAAAGATTGGTTTTGTTCGCCGCGTTCTCTCGTGATCAAGACACCACTGACCGCTATGAAACTGCGATATAGAGGAAAAGAGGTTCACCTTCCACCGGTTTTGCGAGGACTGGTGGAGTGGCCAGGTAATGTTTCAATTGTTGGAAAGCTTTCTCACATTGCTCGGACCATTCGAACTTCTTGTTTCCCTTCAATGTCTCGTAAAACGGTAGGCACTTATCCGTGGGCGTGAGATGAAACGGTTCAAAGCGCGACTCTTCGGTTAGCCTCGGACTTCGCTTGGTTCTCGGGGAGGCCATTTCTATCGATCGTCGATTTGTTTAGGGTTGGCCTCGATTCCGCGATACGTTACGAGGTATCCGAGGAATTCTCCGGCCACCGCGAATCTACATTTTGCCGAGTTGAGTTTCATGTTATGCTGGTTGAGTCGTGCTAAACATTCCTCTAGGTGGGCTATATGATCGGTTCGCTAAGAGATTTTACGAGCATATCATCGATGTATACTTCCATAGTTTTTCCGAAGTTGTTCGCAAACATTTTGTTGACGAAGTCGCTGATATGTTGCACCTGCGTTTTAAGACCGGAAGGCATTACCTTGTAGCAATACGTTCAGCGGTCAGTGATGAGCGCAGTTTTTGTGATCGTCGGGATTCATCATGATCTGATTGTATCCGAAAAAGCGCCCATGAATGACGAAGCTTGTTTCCCGCGGTTGCTTCGACCAGTCGGTCAATGTGTGGGGCGAAGCAATCCTTTGACAGGCCTTATTCAGATCCGTGAAATCGACACGACTTCGCCATTTGCCATTTTTCTTTTACCACGGCGGGGTTGGCAAGCCAGTCCGGATACCTGACTTCGTTATCGATCCTACTTTGAGAGTCTTCGACTTCCTCATTGACTGCGGTGGCACGCCAGGTCCCAACTTTCGTCTCTTTTGTTTTACGGGTTTGTGAGTTGGAGTGCGATGTTAAGTTCGTGACATGTTACGCTAATGTCGATTCCCGGCATATCCTCCGCAGCCCACGCGAACGTACTGAGGTTCTTTTTGAGGCACGCGATGAGCTCTGCTTTCATTGGTTCGCGGAGGTTAGCTCCGATCTCGACACACCGTTCGGGAAAGAATCGTCGAGACAGATTGAGACCACCGGTTCGCAGGTTGGTTCACGCCTTCCAGGGCCTCAGCTCTTTGGGACTGCCAGAAGGTTTCCGGCGAGTTGTGAATCGTTTGCTTTTCGAGAGGTTCGATTTGAGTTTTCCGCTTTAGTTCGGTAGCGAGGTAGATCTGCGCTGCTCCGTGACTACCATGTATTGTCTCGACTCGAAGGCGTTGGGAACTTGAGGCATAGGTGGAATGTTGATGGGATCGCTCTCATGGAGTTTAGCCAGGGAGTTCCAACTATCGCATTGTAGGATGCTGGACCATTGATCACCAGGAATTCCGTGTTTTTGGCGACGCTCCCGGCTTTGACTAGGAGGTTAGTTGAGCCGAGGGTCATAATTTCTCGAGAGTCCGAATACTGGGCTGGGGTCATCCGTAAGGATGCTTAGGTCGACGCCCATCCTCGAGGGTGCTTTTGTAGATAATATTGGCGAGCATCCGTGTCGACCAATACCCTTGCTACGCCAATGTTCTGGATCGTGAGTTCTATTACGAGGAGATCGTTGTGAGGTTTGACCGTGCGGGCGTTGCTTGATCCTCGAAGATCGATGTTGCGGGCTGACGAAGAAGTCATACTGAACTTTGATCGATCGGTGGTTTTCAAGTTAGAGAATCCGCCCTCCTTCTAGCCAAACTGTGGGAACCGAAATTCACACCGCCGGCTGATAAATAAGATTGCGGAGGAAAGCCAAGTAAACCCGACTTTCCTTGAAGGTCCGATTCTCTGCGTGGCACGAAATCGATAGAGTTCAATAGATAAAAATAAGAGTTTGAAATATTTGCCGAAGGCGTTTTATTAGATGAAAGAGACGAGTACAAGGATTCTCCGAAGACGAGAGATTTGCGATTAAAGAAAATATAGAGTCAAGCAGCCAAACGCCCTAAGCCTTGCTCCGCTAGTCTAACCACCTAAACCCTAGTTTTCTAAGCTAGCGGGATGCTCTAAGTCTAATTCGGATTTTGGGATGCCTTTCTCTTACGCTCTTGCTCTCCTTATATACCCACTTCTAGGTCGGTTTGCCTTAGGGTGATGGGCCTCGCCTTTGGGCCCAAGCTTATCTCTTCGGAAATGTTCCATTTTTAAATCGGTCTTCGTAATTATTTCCGAGTTTTCCGCTATCTTTCGATGACTTGATGTTTATCCGATGTTTGAAATCGGATAAACCGCCATAGCCTGATTGGACCAAACTCACGAGGGCTGATCGAACAAGCTAAGGTGGGATTGAACCGGCACGATAGGACCGAGACAGGGCGACGGACCGGCGGCGAGCCGACCAGCGGCGGGTGCCGCCGGCGCCAGGCGAGTGCCGCCGGCGCCAGGCCAGCCAGCGTCCAGCGTGCCGCCGGCGCCAGGCGAGTGCCGCCGGCGCCAGGCCAGCCAGCGTCCAGCGTGCCGCCGGCGCCAGGCCAGCCAGCGTCCAGCGTGCCGCCGGCGCCAGGCGAGTGCCGCCGGCGCCAGGCGGCCAGCGTCTGCGATGCCGCCGGCGCCAGGCCAGCCAGCGTCCAGCGTGCCGCCGGCGCCAGGCGAATGCCGCCGGCGCCAGGCGAGGTGCCGCCGGCGCCAGGCGAATGCCGCCGGCGCCAGGCGAATGCCGCCGGCGCCAGGCCAGCCAGCGTCCAGCGTGCCGCCGGCGCCAGGCCAGCCAGCGTCCAGCGTGCCGCCGGCGCCAGGCGAATGCCGCCGGCGCCAGGCCAGCCCGCGTCCCGCGTGCCGCCGGCGCCAGGCCGGGTGCCGCCGGCGCCAGGCCAGCCCGCGTCCCGCGTGCCGCCGGCGCCAGGCCGGGGTGCCGCCGGCGCCAGGCCAGCCCGCGTCCCGCGTGCCGCCGGCGCCAGGCCGTCTTGCCGTCTGTGGGTTTTTTCGTTGTTCGATCTTTCCCTCGATGCGTGTCGGAAATCTTTTGAGTTTCGGGAAGGTCCTTAGCAGTAGATTTCGAGATAACCGTTTTTTACCCCAACACTGATCACTGGAAATAAATGCTTTCTTTCTCCACATTATCAGCCTCCCTACAAGTACTATAGTAATCGGCGTAAAAAACGCACAGAATTCTCAGCTTGTATAATATTCCCTGAACAACATTTTGTAGAATATCATGGGGGAGTATAGGGTTTGCGAGCCATTGATATGTTCCTGCAGAGACAAAACACATATCAGTTATGACCAAACCAAACCACCACATCCCCCTTTTGACCTTATATTTACTAGATAAGTCCCTTCTAAGTGTTAAACCTTCAACAAGCCGGTTGTATTCAGCTTGCACTCTTCCTTCATCTGTACCCTTCAACCTTCTTACCATTACACAATTATACACTATATGATCACTAAACAATACACTTTGTGTTTTTCATGGGGAATTATAGATGTATATGATTGTTGATGAATGTTCATGGGCTGACTTGATGATGCCTCGTTTGTCTTGGGCTTTATTTCTTGAAATCCCAGTTTGCTCTTGCCTTTGTTGCAAATTTTGCCACTTTGCAAAGGAGCGTTAATACCCCTCAAAAACAAGGTGTGGAAGGCACGGTAATGCCAAGTTTGAATTGTCTTCAAAATAGATCAAATGGCAAGAATTTAGTAAATATATCATCAAGATGTTTGATGCGACGAAACATGCTTGACGACCAGCAAACCTTTCTTAGATGTAATGTTAATTTGTCTCAATATATTTCGTGCCTTTATGGAAATCTGAGTTTGCTGTCAGATAGACAATGGAGAGGTTGTCTCCATAGAGTTTATGTGTAACTACCCAATGTTCGTAGCAATATATTGGTCCATGTAAGCTCAGATGATGTTTCAGACAAAGAACGAAACTCAGCCTCAGTTGAACTCTTCAATACTATGATTGCTTCTTTGAAGACCAAAAGATAAGTCAGAAGATTTTGGCATAGATACATGCAGAAGCCACTCGTGGATCGTCAGGTGGTTAGACAACCTACCCAATAACTATTACTGGAAGCGGTACGGCTGCAGTCCATAGCTTTGAAAATAATGATTTGAATCGATATTGTCCCTGTTATATACCACATCCTCTTCAAATATGTGAAATCTGAACAGGAAGGAGCATGCATTTTCTAGCATATATACGTAGTTACCTCCAAATTAAATGTCTAGACTGGTCAGAGTGAGATACTGGAGCTTCCCAATGAGACTTACCAAAAATAGGTTGGATCAAAAAATGTCTTGTTTTGATCCAGGACCTTTTTTAATTGCAGAGGCATATGAGTTCCTATTAGTGCACAATTTTCCATCCCTGAAACTGTTAACAAATCTATAGCATACTTTTCTTGACATAGGAACAAGCAAGTATCATAAAAATGTTCATGTATGCTGATATACCATGGATTTTACCAGTTTTTATCCATGGTATAACCTTTTTAGAGTCTATTTATTATGTTTTGGAGTCTTTTTAAAGTCTTTTCAGGTCCATGTATGTATTGGAGCAATGTAGAGATTATGGAGCATTTTTGAGCTAAAGATTGGAGAAACTCATAGCTGTTCAAGAAACCAGCCAGAGTCGATATTCAGATGGAGTGTCGATCAACACTGACCCTTTAGTGTCGCTCGACAGTGATGTGAGAAGACGGGGCGACTTGTTTGTGGCCAACTTGAAGCATAAAGATCCACATACTACAAAGATTACCCATGGCCGACTTTAACTTAATATTTATGTGCTCTGCCATTGTTTTAGGCAACACACGCGCTTTTACTTTCTATTATTCACAGCATAGAGTTCTAGGGTTTTTTAGATTGGAGAGAAGATCCAAGACTCCTTCAGAGCTTTGTATTGGAACTCCACTGATTTCTTACTCTATTATGTGCATTCTATTCAGAATATTGCTACTATTTGCTTTACTATGTCTGAGTAGCCTTTCTTGCTGGATTTAGGGTTTTATTTGGATTTTGATGGATTAGCCAAAACTATAGAATTTCTAGGGTGAATACATAGATTTCCTTCATCAGGTTGTTTTTAATGATTGTGTTCTAGAGTAGCTAACTAGAACCCAAAAGTTAGGATTGTAGACAACTATGACAGTAGGTTCTCTTCCAGAATTAATTCTGTTGAGCTATGTTGCTAGATAGATGCGACGACTGGTTTAGTTAACTTAGTGAACAATATCGATCAGCTCCATAACGCTTGCCTAAGGAAGTTTCGATCGACACTCATACCATAATATCGATCGACAATCGATCCTGCGGTTTTGAGAAGCAAAACACACTGTTTTGAGGAGGGCGAAAAAACGGCGATTTGGCGATCGATACTGCGAAGATGGATACGGCGGTTTTGCCGGGATTACCCAGATCTCCAACGGGGATTAAAGCTAATCAAGAGATAAGGAGTGAGTTCGTTGGTCCAGGAAAGTTGCCAGAAGGATCTTGTTTGAAAGTTCGAGAAGAAAACTTGAAATCGAGAAGCATGGAGCAGATGGTTGGGGTCACAGAAGAAGGAAAGGAAGAAGAGGGGTTGGGTAATAAATCGGAGGAAGGTTCTGGCATGGCTGAGGGAAACAAAACGGGTAAACAAGGTTTGGAGAATTTAGCGAGGAGGTTTGAATCTAGATGATCATGGGTTGAGGTAGCGCAAGAGAAGAAGGCGTTAAAAAAGTATGATCTCGATATCACATAGAAGGAGGGTGAGAAGGTTGTCGAAGTTCCGGATGATGTCATCGACAAAGCAAACCTCTTATGGGAGGACTATTTGATTGAGAAGTTCCTAGATACTGCTCCACACATAGCAAGAGTTCATGCTATTGTGAATAAGATATGGACTCAGGGTGAGCACAAGTAGATTGATGTTCAAATAGTTGATGATACTATGATGAAGTTTAAGGTTTTTAACCCAATGATGCGAACTAGAATCCTAAGGAGAGGCATGTGGAATAAAGGGAACATACTCTTGGTTGTGACAAAATGGACACCATATGAGTTGAAGGAAAAGCCTGAAATTAAGTCGATTCCAATGTGGGTTCATCTCAAGAACGTGCCGATGAACATGTTTTCTTGGCAGGGATTAAGTTTCATCACAAGTGTTGCTGGTCTCCCAGTCAGGTTGCATCCAGAGACAGCTTCCTGTTCGAACTTCAAGCTAGCAAAGGTCTTCGTGAACGTTGATCTTTCAAAGGAACTTCCTGATCGAATAAACTTCACTAAGAATGGTAAATCATCCTTGGTAGAGTTTATTTACCCGTGGTTGCCTCTTCGATGTCGTACGTGTGGAAAATGGGGGCATATTGCTAAAGTTTGTGTAATGAACAAAAAGGAAAGAACAGAGAAATCTGTGCAACATATAATAGATGAAGAAGCGGTAAGGAAGGATATAATAATGGAAGAAAGCGAAGAAACTGGGAAGAATAATGAAGAGAGTAAGGAAGATGTTGTGATGAAGAATGATGAGAAAAAAGAGGAAAATGTTGAATCAGGAAAGAAGGTATCAGAAGCAAAGAAGGTAGTTGAAGTTGAAGAGGGAGAAATGGTTGATGATTGGTCAGAGGTAACACCCGAGAGAACTAGTAGAAACTCTAATAATTTGGAGTATGGTCAGGTGAAAATCTTAACTCCCTCTAGGTTCTCAAAACTTCTTGAAGTGGATGAGAAAGGTGATAGGATAAATCCTATAAAAATTGAAGAAGAGATAGTTGAGAAGAGTAAGGAAGGAAAGAAGGAAGAGAAAAATGAAATACAAAGTCTGGATGAGAGAAGCGATACTAGAGATAAGAAGGAAGTCAGTAAAGCTGAAGAAAGTCAGAATCAGGGTATTGCTGGAATATAGAATACCTTAGAACACTGGCCTGGTTTAGCAACTGCAACAAGAATCCGGCCTTCCCTTCCGAGAAGATCAAAAGTGCTTCACAAAGTAATTCCAGAGAATCCCGGGAACTTGGGAAAAAGAAGTAACAAATATCTTTCTCAATGAGAGGTTTTTTCTGGAATGTGAGAGGATTCAATCAATTATCAAAGCATACAGTAGTAAGTCAATGGATTCAGAATAAGGGTTTTGGAAACAAGGGTCAAAGAAAGTAAGTCTGCTGGTATTGTGGCTTCAGTCTTCAATGGTTGGTCGTTTATAAACAACTACGAGTTCAGCAGGAAGGGTAGAATCTGGGTGCTTTGGAGTTCTCAAGTCAGAATAACTCCGGTTTACAAGCCTGATCAGATAATTACAGTGTGGTTCTATTGGAAGGTGAAGAGGATGAATTTTTCTGCTCTTTTGTTTATGCAGAAAATATAGCAGAAAGAAGAAAAGAGTTATGGAGAGATATTAAAGCTCATCAAGATGCTAGGATGTTCAGAAATAAAGAGTGGGTAATTATGGGAGATTTTAATGAGGTTTTGGAGGGGGAAGAACATTCAAGTCATCAGGACTCTGGGTTAGTTACATCAGGAATGCGAGATTTTGAAGATGTTATTCAATACTGCAGGTTATTGGATATGAGTTATTAGGGTCCAAAGTTCACCTAGTGCAATAAAAGAGGTGAGGGCACAATTAGTAAGAAGTTAGATCGTATATTGGTAAATGAAACTTGGCTAAATAAGCGCACGCGGACTTATGGAGTGTTTGAAGCAGGGGGGATATCTGATCATCTGAAAGGGAGATTTCACCTGAATGTTGAGGAGGATGCTGGTAAACGCAGACCATTCAAACTTACAAATGTGGTTACAGAGTCAGACGAGTTCATGGAGGTTGTGGCTAATTATTGGAAAGATACTCAACCACTCTTTCAATCTACTTTGGCGCTCTATAGATTTTCAAAGTATCTGAAAGGATTGAAACCTCACATTAGATCTCTGAGCAAGAATAAATTGGGAGGACTCACAAGGAAAGTTAGCGTTTAGTGATCTTTGTGAGAAGCAAGAGAGACTGATAGAGGCTCCCACCTGTGCGAATGTTCTTGCAGAGCAAGAAGCTGCTGCAAGATGGCAACGAATCTCGGATATAGAGGAGAAGGTGTTGAAGCAAAGATCGAAGTTACACTGGCTAGAAGTGGGAGATAAAAATAATAAGGCATTCTACAATGCAGCAAAAGTGAGAGAAACCAGGAATGCTATCCGAGAGATAAAATGCCCTGATGGTAGTATTAAGACTTCACAAGAAGATATAAAGAAAGAAGCAGAAAGATTCTTTAACGAGTTTCTTACACTTGAGCCGGCAGATATAGAAGTCAAAACTGTAGAGGAGCTTCAAGATATACTTCCTTTTCGATGTAGTGAGGAAGAAAGAGCAAAGCTTATCAAAACAGTTACAAAAGAGAAAATAAAAGAAGTGGTTTTCAAGATGCCGAGCAACAAATCTCCTGGGCCAGATGGTTATACAACTGAATTTTTCAAAACTTCTTGGAGTATCATTGGAAAGGATCTCACAGCAGCTGTACAGTCATTTTTCAGCAGAGGGTTTCTTCCAAAAGGGCTGAATTCTACTATATTGGATTTTATTCCTAAGAAAGAAAGCCAAGAGATGAGAGATTACAGGCGATTTCCTGCTGCAGCGTCTTGTATAAAGTCATCTCAAAGCTCATAGCCAACAGATTCAAAGGTGCGCTTCCGCAGTGTATTTCTTACAATCAATCGGCTTTCGTGAAGGACAGGCTTCTTGTGGAAAATTTATTATTGGCAACAGAGATAGTCAAGGATTATCATAGGGAGGATGTGTCCCCTCGTTGTGCAATGAAAATTGATCTTGCAAAAGCCTTTGATTCTGTACATTGGCCATTCCTATTGAATACATTGAATGCTTTGAATATGCCTGAGAAATTCATTCATTGGATTGAGCTGTGTGTTTGTACGGCTTCCTTCTCAGTACAAGTGAACGGAGAACTTGCAGGGTTTTTTCGAAGCAAGAGAGGGTTGAGACAGGGATGTGCATTATCTCCTTACTTATTCCTAATCTGCATTAATGTATTCTCTTGTATGCTTGACAAGGCAGTGGAAAGGAGGCTAGTTGGCTATCATCCTAGGTGTAAGAACATCTTGTTGTCACATCTGTGTTTTCCGGACGATCTACTGGTTTTCACTGATGGTACCAAGCGATCAATAGAGGGCATTCTCAAGGTCTTCACTGGATTCGCAGGCATGTCTGGGCTTTGAATTAGTTTGGAGAAATCCACATTATACACAGCGGGCATACAAGAGAGTGTAGAGGAAGATATTCTAAGCACATTTCCTTTCTCATCAGAGGAATTATCGGTACGCTACTTAGGTCTGCCTCTCCTAATAAAGCGTATGACTGTAAGTGATTATTTGCTTGTAGAAAAAGTCAGAAAGCGAATGAGTTCCTGGACAGGGAGATTTTTGTCGCATGCTGGTCGTTTGCAGCTCATCAACTCAGTGATAACAAGCTTAGCAAAATTCTGGATGGCAGCCTTTAGATTACCAGGAAGTTGCCTAAAAGATATTGAGAGGCTTTGCTCGGCGTTTTTATGGTCAGGTCCGATCTCAAGAAAACCAAAGCGAAAGTCAGTTGGAAAGATGTCTGTTATCCGGAAAATGAGGGTGGATTGGGGCTGAGACGTTAAAGGAAATAAACAGAGTGTATGGGTTAAAGCTTATCTGGAGATTGATGACAGAATCATCACTATGGGTTCGCTGGATACAGTGCTATCTGATCCGAAAAATTCTTTCTGGTCGATCAAGGAAAACACTAGTGCTGGATCCTGGGTGTGGAGAAAGTTACTTAAACTAAGGGGAATTGCAAAACAATTTCTCAGGAAGAAGTCAGAAATGGGAATAGCACATCCTTTTGGTATGATAGATGGTCTTGATTTGCTTCGCTTAAAGAGATGTCGGGGAAAGAGGTCCTCTTGATTTAGGCATTCCTGATTGTTACTTGTCGCAGAGGCAAAGAAGGGTAGAAGAAGAAGGAATCACATAGTAGAAATACTTCCTTTCGATGTAGTGAGGAAGAAAGAGCAAAGCTTATCAAAACAGTTACAAAGAGAAAATAAAAGAAGTGGTTTTCAAGATGCCGAGCAACAAATCTCTGGGCCAGATGGTTATACAACTGAATTTTTCAAAACTTCTTGGAGTATCATTGGAAAGGATCTCACAGCAGCTGTACAGTCATTTTTCAGCAGAGGGTTTCTTCCAAAAGGGCTGAATTCTACTATATTGGATTTTATTCCTAAGAAAGAAAGCGCTCAAGAGATGAGAGATTACAGGCCGATTTCCTGCTGCAACGTCTTGTATAAAGTCATCTCAAAGCTCATAGCCAACAGATTCAAAGGTGCGCTTCCGCAGTGTATTTCTTACAATCAATCGGCTTTCGTGAAGGACAGGCTTCTTGTGGAAAATTTATTATTGGCAACAGAGATAGTCAAGGATTATCATAGGGAGGATGTGTCCCCTCGTTGTGCAATGAAAATTGATCTTGCAAAAGCCTTTGATTCTGTACATTGGCCATTCCTATTGAATACATTGAATGCTTTGAATATGCCTGAGAAATTCATTCATTGGATTGAGCTGTGTGTTTGTACGGCTTCCTTCTCAGTACAAGTGAACGGAGAACTTGCAGGGTTTTTTCGAAGCAAGAGAGGGTTGAGACAGGGATGTGCATTATCTCCTTACTTATTCCTAATCTGCATTAATGTATTCTCTTGTATGCTTGACAAGGCAGTGGAAAGGAGGCTAGTTGGCTATCATCCTAGGTGTAAGAACATCTTGTTGTCACATCTGTGTTTTCCGGACGATCTACTGGTTTTCACTGATGGTACCAAGCGATCAATAGAGGGCATTCTCAAGGTCTTCACTGGATTCGCAGGCATGTCTGGGCTTTGAATTAGTTTGGAGAAATCCACATTATACACAGCGGGCATACAAGAGAGTGTAGAGGAAGATATTCTAAGCACATTTCCTTTCTCATCAGAGGAATTATCGGTACGCTACTTAGGTCTGCCTCTCCTAATAAAGCGTATGACTGTAAGTGATTATTTGCCGCTTGTAGAAAAAGTCAGAAAGCGA
Organism: Brassica carinata; assembly: GCA_016771965.1. Classification (NCBI taxonomy): domain Eukaryota; kingdom Viridiplantae; phylum Streptophyta; class Magnoliopsida; order Brassicales; family Brassicaceae; genus Brassica; species Brassica carinata. The sequence goes on along the minus strand of CM028693.1, from coordinate 48,407,846 downwards.
ATGAGTTCCTGGACAGGGAGATTTTTGTCGCATGCTGGTCGTTTGCAGCTCATCAACTCAGTGATAACAAGCTTAGCAAAATTCTGGATGGCAGCCTTTAGATTACCAGGAAGTTGCCTAAAAGATATTGAGAGGCTTTGCTCGGCGTTTTTATGGTCAGGTCCGGATCTCAAGAAAACCAAAGCGAAAGTCAGTTGGAAAGATGTCTGTTATCCGGAAAATGAGGGTGGATTGGGGCTGAGACCGTTAAAGGAAATAAACAGAGTGTATGGGTTAAAGCTTATCTGGAGATTGATGACAGAATCATCACTATGGGTTCGCTGGATACAGTGCTATCTGATCCGGAAAAATTCTTTCTGGTCGATCAAGGAAAACACTAGTGCTGGATCCTGGGTGTGGAGAAAGTTACTTAAACTAAGGGGAATTGCAAAACAATTTCTCAGGAAAGAAGTCAGAAATGGGAATAGCACATCCTTTTGGTATGATAGATGGTCTTGATTTGCTTCGCTTAAAGAGATGTCGGGGGAAAGAGGTCCTCTTGATTTAGGCATTCCTGATTGTTACTCTGTCGCAGAGGCAAAGAAGGGTAGAAGAAGAAGGAATCACATAGTAGAAATACTAAATCAAATAGAGGAGGAGATAAGTAAACTTGAGAATCATCAAGATGAGGATATTGTATTATGGAAGAATGCTGAAGGAAAGTTTCTGCCTAAATTCTCAACAAGGAACACATGGGACCAAGTTCGTGATATCCGACCTGTTTGAGAGTGGAATAAAGGAGTTTGGTTTCCTCAGTCAACTCCCAAGTACTCATTCATGATGTGGATTGCTCTTAAAGGCAGGCTGCAGACGACTGATAGAATGCAGCAATGGAACAACTCTATAAACACAACCTGTGTTTTATGCAATGATATGCCAGAGTCTTGTGCTCATCTATTTTTTGGATGTAGATACTCAGGGAAGATATGGAGAAGTTTGGTGGAAGGGTTGATGCGAGACAGGTTTACTATAGATCGGAGTGACTTAATTAAGATTGTCTCAAAACCATGGTTGACACCCATAAAGACCTTTGTGCTCAGATACACATTACAAGCCACAATCCACACCATATGGTGGGAGAGAAATGCTCGCAGACATGGAGAGAAGCCTAAAGATCCAACTGGTCTGATACAGTTTTATAGACAAAAATATAAGATTGAAGTTACTTGCAGTCAAAGGAAAGGGGAAACATTTTGAAGAAGGGCTGGTAACTTGGTTTGAAGCAAAGGCATCTATATGATGCAGGGAATAGGTTGATTCTATTTTGGAGCTTTTGGTGATTCTATAATTATTCCAATAGGAAAAAATGATGCACTTCTTGATGTAAAAAGGTTTTGACCGAATAAATTGTACATTCATTCAAAAAAAAAAAGACAATCGATCCGTGTTTAAATGCGAGAGCTGGAACATGTTAATTAGATCTCTAAGTACTACAACTGAACCTCTTATTTGAGAGAGTAAAGTTTTACATAGGGTAATTTAAGTGGTATCATATGCCTAGAAAGTAACACAGTTTGCCAAGGTCTTTCAGGCGAAACTAAGTGTTCAGTACGTACTTAAAGAGAAGCTTGTCAATCTGAGTTGTCTCCAGTAATTGTCATATCATCTGCATATAAGAGCAACATGAATACGTAATTTTGTGAGAGTATATGAATAAAGAAGGATAATCCTAAACATTACAAGTAAATTCAAATTCCAATAAAAAAATTACTAAATTTACTGAACCATACCCATGCTGATCGTTTTAAACCATAAAGAGACTTGTGTACAAGACACACCTGATCCGGTGTTGACTTGTGAAAAAAACTCGCAGGCTGGTTCATATAAACAATTTCTTTCAAATCTCCATGAAGAAAGGCGTTTTGACATCCATTTGTTTGATCTCCCACTTCATCACAAAGGCCAGATGAAAAACAATTCAAACTGTTGTTGTCCTTACAACTAGACTATGTCTTGAGATAGTCAATCCCTTCCTCTTGGTTGTTACCTTATGCTACTACTCGGGCTTTGAGTTTATCCAAAGTCTCATCGTTTAAATTTGTTCTATAAATCCACCTGCAGTCAAGAACATGCATATTAGAAGTCCTTGAAACTAAGGACCAGATATTTGTCTCATCACAGTTAGACATTTTCTCTCTCATAACATTTGTCCAATGTTTATCCTTGAGAGCTGTAGCTACTGTTTTGGGCTTTGGATAAGAGTTCCATGAGTAAGGAGAGCATATTTGGGATTCAGTTTCCTAATGCCTGCTTTATAACAAGTGAGCATCAGATGTGAGGAAGGAAATGAAACAAGCTGAGATATTTCTGGTGCCTTGACTGATGACCTGCTTTGTTGTTTTTTCCTAAATAGAAACACCATCATAGTCAAATTTAAGAGAACATGGATAATTAGAGCTAAGCTTAGATACATACAACAAAGATTTAGTAACGTCAAGGCTGACCAAAACCTCTTTGAGAGGAAGAGTACCTGAGGTTGAGGGAACGTCGACTGAACCAATATGTGTTATTGGCACAAGGTTGTCATATCCAACCAACACCTATGTAAATTTGAGACTGTGAGAGATGACGGGATAGCTCGTGAGATGTGATGTACCTCCTGAATCAGTAAACCACTCAGCCCCTGATTGATCTGTGACATCTGTGATTCTCATTGCAGCCAAAGAAGAGGGAAGCTCATCGTCTTGGTATGAGTTCTTAAGCATATGCCAGCAGCACAAGGCAGTGTGTCCAAAGCAATCACATATTTGACATGATGGTTTGTTCTTTGAATAAGATAAAGTAGATGAACTCGACAAGGAGAACTGTCGATGAAATCATCTTCCTCTTGTTGAGAAAGAACCTCGGCTTCTGTTTCAACCAAATCTTTGTTAGACGACCTCGACCAATTTTACTATAGTAACCAGAGTTACCAGTTGAAGAGACATTGAAAACCAAGTGAGGTGTCACATCTTAACTAGAAGTATAGCTTTGAAGCCTTGAATAATAACTGGTTAAAGCAATATCATCAAGTTAAGGTTGGAATAGAGATCCACTGAACCTTCAATACTCGTTTTAATAGGCTCATATTCTCTTTCTAATCCACGAAGAGTAGAGAAGATTTACATATGCTGATTCAAAGGACTACTAATTGAAGCAAGTTGATCCCTTACAGTTTTTATCTCTCTGACGTAGTCAGACATGGGTCTCTCGAGTTTGGCAATGGTCTGAATCTTGTGCTAAATCTCGAATAGCCTAGCCTAAGAGGGTCTATTGAAATGATTCGCTAGTGTCATCCAGATCTATTGAGCACCGTGCAATGAATAACCACACTCTGTATTTCTTTAGAGAGAAAGAACCAAGAAGCCACGACTAAATAACTTGATATGTTTGAAACCAGATCAGAAAGTTAGGGTTTTGAACCGGTGTTGAGGTGCCATTTATGCGTGGAACACTGAGAGTAGGTGCAGGCTGACCAATGCTCCATTAACGAACCCAAGAAAATTTTGTCCATTAAGAAAGCTTCAAATTGCCTCTTCCATATGATGTAGTTCTGCTCCGTGAATTTGACGGTAATAGAGTTTACTGTATTGATGAAAGGAGGCATAATAACATCCAAGGAAATGACGTTACTCTGATACCATGAAAGTAAAGCTAAAGCTTGAGCTTTAGAAGGAAGGTAAAAGTTTTGTTTATTAATTTTTTGCTTAAGGGTTTACAAGATGTATATATATATATTTGGTGAAGTTTAAACCCTACCTAGACATTGATGTGACAGCATCTCAGCCATCTTCTTCATCAAGGGATAAAGAAGCGATTCAACAGTTTGAGGTCACTACAGCGGGTCGTACAAGCCATCGTTACTCTGCTTTTGTCATTTGCATTGGAGCTGTTGATGACCATTGAAGAGTGCTCATGGGCTAATTTGATGATGCCTCTTTGTTTTGGACTTTGTTTCTTAAAGGTTCATTTTACTCTTGCTTTTGTCACAAACTGTGCCGTTTTGTAGAGGTGCATTAATATTTTAGTCTAGGGTATGCTTCAGTTAAACCATGTAGTTGTATTATTTTGGATATATAATCATAAACAAAGTAGACAGTTATGTCGTCAAGCTTGAAGTTTATCTTCTTCTTTTTTTCGTGATACACGAAAATTTTAAATTATAACACAAATAGTAGCAAATCGATGAGAGATGGGGTGTCACCTGACACCCTTAGATCTCCATAAATTTTGTACCGTTTACAGGACCATGGAAATTTCAGTAGCTGTGTTAGTTAAGTATTCCTTTTGGCCTCTTAAACCGAATTCAATCATCGTTAGTAACATTTTTATTTATTTTTCCTTTTTAAATTCGTTGTTTTGACCCAGATAATATACATTATAGGTCCACTACAAGCCACAAGAATTTATAAACCAAGAAGAATAATTTATAAAAAAGTAGAATCTAATAACTCGAAATTAAAAAGGTATTTAAGAATACCTCTATTGAGGTCACATACTTAAATGTAATACACACACACATACATGTATGTAATTATATACTCCTCTCGTTTCAGTGCATGCTATTCGAACTGTGGTGGGCAACCACTGACCCATGAGTTTACTCACCACTGAACTGGAAGAATAGCTGCAAGAACTGGAGATTCATTAAATATATCTATCTAATATTCTATACGTACATGGTCTGAAAATGATGAAACACACTATGTCTTATAAAGTCACTTTCGCTACATTTTAACACAAAAAGGTAAATCTCATGGGCCAACAAAATCAGTGAAATCTATATCATGCCCGAAGCTCCCAACTTATTAGTTTAATTGTAACTGACAATTAACTTAACCAAAAGCATGCTTATGGAGTATAATAATCTAAGAAGAATCTACCATAACCGTTTATATCAATCCAGACAGTAAAGGAGTAGGGGCAAACAAAGAGCAAGTGATCATATGTTTCATCGGGATCTCTACATTAATAACACGACTCAGTGACTCCAAACACGAGTACGTATACCCAGTGCCGGAACTAACACTATGGCAAGGGGGTCAATTACAATTGTAAAAGTATTGTGTTTACATAATTTTTTTACATGTGTTTAAGAAAAAAATGTAAAAATATTGCAAAAAGTAACGTATTGACCTTTGTAAAATATGTTATTTACAAGATTGACCCTTCTAAAAAGTTTGGCTAACTCCACCACTGTGTATACCGGTTGATAGCCTGTTTTGGATGGCAAGCCAATGTGATGAAAGAGTCTCCGAATTGCTTGTGGAGCAATTAGGTAATTTATATTGATGCTAACTATAACCTGAAAACTCAATTACCTAAGTATTGTCCATCGGCTTTGGGTTTCATAAAGCAGAATCAACTTGTATCAATAGCCTACATCTCGTTCCAAATTTTTGAGGTATATATCAAAGAAAACATAAACCTGTTAAATTCTTCTTGAACTTTTATCATTATTCAAGTATCAATCTCCAAGTGGAATTTTTCTTTAAGTGGCCTAACTCAGTCAAATATCGAAGATGATAAAGTTGATGATCATATTTACATTCTATGCACTCTAGAGTCATATCCATACAACTTGACAATAAATCACAGATACAATGATTCCCCATGTATTATGAACCATTTTTACTGTCTACTGGAGAAAATGAGCATTTAAATACTGAGCTTATTCAAATTTGCCAAAAAGACACCAACTCCTCATTAACCTAAAAAACAACGAACTTAGGTTGACTGCACCGTTTTAGATATGAGTTAAGTTAACATTTACATTAAGCGGTGTTAATGGCAACATAAAAGAAATTGTTTTAAAATTATAATTTGTTCACCGTAAGTACCCTAACCTAATCTCTCTCTCTCTCTCTCTCTCTCTCTCTCTCTCTCTCTCTCTCTCTCTCTCTCTCTCTCTCTCTCTCTCTCTCTCTCTCTCTCTCTCTCTTCAATTCTGTTTATTGTTTAGGCTTTTAAGCTAGTGATTATACTTCACAGTTCACTAACATATAGACCTATTCGATCTTCTAACAAAGGTCAGAACTCAGAAGACATTCTTGGAGCTCTGAACGTGGAGACTAAAGGTGCCACATTCCGTCGTCGTCGCAGATATATATATATATATATATATATTTGGTGAAGTTTAAACCCTACCTAGACATTGATGTGACAGCATCTCAGCCATCTTCTTCATCAAGGGATAAAGCGATTCAACAGTTTGAGGTCACTACAGCGGGTCGTACAAGCCATCGTTACTCTGCTTTTGTCATTTGCATTGGAGCTGTTGATGACCATTGAAGAGTGCTCATGGGCTAATTTGATGATGCCTCTTTGTTTTGGACTTTGTTTCTTAAAGGTTCATTTTACTCTTGCTTTTGTCACAAACTGTGCCGTTTTGTAGAGGTGCATTAATATTTTAGTCTAGGGTATGCTTCAGTTAAACCATGTAGTTGTATTATTTTGGATATATAATCATAAACAAAGTAGACAGTTATGTCGTCAAGCTTGAAGTTTATCTTCTTCTTTTTTTCGTGATACACGAAAATTTTAAATTATAACACAAATAGTAGCAAATCGATGTAGAGAGATGGGGTGTCACCTGACACCCCTTAGATCTCCATAAATTTTGTACCGTTTACAGGACCATGGAAATTTCAGTAGCTGTGTTAGTTAAGTATTCCTTTTGGCCTCTTAAACCGAATTCAATCATCGTTAGTAACATTTTTATTTATTTTTCCTTTTTAAATTCGTTGTTTTGACCCAGATAATATACATTATAGGTCCACTACAAGCCACAAGAATTTATAAACCAAGAAGAATAATTTATAAAAAAAGTAGAATCTAATAACTCGAAATTAAAAAAGGTATTTAAGAATACCTCTATTGAGGTCACATACTTAAATGTAATACACACACACACATACATGTATGTAATTATATACTCCCTCTCGTTTCAGTGCATGCTATTCGAACTGTGGTGGGCAACCACTGACCCATGAGTTTACTCACCACTGAACTGGAAGAATAGCTGCAAGAACTGGAGATTCATTAAATATATCTATCTAATATTCTATACGTACATGGTCTGAAAATGATGAAACACACTATGTCTTATAAAGTCACTTTCGCTACATTTTAACACAAAAAGGTAAATCTCATGGGCCAACAAAATCAGTGAAATCTATATCATGCCCGAAGCTCCCAACTTATTAGTTTAATTGTAACTGACAATTAACTTAACCAAAAGCATGCTTATGGAGTATAATAATCTAAGAAGAATCTACCATAACCGTTTATATCAATCCAGACAGTAAAGGAGTAGGGGCAAACAAAGAGCAAGTGATCATATGTTTCATCGGGATCTCTACATTAATAACACGACTCAGTGACTCCAAACACGAGTACGTATACCCAGTGCCGGAACTAACACTATGGCAAGGGGGTCAATTACAATTGTAAAAGTATTGTGTTTACATAATTTTTTTACATGTGTTTAAGAAAAAAATGTAAAAATATTGCAAAAAGTAACGTATTGACCTTTGTAAAATATGTTATTTACAAGATTGACCCTTCTAAAAAGTTTGGCTAACTCCACCACTGTGTATACCGGTTGATAGCCTGTTTTGGATGGCAAGCCAATGTGATGAAAGAGTCTCCGAATTGCTTGTGGAGCAATTAGGTAATTTATATTGATGCTAACTATAACCTGAAAACTCAATTACCTAAGTATTGTCCATCGGCTTTGGGTTTCATAAAGCAGAATCAACTTGTATCAATAGCCTACATCTCGTTCCAAATTTTTTGAGGTATATATCAAAGAAAACATAAACCTGTTAAATTCTTCTTGAACTTTTATCATTATTCAAGTATCAATCTCCAAGTGGAATTTTTCTTTAAGTGGCCTAACTCAGTCAAATATCGAAGATGATAAAGTTGATGATCATATTTACATTCTATGCACTCTAGAGTCATATCCATACAACTTGACAATAAATCACAGATACAATGATTCCCCATGTATTATGAACCATTTTTACTGTCTACTGGAGAAAATGAGCATTTAAATACTGAGCTTATTCAAATTTGCCAAAAAGACACCAACTCCTCATTAACCTAAAAAACAACGAACTTAGGTTGACTGCACCGTTTTAGATATGAGTTAAGTTAACATTTACATTAAGCGGTGTTAATGGCAACATAAAAGAAATTGTTTTAATTGTTCACCGTAAGTACCCTAACCTAATCTCTCTCTCTCTCTCTCTCTCTCTCTCTCTCTCTCTCTCTCTCTCTCTCTCTCTCTCTCTCTCTCTCTCTCTCTCTCTCTCTCTCTCTCTCTCTCTCTCTCTCTCTCTCTCTTCAATTCTGTTTATTGTTTAGGCTTTTAAGCTAGTGATTATACTTCACAGTTCACTAACATATAGACCTATTCGATCTTCTAACAAAGGTCAGAACTCAGAAGACATTCTTGGAGCTCTGAACGTGGAGACTAAAGGTGCCACATTCCGTCGTCGTCGCAGATATATATATATATATATATATATTTTTTTTTTTTTCTTTTTTTTTGCTAACCGTCGCAGATATATTTAACGATGCGTTTTTAGAGAACTATCGTTTATTCAACAGAACACACGAGTACATAAATTACCGATTTGTGGGCTGGTCTATATATGGAGAGCTTTGGATCCATTGCCAAGTCTATAGGACTACATCAATCGATTTCCTTTACAGACTTGTTTTATTCATTACTAATTTTAAGCATGCATGGAAGTAACGTGCATGGATTACCAAATTGTTAACGGTCACTGCCCTTTCTGATTTAATATCTTCAGTTACCAATGCCACCACCACCACCAGCTCCTCCTCCTGCACCGCCTCCAGCTCCAACTCCTACACCAACATTTGCTCCGCCTCCTACACCACCGCCGACTCCTCCTCCACCCCCTAGACCACCGCCACCACCAGCAGCAGCTCCTCCTCCTGCACCGCCTCCTGCTCCAGCTCCTCCCCCAGCTCCAACTCCTACACCAACATTTGCTCCGCCTCCTACACCACCTCCCACTCCTCCACCACCACCACCACCACCTCCACCTCCACCTCCTCCAACACCACTGCCAGACCGCCTCCACCACCTGCAACTCCACCCCGGCACCACCACCAGCTCCTCCTCCTGCACCGCCTCCAGCTCCAACTCCTACACCAACATTTGCTCCGCCTCCTACACCACCTCCCACAGCACCACCACCTCCACCTCCTGCTCCTACACCACCGCCAACTCCACCTCCTGCTCCTACACCACCGCCAGCACCTCCACCACCACCACGGCCTCCTCCACCAACTCCACCACCCAGTCCTCCTCCACCTCCACCTCCTGCTCCTACACCACCGCCAGCTCCACCGCTACCACGTCCACCACCACGGCCCCTCCACCAACTCCACCACCAATTCCTCCTCCAGCTCCTACACCACCGCCAGCTCCACCGCTACCACGTCCACCACCACGGCCCCTCCACCAACTCCACCACCCAGTCCTCCTCCACCTCCACCTCCACCAGCACCACCACCACCACCTCCACCTCCACCACCACCTCCACCTCCACCTCCACCTCCACCTCCACCACCACCACCTCCACCTCCACCTCCTGCTCCTACACCACCGCCGACTCCTCCTCCACCCCTAGACCACCGCCACCACCAGCAGCAGCTCCTCCTCCTGCACCGCCTCCAGCTCCAACTCCTACACCAACATTTGCTCCGCCTCCTACACCACCTCCCACTCCTCCACCACCACCACCTCCACCTCCACCACCACCACGTCCACCACCACGGCCCCTCCACCAACTCCACCACCCAGTCCTCCTCCACCTCCACCAGCGCCTCCACCTCCACCACCACCACCACCTCCACCTCCACCTCCACCTCCACCTCCACCTCCACCAGCACCACCACCACCACGTCCACCACCACCATGACCACCAGCACAGCTTCCTCCACTACCACCAGTACTGCTACTTCCACCTCCACCACCAACTTCTCCGGATCCAATACCAACACCTCCACCAGCACTACCACCACCGCCTATGCCTCCTCCGACTCCAATGCCACCGCTAGCACCACCTCCTGCTCCAACACTACCTCCAGCGCCTCCACCTCCACCTCCACCAGCACCGTCTCTTTTGTTATTGTGATGTCGGTTTTTGCTATTGGCATGATTATCAACGCTAGATAATTTTCCCAACACTTGAGTCGACATCAGTAACATAAACACACACGCCACTATCCAGCCCCTTCTCAAAAGCATCCCCATAGTCTCTCTTTTCTCTCTCTCTCACTCTCTTAATAAAGTTAATATACACACACGAAACTCGCTCAATTAAAGATAGATTCCCAAACAATATAGGCTCGATCAGAACTACTGATTTGATTATACCATAGCGAGAAGCCCTATTTATAGCAAAACCTCTATCAACAGACACAAACACGCGTCCTTTAATCCGATGTTCATGATAAAGATGAAAACCCCACTCAAGACTCGTAAACGTGTCTAGAGGCTCCTTGGTCGACATGAATACGCAATATAGTCCTCTACAAGCACTAACATATTCATTAAAGCTGATAATGATGATCACCTATAGAAGTTTCATACACTATTTTGCTCTATTTATGTATCAGTGGTTTTTAGTTAGTGGAATATTATACGTGCCTCGTATCACCTCTTGCCACTACGCACTTTCATTAACCATCATGCCATTTTTAGTGTCGCTTTTTCATATTTTGGATTTTATCTCTTATTTACAACTTACAAGGTCAAAAGGATTTCTCTTAGTTATATGCATGCGTGGCACAGCATGCGTGGCACACAAGGTTTCACACCGCAAAAATTAAACTGCGTTCTTAAGAGGAAAACGTTTTAATAAATATTTCTCATTAAAAAAAACTTTATCATAAAAATTATTTCACATTATATTTTTTCTGTATGTATATGTATTGTGAAATAGATTGGATGCAACTGATTTTCTTCACTAATTCTCTCAAATAGTTGAGAGTATTTGAGATCAGAATTCTGCTTCATTTCAATCACGGTTTGTGTACTGAATATATAACTTTTTCCAAATTACAAGATACAGCAAACTCTAACGAGAACATCAGACTGAACTAAATATGTCAAATGAGGGGTTTTATTAACATGGTTCTCTAAGGCATTAATTTATTATTCATGTTAAAGGAAAAATAAATAACACATCTTGTTAAGTAAATCCACAATAGCTCTCTACTCATCCTCTTTTCTCAAGACAATTAGGGCATCTGCGTTGAGGGTTCGAAATCAATGTTCACACCATTCCAAAAAAAAAAAAATATTATAATATTTCCATTTTTATGAACTCATCCCTTGCGGGTTATTTGGGATGACCCCGTTCATCAACTGTTTGTGAGCCCCACACCATGTGGCGGCCCTTGATTGGTTCATTATTAATTAAAAAAAATCAAACAGAAAAAAAGAAAAAAAAAATCAATATAATATTTGTTGGAATCCGAACTCACTGAGTTCACTGATGCGGATGACCTTATGATTCTCAAACCCCCCGATGTAGAAGCATTAATGAACCCTTAGTCAAACCATTGGACCAAGGGGGCTTCCACAAATGATATTGTTTTAAATCACTTATTTATAAGTGAGAAAATGTAAATAATTTAGAATCAGTTATAATAATTGGTTAGACTTTGATCCGTACGTCCTTGCGGATAACCTTTCCTTTTATAAATGTATAACTTTGATATTATCGCAAATATTTTAAATAGATTATATTTACTAGATGATAATCCGGCATGCGGAAGTGAGCTTTATACTAATGTTTGTTCGGTAAATGGTTTTAACATTTTGCAACACTATAACCTTTATCGATTGTAAAATAACGAATACAAATATTGGTCTCTTAAATGTATTGTTGTTGAAGAGTTAACGTATCACAGCTCATTTTAATTATTTTACAGACTTCATATGCACAATTAAAAAAAAAATAAGTTTTGCAGCTGACACAAATCACCAAACCAGATAGGCAACATCGATTGTAAAATGAAGAAAGGAAATTAGGTTTTATGCTCTTGATTTGTTTATTATTGATTCTCCATAAGTGATTTCATTTTCTACCTCAATAAAATTGTGCTTTCGTTCTCGTTTCGGTTCCATTAATATGAGTTTTGCTTCTTTTTAACTTATTTTATGACTTCCATGAATTAAATAAGTGTCAATTTAAAAAGATGGGCATCTGTAAAAATTAGTTCCACTCCAGATACATATCTAAGACTCAAAATTTTGAACAAAATCACCGGCAAACTGTATTCAAAGGTTAGTGTTCAAATCTAATATATCAAATTGTTACAGAATATAAGTGCGACTCCAAATATAAATGCATGTCTAGTATATATTCACCATCTTGGTCTAAAAATCATCTAATTCTTGAACAACAAAACAAATTACTTATTTTATTAACTTACGCTTTTGAGGTTTAGTTACTTAAGAATATACCGATAAAAGTATTTATTAAACTATACCATTCTAGTATACGTAAAATATTGTATAAACTGTAGAACTGTTTGATTTATTAAATGACAAACCAGAAAACTTATAATAAATAGTCCAAATCTCTCATTCTTACAATTATAATAGCTAGATAGGGTATTAGGGAGAAATAAATATTCGATGAATGATCAAATATCTCATTATTTCAACAAACTCAAAATGAGGTAAATGGAATATTGTTATGATATTTAGTTAAAAGCTTTTTAGGAATAAAAATCAAAACTAAATTATTTAGTCCGAATGAAATAATATATATCTAGTGCTTCCAATATTAAAAATCACTTCGATTTAAAAAAGTGTGTTATGGGATTGTCAAGATCAAATAATAATTTGAAACCACCTATTTAAAAAATAATTTGTATACATAAAAGTATATATATTAGAGTAAGCACATATATCAAAACCAATACCTTTTGTTCATTTACAATCATGTTTTGGTAATAAATCAAAACAATCAATTTATTTATTTTATATGTTATATAATTAAACTTTAGTGAGATTGAAATGGATATATATAGTATAATTTATTCTAAATATTTATTATTAATACTTCTTACTCATATGATTTTATTAGAATATGTATATTTGCTGTGAAAAAAAATTCAAGGGAAATTGTCAAAAATACTACATCCATAGTACCACTTTTCATGTTTACACTAACCAATTACATCCACTTCTAATTAAGAGTAAAAGACATTTATAACCCTAGAATTCACTTTGACAAAAAACCATTAAGATTAACTAATCTGAACTTAAAACCTCAACTCAAAACCCTAAACATCAACTTTAATCCCAAAACCCTAAATTCTAAACCTTCAGCTCTAAACCGTAAACCCTAAAACATCAACTATAAACTCCTAAACCCTAAACCCTATATTTTTTCCGAAATTCGAACCCTAAACCCTAAAATCTAGAGTTTTAGGGTTTAGGGTTTAGAGTTTAGGGTTTAAAGTTGAAGGTTTAGGTTTTAGGGTTAAGAGTTGATGTTTTAGGGTTTAGGGTTTAGAGTTGATGTTTTAGGGTTTAGGGTTTAGAGTTGATGTTTTAGTAGGAGTTAGGGTTTAGGGTTTAGAGTTGATGTTTTAGTAGAGTTTAGTGTTTAGAGTTGATGTTTTAGGGTTTAGGGTTTAGTGTTAATGTTTAAGTAGGGTTTAGGGTTTAGTGTTGATGTTTTAGGGTTTAGAATTTAGAGTTGATGTTTTAGGGTTTAGATGTTAGGGTTTAGGGTTAGAATTTCGAAAAAATATAATTTGAAATTAGAAAAAATATTTTTTTTATTTTTTATTTTTTATTTATTTAAATATTTATATATTATATATATAAAACAAGTATATAAGAGTCTTTTGTCATTTATTAAAAAACTTTTTTTGAAAATGTCTCTTTTGTTCAAGCAAGTTACTAATGAGACTTCATATTCATGCGGTTTATGATCATTTGTAACTTGCTTGAACAAAAAACAAATAAACCATGGACCACAAAATTTTTCAATGTGAGACTTTTACCTTTTAATTTTTTTTTAACACCAAAAGCTTGTATTAAAATTAAGCATGATGGGCTAAGTCGGTTACAAGGAGAAAAACTTCGAGAGTAAACTAATAAGCTAACATAACTAAAACATAACGAAAGATGGAACCGGCTAAGGAGAGAAGAAACCGTAGAATATCTTCACTTGTAACTCTAGTTCCCGCATTTGATAGAACACACAGTATTCAAAATCATCCACGTTGATGAATCTAACCAAAGGGTTTCGACATCGGTTGAAAACCGTCTCTAAAAATGCATGTATCTCTCGATGTTGCAGTGTGACTTTTACCATTTTTAGTAATTTTAGTAGTTTAAAAAAATTCAAAATATAACATACAAGAAAAAATCTAATTTTTTTATTATATGTTTAATGTGATTGTTTAATTGTATTTAATAATATAAAATTAAAAAAAGGAGAGGATACAAAAATTATTATAAAGTATATGATTCTTAATCATTAATTGTCATATATATGTTAATCATATGAGGTAATTCCGTAGCTTTTATTTAAGGAAATAATTTATTTATGTTAATTCTGTAGCATTTAGTTTTGATAGTTAGTTTAATAAAAACTATAGTATAAATTTATATAGACCAATTTATTTATGTTAATTCTGTAGCATTTAGTTATGGATCACTTTTTGTGCAACAGTTTGCTCCCACTGGATCACTTTGTTTTCCCGGATCCCTTCCCACCAAAACACAAGCAAAACAACAAAGTCTCTCTCTCTCTCTCTCTCTCTCTCTCTCTCTCTCTCTCTCTCTCTCTCTCTCTCTCTCTCTCTCTCTCTCTCTCTCTCTCTCTTCTCTCTCTCTCTCTCTCTCTCTCTCTCTCTCTCTCTCTCTCTCTCTCTCTCTCTCTCTAGATATCTATATATATATATATCTATATATATATATATATATATCTATATATATATCTATATATATATATATATATAATATATATATATATATATATCTATATATATATCTATATATATATATATCTATATATATATATATATATATCTATATATATATATATATATATCTATATATATATATATAATATATATATAATATATATATATATCTATATATATATATATCTATATATATATATCTATATATATATATATCTATATATATATATATATATATATATCTATATATATATATATATATCTATCTCTCTCTCTCTCTCTCAGATGGGTTCTTACAGTTTCAATTCGGGGATTTAATAGACAAATTTTAATTTTAAAACGACTTCATGAAGATAAGTTTAGAAAGCCTTCCTGATAATTGTGTCTTCCTAAAATTTGGTAAGATATGTATAATATCTTTATAAAATTTAGGAATATTTCCATAAATGTATTGACATTTGTAAATGTGCATTTTGGAAGAATTTCATAAATATATATTTATGAACTAGGGTTGGCCCGCGCGAATTTGTATTGAGATGTGCTATCTTGATCTTAATCCATGGATTTTAACGAGTCCGTCTCAGGAAAAAAATTTCGACAAGCGATTGTGGTCTTGAGGTATAAGAATTGTGATTTTTATCCTAATTGTTTTATTATTTTGAAAACTTTTTTCATTTTTTAAGGAAATGAATTTCTTTTTAAAGAAATGTTTTTGAGAACCTTCATGAATTTTCATGATAACTTCATGAATTTGAGTTTAAGTAAAAACTTTCCTGAATATATTTGATATCTTCATGAAGTTAAGTTTAGAAAGCCTTCCTGATAATTATAATATCTTCCTAAAATTTGGTAATATGTTGATAAATATGTTTAATATCTTTGTAAAATTTAGGAATATTTCCATAAATGTATTTGACATTTGTAAATGTGTATTTTGGAAGAATTTCATAAATATATATTCATGATATATATTTATGAACTAGGGTCGGCCTGCGCGAATTTGTATTAAGCTGTGCTATCTTATTAATTTAAATTGTTGGTTAATTTATCTGTAAGTAATTTTATTTTTTTGGATTTTTTCTTACGGCGTAATCCTGATTGAGTTGTATGCTATCTGCGGTTGAATATATATGACTCTTTTTGATGTTCTTGCCAGCTGTAGCCTTTGCATAATTTTCAAAAAGAAACTGTCAGCTTTGGTGAGAAATTGGCAGTCCAAACATCATCCATTCGGTTGGGTTGGAAACGGTGTTCCTGTGTTGGGAATTGTGTTCTTGGTGTTAACCGGTGATACTCGGGTTTGGTAAAGTAAGCTCTATTTTTTGTTAGCAACAAATATGAGCATATATGAACTATTTCTTGCTTGGTAACTCTTAAGCATATGACTTTATGTTCTAGTCGCCGGTTTTATTGCAGAAAAGATTAGTTACCAAGTAATTTTGTTGTCAAGATTTGGAAGATCAGTTAGTAAAAATTGGTTATTTGAGAAGACCTGAAATTTTATTTGAACTAAAATAGACACTATTTGGATTTTCATTACCAAGGTACTAAAAATTTTCCATTGTTTGCAGAACTTTTAATCCTAACTTATAGCGTAAACTATATATTTACTATATATGCACATTTCTGTATACTTTTTTATTTGTCAAGGCTTACTGGAAAGAAATTTTCATTTTTAAGAAAAAAAGTTATTTGTATAGGTTAGGAAAATATATAAAACCAAACAAATGAAGATATAACTTTTCTAATATTTCATTAAATATTTTTGATAGTATTGATTTTTATTTTAAAAAGTTTGATTATATTATATGTGTAAACTGTTATATCTTTCTTCGTTTTTATCATCATTTTGGTTGAAATTGTTTGATATCCAGTCCCAAATTTCATTGTGATAAATAAAATTTATAATAAGATTTTTATTTTTTTTTTATTAAAAATAGTTTCTTTTTGATGGTATAAATCCATTGAGTTGTCAACTTTCTTTTATTTTTATTATCTTTGTCATATTATATTATATTGCGATCTTAATTTTACACATTTTTTAATTCTTGTTTCTTTGTTTTTTTGTTTTAAATATATTCCTTTCGCTTCTAAAAATCCATGTTTAAAATGAAATTTCAGAAAGATAGATTCTTTTACATTTTCAATGTATTATTTATTGATAAATTGTAAATTTCAAATAGGTATTTATTAAAAATTTATTGTTCAAAACTTTTGAGATATATTTAATTAGAAAATTTATATATTACTAATTAATATCTAATATGTTATTAATATGTATCAAAATATTAAAACTTATATCTTTTAAAAATAAAGGTTGTATATCTTTTTGAATATTTTTTTATTTTAATCTTTTTACTAATTATTACTTTTAGTTCGGTTTTTCATCAATTTCTTGTTATTTCCTTTAATTTTCTTTTGATGAAACATGAAAAGACAATATCTTAAATTTGTTTTCGTTAATTTTTATTCTAATTTGTTTATTTATTTTAGAAATTTGTAGTTTTATTCTTTTATGTATTTTGGGTTAATAATATAAAGTTCATCAAATCTAGGTGTTTTATATATTTCTGATTTTTTCTGGAAAAGATTTTTGATTATTTATTAATATTTAGTTGTGGTTTTCAAGGCAGCTACGCTATATTTACAAAGTAAATAAAAAAATCTTAAACTATCATTAAATGTTGTAATATTTTTTTTTGAACTTTAAAATGTTGTAGATTATTCAACCGTTTCTAATAGAAAATTGATCATGTTTATCAATATATTCATATTTCCACTTACAAAGAAACTGTTAGCCAAGCCTTGAATTTTACAACTGTCACGTCTTACCACTTGCGTTACAGTATAATGAAAATAATTTTTGGTGCCAAAATGTTTCAAGAAAAAAAAAAAGAAAAATAGTCCAAAACTTTTTTTGAACAACTACAGTCTAAAACTTAAACACAGAGAAATGGTTGGGAAAATAATCATTTTATTTTCCAACTTTTTGAAATCAGTAAATTTAATACCCAAGTATTACTTGTGCAAAATTATTTCAGAACTAATTATTGACTGCGTAAAATTGGTCATGAAATAGTTAACCGTTAAATATAAACGGAAAACTAAAGATTTCCGTCCAGTTTTTAATGGTTGACTATTTAAAACTCAATTTTGCGTATTCAACAATTAGTTTGAAAATAATTTTTCGTAAGTAATATTTAGATATTAAAATTGTCGATTCAAATAGTTGGAGAATAAAAAACTATATTTTTTTATTATGAGTTTCTAAATTAAAAAATCAATCAATTTCTTAAATTCAGGTTAAGAAAATTTATCACGTTGGATAAAACCAATTAGAAATATTGCTAATGCACAACATGGATTGTCTAAAGCAGAGATCCATTTACACATTTATGTTATATATAAATACTACAGAACATTTAATATTACCAGGGTTAGATATAACATTCTTGTAATTTGCGTTTGTACGATCACTAATAGATCATTGTGGATCTTTGTTTTAGATAAATATATGTCTGTGTGTGTTAGGTTTTATATGTGAAAGCTTATGGATTTGATTGATAACATGTGGTGCCATTGAATTAGTTTGAGTTAGGGGTCTAAATCATTAATAACCCGCAGTGTGGAATTTACAAGGTTATTACTTATGAAAATATTAAGTTGGAATTGTCAAGGAGTAGGTAGCAAGGAAACAATTAGTTTCTTGAGGGAAATACAGTTTAAACACAAACCTGCGTTTCTATTTTTATCGGAAACAAAACGGCAGTTTGATTTTGTTCAAAAATTTCAATTTCATTTTGGATATACACACTTACATACGGTAGAACCAATGGGTAGGAGCGGAGGTCTTGCTCTTTTTTATAATTCGACTTATAAGGTTAATATTATCTCTTCCAGTAATAGGATAATTGATGTTGAAACGGAATACGAAGGAAAGAGGATCTTTATTTCCTTTGTTTATGGAGAGCCAAATCAGGGCCAGCGAGCTCCAGTGTGGGAAAGACTGACCCGCTTGGGTATCTCTAAACGAACCTTGGTTTATTATAGGTGATTTAAATGAGATTACTGGGAATCATGAGAAAGAAGGTGGTACCTTATGCCATGCAGATACATTTCTAGATTTTAATAATATGATTTCAAATTGTGGTCTACTGGATTTCCCAAGGGAAATACTTTGTCTTGGAGGGGACGAAGAGCGGGACAAATCGTTAAATGTCGCCTAGATCGTGCTCTAGCTAATAGTGAGTGGCATGATAATTTTCCCTGCTATTATGTCGAATATTTGGGTATGGTTGGTTCGGTTCATCGACCAGTAGTCGCTGTGATTGAGAAGAAAATCATCAAGTTTCGGAATCAGTTTCGTTTTGATAAAAGGTGGATTGGGACGGAGGGACTTATGGATGCCCTTTTGAGAGGTTGGAGATTGAACATAAGAGGTCAAAACTTAAAGGTGGCGGATCGTATCCATAATTGTCGATACGAAATTTCGGTTTGGAGGAAGGAGAACCCTCCATATGGAAAGGATTTAATTAATAATTTACAAAAAGCTCTTGAAGAGGTCCAGAACGATCCTCTTAAATCTGAAGAGGAAGTTATGGAGGTATCTCGTAAGTTGAAAGAAGCCTACCGAGATGAGGAAGAGTATTGGGAACAAAAAATAGGTCTACTTGGCGTTCATGTGGAGATAGGAATACAAAATTTTTCCATGCGCTTACAAAGCAACGACGAATTCAGAATCGGATCATTGGTTTATACAATGAACAAGGTAATTGGGTTAATTCGGGATCTGAGGTGGAAAGTGTTGCTATCCAGTATTTTAAATACTTATTTCGATCATCTTCTCCCTCAGACTTTGATAGTTTTCTGGAAGAGGTGCCGCATCTGGTTACAGAGGAACAAAATGGTAGGCTAATGGCTCCGGTATCAGAGGAAGAAGTGCGTAAGGCATTATTCATGATGCATCCAGAGAAAGCTCCGGGACCGGATGGGATGACTGCCTTGTTCTATCAGCAGTCATGGTCGATTATTAAGGACGATGTGGTTGATATGGTAGATAAATTTATTACATCAGGAGATCTAGATGATCGTCTAAATTTAACAAATATTTGCCTCATTCCTAAGACGGAGAGACCAAATCGGATGACAGAACTTAGACCTATTAGTCTTTGTACAGTCGGGTATAAAATAATTTTGAAGGTTCTATGCCAGAGACTAAAAGGTTTACTGCCGAATTTAATTTCGGACACACAGTCAGCTTTTGTCTTAAGTAGACTAATTTCGGATAATATTCTTATAGCGCAGGAAATGTTCCATGGGTTGCGCACTAATAATTCTTGCAAGGATAAATTTATGTCGATCAAAACGGACATGAGTAAGGCCTATGATAGAGTAGAGTGGCAGTTCTTACACCGGTTACTGTTAAAGATGGGATTCTCAGAGGCTTGGGCCTCCTTGATGATGAAGTGTATATCTTCAGTTAGTTATAAGGTTCTCTTAAATGGGCAACCAAAAGGTCTAATTGTTCCGGAACGGGGTCTGAGACAGGGAGACCCATTATCTCCCTATCTGTTCATTTTATGTACAGAAGCTCTTATTGCTAATATAAAGAAGGAGGAGCGGGAGAAAAGGTTGACAGGTTTGAAAATAGCACGGGGAAGCCCGACGATAACACATCTTTTATTTGCGGATGATAGTTTGTTTTTGCAAGGCTATAGCGGAAGAATTTAATGTTATTCTGCGATTACTTAAAGATTATGAGGCTGTTTCAGGTCAGCAGATTAATTTTTCAAAGTCCTCGATTCAATTTGGACATAAGGTTACTGATGAGCTGCGAAATCAGATTCAAAACCAGCTAGGAATTACCAACTTGGGAGGAATGGACGCTTATTTGGGTATTCCGGAGAGTTTAGGAGGATCAAAAATACAAATTTTTGGTTATTTAAATGAAAGAGTTAACTCTAAAGTGAATAGCTGGACTGTACGGTTTCTTTCGCGAGGAGGTAAAGAAGTCCTGATTAAATCAGTGGCATCTCCAATGCAAAATTATGTTATGTCTTGTTTTAGACTACCAAAAGGAATAACGAAAAAGATTACTAGCACGGTGGCACATTTTTGGTGGGGAGGAGGGGGAAATAAGAAAGGTCTTCATTGGTTTTCCTGGGATAAAGTTTGTAAATATAAAGACGAAGGAGGTTTAAGTTTTAAGGACCTTCAGGATTTCAATACAGCTTTGTTGGCAAAGCAATTCTGGCGGTTGATAGACAATCCATCCTGCCTTTTCTCTAAGGTTTTAAAGGTGGGTATTTTAGGAATACAGATCCTTTGGATCTTCACAAATCTTACGCATCATCCTATGGATGGCGAAGCATTTGCTCAGCTCGATCTCTGGTTAAAAAGGACTAATCAAAAGAGTAGGAACAGGACAGTCTATCTCAGTATGGAATGATCCGTGGATCCCTGCTCCTCGCCCGAGACAAGCACTACCAAAAACAATTTCAGGTTTTAGATCCGGAACTTAAGGTTGAACACTTAATTATCCAGGGTACCTCCTCATGGAATGTGGATCTACTTAATGAATACTTTCATTCGGAGGATGTTACAATCATTAGAGGTCTGGCAATAAGTAGATATCAGAGGCCATATTCATATAGTTGGAGTTTTACGGATTTAGGAAAGTACACTGTTAAATCAGGATACAAGACGGAAACATTATTCCCAGATGTGGTTACAAGGTTGGTCCCATATGGCCCAAATATTAAACCACTATTTGCTCATATGTGGAAACTAAAGTGCTCGCCGAAGTTGAAACATTTTCTTTGGCAGATTCTTTCTGGAACTCTTCCAGTAACTAAGAATTTGAAGGTTAGAGGAATAAATTGTGATATACGTTGTAATTTGTGTGGAGCAGAGGAAGAAAGTATCAATCATATTCTCTTTGAATGTCCTCCAGCATTACAGGTGTAGGCTCTCTCTATGATCCCATCTCCCCTAGGAATTTTTCCATCATCCGCTATCTTTACCAACATGGACTATCTTTTTTGGAGACTCCCTAAATATTATGAATTTAATTATTTTCCATGGATTCTTTGGTATATCTGGAAAAATAGAAATGAAAAGCTCTACAAAAATAAAATAGGGATCCACAGGAAATCTTGCGAATTGCAGTTATAGAAGGGACATTATGGGCTGAGGCGCAGGAACTGATTATCCAGCAGCCAAGAGCTGTTACACCGCCTATGGATTTACGTAATCTCGGACGCTCCAGAATCTATTTTGTTGATGGTGCGTGGCGAGAGCAAGATAAATGGACGGGCCAAGGATGGTTCTGCCGAACCATTGATTCAACCGAGAAGATGCTGGGCGCGATGAATCTCCGAAGAAGCTTGTCACCTTTACATGCTGAATGTGAAGCGTTGATTTGGGCTATGGAGTGTATGAAGACCTTGCAGTTCTCGGATGTAGTTTTTGCAACAAACTACTCTCAGTTGGTGAAGATGGTGTTTGCACCTAGAGATTGGCCAGCTTTTACTACACATATGGAGGAATTTCACCGCAGTAAGACTTTCTTCCCTATGTTCTCGATCGTACATATCCCAAGGGCACAAAACACTATGGCGGACAAACTTGCACGGGATGCGAGGAATTCTTCTTCAGCTATGGTTTATGTCGGTTCGTCCCCTCCGGCTTGGCTTACCGACCCGATAGGAAACTCTTAGTTAACTTTTTGTTGTCAAAAAAAAAAATTATGCATTAAACTTATTTTTTAAAGTTTGAGGTAACATGTGGTATCTTTGAGTTAGGATTTTGGATTATATCCTTTTTAAATTTGATAACTTAAAACTTAATGAAACATCAAGGAAAAATCCATGTTTTAGAAGTTGAGTTAGGATTTTCATGATTTTTTATGCTTTCAAATAAAGCAACGACAAAAAAAAAAGTCAAATACTACTGTCAAAGATCTCTATAATGTTATCATAAGTTATAACTCTTTATAAAATAATACATATTGTGTGTTCAAAAAAATACATATTGCAACTTATTTTTTGTCAAATTTTATTTATACATATTAAAAGTAAAAATATTATTATTTATTCATTATTTTAAAAGTAAGTTAATGTAAATATTTATGTTGGTTACTATTGATTTTTTTAAGTTAAAGTTTATGCTCATAGTATTTTTTTGTCGACTAATATATAGTATTATTAGTGACTATAATTTTTAGAAAATATTTTTTAAAATTTTTTATGCATATTTAAAATATGAAAATGTTTTTATTATTTATTACTTTAAAATAGGTTAATGGTTTATTTGTTTTAATTAAGTATTTATTATTTATATATTTATATTTAATTGTTTTATTAAAATAAAATCATACTACAACTTATACATCAAAAAAGTTATCAGTCATCAATTTTAATAAAATAGTAACTCTTATTTTTACTGTAAACTTACCACATAAATATATAGTTTCTATCACACTTTCAGTTATACTAAATTACAAAATATACTGCAACTCAACTTTAATAATACTTGTCCATTGTGTCCTGTCGGAGTCTATATTACAGAAAAAATAAACAGGGCTTTGTGTAAACAGAGTTTTATATAATAATCATAGAGAACGTTTTAAATGATTAAGCAGCATTTTATTGCGAAACGTTATTACTAGGCCTGGGCACGGATCGGATATTCGGGTTTTTAAAGGTATTTGTGATTTGCTTCGAATGCCACGGATATCTAATTTTTCGATTTGCTTTGCTTCGGAAAAATACGGATATTCGGAAAAACGGATATTCGGAAAATAAATAAATATTTGCAAATATTTACGAATACTTACGGATATCTAATCTATTTTGATTAATACAAATAATCTTAAAAATTCGATACAAGTTTGTTTTATAAAATATTTTTTGCATGATCTATAAAATAAAAATTAAAAGAAGTAGTGAATCTACATATTTTTAAAAAAATTTAAACTTAATTAACAATTATAATAACACAAAATTTAAGAAAAAAATTATAATTATCATAATTTTTTTCTCCTTTTTTATGTAATACTTTTATATAAGTAATAATGTGAATATAATTTGTCAAATTATATGTTAGAATAATAATTATATACTTTTATACATTTAAAACTTTAAAATATAATCAAGATATACATGTATTTATATATTGCCGGATCGGATCGGATATTCGCTTTCCAAAATTTTAATATTTGTGATTTGCTTCGATTTTAGCGGATATTGATTTTTAGTATTTGCTTTGCTTCGAATGTTTACGGATATTCGGAATTTTCGAATCGAATCGAACCGAATAACGAATCGAATCAAATTTAACGGATAAAATGCCCATACCTAGTTATTACAACCATCTGAACCGCTTTGGTGGAGAGGATAAAAAGAAACAAAGAAACGTGCACTTTTTGAAGATTGTATCAGATGATTGTTGATTTGTCTGAACATAACTCTCCCTTTTCTTGCAGGTTCTGTGTGTTGCTGCATACTTCCCGAGGCACTAAAGATTAGAGCGGTTTGTCATGATGATCCAGACGGGCAGATATCAGAGGAAGAAAACGAAAAGGGAAGTCTTAGAAGCTCATTTAACTGTTTGTCTTCCATTCCATCTCCATGAGACAAAAACAGTTTTCAACATCATCTTTATTTCTACAAAATCACCTTTCAGAGGCTGCTTAACTCCGTGGCAACTCAAAACGATCAAAATCTAACAGCAATTCCTTGAAAGAAAGGTAGACGACATTTGAGGTTTCTCTAATTTGGAAGAGTTGGGTTCTTTCTTAACAGGGTTTAATAAGCCATTCTTATTCCTGTCTGTATTGCTTCAAACGCTGTTTATATCTTACACTAGATGTGTCTTAGCTGAACACCCATTTCTATTTTACTGTATTATTGAATTTCGAATCAAACATGGCAAAACTGTAACTAATCATCAACAAGAAACTCGGTGCTGATGAGAGTTATCCATGTTCAGGGGAAGGAAAGAGACTGAGTATCAACATCCTCTCAATCTAGTTAGTTTTTATCTTCTATTTCAATCCAAAGCCTTCGTAGCTCTATGCCATGTGGATTCCATTATCAGTTTATCACGTTCCTCTTTCAAAAAAGGCCATACCTTAATAGATTTGAGGAGTGAAAGAAAATACAGGATAATCAGTTAACTAAAAGTATGTATAACACACATCCATTAAATTTTAAACAAATAGAAAAAGCGTTTTTTCCTTCAGACAAAACTGTAAAGCTGATTGATTTGAGTAAACAAACACGACAAGGTGAGAAAATCAAGACAGCTTTCTGGAGAGGTTAACCAAACCACTTCCAACGCAAGTGAGTATGACAGTACTTGTTGAAGGATCAGGTCTGAAGCTAAAAGTAACTCCCAGAAACTCCTTTAAGTTCTTCAACGTCTCAACTCCATAAGGAGATAACGTTCCCACTCGAACCTTTGACACGTCTTTTTGGCATAACGCACATAGAATAAACAACAATCCCTATATAAAACAACAACACTTAGCCAAAAGTCTTTACTTTGTAAACGACGATCGATCTTGGTGTTTATTATGTTAATCATTAGAAAAACGTACCTGGTGTGTTGAATCGACAACTCCACCTTTCTCAATCTCCTGGAGAAGCCATGAAGCTATTTCAACTCCAGTGTCTTCTGCTGGTTTTCTCTCTTGCTTCTCTTCATCGACCTCTCCCGTCTCATCTGTTCTTCCACAAGACACAGTTGTATCTGCAGAGACGTAACACCCTGCAGTTGTTTCTGCTACCAATGTTATTCCGTATCCAGGTGATCTGCAATGTCAAATGTTTTTTTTTTTTTTTTCAAAAATGAGATTCTTTTAATCAAATATATCTTTCTCGAAATCATCTTACTTTCCAGCCTGAGGGCCAGATTTGTGATCGTTGAAAATGTGAACATCAGGCAAGAGGTTGTTAAAGATTCCACGAGCTGCGAATCTCATGGAATGTTCAAAGTCACTAGAAACTCTTGCAGAGAAAGTCCAACCACGTATCTTCTTCACCATTCCTTCTTCTACCCACTGGACCGCCTGAAGCAGATACATATATATAAGACAAAGCTTGCAAGTGAGGAAAAAAAGAAAACGAAGAAAGCACATACGGTGAGAGTCTGAACATTTGGAACAGTTAGAAGAACTTCTCCACCTCCCTCTGGAGCTACTCCACGGGCTTCGATTTTAAGATCTAAACCCTCTGAAGGGACTCCAAAACGCTTTAAGATGTGTAAAGCAGCGTTACGGAATGTGTCAACGCTAGGGTCCTTTGGATCATCTGTAACTCCTGCAAAATGTAAAATCATATTTGAGCCGCCTGACAGCGGAGGGAGACAGGTTTTTGCATTGTCTGAAGTAGGGAAAGTAGTTAGAGTTACCTTTAAGCCTAATCGAAAGGAGCTTCTTTCCAAATAATCCTAACAAAAGTAATGGCTCCAGATAATAGCCCATGGATCTAGTCAGTGCACAATTGTGAACCAAGTTCTTCCCTCCCATTATGATTCCAGGCTTGTACTTCAACCGAGTCCCTGCCACAGGACAACCATAATTCAGACCAGTGACCAATTCAGACAGAACAATATCATCTACTTCTTTTAGTTTAAGTGTTCAATAATATAATTCAAAACTGAATGTTGCGTAATGGAAGTATCTTTTGACTCTGTCCTAAAATGGGCAACTCGAGTTTCACGAGCTGGGTACGAAGAAAGCAAGGATATTTAGAATGGGTGAAAAGGTGCTAACCAGTCTCGTTAACCTCAACGACGCAGTCATCGGTAACAGTCTCGAAGAGGCGGAGGAGAGACATCTCGTGACGGAGGAGTCCAGGAATCATGTCGTCGGCACGGATCTCATCGATGATGATAGGCGTCGAAGAAAGGGTCGAGAGAAGTAGCCTCTGCCTGAAGCTCTGGCTTCCCTTCAATCGCTTGTACGTCGTCTTCCCCATTCTCTCAATAACTCTCTCCCTCTCTCTCTCTCTCTCCAATTTTCTTAAACCCTAAAACTGAGGATATACACCATCGTTTTATTCGATTTCAGTTTTCGGCTGTGCTTTGTGGGCTCAGGCCCTTTCTAACAGTCTTACTCAAACTAACAAGTTAGAAGCTCCTCTTCAATTTCAATTTTGGTCGAAAGGTGACTGTGTTAAAACACGCGTAATTATATTTTGTTCCCTTTGTAATTTTACACAGTCACCTTTGTAATTTTGTTCCCTTTGTAATTTTCCTTAAAGCATCTCCAATAGCAACATTATATTTTGAAATTTGATGAACCTTATATTTGAGGGTGTTTTTATCTAATGGTAAACTTTAAAATAAACTTTGAAATCTTTTAGATTTTTATACTATAGTCCTTACTTTAAACAAAAATCAAACAAAAGCATAACACTTTTATAACAGCTCAAAAGCATACAATAAAAATATTATAGTCAATATTTATTAATAATATTTTGGATTTCACTAATAATTTTTATCAAAATTTATTTTGGATTATCTTTTTTTTTTTGTCGAATTATCTATACTATTATTTAAAAAGTGATTTAACTTATGTGTCATTTTCTCCATAATTTTAAGTTTTCGTGTTTATTTATTTGTCATGATTATTGCTTATTTGTCATATTTTCCATATTTTTAGGTAATTTTCTTATTTTTTATGTTTTTAATAATTTTAGTGTTGATTATTTATCATATTCTCTATAATTTAGGTTATTTATTTATTTGCCATGTTTTTAATAACTTTAATTGGAAATTTTATACATTTATTATATTTTAAATAATTTTAGGTGGTAATTTTAGGTTTAGTCATATTTTATAATCACTTATTACTCTTAATAAGTAATTTTATGATTTAGCTGATGATTTATTATTATTTTGGGAATCATTAAAAACCCTAATGATAATATCATAGTTAAATTTATATTATATTTACTTTAGTAATGTTAAAATATTATATATATGTGTTAATATTATATTTGATTTAGTAATATAAAACTAATTATATTTTAATATATATATATATCACACAATATAATTATCCATAATTTTAAAACTAATTTTATTAAGTTTATAGTCATCAATATCTAAAAAGATTTTGTATTTGTATCCAAAAATATTTTACAACATAATATTTTAAAAATAAATATAAATCCATGTTACATGTATATATGAGTGTTTTCCAGTTTATTTTAAGTAATAAAAGATATTTTATTAAAATAAAAAATGTTCTATATAAAATTTTAATATTTAATTAATTATTATATTTCACGCGCTCCATAATTTTAGGTTTAGTCAAATGTTATGACTAATTATTATTCTAAATAATAATTTTAGCGATTTAACTGATAATTTATTATTATCTTGAGAATAATTTAAAAATCTAATGATAATATAATATTTAAATTTATCTTATATTTACTTTAGTAATATTAAAAATTTAAAATATTATATATATATATATATATATATATATGTTTATATCATATTTGGTTTTGGTAATATTAAACTGAATATATTTTAATATACATATATATCACATAATATATAATTTCCCATAAATTTAAAAAGAATTACATTAATTTTATAATCATCATTATCTAAAAAGATTCTATATTATGTTATTCAAAAATATTTTACATCATAATATTTTAAAAATAAATATAAAGCCATGTATATAATTTTATGTATATATGAATGTTTACAAATTTATTTTACGTAATAAAAGATATATTATTAAAGTAAAAAATTATTGTATATAAAAAATCAGTATTTAATTAATTATTAAATATTTCAAAAACATGAAAATAATTTATTTTAATGGTTTTGAATTGATAGTATATCTATTTACGAAATTTTGTAAGAATATCAAGCCCACAAGTGCGGGCAAAACACCTAGTTTTGGATTATCTAAGAACTTATTTGTAGTCAAAATTCAATAGAGATAAATACCACCTAAAGAGATGGTATTTCAAAAACAAAATGAATCATATCTATTAAAACAAAAATTATGATTTTTTTAATGTGTAATTTTTTTTTATTTAGATCATCCCTTAAAATTTTTAGTAAATGTATTTTTAATTATATCAACTTAATTATATATGAACAGTCATCTATCTTATTAAAACTGAAGTACAAAACAAAATTAACCCTTCCTTTGTACTTTGTAGTGGATATTACATCTTTTGTCGCTAAAATTATAATTGTTCTTAAATTTCAGCATGAATTGCCTTTTTATCATTTAAAACAAACATAAAACATACATAATTGGTTATTTTTTGTTATTTTAACTAATTTATACTTCAACTACTTTATATCCTAAACTAACTCTGTTAGATCTCTTTCAGTATCTATATTTGTAAATCCGTATCGACCGAAAAAGTAAGAAATATATTTTAAGCAAATTTTCTCTCTCGGGCGACTTGGCGACTAGGGTTTCGCAATCCAATCCCGCCGCTGCTGGAGGAGCCTCACGCTCTTCCGCGCGAGAACGCTGTTGGAAAAATATCCCGGTACCAGATTTCTCCAGTTTTCGGACAAGGTACCTACTTCCGGCCCCTGCATCAAAGGAACCTGCTTCCGGTACCTACCTCCAGACCGACCCTAGAGCAAAATGGAAGTTTTCCGTCTACAGAGATTCTTCCATATTTACGAATATGGAAGAGTTCCATCTACTTCAACCGACATCTACACCTATAAAAGAGACCCCAAAACCCTAGAAAAGGAGATCGACACTTCGAGGCTAAGCGATTAGGGTTTAGGCGGCTAGAACTAGGGTTTATACAACAGAATCTTGTAGTCCCTGCTCAAATCAATAACAAACATCTCTTTAGTCTCGATTCTTATCTTTTCACACAAATCTTCTAGTGTTCCATAGTACTAAAACGACCCTACACGAAAATACCATAACAAACGCCTCCTTCCCCTCTTCTTCTTCTTCTTCTTCCCTTTTGCGGATCTGCTATGGTTTCCCCTGAGTCGGCGTCTAAAAATCCTTGGACTGTGGGTGAATCAGTACCAGATTTTGAAGTGAATCACGGTGTGGCGTCGTTGGAGATGCCAGTGGAGGTGTTTGAAAACTCGGACCCTCTTTGGAGATGTTTTGTAGTGGGGTATTTCATGCCACCGTTAATCGGATTTGGGCTGTCTCGGGATCTAAGGCGGAGATTGATGTGCAGTTTATCGACAAGGACACAGTGTTCTTTCGTATCGAGAATGAGGCTATGAGAGACATGGTGTTAAAAAGGCGCTACTGACATATTGCGGACATCCCTCTTCTTGTGAACAAGTGGTCACCGAAGACTGCAGCATCTCTTCCGGATCTGTCAGCCATGCCTCTCTAGGTGGATCTCAAGTCGGTGCCAGGCCATCTCTTTTCTCACGAGGGATTAAAGGCGGTCTCGACTCCTGCTAGATAATTCGTCAACCTGCATAAGCCATTAGTAGAAGAAATCCACTTTGTGGATCGTAATGGAGATAAGATCAAAGTTGTTGTCTCATACCCTTGGCTTCCAGCTCGCTGTAGTGTATGCTCTAAATGGGGGCATAAAACAACAGAGTGCCAGTCGAAGGGTGTGCGGAGTCTCCATAAGTCTAAGGAAGTAATAATTATGCCTGAAGAGATGAACGTCGTTGAGCAAGGCAGCTCTAATGGGGCAGTAAATGTGGTGGAAACGCTGCTATCTGAACTGGACACTACTTGTGCCATTCGAGACTTCTATAGTGGAGAAGAAGAATGTGGAGATTGTTGGTGAGGATCTGGACAAGCATGAGGAAGACCCAAAGTTAACAGAAAATGATTTGGAGAAGACTCAGGAAGTGCAGGAAGAAGGCTTGAAAGAAACAGAGGAAAGAGTAGACTCGGGTGAATGGCTCAATGCTACAAAAATGGCTCGCTCTCTGTCCTTATTAGAAAAGTTTGATACTGCCTTGGGACTGGACTCTACAGCTTCTGGCACTGCAGAGGTGGACACTGAGGCGGAAATATAATGATATCGCCCTCCCGTTTCCAGCCGTTAGCAGAAGATGATGAGATAGACACAGAGGAGCAACATGATGTAGAAGATGGTCTAGAGGAAGGAGAGATACTAAATGCGGATTTAGCATTTGAGACGTAAAGGAGCTACTGGTGGCAAAGGGTCAAAGAAAATAGCTCGCATTTAGGTCGGGCGTGCGAAGGATCTAAAGAAGTTGGGTATGAAATGGCAGCAAAAATAGTCTTCCGTTAGGAAGATGTGACGTCCTTTTTCTCGTGGAACATGCGCGGGTTCAATAAGCCGCACAAACACTTGGTGCTGAAGAAGTGGGTTCTTTCAGAAAAACCCTTATTTGGTTGTCTTGTAGAGACCAGAGTGCAGGAAATCAATCATCAGTTAGTTATGTCGTCCGCTCTTCCTGGGTGGAACTCGATCACAAACTACGAGTATCACAGGCTTGGGCGTATTTGGTTTTGTTGGAGAGAAGGAGTTACCGTCACTTTGCTTCATAAGAGTGATCAAATAGTTACATGTGCTATTCAGATCCCAGCAACTGGAGTCCAGTTCATTTGCTCGGCTATTTATGGGTCCAATTTCATGGCCGAATGGCGCAAACTGTGGGACGATATCAGAAGCACATTTGCTGCATACAAAAATCTTGCAATGCCATGGATTCTTATTGGTGACTATAATACTATTCTGGCGTCTTCTAAGCACTCTCGTGTTCAGGATTATTTGGGAGATCAGACTGGGATGAGGCACTTCCAAGAACTTACTACTGATGTGGGATTAATGGATTTACCTTTTACTGGGTCACCCTTTACCTGGTGGAACAAGTGGGGAGTAGATCCCATTGGTAAGAAGATGGACAGAGCTATTGTTAATGGGGATTGGTTGCGAGTTTTTCCTCAGTCACATGCTATGTTCGAAACAGGTGGAATTTCGGATCATGCTCGTTGCCACATACGCCTCCAGCAGACTACAGAAGAGACACGCAAGCCATTCAAATTCTTTAATTTCTTGGCAGAGCATGAGGATTTTCTGGATTGCGTCAAGCAGAAATGGGATGAGACAAGGCCTCTTTATCATTCTAGAATGGCGCTTCAGATGTTCCATAAGAAGCTGAAGTCGTTGGAATTTTCTTTGCGGGAACTTAACAGGAGCCACTATGGGAACATTCGCTCGCGAACAAAGGAGGCTTTTGAGGAGTTATGTGTCTGTCAGGCGGATGTCTTATTCTCCCCCTCTGCTATAAATTTCCAAGCTGAAGCTGAAGCTGCTAGGAAATGGCATCGTTTGGCGCTTATTGAGGAGAAGTTCCTGATGCAAAAATCCAGGATATAATGGTTATCATCGGGTGATCAGAACACGTCATTCTACCATCATGTCGTATTGGAGCGTACAGCTCGGAATAGTACTAACATCCTGTATATTACAGATGGTGTTCCTCTGATGAATCCCCTAGAGATGAAGCAAGAAGCGGTTGACTATTTTCGAAATTTTCTTCAAGCAGAGCCTTCTAGGAGCGTACCCATATCGCGTGATGCTCTTCATGATTTGCTCAGGTTTCGTTGCTCTCAGTCTGATACAGCTTTACTCAGTGTACCTGTTACTCCTCTGGAGATCAAACAGGCTTTGCATGCTCTACCTAATGGCAAGGTCTCCGGAACGAATGGGTTCACTAAGAAGTTCTTCATAGCTGCATGGCCTGTATTAAGAGGGGACTTTATCACAGCCATTCGGTCTTTTTTCCTTTTTGGTTTCATGCCTACTGGAGTCAACTCAACCATCCTTTCACTTATCCCCAAGAAGGTTCCTGCTCAGACAATGAAAGATTACAGACTGATCGCATGCTATAATCTTATGTATAAGGTGATTTCTAAGATTCTCGCAAACCGCCTCAAAGTTTTCCTGCCCTCAGCCATCGAGCCGAATCAGAGTGCATTTGTGAAGGATCGTCTGTTGCTGGAGAACGTTTTACTTGCGACGGAGTTGGTCAATGGGTATCACAAGCCTAACATTTCGAGCAAGTGCACAATTAAACTTGACATTTCGAAAGCTTTTGACACTGTCAAGTGGAGCTTTATAACAGAAGTGTGGCACTATATGGGTCTTCCTAGCCAGTTTATTCGTTGGATCTACCTTTGCATCTCTACGGCATATTTCTCAGTGGCAATTAATGGGGAACTTGCAGGTTTCTTCTCCAGTGCTCGTGGTATCCGGCAGGGATGTTCCTTATCATCATATCTGTATGTGATAGTGAACAATGTCCTCTCAAACATGTTATACCAGGGCAGCAGTTGATGGTAGGTTTGGTTATCATCCTAAGTTTGAGGAAGTTCAGCTTACCCATCTTAGTTTTGCAGATGATATACTGGTATTTACGGATGGATCTGAGGAATTGCTGAATGGAGTTCTGGCTGTCATGGACCAGTTCGCTGGCATGTCTGGACTTCAGATTAACGCCTCCAAGTCGTCCATATTTGCAGCAGGGGTGAATAGTGAACTACTTAACCAGGCTGCGAATGCGAAAGGGTTGAAGGTAGACTCACTGCCTATTCGATATCTTGGAATGCCTTTGACGACAAAAGCTTGGAGAAAAACAGACTACGAGCCTCTAATTGATCAACTCCGCAATAAGTTCTTGTCCTGGACTCATCGAGCTCTGTCTTTCGCAGGACGTCTCCAGCTCATTAAAACGGTCATCACTAGCACTGTAAATTTCTGGAGTTCGGCTTTTATATTACCTAAAGGTTGTCTTGACACTATTGAAAGTATGTGCAGTGCCTTATTGTAGTCTGGTTCGCCAACCATTACTCATAAAGCTAAAGTGGCATGGGAAGATGTGTGCTATCCTAAAGAGGAAGGAGGGTTGGGGCTTCGTAGGCTCAGGGATACTTCTCGAGTGTTTGCATTACGGTTGATATGGCTGTTATTCACTCAAACTGGTTCTTACTGGGTGGCATGGACTAAGGAGTATCTCCTCAAAGATGGCTCCTATTGGGACGTTAAGGAAGGATAGGTGGGCTCATGGGCTTGGCGCAAACTTCTTAAGATGCGTCCTTTAGCTTATGACTTCCTGCGTTATAAACTACATGATGGGAGATCAGTGTCCTTTTGGCAGGATAACTGGCTTGGTTCTGGGAAACTTTTGGACGCAACTGGTGATCTAGGCATACGGTATCTGGGTGTTGCTCGCAATGCTACTATATCTAACGTGCTCTCAGAGGCTGGCTGGAACATTCGTAGTAGAGGTCAGCGTCGCTATCCTGAGGTTTACGCTATGATAGATGCCTTCCCAGTATCTTATCCTCTCGTTGGAGCAGATGTGGTATTATGGAGAAATGATCAGAATGAGTTCAAGCCCAGCTTCTCCTCAGCAAGGACCTGGAACCACTTACGCAACAAGAGAGACAAGGTAGGATGGCGGAAACTTGTCTGGTTTGGTCAGGCTGTTCCCCGTCATTCTTTCATGACTTGGCTCACCTTTCTAAATCGTCCGTCTACTGGGGACAGAATGAAGAAGTGGGGTATAGAGCAACGCTGCATGCTGTGTGGAGAGCCAAATGAAACTCGAGATCACTTATTTTTTGCGTGTCCCTACTTGTTTATGGTCTGGATGCATACTGCAGGGAAGCTTCTGGGAGCTGCCATTACTCCCGATTGGAGCGACACAGTAGACACACTGCTCCAATTTACTATTAGTCGGGTGGATTCAGTCCTACGGCGAATGGTTTTCCAAACAGTTCTTTATGCAATTTGGATGGAAAGGAACTCACGAAGGCATGGTGGAGGATGGGTTACAGTGGAGAAGCTCTCTCAGAAGGTTTATAAGATGCTGCGTAATTGTATATCATCACTTTGCTTTAGAGGAAGCCATCCTTTATAGGGATTGCTTAGGAGATGGTTTGAAATCTATTAGTTCTCCTAATAGAAAAACCTCATTCTTTCATTCTTTTTAGGTCATTGATAGTTAACTCTAAATTTCTCTTGTAAATGAGTCTTATATTTGATCAATAAATTTGATATTCAATAAAAAAAAAATCCCTATCGACCAAAGCGGTTTACAGAGCATAATAATCAAACTTTAAAAATATGTTAGCATAACATTTATCTAATAGATTGGTTAACCGGAACTTAGACACAAGAACCATAACTTTGACGTTTGATAACCAATAATTTTTCAAATAACCACGTTTTGTGTTTTCGGAATGTTTTTTTAAGGAAAATATACATGATAGGATAACATTTTATTTATATTTTGTGATGAAACTATCAAGGACTATATACATGTCATACACTAAATCTTAACTAAAACACAGACTTTGTGTTTTCTACATGAAACCATAACACAAGGTCTAACATCTTGGAGATATGTCTCATCAAGACAGGAACGAGTACACCAATCATTTGTTCCATAGAATAGAGACCACTCCGGATGTGATATTTTGAATGAAGCCTTTAATCAATATATATGATATGTATAGAAAATAAGGACATGTCTTAAAAACTTTGAAGACACATTATATCTTCTCAGAACTTATGTTTTGATAATATTATATAAGATAGATAAAACAAAAACTGATAAAGCATATACTTAATGTGTGCTCTATATGTTATATTTTATAAAACTTATCATTTTTTCTTTGTTTTTTCTTATATTTTGCATACATTTTTATATACTTTCTTTATATTTTTGTTATTTTTTGCATATTTTTGTATATATTTCCAAGTTGGTCTATATGATACTAGTCTATAATATTAAAACTGAAGTACAAAAGAAAAAACCTTCCTTCAGGTTAAACATTACAGATTCTGCCACAAAAATTCTAATTATTCCTAGACTTTATCATTAGTTGTTTCTTCATCATTAAAAAATAACCCTTCCAAGTTAAACATTACAGATTCTGCCACAAAGATTCTAATTATTCCTAGACTTTATCATTAGTTGTTTCTTCATCATTAACAATGAAGATACAACATACCTTAATATTTTCTAACTAATTAACGGTAAAACATATTATCAATATATTAGGAAACTAGATGATGGCCCGCACCTTGTGCGGAATAATATATATCCAACTAATTTAATTTTTAATATAATTTTTAATCTCAATCTAAATTAT
The DNA here is from genome assembly GCA_016771965.1 of Brassica carinata. Classification (NCBI taxonomy): domain Eukaryota; kingdom Viridiplantae; phylum Streptophyta; class Magnoliopsida; order Brassicales; family Brassicaceae; genus Brassica; species Brassica carinata. Next base: position 48,371,701 of record CM028693.1, on the reverse strand, counting down.
TAATAAGTTTCAAATATTAATGAATCAGAAGATATAATCTACCTTTTATTATAAGGCAACATGGATAATTTTTTGGCAAAACCTTTATTTATTCTATCATCAAACCAAACATGTAAAAAATATCATCGTCATAATAACCTAATAAAACTGTATTAATATTTTAAAAGAACATAAATATAATTTTACAAATTAAACCATAATTACCAATTACCAGAAAACCCTATGAAATTAAACCTTTTTCATCAAAGTCTTGATTGCAATTTATTTGAATTTTCCTAGTCATCAGATTTTATAATGACACATATTAACAAAATCTATAATAATAAAAAATATATTTCTGTTTAATTAAAATTTTCTAAACTAACAGTAATAAATTATATATATCTAAAAAGCTAGATTTTTTAAATTATATTTGCAAGAATTATATTCTTTGGGCTCATATTTTATTTATTGGGAAGATGATTTGGTAACATAAAAGAGAAGAAAATTTATTTTTATAAATAATAGTTAAAAAAATATTAAACAATTTAATATTACTAAAGTAAACATAAGATGAACAAATATATAAAATTGTTGTTAAAATTTGATTATGCTCGTCAAAAATAATTATCCCTGAGTATAAAGAAAATATTTATTAAGTTATCACTAAAAATGTTTAAAAATAACAATTCAAAAATTATTTATTAAAACTAATGATTCAATCTAAATCATAGAATATAACAAATAATCTTTTAACAATAATAAAATATATGAAAATAAATAAAAAGAACACTTAATCAAAACTGAAATTATTTTAAAATATGTCAAATAAATAAAACTATCAATTAAAATTATTAAGGTTACGATAAATATATAAATAACCTAAATTATAGAGAATATGATAAATAAACAAAATTAAAATTATTAAAAACATAACAAATAAGAAAACTAGCTAAAATTATGGAAAATATGACAAATAAACAATAAATAATGACAAATCATCAAAATTAATTAAAATCATAGAGAGGGTGACACATAAGCCAAATCACTTCATAAATAATAGTATAGGTAAAACGACTTGCGAAATACTATATACAAATACCATTCATCATCTTCTTAGACAAAACATACTTAAGATTATTTGATTCTCATGTTTATTTTATTAAACCAGTAAAACCGATGTGTGGTATAGACTTATTAATCGGTCATACCATTATTATTAACTAAACCTATTAAATTGAGTTATTGGTATGTGTCATGTTTTTTTCGTAGATCATATCTGACAAATGCATATGTAAACTGTTAATATTGGCTAAGAAATTTTGTTCTTTAAACCGGTCATACAAAAATTTATTTAAGCTTGTCAAGGATCCTAATATTCTTCAAGATAATGTTTACAAAATTCCCCAAATATATCGATAGTTATATAAATCTATCTAAAAACGAGTTATGTATGGGTCCACGGATCTATGTACTATACCCCGGACCCTAAACCTAAATGTTTACTTGATCTTGATAATCAATCTCCACTAATAAATGTATCAAAAATCTAAAATATGTAAAATATAAACTATTCAACATTGATATGTAAATTTAAGTCAATAAAAAAAAAATCTAAATCAAAAATCTAACCCTAAGAATCAAACCCTAAAATTACTTACATCTTGATCAAAAAAAATACTTACATCTTTAAATCTTTTTTATTGTCAAAACATAAGCATTATTCAACATATAGTTACCAAACCAATACATATTCTTTTAGATTGTTCAACTATACTAAATTTTAATTTATATACCTCATACGGGTTTTGTTATATTGATAATTTATAATAAATTTCGCACAAATTATTTTTTTTATATATTAGAGCGGATCTTTCAGAAGACCAGCTCGGGTTGGCTCTGGCTCGTTTAGAATGTAGTTAAGAGAACTATAGGCAGAGCAATTAGGCATAAATTGATACCTACTCCTCATAATTTGGTAGTTGGATAGGAACAACTAACTGCCTAGCTATAAGAAGAGAGCTACGAGGATAGAAGAGCTACCAGCTAGCAGTTAGGAAGGAACTCTAAACTAGCTACTAGAGGAAGTCAAGCTACTAACAGAGTTCAAAGCGGATAAGAAATCGGAAGAGACAGACGCAAGGAAGATCAGAGGCGTTCCTCGGTGCTAGAGATCCCTATGTAAACATAATATCTATTTAGATACGCTCGAATGACACATACAATCATACTCAATTCAATGGAATTTTATGACAATTTTCAACAAACTTACCCTCTTTCAAGTTGGTTAAGTGAGGGCGACCGCGAAAGTCACCGAATGGGTGTAATAAGAACAAGAGATCTTTTGATCAATCTTTTTTAGCTTCTACAATCTATTTTTTAGCGTTTGTTTGTAATCTCAAAAGTCAAAGAGAGTTTCTTCCCAAAGGGGTGGAAAATATAACTAAATCATACAATGTAAACTTTGGAATAAGTCTACTGTAAACTTCTTTGGAAGTCTACACATTTTTTGTCATAAAGGATAAATAATAGTTTTGCCGTCTATTTACTTTAGTTTTGTATTTAATTAAATATGAGGTCTATTTTGCATTTCAAATCAATTTTAGATTATTTTTGGCAAATCCCTTTATAATAACTATAAAATTAATACCTATATTCAACATGTAATCATTGTAAACTGTTCAAAATCCCATTCCTTAGATTTCTTTAAGACTTCTTAAACAAACAAAATAATAATATGTTAGTATAAATTAGTTATGTAGTTTATATTAGCTAAATATTTTTACCATTTAGTCAATGGCAAATGTCAAAAGAGCATTTAGTTAATTTCTTAAGATCATTTTGTCGTTTTCTTAAAAAATATTTATTTTAATTATTTAATTTAGTCTTTCTTCAAATTAATTCTACCACTAGAAAAAGGACACTGGTTTTTCAGTCTTCCACAATTGTGAATTATTATTGCGGACTCATCTCTCCTATCTTTACCACTTTTACAGTATCTATCTTACTTTTTATTTGCTTCATTAATTATTTAGTGGTGCAAGATTCCTCTAATATTTGAGAATTAATTTGATTATGCATTATCACCATGTTTATTATCTGAAAACCCTTTAGCAAAAAAAAAACCATGTTTATTATCAACTAGGAAAAATTACATGACTGTTGAAAAATATGACAGATTATTACTTGTTTGTGATATGTATAATTTTTCTTTATAAATCTACACATTATTGACAATATTTTTAAAATATGTGCATAATTATTAACTTATGAAAAAAATAATTGTTAAACATCATTTCAAAAAAAGTTGGTGTGTATTCTCTTGGTTTGCAAAGGATCCATAAGTTAAATGCTAAAAACATAGGTTCTCTTTATATTTGAATCACAACTTCACAGATTTTTGTAAATATATATAAATAACTTAATTGTAAATGTACCTTAACAAATATAAAACTAAAGCAACACTAGTCAAACAAAATTTTATTGATATTTAAATGATTGAAATTTAATTTAAATTTGTAGGTTCATTAGATTAATAACAAATTAATTTTTACCAATTTAACATATTTTAACTAAAATAAAAAAATTAACATATATATATATATATTAGAATTTATATATTTGAAACTAAGAGATAAAATTCATATTTAAATTACATATTCATTCAATATAATATATTATAAATAAAGGTTATTATTGTAAAATATAATTTTAATTCTATTAATGTTTTAACAAGATCAAATTAAATTGGTTAAACCAAACTGAAAAATATGATTTCAAATATTTACAGTTAGGGTTTTATTTTGAAAGAATGAAATTAAAATAAGAAAAATACAACATTAATTTTAAACTAAATTTTAGTCTTAAAATAACATAATATTATATTATATTTTTTATTTATTGCAAGGCGCAGAAAAAATTCTTTTTTTTCTCAGAAAAAAATTCTTAGTAATATTTTAAGAGTTCTTGGATAAAAAACCCTCTCTACTCTCTTTTGATTATCTTTTTATGTTATTGGTTAGAATTTTATATATTTATCAATATTGGTTAGAAATTATTAATGTTGAGTGAGTTTGGATCGGTTATTTTGTCTAAATTATGTAAGAGAAAATCATAGTGTCCAGCTTTTTTCGATTTAAGAAAAACAAATAGTTGACACTTGACAAAAATTTTTTTTTATATATTTGGGCATTTAGTGAATGGGCTTTCGGGCGAAAAGAATAATTTAGATATTGACCCAGTTAATAATTTGTTCACCCTAATTTCTGTAATCGCTCATAACCGTCGCCTTCGCAATTCTTCTTCCTTCAGCCCTAATTTCTTTAATTTCAGGTACCCAACCCTAAATTCATATAAACTCATTACTCATTAGGCTTCTGCGCTGAATTTAATCTAAATTTCCAAAACTTCAGGCTTGATAATGGAGATTGAGACTAACGACTCGGTAGTACCTGGAAAGAATCTGGTTAAAGTCTCATTCAAACTTGGAACAGAGAGCTACACGCTTGATGCAGTCCAAGGTGATACTGTTTTAGACCAATTGGTTTCGATGAAAGAGGAAAGCATGAAGATACTCAAGAAGTTTATTACAAAACATAATGTTCCTGATCACGTCCCCGACGAAAGCTTGTCTGATGAAGGAGATGAGGATGATGCTGTCAAATGTCCTGTGAAGCCCAAGAAAACAAAGATTTGATATGACTTCCTTTTAAAAACTGTCTTTTTTTCTTTTTCTATGGATGTTGCATATGTTTGCTATTTGTGGAACAATTTTGTTTATCTGAGAAGAATATGAAAACTGTTATGTTAAGAGATATTGAACTATATTTTTTTTTTTTTGCATTATGCTAGATGCATTCCATAGGCCATGTGTTACTGGATGTTGGTGATTGCATTGCTTAAGAAGATCATAGCCATTGAGTTATCGACTAGCTGTTGGAACTTTGTTGAAACTGTGAGAACACAACCATAGGAAAAATGCTCAACTGAGTAGACTAGACTCAACAGAGCAGAACTGATCCATGGTGAGTAAGGGCATTAGTTGCATGAAATATTGATCCAGGAGCTAGCAAAGTCTCTCGGTAAGAGTTGGGTGGTGGTTAGAGAAGTTGTCAGGTTTCTGCCACTGAAGACCGGAGTGATATGGTAGATAGCAGCAGATGGTTGAGATAGCTTATACCACCGGAAATTAATTCACTAAAGAAACTTGTTTTAAGTTCACATTCCTCATTAGTTGTCAGTATACTTTGTTGATGTCTCAGACAGTTACTTATCAATTTGGTTTAGGATCTTATCAGATAGCATATGCGCATACCAAACATTTTGTTTATACAGACCTTTATGGCTGTGATAACTAGCTAGTACCCTCACTAGTTAAAAGAAAACCTTTTTACAGATAAAACAAATTTTGAATAGTGATCTCAACAGAATCGTTTTATATCAGTTTTACAAACGTAACATCACCATTGTCGTCATCAACTCAACAAAGCATATCAAATCTCTGGACACGCCAAGGTAAAAAAAAAATGACCAAAACATCTTAAACAATAACCCCAGCTTTTGAGAAACAACATCACTCTAGCTTCTCGAGCTCTGACATCCTCTCGATGATAGCCTGCAAGTTAAAAAAAGTTGTTTAAGAGGGAGCATGCGTGATACATTGTAATGCTGTGTGTTTAAAAGGCGCATGGCGCTCAAGGCAAAATGGTTAGAGCCTTGTCCTCGTGAGAGAAAAAAAAGCTTGAAACAAAAAAAAAGAAAGAAAGTCGGATACCCTTTTGCTTGTTTCTTGGAGCTCTCCAGCAAGAATGAATTCATCAAGTATCAAGTACACCTGTTAAAATCAACATATATATAAACTTGCAAGCACCAAAAAGACAAAGCAAGATTCCAGTTTGTACAGCATTAAACTTAGAGGTTAGAGAAGGTCAAGGAAGGTAAGAGCAAGAAAGAGAGGTAATGGTACCTTGTGGAAATTGAAGACAAAATCAAGCTCACAGACATTGCTGAAGAAATGATCCAAAATCTCCACAAACAAATGGATGCACTCAAGGTAAGCCAACTCATTGTCCGTTATGTCCACGCACACAGAGAAAAACAGTCCAGCGTAACGCCTGTATATCACCTTGTGTGTTCTAAACTGAAAACATGACGGAGACATATTCACAAAGCTAGAAACTTGAAATCAATGCTTAGCTTCTATCTACATATCGCACAAACCTCAACGAAATTGGTGAATTTTGCGTCGCGGTTCACCACTAACCTATGAACCTGAGGAGATGGTTAAGAATCAGGAAGACGAGCCAAAGGATTGAAGAAAGAGGATGAATGGTAAAAAAAGAGTACCTCGTATTCGACTTTGTGTTTCTCGGATTCTTCGAGAGGAACATAGTACTTGGCAAGACGAGTCTTCCCTTGTCTGTTCTGCAATAATATGAATCGGATCTGCAAATAGACAAGAGAAATTTAGACAGAGATGGATCAACAGAGTGGAGAAGAGACAAAGCAGCAACCATTTTCTCTGCAGATTTCACGAGCGATCAGACCGGAGATGTAACCCAATTATCTCGATTCAGATCTCACTCGCTTTGAATTTTCACGAAACAGACTTATTAGACATACCAACACATTTACTGATTTCCAAATGAAATTATAGAACCACAATATTTGATCAAAAAAAACCGCAATATAACATTTACACCTATAAACACTTTTCGTGTTTCTAATTGCAAAAAAAAAAAAAAAAAAAAACACAATCCACTTACCACGCACACCAGGCCTAAGCATTTTATCCCGATCTGAAAATCCGAACCAAACCGACCAGAAAAAACCTGAACTGATCGGATATGGGTAATGTTATTTTACTCCACTGGATCTTGTTGTGAAGGATCCGCAGATTTTGGATCCGAGCCAACCTGAACCCGAGACCCGAAATATCCGAAACTTTTAGTATATATTAGATATATATGAGTGTTTCAGTATATTTTTGGTATTATAAATATTGATTTAAGTTTCAGATTTAGGTTTCGGGTATGGTTTTAGGTTTCTTGTAAAATATTAGATTTTCAAAAATATAATTCGAATAATCAGATAAAAATTCGGGTATTTTTCATGCTTCGGATCAGATTTTGGATAAAATTTTAGATAATGTTTTGAATATTTAAATATTTTTAGGTAATTTTTGTATTTTTGGGTATTTTCTAGGTCGGATCCGATAGGACCGAACCGAACCCGACCCGAAACCAAACCAACAAATTCTAAGTACCTTATTGGATCCAACTATTTAAGACCTGAACTGACTCAGACCCGACATAACTCGAACCGACAAATTCGAATTACCCTATTGAGTCTAAATATCTAAGAACCAAAAGATCCAGACCCGACAAGACCTGACCCAAATCTGATCAGAGGACCCGAATGCCTGGTGTTGAATATCAAATATGCCCTCCAACAGTACATTATTTCCATTTTTCTCGTTCCTAATTCTCAATTTAAATTATCTTGGTTTACTGATTAATTGTTTAAATTTCAAAACGAAAAAAAGAAGTAAAAACCCACTTTCCCAGTTCTTATCCTCTCTTCAGTAACACGATCCTCTTCTCTCCAACAAAAAAATAATGAAAAGATCAAGAAGTTTCTTGAATTAGGGATTGATGCTAATTACAGAGACAATGATGATAAAATTGCTCTTCAAATTGATTTTGATGGCGTTGTCTGGTTCCACCGATGAAGATTTCCTAGCCTTCTCTCGATTTTGTTTTCTGCACCACCGTTACGACAAATGCAATCGAAAGCGGGAGTGGAAGCGAGAGCAGCTTGAAGCGTACGATAGGCAAAATGTCTTGTGGAGCCCATAGTAAAGGTGATGCTGGATACCGATGAGGAGGTTGTGGTGGTTATAAATATGAAGGTGGTGGATACGGAAGTGGATACAGTGGTGGTGGAGGTGGTTATTCGAGAGGAGGAGGTGGTGGTAGATATGGTGGAGGTGGAAGATGTGAGAGTGAGGGATACAGAGGTGGAGGTGACAGTGGATACCAGAGTGGTGGTTATAGAGGTTATAGATACGGAGGTGGTGGATATGGAAGTGGTGGTCGGATGGTGGTGGATACGGAAGTGGATACAGTGGTGGTGGAGGTGGTTATCGAGAGGAGGAGGTGGTGGATACGGAAGTGGATACAGTGGTGGTGGAGGTGGTTATCGAGAGGAGGAGGTGGTGGTAGATATGGTGGAGGTGGAAGATGTGAGAGTGAGGGATACAGAGGTGGAGGTGACAGTGGATACCAGAGTGGTGGTTATAGAGGTTATAGATACGGAGGTGGTGGATATGGAAGTGGTGGTCGTGATGGTGGTGGATACCGGAGTGGAAGTTGTGGTGGTTATGGATACGAAGGTGGATACAATGGCGATGGAGGTGGTTACTCGAGAGGAGGAGGAGGAGGAGGTGGTGGATACGGTGGAAGCGGAAGTCGTGAGGGTGAAGGATACGGAGATGGAAGGAGGAGTAAACCACCGGAGTGGAGGTTGTGGTCATTATAGATTCGGGTACTGCTTTAATTGCATCTTTTTCCTTCATATTTTAATTGCATTTTCATCTTAACCACAAGAAATAGAGCATCCATGAAAAACATATGGTATATATATATATAGATATATGTGTGAAATTTGTCTATCTAGTGTTCTTATAAATTATTTTTTTGTCTATTTTGTTTGATACTTTAAGATGTTAAAAAGTGATTTATTGGGCTATGTAGTTTTTGTTTATACAACGTGATGAACAATTCATTGTTTTATTATTCATCAACTTTGTAAAACATGATTAAATCATTGTTTGATCATAAAACTCATTTTATCCACAATTTTTCTATCCATAACTCTACCATCCACAATTGGTATATCATAATTCTTTTATCCTCGTTTTTTAACCACTCAATTTCTATTTTATTCATTATATATGTTCACTAAATTTTAATCTACTAATTTTTAAAACATATCCAAATAGATATTAAAATAATAATTTTTTAAAAAACAAAAAGTTACAATTGATTATAGCAACCACATTTGTTTATGTATTTTAAAATTTGAAATACAAACAAATAAAAATAGAGGAAGTGAATGAATAATATTAAAATACAAGAAACTAAACTACTTTAACTAAGGAAGTGAATGAATAATATCCTCAAGCAATACGTGTTTTTGTGTAAAGAAACATGAGAAAGTTTCTAATAGTGTAATCAACTCATAAAACTTTAAAATACTTTGCAAAAAAAAACTTTGAAATACTTTGAAATGCAAACTATTACCTAAAAATATAAATATTTTAAATTTTAAAACTAAATAAAAAGTATTTATGTAACATCATCAGTCTTTCAATGCAAATAGTTATTAATGTTTATAGTTAAAAAAAACTGGAAAAGATTATAACTTATTAAATTGATATTGGGAAGAAATAAATTATAGAAAAATAAAAATAATACATTAAATACTATATAAAATAAAACACAACTAATAGATAACAAAAGTAATATATATTTTTTTGGTAAAACAAATGTAATATAATTACAATGTAATAAAGTATCAAATCAGAATATATTGCAAAAAATCCTATAATATTTTAAATGTATTCTAAAAAAATTTAATAATATTTTGAGTAATAAAATATTACTTGTTAACAGATTGATGAATGTGTAACTACTTTTTTCTCATGATGATTAATGTGTGTGAAGCTACCATTTATTGGTTTCTTTTTGTTGCAACAAACGGCTATTCTATTACTCAAACATAAGATGGTCAGGGTAACCAGGCCGGGATAGAACAACCAATGAAACAAAGATCTCTATGAATAGAACGTACAGTCCTAGCTAAAGAATCAGCAATTCCATTTTGCGCTCTTCGAATATGAGAGATCTTGAAAAGTCTGGAAAACATACCTTAAAAGTATGAATCGCTTCCAATTATGTCGCAAACTTGGCCAAGCTTAGGGTTCCTTTATCATTGCAATATGTCCCAAAATGCTGGCATGTAAAATGTTGGAGCATGCTTTCTGTAGCCCATCTCAGTGTTTCCAGTTGTTTATGCAAAACAGCCTCTCGCCGTCTTAGGTTTCGCGTCCCCATAAGTTGGATCTTTCCTATGTTGTCTTTCCAAACCCTATCAGCATCCACTGAATTGAGCTGTAGAAGTCCATGAGCCATCTACCATACATATATTACCCAAGCTTAAAACATATGGTTCCTCAATATGAGGTACCTGTGAAGATGATGGTATTCTCTTATTCGCATTAAACCAAGCCTGGCATTCACTTTCCGCATATCTAACAAGTTCCAAAGGGTCATTATCTATTCCTGTAAATAGTTTATTGTTCCGAGCCTTCCGGATATTCCAGATTATCCAGGGATAAGGATCCCTATCCAATTCTGGTTCCTCGATATTGTTCTTCCTCCAGAATAGGTAATCCATATTGACATAGATGCTAGGTAGCGAGAAAATGTCAGTGTTAGATGGAGATGCTGGATAGAGACTATGCATGTAAACCTGGTGGGTATTCAAAGATCACATGGGAATCAGTTTCTTCTAGTTCTCCACATTTTGGGCAATAATTATTGCATAGCATATGGCGGCGTATCAAGTTCCTCGTGACCGCCATATGTCATGTTATCAGTTACCAAATAAGATGACATATCTTATGAGGTACCTTTATTTTCCAAGTGAAGGCTTGAAGTTTAGTTATACTGGCTCCAGAACCTCCTTTTCTTCATCATTTTCCAGTAGATTTCGTGCCACCCAGTATCCAGATTTAACTGAGTATTGGCCGTTCTTTGAATAGCTTTAGCAGAATCTATCACTACATAGAGCTGGGCTTATGGCCAAACTCTGGATCTGCGGTATATCATCGTGGTCTACATACTGTTCCAGTAACCCAACATCCCATTCCTTTTATCCTACATTAATAAGATCGCTGACTGTCATTTCGGGTGTAGAATTGGGGCCGTATGCCGAGCAGGCCTGGCAGGTGTTGTAGGAATCCAAGGATCCTCCCACACATTGACTCTGTATCGTGAGTGGACTTTGTTTCTAATTCTCAAAAGCAATAACTTTTGTGTTGCAGAAATAATATTCCACACATACAATGTGTTATCTACTGAACATATTCGCAAAGGCAAACACAATCGATAGTAATTTCCCTGCAAGACTCTTAGTGAATCTGGATATTGAACCAGTACACCATAGTTGTTTTTCCAGTAGAGCCACATAGAACTCGTGGATCATATGGAATCCAGACTCACCCTCTTCCCTCGGTAAACATAGCTGCCCATTTTTCCAATAAATTCCTCTCTGTAGCGGATTTGAGCTCCACCAGAATTTTGCAGTGCCACTTATGAGATTTTTGCATACCTCTAATGGGAGCAAGAAGTTGGACTTGATATATGTCGGAAAAGATAATGAAGAGATTTTTGCATTATGACATGTACAATTTCCTTCTAAATTTTGATAAAATTTTTAAAAATAGTAATGACTATTACCTCATAGATCACTCTTAATGTAAGTTTTTTATAAATATTTATAATGGCAAAATTATTTAAATGTATTAATAATTAATAAATAATATAACACCATTAAATTAATATATATTACATTAATAAAACTAAACTAAATATAATTAAAATATATTTTTTATCAACTTATATATATCATAGTTTGTATACGTGTATATATATATCAACATTAGTGGTAACTATACATCAAAAAATACAAAACTAAAGCAACACTAATCAAATAATCTTTTTGATAGTTAAATGACTAGATTTTTACTTAAATTTATCGGTTCATTAAATTAATTAACAAATTGATTATTACTAGAGCTACAGAGGTTTCAATTAGGCCTGCGACTTCGGTTATTTCGGGTCAACTCGGTTAGGTTTTTCGGTTCGTCGGGTAGTTCGGCGTGAGAAAAAAATCACCGAATGAAACTGAATATAAAATCAGTTTGGTTCAGAACCTGGTTTATTCGGTTCGGAGAGTTAGGTTTTGAAAATGTGATGAAGCTTAGTAGTGGATCTGAATATGTGCACACTAAGCAAATTTTCTTGTAGTTGAAGAAGCGTTAATGGCAGCCTGTAGAAACTGAACAAATTAGGACTGAAAATTAAGAAGACAAGCAAATGATAAAAACTTGTGTCATTTTTATATTTAACATTTGGGCCTTTGGTCAATTCAATGTTTTAAAATGTTTTAAATTCATGTAAAGATGGGCCATCTAAACTTTATAAAACAATATAGCCCAAATGTCAAATAGTCTTTCTAAGTTAAGTTGCGAAAGTGGATCTAGAATATCAAAAGCAGATCGTCAACTACGACGGCTGAAGAAACAAAAAATACATCCTTTTCCGAATTCATCACGTCAAAGTTTGGATCGAGAGTTATAGAAGAAATAATCTACTTCATCACGGCCTGGAAAGAATTGGTTAACTGAATCTTCTGCATCAGAGGTAGAGGAACTACAAAACAGTTTTAGGGGTTTGTTTCGGTTAACCGTTCGGTTCATCGAACCAAACCGATAACCAAATACATCTGAGATTTTCGTCAATCGATTCTGTTGTAGTAACCAAAATGAAACCGAAATGACCAAATCTCGGTTCGGTTATAAATCCCAGGCCTAGTTTCGTACTTGAGACCACAACAGCTTTATCTCCTTCGCGACTCGAGGCTCCTCCTTTTTGGTTCGGATCGACTTCATTCAATAGGATCGAAAGATTCTTTGTATGAGTCTTCCTATATTGATGCATGACTAAGTATTGGATTGGATTCTAGGTAGGATTTTATCTTCGAGATTTTGATTGATGGTGAAGATGATGAAGATTGAGGAAGATAAAGGTAATAACGGTCGACTAAAGAAGAATGAATGAGATATAGTGAAACCTAAAAAAATTTAAATGATTTTGGGAAAAGTTTTAGAGAGTAATCTGAATTTAATTGGTTGGTTGGGTTCGGGTCTGGATAGTTATCTGTAGAATTGTAATTACTTAGGGTATGAATGGTAACCAAGGAATAAAGAGGAATAATGCATTCCCTATCATTTAAAATTTTACGATTCACAAAGAATAATTTTTTCCTTCTCATTCCTACTCATTCTTTTTTTTGTAGAGGACTATAAAACAAAATTATTCCTTACTAAATTTGAAAAGGAATAAGTTTCTTTCCTATTTGTTCTTCTTGTTCCTAAAAAGTCACCAGTTATAAAATTAATTTCCCATTAATTTTTCTTTGGTTTCATGGTCTTTTACCATTTTCTATTTTAAATAAAGTTTAATTTAAATGATAAAAGGGAGAGGAGTATTTGAGAATTCTTTTTCTCGGTTAAGAGCATCTGAGCATTTGAACCATGCATGTTTTACTCATGAAGTAAAAAGAGATTAGAAAAAAAAAGAGCAACAGTATCGCACCAAGTCTGTTATTCATGAAGTGACGTTCAAGTACTAATAAATGGAGTTAGTAGCGGCCAAAAGAGCAGCACCAAGCCCAGACACATCTTTGGTATGTTTAATCTGAACGTGACTGGCAAGTTCATCTCCAAGAAGCTCAACTAGTGCATCTTGCATATACTGTCGATACTGTGGGTATTTCTCGTAGAGTGCACCGTCCATAGCCACAACGGTTCTTTGACCTGAAGCCAGTCTTTTTGTCTCTCTCTCAATCCTCTCCAGAATTGCCACTATACCAGCTCCTGCTAGACGTCCTCCGCGTTTCACTACTGTGTCACACACTTCCACCACTCTTCTCCTCGCCTTCAGATCCGCCTTTACCTGTTTCCAATAACTTGATTGAGTCAATAAATTGATCCAATCTATAGATGTGATTCTTTTTCTTGTATATATTAACAACTTACCTCAAAAATGTTGTATAGGATTGATCCAACACTTGAAAGGTCATCTGTATTGTCCTCTTGCATTTTGCATAGATCCTGACTCCTATTACAGAATCAAATACCAGTTCTAATAAATAAAAACAACCAGTAAAAACATACACAAGAATTTCATACTTAAAATCAACAGCCAGTCTAAGGTAGACACAATTTTAAAGTACTGAATCTAGGGATGAGTATATAAACCAAACCAAACCAAAGCTTGAAACCAGAATGTTTATAGAGAAATGTGTTTAATTGGAGAAAGATAGTGAGAAAGATGGAAGTACTTGAGGGTAAAAGGAGTGGATAGTTTGACAGGAACTGATTGTCCGAACAATTCACCAGCTTCACACATATGGAGCAAAATCCTTCTTACAATTTCACCAAGGTACATCCCTGAGATCATCTTCTCATATAACTTCATCCACACACAAACAACGAACACTATATGAACTGGTGATACCATACACTAACAAAACAAAAACTTAATGTTGCAAGGGAAAGGAGAAAGTTCTAGTACATGTTCACCAGGATTTAAGCTTTCCTTATCCATCTCTTGGTCAAAAATGGTTCGTGGAAGACACTTAGAGAAACCTCCCCACTCTGTGTTTATGATCTAATTCAAAATCAAAACAGTATATAAGCAGGGGAACAAAACAACGGTGAAACTATGCACATATAAAAATCAATATCAATGATACCGTTGTGCCAGAAGAAGATTTGTTCTGGAGTTTCGGAATTGCATCCTTCTGCTCAACATAACAAGCATTGGTCCCAGTGCCAAGAATCACACCGGCCATCACATCCTTGTCCCAATACCTTGCTCCAGCTAATGTTCCCACTCCATCATTTACCTATACACATCAACAAGGTTACAATACCCACAAGACAAGAGTTATCCATCTATTAAATTTCAAGAGTAAAAAGGAGACATACGAGAGCAGAAACTCGCATATCAAGTCCATGTGCTTCCATAGCTTCATTTAAACAGGCAACCACGTTTTTACCTTCCTGCAAACAACATTTTTAACTAAAATTTAGAACCACATACAAAAAAAAAACTTTGTAAACAGAAACATGAACTCACCATTCCAGACACGTTAAAGCCTTTAGTCCACTTGATAAGTGTTCCTGAATCAATGGAGGTTTGATTCACAGGGAAGGAGAAAGTAAACCCAATCTCCCTTTTCCTCCCTTGTTCCAACCTAAACCGCCCTGGCTCCTTCTCTGCAACGAAATCTGAAAGCTTTGAAGCAATGAACCCGAAGAGTTCCTGCAAAACATTCATTATATAACCTCATTGATTAGTAGTAACACTCAATGATGTATTAAAAGAAAAATTTGAGTCATTCATTACCTCACTTGTACCAATCATAAGCTTCTGAGGAATAGATAGCTGTTCAGATTTGGTAGCTACGACACGTTCTTCCTCTCCTCCTAACTGTACGCTACGCACCCGAAAGTTTGTTCCCCCTAAATCCAATGCATAGAACAAACCTTCCTCCTTCCTACAAGCCATTAATCAAGTTCTCTTGGTGAGTCTAAGGTGTAATTAGTTCTAATAACAGCACAGAGAATAACATTACTCAAAACGATCCTAAGAAGATCAAACTCAGACTTGTTTTTGGTAAGAAGTCAAACTTTGTTAATCATGTTTAGATCACAAAGCAAAATGAAATGATTTAGAGGGAAATAAAAAAGGATAATTACCCAGAAGGCAAAGCATCAACATAAGTCAAGATCATCTCGAGATCTCCTCCTCCATGGACAGCTAGACCGGCTTGCATGTCATCAGCAATGGCGTTGGCTACGTCGCGTAAGAACGGCGTAGGGGTGGCACAGTCCTTCTGAAACTTGGTCAGAACAGAACATGTTGAAGTCGACTCAGATCGGACGGCGGACATTACGGTGTGATTGGAGCGATGATGAGGTGGTGAGAAGGTGAAAGATCTAACGGTTGGGGTAATAACAAGAGGGGAAGCGGCAAAGGTGATGAGTGACATTGTCCAAGTTTTTGTTCTAGTTTTGTAATGAACACGATTTGGAAGTCAACTATATGCTGTCTTGTCTAGTTGCTACTTGTTTTGTTTGATTGTTTCTCTCATGTTGGCTTTAATTTAATTAGGAGAATGAGTGGTTTTATATCTACTATTTTGATACTGCTCTCATAAACTATGGGCTTTCAACTAAACTTTTTTTATTATTTCTTTTCTAATCCATATTGTATTTTCTTTTGGAGAAAGTCGCATTTTAAAAACACTGAGAATGTCACTTCCTAACACTTTAAACACTAAAATTTTTTAGCTAGTACTTTAAACCTTCAAAATGATATTTTTATCATAACAAACCTCCAACGACGTTTTTCTATTCATAGGCGACCGCTACTATTCATTTTACAGGTTAAAATAATAACGTGTCGATTTTGTTTTTAAAAAATTTAATGAAAAGATAATAAAAATACTTAAAAATTGGATAAATTGAAAAAATTGTAAACAAGTTCAGAAAATCTAAAAATTCAAAAATATAAAAAATTTCAAACTTGAAAATAAATAAATTATTAAAAAATTTTAAAAATTTAAAAATAAGATCTAAAATTAAAATTTCAAACTTAAAATTTATAATAAAATTTAAAAAATCAAAAAATTCAAAACAAATTATATTTTAATTTTTTATTTATTTATTTGTCTTTATATATCTAGGGGATAAGAATCTTTTGCCTCTTTAATGAAACATTTTGGTCATTTTCCTTCTTACAAAATCTTTTTGGACAAAAACATAAAATGGCCTATTTGAAAGAATTATTATCCCCGCGTGTAACCGCTATCAGTTAACATGGGGTGAAACCGACGAGATACCTTTTGTGGAGGTGTATTTAGGTGCTAGCCGGGCTCTGTAAGGTGTCCAGATATCTAGGTTATCAAAAAAAAGTTTTTTTTATAGTTGCAAGTTTTGATATATTGTTTTTGATGGTGGCAAGTTTAATATCTATCGTTATAAGTGACGATCACTGTCATTGAATGGAATTTTAAAATCAAAATGAATTTTTTGGTTAAATATTAATAATTTTAATTTTTGAGTTTGAATTTTAAATTTTAGATCTTATTTTCAATTTGTAGAATTTTAAAAATTTATTTTCAATTTTAATTTTGGCATTTTAATTTTAGATCTTATTTTTTAATTTTTAATATTTTATTTTATTTTTAAGTTGTGAAATATTAATTTTCATATTTTACAATTTTTCTCGAATTTTTCTCCAATTTTTCTCCAATTTTTTTTGAATTTTATATTATTTTTAAATTTTTTTTTTTAAAAAAAAAAACCGACATATCATCATTTTAACATGTAAAATGAACAGTACCGTTCGCCTATGAATAGAAAAATGTCGTTGGAGTTTTGTTATGATAAAAATATTACTTTAAATGTTTAAAGAGAAAAGCATCTTTTGAAAGCACGACCACGACCAAGTGAGCATTTGACAATCTTCTACTCCTGCCAAACAAAATGACAACACAGCTCTAAATTCTAACCATAGACCAAGTCACAAAGAGCATAATCGATTGTTAGACAAGAACATAAAGCAAAGACAAGAGGTTTTACCTTACCCATATGGCCGATCAATTCAAGCTGTAAATTCTGGTGCAAAGACAAAAGCAAGTAAGAAACAGATCATACAATGAAACATATTTATGAAATAAACATAAAATAAACAAACATACCTCTCTCAATCTTTTCAAGTTCTTCAATATCCTCAAGGATTTTTGCATTAGTAAGCACTCTTGAATCACATCGAATGTCTTGTTTTAGCCATTGCTCGGTACACATCAACACTTCGATCATGAAGTGAGTAAGGCAGCTCCGAGATATTGTCGTTGGAGTTTCATGGATCCTTCCACCTGTACTGAAAGCACTCTCGGATGCAACAGAGGAGACTTGCATGGCCAAGGCATCTTTTGGCATCAGTGAAAGAATCGAGAACTTGGTACAGTTCCTCTTCCAATATGATAGAACATCATACTCTACACCAAGCATCAAGTCTGGATTCTCAACATCTTCTTTCAAATAAATATCAAGCTCATCACGCTTGTCTTTCACTCCTTCACTCAACTTCTGCTTATACCTGAAACCATCTTCAACCAAATCCATACTAAGTGATGACTCCTGTGCAGCACGCTGAGAGGCTTGAGTCTAGGACTTTTTAGACTGATCAGATTGCTCTTCTTGACTCTTCCCATATCTCTCAATGTACTTCTTGAACATACTGCACAACACACTGATCACAGAATCATACATTTCTTTACCTTCCAATCTGTCCTGCCCATAAAGCTCTTCAAAACACATGCTTGTGAGATCCATCTTCTTCGTGGGATCAAAAACTGCAGCCACAATCAACATCTTATTGATGTTCTTCATCCCATCCCAGTATTTGTCGAATTTCTGATACATCTTCTCAGCCTTTACCTTGATATTGTGATCTCTGCTCTTCATCAAATCCATAAGGTTAGCAGCGACGGTTACAATTTCCCCGTAGCACTTGTAAGCATTGACAGAGTTTGAGGCAGAAACAACTAGATTTGAGTTGTAGAAGATGACTAAGAACCGGCCTAATCTTTCTATTGCTTTCCAATCAGCGAACTGAGATGAAAAGTTCAATAAATAAGAAAACAACACTCCATAGTTCAATAAATCTGAAAACAACACTTAATAGTTCAATAAAACTGAAAACGACACTCCATAGATCAATCCCAAACGAAAAAACAACATTCCATAGTTCATAACAAAATAAAACACACCAAAAATTAAGAACAAAAGAAAGAGAAAAGCATCTTGTGAGAGCACGACCACGACCAAGTGAGCATCTGACAATCTTGTACTCACATCCAACGGTAAGCTTCCCCTAGTCAGCTTACCAGCGTCTACTTTCTGCTCAAATGATGCCAGCCTGTTTCCTGAAGCTCTAACGTATACCACTGCATTACGGATAGCATTGACACTCTCATCTGCGTCAGCCATTCCATCCTTCACGATGAGGTTGAAAATATGTGCACTACATCTCAAGTGCATCATTTCACCATCTAAAACAAATGCTTCCTCGGACACCAGTGAGAACTTACTCTGAAATTTTCACAGTGCATATAAATTGGCCATTGCATTGTCTACTGTCACACAAAATACCTTCTGTATTCTCCAGTCAGCTAAACAATCAAGCAAAACCTTTGAAAGGCCTTGTGATCAGTGACGTGTTTGAACCCAATGATAAGCTTCTTCAATCGCCAACACGGATCAATGTAATGAGCAGTGACAACCATGTAGCTAGCACCTGCGATCAAAAACAAAATAAGATAAGGAAACTATTAGCTTACAAATGTAACATAGAAAGGAAACTATTAGCTTACGAAGCAAACTAAATACATAATATAAGGAAGTTATTTTCTTACGAGTTACTTGAGCCACCCAAATGTCAGTAGTTAGTGAAACCCTTTGCTTATTTGCTTTGAACCACTTCTTCATATCTTTCCTCTGCACATACATCTCAACAATGTCTCTTGTTGATGTACTTGAAACTGGTTTGCCTAGTTCCATCTGCAGTTATAAAATTCAAATTTAGATACCAGACTTAACTAAAGAATAATCTAATATAACTGACCTTGTCACAGAAGTGTTTCCAACCAACATCTTCAACGAAGCTCAGTGGTAGCTCTGCTATCACCATCATCTCTTTTGTTGCTTCCCTGAAAGTAGACTCACTTATCTTTCTAGACTTCAGCTTTCCTTCTTCATTGATGCCAGGCAGAGTAGAGCCGTGACCCTCTGAAAACGACATGAAGCGTCTGCATACACTAAGATGCTTCAACAAGTTGGATGTGCCCAATTTTGTAGCACAACAGAATGTCTTATTGCAATAGTGACATATACATTTGTCACGATTCTTCTTTGTTCTTGTGAAATGTCCCCATATCATAGACCTTGGAGGAAGATACCTAGGTGCTTTATGTGCCTGAAACGTTGCTCCACTAGCTTCAGGTGATTCTTTACGCTTGCCTCTACTGTCTGGACTCATAAACTATTTACGCTTGCCTCTACTGTCTGGAGTCAGAAACTCTTGTTCTTCATCGCCTTCCAAGTCATTGTTATTGTCAGAAAAAACATTTAGTGTTGAAGATGAATCCATCTGAAAAAAAAATGAAGAGTAACAAGTTACATTCAATCGCAAAAATACTAACAAACATTCATATTTGTAAAAAGTAAGAATCATCACATAAGACAAACATTCAATCTCATGCGTATTTCATCAGAAATCAAACCTAAACATTCTATCTCAAGCGTAATTCATCAGAAATCAATCCCAAACATTCAATCTCATGCGTAATTCATCAGAATCTCATGCATAATTCATCTATATAAACCGGCCTAATCGTTAGAGAGTACTAATATTCTCGACTCGTGACTCATAACAGAGGAAGAAAAATAGATGCTTGTCACTAACCTGAGATTGATTTCTCGAAATTGCAGATGGTGGAAAGAGCGTGAGGTCGAGATTTTGAGTATGAAACATGAGAGAGACTCTGCTACTCTTCGATTAAATAGGAGATTATGGTAGGGAATCTAGGGATTTCAAAACTAAGAAGAAGATGAATCGCTTCCTCTTCAGCCGCTTCGCGTTATGATTCTGATCTGAAAAACAAAGTGTTGGAAATTGTAACACGCGTGCTTGTGTATACATACATAGTGTATATTATGTATAATTTCGGGTGATTTCGGGTTATATTTTGGTTATCAATTTAAACCAAACCGAACCCATAGTCCAATCTACCGAGAAATGCAACCCGATCGGGTTTTATCAATGAATTAAAACCGATACGATACAGTTTATTCAGGTCGGATTTGGATTCGGGTTTGGGTTATGGATAATATGCCCATGCATAATCCCAGCAGTGACTCTCCTCGTGTGATAGGAACTCCATGAAGTGGATAAGAACTCATTTGTGCACAAACTTAAGTATAGTGTAAATAAGAAATTAAGTTCATAACTTCACACAATTGAATACAAGAATCTTCTTAAGTATGCTTCTTGTCAAGAATGCTAGATCCTTTTTTTAATTGTAGAAAGTTTTACAAAGGAAGATCGTGTAACATCCCAATTTCTAGTATATGTAAAAAAGTTTAAGAGAATTTATTTGTCTATTTATGTCACAAAGTATGCTTATTTTTTCGGGCACACATCTATTTAGAATTTGAGAGTTAAGTGTGCTTGAATTGGAATAATGGAAGGATGGATGACATATCACGAAAAAATTTGCGATATCGTGCGAGTGTAGCCAAAACACGGAAAAAGATCATGTGGTGATTGCAAAATCAGTAACAAGACTTTCGAGCCTTCCAAAAATTAACATACCACCCGTTACACGGGATGGGACCCACAAACCGAGTAAACAGCCATGGATGATTGAGGCATTACAGATCGATTCTAATCTTATGTTGCTAGAAGTTACCCGGGATGGCTCAGGGTTTTTTTATATTGTGTCTCACTTGATGTGAGCGCTTAACTGTTTCTGGATCTTTTGATTGCTTTCCGATCGTTTGTATTTGTAACTGTGAGACTATGTATTTGTGAGATCCTTCGATTCTTCATCGTTATGTAATATTTTCTTTAGTGTTAAGAAAAAAAAAAAGAGTACAAGAATCTTTTTTTAACTGAAAATGTATACTTCTCGTCTATTGATTTTATCGATGCTTCAACGTCGAAACTAAAATTACAGAAAGCTGACAAGGATCGAAATCCCTCCACAAACAAAGGTGGCAACTTCCGAAGAACAAGAACCCTGGAGTCAAAACCAGGAGGAACAAAGATCCTTCTCCGGAAGCTTTAACAAACTAAACCCAGAAATTAAAATACTAATGAAAAGTATAAATCCAAACTTAACAAGTGCAGTTACTAGAGGGAAGAGCAACATTAAGAGGGAATGTGATTACTCTTCCATACAGAATTTCTAAAGTGAAACAACAAATAGAATTAAAATGTTATTGTTTGATGTGATTGACTTCCATCTATTAAACGCATATTAGGTTGGAGTTCAAACTCCAAAGTGGAACTAGAGCGTGATTATAGCACTAATCTATAATATAATGGGAGAGTTACTCTCTCCTGAAGGCGACATGTTAGCATCGCGTGGGTCCCATTGGTACCCCTTAAATAATAGATAGTTTCTTTGTAAAGCAAGTACAAACATCTATCTTAGTTCAATTGGTTAAAATCTCTTCTTCTACCATTCCTAAAATTCCCAATCCGGATTCAACACTCTTTAGTACACCTTTTTTCCTAATTTTTTTATTGCTTCCTTTTTTTCCAAATTTTTTTTGTTTCTTTTGTTACATACCAAAAGCCCAATATATTTTTACATTTTTATTTGGATCCAAAATAATATTTAGGCTAGACAGTTTAATTTAGTTATTGTTTTTTTTGTTTATTTGTGTTTTTCAGTCCAAATTGAAGATTTGTATTTATTTTTAATCAACAATTTGACAATCTAATATTATATATAATCAATATATAATAAAATTTTAATTTTAAATTATTATTATTTAAATAAATTTTAATTAAATAATTAATTCATTTTATGATACCGATAAAAAAATATTTCTGGGTACGCCACTGATTGGGCTAGCGTTTTCAGCGATTTATCAAATGGGCTTTGCATGATTTATCTAGCTGTGGCGGATGATGAATCACACTCCGGCTGCAACTAAGCCAACAGATCATTCCGATTATGATACTCCACCAAAAGTAAGCCAATAACACCATGTGGAGAAGAAGGTATGAATAGAATGTAGCGCAACAAATTCACCAGAGATTGAGGACGTTGAAAACATCCGTAAACACCATAGTGAGTGATAAGAAATTATTATTCCTATCAACCCGTCAACCGTAGTTTCAATGCGTAGTTTTTAAAATTGTTATCATCTTTGTTACCCACTTAAAACTTTGGTTTTTTTTTCCTGCAAATATTTATCTCTTACGAGGTTTTCTTTAGCTTTTGAATTTTTGACGAAGTGTTGACGGATTTTCATAATTCATCATATTCTTAATTCATTTCATTCAAACATGTTCAGAAAGAAACACAAAATACTTTACCATTAATATATTGTTAAACGAGTTTAACTTTATCAAAATAATGGAAAATGGTACGTACGTATGCATCCTCATAAGATCACATTTACTGAAAAGAATTTGCAAAAACTTAAGGCATTTTAAAATACTGGATACCGCTTGCCCATATATATCGTTATTTTAATGTAATGTATCTTTGATTGTTTCCTTTCACAACTCAAGTTAAAACATAATAAAAATATTCAAGAAAATTCTCAATTAATAATTAACATTGACTCACCAACCATAAATAAATTTGAACATAAACAATAAAATATAACCAAATAAATTTGCTAAAATTGCCCCCAAAACAATTGAATTGTATAAATTGCATATGTAAAGTAATGTATCTGATAAAATATCTACAATTTTGTCAGCTCTTTTCAATGAGTAAATATATACAACATCGTAAATCAAAACTCATATATTATTGACACCTTTAGAAATATACGCAATACATTAGCACATACATGAAAACAAATGAGAGTACACCTTTAGAAATATACGCAATACATTTTAATGTAATGTATCTTTGATTGTTTCCTTTCACAACTCAAGTTAAAACATAATAAAAATATTCAAGAAAATTCTCAATTAATAATTAACATTGACTCACCAACCATAAATAAATTTGAACATAAACAATAAAATATAACCAAATAAATTTGCTAAAATTGCCCCCAAAACAATTGAATTGTATAAATTGCATATGTAAAGTAATGTATCTGATAAAATATCTACAATTTTGTCTGCTCTTTTCAATGAGTAAATATATACAACATCGTAAATCAAAACTCATATATTATTGACACCTTTAGAAATATACGCAATACATTAGCACATACATGAAAACGAATGAGAGTACATGTTAAACCCATTTTCAAACTTAGAAATATACACATTAAAACATGCCGCCAACGAATTATAATTATTAGAAGGAAATTACATGAAAAAATGTGACAAAAAGTTTTGAAATAAATAATCTCCAACGACGTGCTGCCCTCTTCGACGATTCATATCTTCCCACAAAGTTTCGAAGTATAGAGGGTTCACTTTAGACAAGTGCGGTCGCGAACGTGTAAAATGATCTCCAGACTACGTTTTTGATTTTTTTCTCCACAGTCTATTTTGCCAGACCAATGATAATCGAGGTTAGAAAGATAATTCAAAAACAAAAACTAACATACAAATTTACCACAATTCATTACTCCACCATAAATCAGCAACAAATTCCAAATATTCACATTCGAATGACCAGTTCAGAGCACACAATCTCCACACCCTTCATATAAAAGAACAATTCCATCAATATCCCTGCGCTTGCGCGGTGGCTAATCACCTAGTAAACTTAGTTACCGACTACAATATAAAACGGCCTGCAAACATCACTCCTCACCTTAACTCTTCCTTTAACCAAAAAAAAAACACTCCTCTTGCCGCCAAAAAAAAAAAATCACTCCTCTCCTTCTTGCTTTTGCTAAACACATTTCCTTTCTTCCCGCAACTCTGCTCCTTTTAATGGTAAACATAAAGTCACCCTCTAATATTGTATCCATCTACTTGAGCATATGTGTTTGATCAATCAATGAAGCATGAACAACGTGGAGATTGTCAAATATATATCAGCGACAGTGGCGTGGTCAATTAGTGTTGTTCAAGTGCTACAAGACTTGTCACGTGGAATCGAGGCAACTCATCTACAATTAGGGGTGGGCATTTTATCCGTTAAATTTGATTCGACTCGTTATTCGTTTCGATTCGATCCGAAAAATCCGAATATCCGTAAGTCTTCGAAGCAAAGCAAATATTAAAATTCAATATCAGTTAAAAACGAAGCAAATCACAAATACTAAAATTTTTAAAGGCGAATATCCGATCCGCTCTGGTTTTTATACAAATAAATGAATATCTACAATTAAGTATGTATAAATTTTTACTTCAACATATATTTGTGTTATTTATAAAAATATATAATGTATTAAATTAAAGAAAGAATATAAAATTTTTCTAAAAACTATAATTTTCTAAAATTATGTATTTTATCATAAAAAATTATTTTATTATAAAAGATAAGGAACATATAATTCCACTAATTTTCACTTTTAGTTTAATATTATGTAAGAATATAAAAAAAAAACAAGTATAATTTTGTTAGATTTACGTGTATAAAACATGGTGTATGAGATATCCGTAAATATTCGCAAATATTCGCAAATATTTAAAAAATTTCCGAATATCCGTAAAACTGAATATCCGTATTTCTCCGAAGCAAAGCAAATCGGAAAATCAGATATTCGTTAGATACGAAGCAAATCGCAAATACCAAAAAAATATGGTACTATCCGATCCGTGCCCATCCCTATCTACAATCATCATTTTAAATTTTCTTTTATCAAGACATTTCAAGTGACAAAATGTTTACCGACTTCACGATAAGTCTAGATCTTTATCCAGAATTGTTTTCCAAGTTGCCAAAAAGCAAAGAGAAATTCTTGGGAACCAACTAATGAGAATTGATTATTTCATATGCAGAATTTTTCAAAATAGGAAACAAAATATTTAGATATTAATTTGTTTTATAAACAAAAAGATAAATCAATAAATTAAAAATAATAGTAGCTATAAAAAAAAGAATTTTTTTTAATATTGTTAAAACCGTTCATACTAAACCCTAAATCCTAAACACTAAAACCTAAACTCTTGGGTAAACCCTAAACCTTTAGGTAAAGATAAAAAAAAATACAAAATAAAAGTAGCTATAAATTTTTTTTTTTAATATTGTTAAAACCGTTCATACTAAACTCTAAACAATAAACCCTAAACCCTTAGATAAAGAGATATTTCAAGAATTTAGAGTTTACCCAAGGGTTTAGAGTTTATTCAAGAGTTTAGGGTTTATCCAAGAGTTTAGGGTTTAGTATGAACGACTTTAACATTATTAAAAAAAATCTTTTTTTACTGCTACTACTATTTTTTATTTATTTTTTCATTTTATTTATAAAAAAATAATTCTAAATATTCTATTTTCTTTTTTGAAAAAATCTGTATATAAAATAACTAATTCTCATTTGTTGGTGAATCTATAAGTTCATCTAGGGGGTGAAACCAAAAATTTCTCAATAAGTAATTGTTATAATCATTTAAGGGCATTGGTATCGGGGTCCTTTAGGGGATCCCTTAGGGAGAGGGACGCGGAGACCGAGGAAAAAAGGGAAGAAAATCCCTTAATTAAAGGACAAATTTGATGGTCTCTTGAGCTGTTCGTGGATCCCACGCACACGTTGCGACCCGCGATTAGCTCATTTGTTTTTTTTCTTTTTAAATCGAAAAAAATAAAAAATAAAAAATAAAAATAAAAATAAAAATAAGGGACTCAACTTGAATCCCACCTATAGCAATGCCCTAAGAAACAGCTAATAAATGCCAAAATGGAAATGACAAAATGAAATGAAAAGAAAAAGAGACGTACGCTAGTCTTTCACTCTTGACTAGGCCACACCGTCATAATTTTACACAATTAATATGCTATTTTTCCTAAATATTACAATCCGTTCCTTCACATATTCCACAAAAACTTACACATCCAAATCGTTAATCGTTAAAGTATCCCTCTTTTTTTCAAGGCTCAGAAACTTTGTAGATTACTACAAAGCAAGGAAGTATGGCTTTGGGATTTAACACAGCCAAGTCGTCTACGTTTGTGTAGACCCCAGCGGCCCACGTAACTGAATCATACAAGCAAGAATCATTTTCATCTTCAGGTGCGTCGCTCTGCACGCGCCTCACTCTTCCGGCAATCACACGGCAGACAAGCATCGCCCTCCGTTGGTCAAAGCACCTCAAAGCATCATGTGCTCTTCCGCTGCTCGCCGTGGTCCTCACACCCTTAATCTCACTGGACCCACCACCTAAACGCAGCGTTTTGGCGTGGAAGCCGTGGCGGATAATGGTGCAGACGCGGCAGCCAGGGACATTGGTGCAGAGGGAGGTCGAACCGCGGGAGCCGAGAGAGCAAGAAACGGTGGTGCAGTGGAAACGGAGGAGCTCGTTGCCGTCGGCAGCTGATCGAGGCTCCCTTCTGGTGGAGGCATGTGCATGGGACTTGACTGCGTCGCGACAGTCCTCAAAACGTTGGATCGTGCGCTGAGTGTTGTGTACTTTTAATATCCGTTCGATCTTGTAGACTGGACTGTCCTTTCGTAACCAGCTAGATTTGAAGATGATATCCACTATGTTTCGTCCTGAATCCTCTGGCCCTAACTCCGACACTGTTATCAAAATTTAACAACATTATGTAAAAATCTTTACATCTTTTGAATATCCTTAAATCTACCATAAGTGGAAGGAATTACAAAATCATTACAAAACATGTAATATAATGTGGCCAATATAAAGTTGCATGAGATGAGCCTCTATATCAGTGATAAGATTGTTATAAATTACATTTGCTTCCGTATTTTCAATTTCCATATATTAGATCAAAACACAAGAATCGGCATTTTAAAATATATTTAAAAGACTTACAAACACGAGTAAAGAAAATAGAACCTTATAATGGTAGATTAATAATGTTGTTTGTCGCCTAATATGT
This sequence comes from Brassica carinata, assembly GCA_016771965.1. Classification (NCBI taxonomy): domain Eukaryota; kingdom Viridiplantae; phylum Streptophyta; class Magnoliopsida; order Brassicales; family Brassicaceae; genus Brassica; species Brassica carinata. The sequence goes on along the minus strand of CM028693.1, from coordinate 48,344,083 downwards.
GATAACGACATAAAATATTCCAATCTTAGTACCATCTATTTATAATATGAATATGTTGCTGTGCATACATATCCAAAAATAACGACATGAGAGCATCAGCAACGGCGTAACTCTCAGACTCGATAACCCAGGTAAGTGTTTATATTATTTTATTATTTTTAATTTCTGTTCAGTTTAAAAAAAAAAACAAAAAAGAAAGCCAACCGCGGGTTCCCACGTGGCGTGGGACCCGCGCACAGTAAAGAATTTGTCGGAAGATTGATCCTTCGCTAAAAATTTAAATGGTACGTATTCTTAAATTATACGGGTCCCACATATTATTATAATGACTTTAATACTAAGGATTTTGTTAAAAATGAGCGTTGTGGGTGGTCTGACATGCCAGATTTATGGCCCCAATTACGAGAAAACAAATATAAAAGACAAACGATGAATCGTCCAAAGTAATATTTTAATGCATGTTTTAACGTAATTTAGTGCATGTTTTCTAAACTAATATTAAAAGAAAAATTAATCCAAACGATGAAGTAAATAATTTTTTCTTTTATAAAAAAGGATTGGGCTCAGTTGAACTTTCTATGTGTGATTTAGAATGGCATAACGATTTGAGTAATTGCGGTTAACTGAATTACGTACTATTCGGAACATCTATTTTACACAGAAAGAATATCACAATCTTTGCTTAAAATCACGTCAAAATGCATAGTTTAGTTACCATAATGTCTGAGCTCCAGATTATAAAGGAGAGATATATATACAAGAAGATTAAATGAAAACATACCGGCATGACGAACTGCTTGATGAATCTCCAGGGTTTCAAGCTTAGGAAAAACTTCCCCACACAGTGGACATGCAAATATTCTTGGTGATATTGGATACCTAACATCATTAAATCATATAAACACATCATTAATTAAATATCTCTTAAATAATCTCTCCTTTTTTTTTGGAAACCTCACTCTTTATTTCTTTGTAACTACGATTTGCAAGTATTTAACAAATTGAAAGTACTAAAGTATAGATAAAATATTGAACCTGCTGGGATCAACAATCATGTGGCACTCGTAGCAACCTGAGAGTTTTCTGAAGTGCATAGATTTGGATGATGAATATGATGTGTACGCTCCACATCCGTTCGATTTAACTGAAAAAGAAGATCCACGAGTGACGGGTTTTCGGATCAACGACCCGCCATCTTGACCAAGGTTGCTACTTTCCGGTGAGTGATCTGAGCGGTGAATCACGCGGGCATTCGCGTAAATAACATCACTGAACGTACACAAAGAAGAACCACAAGATGATAATGTAATCTTGGATGGGTCATGCACTCGTGGACCCTCCATTTGTTTGCAACTCAGGAGGTTCTTTATCTGGCTCCATGAAGACGACGACGATGATGATACGGTCTTTGGTTTCAGCTTTTGTGTTTGCTTTAGGGTTTGTGTCTGGTGCGGCGGGGGAGGTGTTTTCTTGCTTCTGTTCTTCTTCTTTGAGTCTGAAGATAAACGCGTTTGGGACTTGGTTTGGTCTGATAAGAAAGGAAAAGGAGCCATGAAAGAGAGAGGAATATCGAAGACAGTGAAAGTAGATTACCCTGTCGATAATATATATAGATGAGAGAGAGAGAGAGAGAGAGAGAGAGAGAGAGAGAGAGAGAGAGAGAGAGAGAGAGAGAGAGAGAGAGAGAGAGAGAGAGAGAGAGAGAGACTTTGTTGTTTTGCTTGTGTTTTTGGTGGGAAGGGATCCGGGAAAACAAAGTGATCCAGTGGGAGCAAACTGTTGCACAAAAAGTGATCCATAAATTTATATATAATTTGGTTATATACCAACTCTATTTAATATTAATAGGATGAAGCACATAATAGTTGATAATTACTCGCATACAACCATACAAAGCGTCGACACAGATCCAGATTTAGATATTGGTGTAGTGGCAATATGCCCTCGTTATAGAAGAAACAAATAAGTTTTTTTTTTTTGGAGTAGGTGACATCTACTACAAACATATATGATTCTTGATTATATAGAATCACTAGGGTCGGCCCGCCCTACGGGCGGGATGTACTTTACTTATGATCTAAATTATTATTTTTGTATGATTTTGTGGTTTTTTTTGTTTTAGGTTTTCATTTGTAAGAAATGTGTATGAGAATGAATTTTGTCTTTTATAAAGTTTTAAGTGAGGAGAGATTATATGTGATAAGATATATCTTGCTTGTTTAATATTTACTCAAAATATTGTTGTTTCATCATTAAATTTTATAAAGCTGTAATTGTTTTACTTTTGTTCCCAATATTTGTTCTATTTTCTCTTTGTTATTAAGTAAAATAGTTTTAAAACTGTTCTCGATTATGTTCAACACATAAAACATGAATTAATTTTTTTTTATTTTAATATTCTGAATTTGGCGACATTTTTTGTTTTTATACATTTTCTTTAAATTTTTAAGTCATAAAATGCGAAAATAGGTTATTTATTATAATAATTATTACTTTAAATAGGTAGGTAAAGGGAAACCTATAAAAATTGTAACTTGTTATATATATATATATGTTTAAATTTTAAATGTTATTATTTTAAAAATCAAATAAATCGTGTTTTCTGAATTAATAATTAGCGTTTCAAAATAAATGATACTGATTAGTTTTAAAATCTGATTTTACATTGAATTTATTATAACTAATTTATTTTATTTTTTAGATTAGATATATCTTATTAGTAAATAAATATTTATTTTATTTATAAGATATTACAAGGTGATTTAAAATTAATTACTTTATATGTAAAGTATTCAAAATTATTAAACATTTAGAGTGAATGACATTTAGCCATATAATTTATATCATTTAAATAGAAGTTCTAAATTTAGTACAAATATATTAATATAACTAAATTTATTATTTAGATTAGTTTAGATAAATTATAATGTATTTTTAGCGATGTAAAATGTTAAATGATTTTAGTATTTCCTTTATATTATTCACATGTAAGTAAATTATAGAACACGATAATAAAATTTTATATTTATTTCAAACTAATTTTAATATATATTTAAATTATTAAAAATGATAAGATAATATGATATCTGTATACATTCTACTTTTTTTTGAATCTATCTTCTTCCTATGATGTTGATTTTAATATATATATTTACTTTAAAAAAGGATTAGATAACATGATATCTAATACATTCTATTTGTTATCAAATTTATTTTCTTCCTATGATATTGAAAATATTAAATATATATATATATATATATTAATATAACTGATTTATAAATTTTATTTTTATAAAATTGTGTTTTAATTTCAGTAATAACTTTTAAAATTATTTTTATTTTGTATTCCATTGAAAAAACTACTTTGTACCATTGCATATAAAATTATAAGAGTACAACCATAGTTTATTTTTTTCTATTGTTAAAAGTGCCTTGAAATATTAATTTATGGTTTTAAATTGACAATTAGTTTTGGTTCAAAACGTACTCATGGTTAAAAACATATTCATGATTTTAGAAATTATTGATATCCTGAATTCAATTGACAAAAAGTACTTCGTGTTCAAAATGTACCATTGAATAAATATTAATGGAATATTTTTTTAAAAAAATGTGTTAAAATATTTGGTTTAGATGTGTGTTAAACAAAATTTATGGAAGATTTTATAATTCTTTAACTAATTCGCTGACCTATCGGTTTTCTTTCACCTATTAGAAATAATTATTCTCACTGTTCAAAGTTTCAAACGAATATCCAGTTTCAAAAATATTACACCACTTCCAAAAAAAAATTCAAATCCACGTTGTACTAATTTATTGATCAAAGATGCTCACATCACAAGTTTACAGCAATAACAGAGAAGATAAAACAACTTGCAATAAAAATCTTAAACAAACACAAATTGTAATCCAAGCTGAATTAAATACAAAAAGGAACTAAGATACACACAAAAGAGTTTCCAAAAAAAATACACTCAGTAATTTTACGTGGAGAAAGAATTCCCATACTTTTGCCTTATGAGTAATTGATTACCTTGGTTTTGTGGAAGAACAGAGCTTGGTCTCTCAGTTTTTTTTTCTTCTCTTTCCAGCAAGAGAAGGTTCCGAAGCTTCTTCTCCTTGACTCTCATTGTCAAGCATCGTTCTGATCATAAGAAGAAATCCATCCGAAAAAAAAACATTCACAATCAGTTATTTATAAACACTTGCAAAGAGTCTTTGTGCATATAAGACAAACATGAGAGAGTATAAAATTTATACAAACTTTTGAAAGTATTGACGCCTGGATAATATATTTTCTTATGTTGGTAGTAAAATTTTTTTTTATTTAAAAAGGGTGGTTAGTTAAGTAGTAGCTGTTATTTTTCACATATCATTAAAATTAAAAAAAAAACTAATTGTGGAAATAAGGGAAAAACACAATGATCTGTTTTGGAAAAAATATATATGAAAAATACAAATTTAAACAGTTCTATTTTCTAGATTATTTAAGTAGCTACAATAAATTGGAATAAAGGAATACAAAAAGTACCGTCCATAAGTGGTACCGCTATGGATCTTCTTGTGAGTTCGATTTTCTTTTGATCCTTAAGCCCCAGGAAACAGTGATTAGTTAACGTGTGAATCTCGGCCGTCGTTCATAAGCAGAGATTATGCTAACCATTAATTTTGATTGGAGAAACTAATCTCGCAAGCTATTGTTTTATATTAAAAAAAACTACATGGACTCTTCTTACGGTTTGTCATATAGTGGATAGTGTTCAAAGGTTTTTTTATACGGACCTGATTGTGTGACGTGAATCTCTGGCTCCGTCTCCTTTCACTCTGACTCTACAAACCTGTATCTCGCTCTTTCTTCTCCAGCTGATCTTTCACCGTCACCACCTCCTGATGCACCCTTCCAAGACTAATCTCTGTCACATAGGAACAAAACAAACAAAAATGCATCAGCTAACAGAAAAAAATGGAAAAAATAAATGAAAAAGGAGGAGGTTTAAGCAATCAATACATGATAGTTGTCTATGTTTTGAATATCCATTTGAATTAGGGATGGTGGCTGATGATCTTCAAGCTTCCCTGGTAAACATAATAAGGAACTACATATACATGATATGAAACTTTAAAAGAAGAATTTGAAAATAATATTACCTCAAGTTTCGATATGAAACCATCCCCTCGAACACTCTGAATATTTCTATTAGTTCATCCTATGCTGATTCATAAACCAAATTTCATTTGTAGTTTTTATTATCTGAGCTTGTTGGTTAATTTTCACTGTAACTAAAAGATTTTAGTGTACACATACTATACCTGAGAGGTGTTTTGTGCATTATATAGATGTCTCTCCATTGCCATTAAACATAGATAACGATCATCATCTCCTAAAGTTCTGCCTTTCGATTCTTCCACATTGATTTCATCACTCTCTTTAGTTTCTCCTTTGTGATGAACCCTGTTTCTCACGAACAGCATATATAATAATATCAGCTAATCCATCTTATCATCAGTTCCATGGTCTGTTTGTATAAAAGGTTGTATTTTGAGTAAGATCAAAGTAAACAACGACAGACCATCTGAGTCTTTGTCGATGAGACAGAAAATTTCATAAAACTCTTGGTCTGTTCATCTGTGAAAGCAACAGCCATAGGTGAAAGCTTTTTGCCATCTTCGATCACAAACAGAAAAAAGAGTAGATGAGTTACAGAAAATAGATGAAATTGGTGTTTTCACGGAATGAGAATATGGTATCGGAGTGAAGGAGGCTAACCTTTATATAACAGATCCGGTAAGGAGTGGGAGATGTTGTTGATGAGGATGATAAAGGCGACGATTGGATGAATCTGATTATCGTAACGTTTCCAAGTTTTTTTTTTTTGGTGAGTTGGAAATCAATTGAAAGACACCACCACCGGGTTCTAACAGACTATCGCTGGAAACAATGGCTTCACGATGTATATTTCGAAGCCGGCTAGAGGTCTAAGCATTCGGCAGAAAAAAAAAGACAATCTTCGGCAACCCAAAGAGAAGAGGAAACAAAAGTTTTGCTTTCTGAAAAAAGAAGTCTAGCAAGACAAATATCACAAAGCCCATATGAAAAAAGCCCATCCGAAATCAGATTAAATGAAGCTCTGCGTTTTGGAAGAAGCAGGACACGTGTCAGACGCTGGAGAAATGAATTAGTGACCTGTCGTCCTTGCTGGCATGCCTTAGGAGAGATCAAAGTCATTTTTATAATAATAGATATCATTAGTTAGTATTAGAGATAGCGTATCCCACATGGGAATTCAAAGGGACATTAACTAATATATAAAGGGTTATAGTTAATCCACTAATTACCAATTGGTTTTAAGTTCGAAACCTATAATAAATTCGAACCTAACATGGTTGGAATTCAGATCCTAAATACGCTAAACCCCTAATTAATATAATCCTACCCAACCAGATATAAATGTCCTAATTAACCCTACCTGACCGGATATAAAGGTCGTGATTAACTCGCTCAACCGAGCATAACTGTTTTAAAGTTCCAAGATTTCTGGCCGATAAGAGCCATCATCTCGAGGAGGGGCATTAGAGATAGCGTGTCCCTCATCGAAAATTCAAAGAAACATTAACTAATATATAAATGGTTATGGTCAGTCTACTAATTACTAATTGGTTTTAAGTTGTAATCCCATAATAAATCTGAATCTAACAGTTAGCGTTAGTAATGTAGTAGTGGAGTTAGCCACGATTCTCTTTGTCTTTTTCTTTTTCCATCTTTTTGGTACTAATGCTAAGATTAGCACTCTAACGCACCTAATAAAATATCATAGTAATATTTTTTAGGTTCATAAGATCCCACTACTTTAGAAAAGTTCTAAAATATCAACAATTTTCGGAAAGAATTAAGAAACATGCAAATCCAGTTTAGTATAAGATCGGGACAAACAATTTTCGTTGTTCTGCATAATATTAATTCATATTTATATATTTCCTCCGTTCCATAATATAAGAAGTTTAATATATTTTTGATGTTCTAATATGTAAGATTTTTCATATATATATTTTATGTAAACTTTAATTTTATTAAAAACTGTATAACCAGTTATATTTTATAGTCTATTTTGTAATTGATTGAATAGTTTAATTTATAGATTTAATGATATTTCTAAATAAAAATAACTTCTTAAATATTTATGTAAAACATCTTATGTTTTAGTACAGAAGAAGTATTATATATATACCTTAAATAGCAGAGTAAAGTTAGTTAAACATATAAATGCTTATCTTACATATCATTTTCCAACATGGAACATATAAGAAGAGTGTTCGTTTGATCTTATTTCTAGCGCGGAGATATTGATGGAACTGTTCATTTATATGAACAGTGTGGAGATTTTGTGTTCTGAAGTAGTCTTTCGAATGTGAATATTTGAAATTTGTTGCTGATTTATGGAGTAAAGAGTAGTGGTAAATTTATATGTTAGCTTTTGTTTTTTGGACTTATCTTTCATTTGATATAGCAAAATAGACTATGGAGAAAAAAATCGTAAACGTAGTTTGGAGATCATTTTACACGCATGCGACTGCACTTGTCTAAAGTGAACCCTCTATACTTGGAAACTCTTCGTGAAGAAATGTGCGTCGTCGGAAAAGGCACGTCGTTGGAGATTATTTATTTCAAACTTTTTTTGTCACATTTTTCATGTCATTACCTTCTAATAATTTTAATTCGTTTGTGGCATATTTTAAATGTGTAATTTCTAAGTTTGAAAATGGATTTAACATGTACTCTCATTCGTTTTACTGTATGCTAATGTATTGTGTATATTTTTAAAGATGTCAATAGTATATGAATTTTGATTTATGATGTCGCATCAATTTACTCATTGAAAAAGAAGCTGACTAAACTGTAGATATTTTATTAGATACAATAATTTTACATATGGAGTTTATATCATTCAATTGTTTTGGGGGTAATTATAGCAAATTTATTTGGTAATATTTTGTTGTTTATGTTCAAATTTAATTCCAAAATATTGGTTGTGAGTCAATGTTAATTATTAATTGAAGATTTTCATGAATGTTTTTATTATTTTTCAATTTGAGTTGTGAGAAGAAACAATTAAAAATACATTACTCTAAAATAGTGATATATATGAGTAAACAGTATCCAGTCTTTTAAAATGTCTAAGATTTTTGCAAATCTGGTTTTTGCCAATCTTTTCAGTAAATTTGATTTCATGAGGATGCATACATACTATTTTTTATTATTTTGATAAAGTTAAACTCGCTTAACAATATATTAATGGTAAAGTTTTTTGTGTTTCTTTGTGAAGATGCTCGAATGGAATGAATCAATAATATGATGAATTATGAAAACTCGTCAACGCTTCATTAATAATTCCAAAGATAAAGAAAAATTCATAAGAGATAAAAACTTTCAAGAAAAAAACTAAAGTTTTAAGTGAGAAGCAATTTTAAAAACTACGCATTGAAACTACGGTTGACGGGTTGATAGGAATAATAATTTTCTATCACTCACTGCGGTGCTTGTGGGTGTTTTCAACGACCTCAATATCTGGTGAATGCTGCGCTACATTCCATTCATACATTCTTCCCCACATGATGTTATTGGCTTGCTTTTGGTGGGGTCTAATAATAAAATGGTCCGTTGCAGCCGGAGTGTGATTCATCATCCACCACAGTTAGTTCACGGTGTATAAACTCGTGTGTTTGATGTATAAGCCTGCAAGACTCACCGAAAGCAGAAACCATCACTTGGTAGCTCTAATTTATTCCAAGCAAATGGAGTTTGTGTATATGTTTGTTACCTTTTTGTAGAGTCTTATTTCTTGACGAATCCGTAACTTTTCGAAGTATCTTGAGGTCTACTGGGCCAAATAAATAATGATCTGTTATCAAGATCTATTCCAAGACTCGGGTTTTTTTTAAAACGCATTACATCATGTGAAGCCCATTTGATAAATCACTGAAAACGTCGGTCTAATCAATGGCGGACCCAGAAATATTTTTAATCAGTGTCATAAAATAAATTAATTATTTAATCAAAATATATTTAAATAATAATTTGAATTTGAATTTTTATTAAATATTAATTACATATAATATTATATTGTCAAACTGTTGATTAAAAGTAAACACAAATCTTCAATTTGGGCTGAGAAACCCAAATAAATAAATAAAAATAATAACTAAAGTAAATTATTTAGCCCAAATATTAATTTGGATCTAAATAAAAACGTAGAAATATATTGGGCTGGGGATTAGGAAAAATAAACAAATAAAAATTAGGAAAAAGTTGCAACAAAGAGTCAAACCCGGGTTGGGGATGTTAGGGGTGTCAATAGAAGAGATTTTGACCAATTGAGTTAAGATAGATGCTTATAAATAAATTACAAAGAAACAAATAAATTACAAAGAAACAATTTAAAATTTAAAATTTGAAAATTCATTATATACTTTAAATTTCTCAAAAGCTATAAAAAGTAATATATTACATATAAATTCGAATAACATATGTCAAAATACCTAAACTTAACATATAAATTGGTTTGGTTTGAATATTTGGAAAGATAATCAATAGATATTTCAAGTGTTTCTGGTGTTTCGAATATACTTTAGCTATTTTAAACATTACTATTTGACTATTTGTATATATTTTTCAAATATTTTAAACAACTTAAAAGTACCTTATATATTTTGGATGATTTTAATATACACTAAATCTAAAAATAAGTAATATAGTATTTACGTATAAATCTATTTCGGGTACATTCGGATACCCGAAATACTTCGGTTCGGGTCGGATTCGGTTTCGGTTTTCTAGATACCAAAATTTTGAACCCATTCGAATATTTAATTAATTTCGGTTCGGATTCGGTGCTACTTTTTCGGGCCGGGTTCGGTTCGGTTTTTTGGATTCAGATTTTTTTGTCCAGCCCCAGTGCGAGATAATGATTAATGCGTAACAGTGTAACACTGTTCGGTAATGTAGTGAGCATACAAATGCTAAGTGGAAAAGATACTCGGATAAGGTGCGGTTGGAAGCTAGAGTTCAAGTAGGAGAAGACAAGATATGAGCATATAGACATCGAGAAAATAAAGTCGCATAGGGGCCCTCGTGATATTGCCGCAAAACATGCCTCTTTCTCACATGTCTCACCTTTATTCGCTTGTCATCTCCTCTCTCCCGTAGATCCCCTTTGCGTATAAACATATGTTTATTTGTTATATATTATACAAATACACGCACACATGCCCCCCCCCCCCACTAATATACATGCATTTATACATGTGTCCACTTCCACGGAGCGCAGAAAAAGTTAATGTACACAATCTTTTTAATTCCTAACGTCGACTATATATAGTGACTGTAATATTATACATAATCTTGCCATCTACTTTTGACAGTAATTTTATACATAATCTTGTCATCTACTTTTGATCACTCAAAACGTTGTGGTTAAATTTTCTAGAGTTCTGATTAGGAAACCATTTTTATTTTTAATGACATCTAAGTGAAGATATTACAAAAGAAAAACAAGATTACAGGATTTTATTTCATCATGGTACAAAAAGTATTTTTAATATATCATATATCAAAATTAGGCGCAATAGAGATAATAATTAAGAAAACAACGATGAATGCATTGTCCAACAGACAAAATGAGTTAAAATACATCTTGGACTGTTTCGCTTATATTATTTAAGAATTAGACACAAAAACTTGAAAGCTGGGTATCAGATTTATAAATCAAAGTTTTTTCAAAGAACAAAACATATAAGGAATAATTTAAGTGAAACTTGCGAGTACAAACCAAATACCAAAATTTACAAACGTTTTAGCTGAAATTGTTAAATAATAAGGAGCTAGAGTTTGATCCGTACATCCACACAAATTAATTTTGGTTTTATATTTATTTTTATAAATTGATATTTTTTTCATAATTAGTGTCATAAATTTTAGATGTATCACCATATAACTAAATGGATATTGGTTATTTGACTATTTTAAGTTCTTATACATTAGAACCGAACCTGAACCAAAATATATAATATGATTACTTTTAGTTATTTGATTTTTTTAAGATTATTTTTAGTTTGGATACAAAATATCTGAACCAAATTGGGTAATATGGCTATTTTTTGTAACAATATCCGAAGTTTAAGATACATTAGTTATTTGATTAGGTTTTAATACATCAGAACCAAACCCACTTGAACCCCGGAGGATCAGACTCAAAACTCATCAGAAAATTTATAATACCTGAACGGAACCTAATTTCAAAATCCAGTACCATAAAAAATGATCCATACTCAAACGTATATCCGAATGTCCACGCCTAATTGTTTTTGTAAGCAAATAAAAAAAAATTGTTGACCATTTTGAATTCTTGGCATAAATAGTGAAAATATATCTAACTTTTAATATTATAAATTAGCACTTAAATATATAGTTATAAAATTCTGTTTCAAATATTTCAATTCGTTTAAGGTTGTTCCATAGCTGTAAAGAAGATACCTTTGATGCATAATTAATCTACATTATTTTGAAGCTCCATTATATTTTTTTCACTATTATGTAATTAGTCTAGTTTTATCTTTTATTTTCCTGTTAGTTTCTTAATTTTAACAGTTTTAATTGAAAATTTTGTGTTTTTGGTAATAAATAATAATATTATTTAATGCTTTTTTGTTCAATGTAGATAAATTTAATATTTAAATTAAGGTTATATTTTATGGAACCAAAAATACTCAACTAACAATAATTAAAATGATGAAGATGGATATAAATTATTTTTTCTTCCTTGTCGTTAAACTCAACTTATTTTAATTTAGGATAATAGATCTTTTATATATTATAATAATTTATTTCATTTATTTTAAAAACTTTTAATAAACTTCGTAATTTAGTTTTTTTTTTAATGATCATATGATGTTACGATAGTAATTATAATGCTTTTACTTAAAAGAGTAACTATTTAGAAATCTACAAAAATAATATTTTGTGTAAAAAGATATTTTGTGTATATTCCAAGACGAACTTTATTTAGTTTAACATATTTTTCAAACGATCATTTATATAATTCAGATTGATACTTCAAAAATGTTTATAATATGTTTTGCGTATTTATTTGTATTTTATGCTTACTAAATCCTATACTAAGCTATGTGACTGGTCTTCTTTCTATAGAATAATTTTAGAGAATTATGAATTTTGTTATGATACTCTTTTCCTATTATCACAAACGAATCTAAAGAAGTAACACATATAACCATATTTCAGTTATTAGAATGACGACTCAAAATGTTATTAAGATGAATCACCACATTCTATCAAAATATTTGAACAAATTCGATAACAGCAAGAATTTCAAAATGCTATTAAAAAATACTGCACAAATTAACCATTAGAAACAGTATCTTCTCCAAAATATTATGATGGTCAAGTAAGTATATTGTTAGATGTTTTATTGCTTCTATCTTCAAATTATCATTCGAGGAGTTGAAGACATACTTTCCATAGTGTTCACTCTCTGACCGAACACCAGAAGAAAATCTTCTTCGCCTAGTAAGCCAAGTCATAATCTTGGCATATACGTTGTTGCATGGTTGCCAAAGATGGCAAACTCGATCATCATTAATCTGGAGAGAGGAAGATGAAAAGGAAGAGCAACTGATGGCAGTAGAAGGAGAAGAGCGAGAGAGACTGCGAGAGATTCTCACATGACTTGGTTGGTCAAGATGGCCTCCAGACTCTCCACTGGGAACCTGAAGATAGGCGGCTGAGTCTCCATGGGTGAGTCTCCCCTGAACATGGAGTCAAGTAGCCCTTCATACCATCACTGCAAGCAGTTCCAATAACATCAGGAAACAAATTAGTAAAATCTCAGAAGCTGCAAGTATAAAATCAAACTTACCAGCTGACTTCATACTCAACCACCATGAAACTAAAAAAATAAGAAAGATAGTTTCGTTTGATTTATGAACATTAGCTCAGGTCTGACGTTCACCTCAACGTCAACGTCCAGTCTTTCTCTGTCACTTAATTGCAGACAATAGTTCAGAGAGAAGATGAATTCTTCAGGGTATGCGACATTGCCATGTTAATCATGTCATACATACTGCCGGTTGTATGCTTTTTTTCATCCTGCAGAACGAAGGAAAAAAACTTGAAAGACAATCATTTAATAGAAAAAAACAGAGCTTGATCTAGAAGTAATTACTAAAAACATTGGGGTGACGTGTTGGCACCTTTTTTTATTTTTTTCTTGGCATTTTCATTTCATCAACAGCTGCTATCAACTATCCATGTCTGAAACTGTATAAGAGGCTTCAATGGCGTCTTTTCTCGATCTGTAAAGCTAACAGCTTTCTTTGATAACACACAAAATAAACAAAGTAAGGCTATAGGAGGGCAAATGAAACCAAATGGTAATGCCAGATGCAAATACGTACCTTATTATGTCCCAGTTTGAGAACGTTTGTTCCGAAATCAATAGCAGCTTGGGTTATGTAATAAAAACAAAACTATCCATAAAAGTTCATTGACTGTATCTTCAATCATTAAATCTATTGCAACAAATATAAAATTGAAGATTAGGAAAGAATTGAAGAGGCAGAACAACCTGTGAGGAGACACTTGAGAGTTTCAGATCCATATTGATTCTAAACAACAGCGAGGAAGATAGAATGGTAAACATACTAAAAGAGATATAGAAGAGTAGATGATTTCGAGAGGAGGAATGCTAACCTATTTATACTCGCAAAAACACCGACTCACCGATGCAAATCACGCATTCATGACTTCATCGTGGTTGATTGAGTTAATAGGATTAAACACGAAGAAGTCGTAACTCAGACCGTTTCATAGTCATAGACGACAGGCCCGGCTTAGAAAGTATAAGAGCCTTGTGCTATACTAAAATTTTTAACCTATGTTAGTTAAAGATCTTAAAAATTGGACCTTAGTTTAAAAGAATTTCAAAAAAAAAGACCCTAAAATAGTAAAGAAAAATTGATAAAACATGAGGACCCAGTGCTCTTGCACCTCCAGCACTACCTCAAAGTCGGCAATGATAGACGAAGATCAAGAGTAGCCATAGAACGATGAAGAGAAACGAACCCTAAAGTTTCATTCTTCGTGACAACACGATTAGTGTTCGTTCTATTGGGCTATCGGGCCACCTCCCATCTAATTTCTGTGTAGCTAAAAAGCCCAAATAACCAAATTTAATGAAGGACGCATTTTTGTAAAACGGGACACGTGTCGGACGCTCAACGACCGAATTAATGATGTGGCGTCCGACGTGTATAGGCTGCGAGTGAAGGAACTGAACTTTACATAAATAGATTTCTGTAATAATTACTGAAAAATTATTTAGAAAAGACAATAAATGAAGTAGTTGGAATTAATTAACATATGAATGAAAAGATGTAATAAATCCATTGAAAATATGGTTAGTTCTATTGTGTACTTCAATTTTAATAATATACTAGTGCTTGATCCGCGCGCCCACGAGGGTTTTAGGGGCCGCAGTTATTAGTTCTTACATTTTTTTAATGATTAGTGTTATATATTTTAGATATGTAGTCATATAATAAATTGTATACAAAAGATCCAGATCAAATCAAGTAATAAAATAGTTTGGTACAAATATCAGAACCGTTTCAAATATATTGGTTATTTGGATATTTTTATGTTTCTATATATCAGTACCGAACTCATCTAGATCTGGAAGGACCCAACTCGAACCCCGCGTATAAATTTATAGTATCTAAACGAAATCTAATTTCAAACCCATAAAACGAGGATTTAATTATCTGTACTCGACAATATACGTAATACAATTTAATTATTTTGATTTATGTTATTAACTTGTTCACATAAACTATGATTTTGAATTATGTGTGTTTGCTACGTAATTTTCACCAATTGAAGTTAAGGTAACCATTTTTGTAAACTAGACTAGACCGAACTATTAACCATGTGCAAAATTTGGTTATTTTATTTTTTTAACTTTTATAATTAACATAAAGTTAATGTTGATTAATTAATTAAAAAAATCTGCAATATTATTATTATTGTAATATAATTAATGATGTCATGTATTGTTAAGGTAATATAATTAATGAAGTTATTTAACTGAGTGAAAAATGGAAAAACAATTAATGTAAAAACTTGTTGAAAAAAGGTAAGTTATATTTGTACTTCTGTTTTAATCGACTGGATATGAATTCTTGTCATCAATGATCAATGGAATATTTTATTTAAACCTATCAAATTATTATGGTTAACATGTAAAATAAATGATGTTGAATTATTCTGGTAAAAACAATTAATGAAATAGTTAAGAATAGTGAAAAAGAATGTAAAAGGTGTAATAAAACATTTTAAAATAAGTAAGTTATGTTTTATATTTATGTAATAAATGCTGAAGAATTATTAGGAATATAAAATAAATGAAGTAGTTAGAATTAGTTAACAAACGAATGAAAAGATGTAACAAATATGTTGAAAATATGGTTAATTCTATTTTATACTTCAGTTTTAATAATATAGATAGATTGGTGGAATTAAAATACATGAAATAATATGAATGGAATATAGCAACAAATAGAATGAATTGTTATCATTCATTCATAACTATTTTTTATGGAGTAAAAACTGAATAAGTCATGGATCCCCCTTTCCCAAAAGAAAAAAATGATATTTATATACATAGGCTTCGAATGGTATGCAGATAAAAAAATGCTAACCAAACAAATGCAGATCAAGTAAATGATACAGACCAAATGCTAATTTATTGAATTAGCATATTTGACAGAATGTTAAAAATAAAATTGTAAGTTAAATATCTAAAACAAGCATACAAATTCTTATATATAAACAATAATTACTATTATTTTAATAAATATAAGAAACATTTTAACATTATATAAAAATTAAATACAATTACGACATACAATAAAATTGCCAAAACTTTAATAAGAAGTATTTTTGTTTTCCTTACAATAATCTTTTTTTTTTTGGAACGAATCTGATACAGATTAATATACCCAATTAGAGTAGATATATGTTGGTTTAGGTCAAAAAGTTATGAGAATAACATTGTTAGGCATGTAAGAATGAAACTCTTATCCTTTACTTTTTCGCTCCCATAAGTTGGATTTTTCCTGTGGAATTCTTCCATGTCTATCTACAACCACTAAAGAGTGTGTTATGTGTCCATGAACTATAAATCGTGCATATCTCTGAGATTACGGGTTGTTTAGGAGATTGTCGATCCTCAGGTATTTCCTTCCTTGTACTATTAGCCTCAAAATAAGAACGACATTCTCATTCTATTTGTCTAACATTTTTTCAAAAGGTCCCTATTTGTTCTTCCGAAAATTTATCATTTATTGTTTTCCAAATATACCATATTATCCGAGGTACAAATCTGTGTCCATATTTGGATCTTCAATATCATTTTTTAACCATAAAAGATAGTCCATACTTTTTGTAATGATTTGAACTAGGGAATATCAAAGGTGGAGATGGTGTTGATGCCAGAGACCATGTTTGTATTGATTGTGGGCATTAAAAAATAGCATGACTAATAGTTTCATTCTCTGCTTTAGAATAATGGTTGTCACATCGCATATAACGATGTATTAAGTTACTAGTTACAGCTAGTTGTCCTAACACTTTTTACAATATAAGATGACAATTTTTTTATGGGGATTTGATCTTCCAAGCAAAGGCTTACAATTTTACAGTACTCAGCTCTGAATACATCTCCTCAATTTATATGTTGAGAAAATTTGTAGCCGTCCAATGCCTAAACTTAACAGTGTCCATACCATTCTTCGTATAACTCCAACAATAACCATCCAAATGATGAATTTGACTTATGGATAAGGACTAAATCAAAGAGATGTCCTCCTCATGACGTTATTATCTAGTAGCTTCATAATCCATCTTTTTGTTCTCCTATCAGAAAGTCGCTGACTAACATCATAGGATGAACTACTGGCGCAGTAAACCTAGCCGAACATATAGATATTGTTGGTATCAAAGGATTTTCTCAAACTATAATCTCATTCCATAAATGTATTTTCTATCTAATTCTCAATGTTATTAATGATTTTGCTACCATAATACTTGTCTTTTCAGATAAAAGACTATCAACTAGATTTATTCTCAAAGGCGTACTCTATCTTTATTATTTTTCTTGCAATAATTTTTCTAGTAAGAAATCTAGAAACTGAACTAATCTACAAAATAACAAAACTTCAATAAAAATATAGTGGGTGATCTTTTATAGAAACCCCAAATATAGATTTTTCTTTTATTTTATTATTAAAACATTCAAAAACTACATTTCGTAAGAATTTTTCTCAAAGTGTTGAATGGCTATAATTTTGGGAAAACAGGAAAAAGACCAATTCAAAAACTATCAAATAATCCATCTTTCAATTTTACATCCATAATTTTAAAAATAATTACATCTCATTAAAAATTACATATGTATATGATGTTTGAACTGTTTTATAAAAATTATAATAAAGTGAAAAATCTAATTTTTTTAGACGATGTACTATAAGTATTTGTTATCTGTATCTCTGTGTCAGTTGAGGGATGTCTGTGATAGGTGCAACAGTTGATGACCTTAAAGTAGGTATTCATCCTCTTGATAAATTATGAAGGCACCTCTTTTGGTCAGGGCCATCTTTGGGATTATGTGCAAGACAGATAAGCACTAAGGCCTATCGGAGGAAGAATAAAAAGTTTTGTTTTCTGAAAACTCTTTGAGACCTAAGTCAGAATTGTAAAGTGGTATGTTTGAAAGTTCTATGGTCTGAATAAATGAGTAGTTTTGTTCTGTAGAATGAAATTTCTATACGCTACATGTGTTTAATTTTTGTGAATCAGTTATGGAATAGCATAGCGAATAGGGTTGAATCCTATTTTCTATCCAGTTTCAAGGTGTAAAAATGAATTTTTTTGCCTTTTTCCTCCCGGAAAGTCACTTCTCTTTCGTAAACTCTTCTCTGCCGATCTTTTTTCCTTTATAATGAAAAGGGGGATTATTGAAGGGTGAATTTGCGAAATACACATATTAGAGAGAAAAATTCACCAAATAACCATGTATTAAAGTGGTTCTGGGATGTGACAGGTTTGAGCGAAAATGAACAACTTTCTCGCGCGTGAGATTGCATTATGAAGATATGTACAACCATATACTATATTATATTTATTATTCACTAAATAGTATAGAATCGTTAATTCAGTGTACCAATATTACGAAAAATATAATACATATGATGTAATATTTCTATTCTATAGTGTTATAATAGAATAGAATATAAAACCAATAATTGTTGATTTTCTTCAATCATTTTTATTAACTGGCTAAAGGAGAAGCCTTTTGATGGTAGTAGAAGAAGGTTGTTATTGTTGGTACATGAGATAGAGATGAAGAAGAACAGTGCAATGAGGAGAAGAAAACACCAAAGAGAGAAAGATATTATATTACAAATTGTTTCATAGGATAGTTTAAACAAAGTGGCATATAGAAAGAAAACCAAATGATGTGTATATAAAGAATATATAAACAACATATACTAAATATTGTACATTTCCCTACTATCAACTGCACTAGTCAACCCAAATAAAAAGAAAATACCAAACCCCACAAAACACAATAAGGGCCAAAACATATTACAATATTTCATTATCAACTGCTCTAGTCAAACTAAGCAAAATAAATGAAGAGGAAAGGAGGGAGGAAAAAAATAAAGATGATGAAGAGAAGAGGAAAAAAAGAAGAAGAGTGATAAAATGGATGACATACTATACTATTACAATAAGGTAAAATAGCATGGTAGGGTATATTATAAAGGTGTACATAATGATTGTTTTGTGTAGAACAAAAAGAAAATATGAAATAAATTGTGTCTCTACAAGATGTTAAATTGTGTTCTCAAATTATTGTTTACAACTATCAACTAAACAAGGTTATTCGTATCAAAACATCTAATTATTTACAACTTTATATTATTACGATGGAGGGATGTGAAAACAGAATTGAGTATGCATACTATATTATTTAAAATGTAGTTAATAAACGTTAACGCTTAAAATGAGACTTAGTCATGACAGTAAAACTAAAATATAGAAAATGTACGAAAGAGGGATGTGAAAACAGAAACTGTCACAAGTTGACTATACTGTAAATGTTATATAGAATAGATTGCTCTGCTTATGTTACCATCACCAATCATGCAAATACTAAGGTTCCACTGACAAAAGTTTTGTACACAATATATCAACACAAATGCAAAGATTATAGTTTTGATTAATGAAATCTATACTAACAATTCAAATCAATGAAGTTCAGATGTTTGTATTAACATAAAGTTTAATTTCCATTCTATTTGTGCTATGCGATAAATATAGAATAGACAACATATATTCACTGTCATCTTATTCTTCAATACAACATTTGATTTTTCATCTCTAAATCTCCAGCACCATAAACAAGAAAAATAAATACAAAGTGATAGTCTTCCAGTCGGTCTTCGTCTCCACCTGTTTAATCACCGTCATCGATGAAGCTGATGATAGATTTTCACTCGCTCGTGCTTGTTCTGATCATCTGTGTGTGCAGATATAAAGTTTCATTACAGTGTTCTTTTCAATTAACACTATTTTCATCATCGTTGGAGAAGAAGCATGAGATGAAAGAAATTGAATTGTGGAGAAGAAGAAGAAAATATATGATAGAATGTGTGCGTTTGGGTTTTAAGGACAAAAGAGGAATTAATATATATTATACATAGTATATTCTAGCCATCAACTTCATATGGTTACTTTGCTAATTATAATTTTTTTTGATGGTTATTGATGCCAATTTTCCATTATTGAACCATCTCTATTTTTTTCTATAATAATTAATAGAGAAATTTTTTAAAATAAAAATAGATTTTTTCTTTAGTATATTACTTTATTATTCATGAATGCTATATTTTTTATTATAGAGGAATATTATTTTTTGCTTTAAATATGGAAGCAAAAATTAGCATTCCTCTTCAATAGGTGAGTATATAACATTCATCTAAGATAGAAAACCTATTACAGAAAAACTCATCTTCATTTTAGAGTTACAAGTAAATAAAAAATGGTTGGAGATGCTCTTAGTGAATTTTCCTTGGTATTGATTTTTTTGTATGCCTTCTTAGTGTTTCAGAACCACGGTACATTACATAAAGCGAATTGTGTGACTCTTCTGTCCTAGGCTTCTGGTAATTCTGCCTTGGAATCTGTTTGTCTACGTTTGATTAGTCGGCTTTCTCTTACGAATTTGAAAACCCACGAGTAGAGTCCCTCTGACCATATATCTCCCTTAGATTGATCCACGCAAAACTGATCCATAAAAGTAAAAAAATATGGAGGAAATTTATTAAATAGATGATAAATAATTTATGGCGGTACCACCATGCGGAATATAAGAATGGGGTTCTTAGCGGAATATAAGAAACTGTTTCTTAAATTCCGGTAAGAACCTCATCCTAAAAACTCCGGGTTAATAATGCTCTTAGCATGTTCCTATCTCTTGATACAAATAAATTAACTAGACTTTGACCAGTGCGCCCGCGCAGATGTATTTTTCAAAAATATGTTGCTATTTGTTTTTTCATGTCAATATTAGGGCTGAGCAAAAAATTCGAATTCAAAGAACCGAACCGATCCCGATCCGAAAAAGTAGTATCAAACCTGAATCGGAATTGATTAAATATCCGAATTACTCAAAATTTTGGTATTTAGAGAACCAAAACCGAATCCGATCCGAACCGAGGTATTTCGGGTACCTGAGTGTATCCAAAATAAATCTATATCCATATATATATATTAATTATTTTTAGATTTAATGTATATAAAAACATCTAGAATATATATGAAACTTTTAAGTTGGTTTAAATACTTGAAAATATATAAAAATAGTCAAAAGTAAATATCTAAAATAGTTAAAATAGTTAATGTATACTCAAAACACCAAAATACTTAAATAATTATTGATTCTCTATCCAAATATTTAAACCAAACAAAATTATATATTAAGTTTAGGTATTCGGACATAGGTTAATCAAATTTTTATGTAATATATTATTTTGTTTATAGATTTTGAGAAATTTAAAGTGTACAATGAATTTTAAAATTTTAAAAATAATTAAAATGGGTTATCCGAATCCGCAAATATCTGAATCGAACCTGAACCAAAATATCCGAATGGACTGAAACTTTTGACCCCATAAACCCAAACCTAAACAGACCCGAACCGAATCCGAATGGGTATCCAAACGCCCATCCCTAGTCACTATTATATATCATATGTGTGTCATCATATAATAATCATATTTTATACGTCATCATATAAGTAATCATATAATTAATAGTATTTTATACGAACTATAATATAAATAATCATATATATTATATTTGTAAAACTTAATGTGAAATATTAAAACCATTATTTAAGTTGGTATATGAAATTGGGCTTTGTATTGTATTTTTATTATATATATTGAAAAGAATTTTTTTAATAATGGTTCTTGGAAAATATTTTAGGAAAAATCAACTTTTGAATATATGTATATTTTTGAATAAATTTTTGATATAAATCAACTTTAAATCATTTTTTGATTTGAAATATGTGTATAAAGTTTAATTTTTTAATTATTTTAGACAAAGATGTTTTTAGGTAATTAGACGGACCTATTTTCGTATATTTTATAACCGGCCGAGATAAAATAGTTTTTCATAATATAATGGACTAATAACATTAACCCATAACTTTTTTTTAATATATACTGTTATTCATGTTTCCAAAGAACATTATAGTCTTTTTATACTGCTATCCATGTTTCTAAACAAACCCTTTTTTTTAAGTTGTTATTTATGTTTCCAAACAAATCTCTTTTTTTAAATGCTATCTATGTTTCCAAATAAATCACAAATGTACTTCAATTTTAATAATATAAATCTAGTGAAAGTGCCACATGCTTATCAATCGATGCACATAATTTTTCTCGTAGTCTGTTCCCCTCTCCTAAAGGTAGAATAAATTATGTATTTGTCTTGACAGTATCATATGATATTGAATCGATTTACACAATTTTCTAAGATTTGAAAGGCGCAATTTAATATATACAAATAAAATCGAATCAAATCAAATCAAATCGTTTTGCTGCTGACTGCTTGAATACTATTTTAAAGGTTAAATACTACTGCTTACGTAAAGAACTTCTTACTTGAAGGGAATGAGAGCGTGACCAAGTAAAAATGAGTTCAAGCTTCAAACTCAGTGATCTGGAAGAGGTGACGTCGAACGCAGAGAACATACAAAACGATTTACTGAAGGAGATACTTACACTTAACGCCAACACAGAGTACCTCTGGCAGTTTCTTCATGGAAGCTCTGATAAATCATTTTTCAAGAAACACGTACCAGTGGTGAGCTATGAAGATGTGAAGCCTTATATTGAACGTGTCGCGGATGGTGAGCCGTCAGAGGTTATTTCGGGTGGACCAATAACTAAATTCCTACGAAGGTATTAACTTTTTAAACAGGACTAAAGTTGTTTAAAAAACATAATGAATGAATCAAAATAGTTTTGATTGAAGGTGATGGTTGCTTGATTTTAAATGATTTTGAGTTTTCTGTGTGTAGCTCCGGAACTTCGGGGGGGAAACAAAAGATTTTCCCTGTGAACGATGACTACGCTAAGAAGCTGGGATACGTTTTGGCTCTACGCTCTCTCCTTATGTCCAAGTAATTATTTTTCGTGTTTTTCACAAGTTATTAGTTTGAACTATCCCATTAATTTGATTTGGTAGGTATGTAACATTTTCATTTTCTTATAAATAAAGCATTAAAAAGTGAAAACATAAGGAAAACATCATAAGTATAAACTTTATAAATTAATACTCGATAAATTAATATTCGATCCCAAGCTAGAACATTGTAAAATATGACATAATTCAATAACATAATAAGATAATAATATTTTGAAAAATCTTAAGTAAATATATGGTCCTATTAAAATCATAAATTAATAATTATTATGTATATAAATTTATATAAACATACACAAAACTTTTTGTTGTTTAACTTTCTTTAGAATAAACTTCATCTCTAATTTTACTTATAATTTTGTCCTACATATAAAAGTAAATTTGTATTCTACAATATGTAATCATCATAGATAAAATATATCAATAATCTAGTAAAAATATTTAAATATATCTCCATAAATTTTAACCAATAGATAGTATCATAAATGAAAATATTACTTTCAGTTTCTTACAATAAACTTTAAAAAATATATAGATCCAAAACAGAAAATTTCCTTTTAATTAATAATTTTGTAAATTCTCGAAAGTTTCAGCATTATTAATTTATAGAATTTTACTGTACAAATAAAATCAATCATCTATATAATATTATTTGAGAAATCAGTTTCCTATGTGTCACTCTCACGTTAACTCTCACAATGGTTGTTTACATTGATATCATTAATGAATTAAAATATTACATTTAAATACTATTATTGAATTTTTTTATTTAGTTTCCCTTTTAAAAAATTTCAAATAATATATATAATAAAAAAAGGAAAAATTTATAAAGTTAAAAAAAATATAAACGAAAATATAAACAATATATGTATATATAATATTATTCATTAAAAAGGAAAGTTCATAAAATAGAAATATTCCAAATTTACAAGTTCACAATTTGTTTAAACTGCTTATTTTAAAAAATATAAAGAAAACAATTAACAACAAATATCTTTTGATCAAATAATTACAAAATATTTTAAAATAAATAACACTATATACTTTAGTGAGGTAGATATATTATATTTTATCATTATTAAAATTATTTGTTTTCTTTATATTAAATTTTCTTTTAAATTTTATGTTTTTTATTTTGTGGAACTTAATATAACCATAATCAAAATACCAAAGCAAATCTGAATTTTTATTTTTAAGATTATTTAAAATAAATTTCAGTTTATCATTTAATAAATCTAAGACATTAAATTATTTAGAATTTATAACATGTTTTAATTGTTTTAAATATTGATAGGTGTTCATGAGCTTCCAAAAATGTATTACTTACTTATGTATGTAACTTCCCATTGATCATCGCTTTATTTTTTAATATGTTTTTATAAAAAAAAAATTAAAAAACCAACATATAATTTAATAAGTATTATTAAAAAATACATGCACATTTAAACGATAAATAAATTTAATTTGATTTTACTTAATAATAGTAAAAAGTAATTATACTTCAATTTAAATTTGAAAATAAATATATAATTCAATATACTCACAACATGACTGACTCGACTAATCCAACTTATATCTAAAATTATAGATTTAACTACAGTAAGAATATATAATTTTATAATGATAATTTTATTTTATAAATTTAAATTGTAGGATGACTCAAAACATATTAACAAATGAAAATAAAATATTAACCAACTGTTACAATTTAGTTCTTTTGTAAAATTTATATATATGCATGAGACTGTAGAATATTATAGTTATATTAATTTATGAACTTTGGAATTAGACACTTTAGTTTATTTTTTTATTTCAGCCTAAGCACAATATATCTTAAGTTATACCTAATCTTCGTCAAATATATTTACATATCTAAGACAACAACTAACGTAAATAAAAATAAGAAAAATTAATCATAATTTTAATATATTTAAAATAAAAATATTATAGTTGAATTCAGAAAAATAGATACAATCCAATATACACAAATGATAACTAAATCGACTATAAAAACAATAAAACTGACTACATATAACATATCTAAAATCATATGTCTAATTAAAGTAATATAATAATATTAATATAATAGTGCATACAAATCATAAATCAATTTAAAATTAAAAGTAAATAAAACAAATTATTATAATATATTTATTTTATAAATATTTATATCCGTGCATGAGTACGGGAAAATCATCTGGTATCCAAATATAAGAAAAATTGGTTATTTATAATTTTGTGAATATTTTAACATAGATCACTTCCACCAAGTCTAAAATAGATCTTGTTTGTAGGCATTCCAAAGACACTGGCGCCGAACAAGGAAAATCAATGGAGTTTCATTACATCAAACCAGAATCCACAACCCTCTCAGGTTTACCCGTTTCTACAGTATCTACAAGCTTTCTAGTGAGTGACTACTTCAAAAACCGGCCATCAAAATGTAAGTCAGAGGTCACAAGCCCCGACCAAGTCATCTTGTGTCCAGATAACAAGCAAAGTATCTATTGTCATCTTCTATGTGGGCTGTGTCAGAGAGCTCAAGTTGTGAAAATTCGTGCTTCTTTTGCTTATACTTTGGTCCGAGCAATTGATTTTCTTGAAAAATACTGGAAAGAATTGTGTAGCAATATCCGATCAGGTCATGTTAGCGAGTGGATCACTGACGTTAACTGTAGAGACTCTGTATTAGGGACAAAGGTCCCACATCGGGTATTGGAAGGGATCGTTAGTAATATATAAGATAGATGGACCACTCCACTTATCACCAATTGGTTTTAGGTTGGAAGCCCATCTAGCTTAACATGGTATCAGAGCCCGATCCGAACAATCCAACCCGACCCATTATCGATCCAGCCCAAAGTCGGCCCATCGATCCTTGCCCAAACATTCCGAGATTGATGCTCAGAGAACCATCATCTCGAGGGGGCGTATTAGGGACAAAGGTCCCACATCGGGTATTGGAAGGGATCGTTAGTAATATATAAGATAGATGGACCACTCCACTTATCACCAATTGGTTTTAGGTTGGAAGCCCATCTAGCTTAACACTCTGTTTCGGTCATTCTCGGAGGGCCTAATCCTGAATTAGCGGACGTGATTGAACAAATATGCAGCCACAAGTCATGGGAAGGTATCATCACACGGCTTTGGCCCAAATCCAGGTCTTTGGAAGCCATTTTTACAGGACAAATGGCTCAATACATTCCAATATTGGAATTTTATGCCAACAAACTTCCCCAAGTCTCCACAATATATGGATGTTCTGAAAGTACATTTGGGATGAACATGGATCCTCTAAGCAAACCACAAGATGTTTCTTACACATTTTTGCCCAACATCTCCTACTTTGAGTTCCTACCTATTGACCATGAGAGAGGAGACATAGCCAGCATTGTTGATCTTGTGAACGTCAAACTAGGGTGTTACTATGAACCTGTGGTCACTAGCTCTTTCGGTTTAACAAGATATTTGATTGGAGATATTCTACAGGTTGTTGGGTTTTACAATAGTACACCTCAATTTAGATTCGTGCGCAGAAAGAATATGGTTTTAAGCGTCGGAACAGAGATGACAACTGAAGAAGACATTTTAAAGGCGTTGAGTCGGGCGAGTCTTGTTCTTGAGTCTTCTTCAGATGTAATGCTGATTGGCTTCACGTGCTATGCTGATATCTCCACTTTTCCAGGTCACTATGTTTTCTACTGGGAACTCAAAGCTAAAGGCGTATTAGATGTTGTTGAACCTGATAAAAAGGTATTGGTGGAATGTTGCTCTGTATTAGAGGAATCATTTGATGCTCTTTATAGGAGACTTAGGAATAACGATGGATTAATTGGAGCCCTAGAGATAAGAGTGGTGCAACAAGGAACATTCCATTCTCTCATGGAATATTTCACCTCCCAAGGTGGTTCGACAGCTCAATACAAGACACCCATATGTATGAACTCTTCAGAAGCCTTAGCGGTTCTGGAGAGTAAGGTTCTTGCTCGATTCTACAGCGAAAGATCTCCTCCTCTTGACTCAGTTGTCTGCTTGTATTTTCTTATTTTTTATATAACAAACATTTGGTGCACTGTATCCTTATCCTTTTAAGGGAAGAACGTTGTATTTGTCTCTGTTTTTCTTCTAATGTTGCTTTGGGTTTTCAGTTTTCAAAATCTATTTAGTTTTATGTTGTTTTCTTTTCTTCCGGTATGATGTATTATGTATCTTTTGCCTTTTTAGTAACTCTTCAAACGTATGTTGAATGTTGATTAACAATAAAAACTATCGATTAGCTTTATCTAAGTTACTAACTATTAATACAAGATCCGGTAACATAAAAATGTTTTTTTGGCTACATAAAGAATGTTGGTTGAATTGAATAAGAAAAATAACAAAGATCGTAATATATAAGACCAATGCTTCAATAGTATATCCTCTAACCGACTATGTGTACAATACATAAACCTGAGACCCCTAGCAATGAACCATTAGAAACAGATAACTACCAGTGGGTATCAGAGAAGAGGAAAAAAATAAACACACTACATATAAATATTAGTAATAAAGGTCTGAATGGTAATAGCGTGTTTAGTAATATAAGTGGTATATAATTAAATTATGGTACAGTCTAAATGTGGTTCAGTAGAAAATGTAGTACAATTTCGATTAAAAATATTAAAAATAAATATATTAATATAATTAAAAATTAAGTTGATTTCATGACGAGATTTCTCTTTTCAGGTGTAGTGAAGCTTAAACGAGACGATCTCGGAGTGGCGATGAGCATCAGATTTCGTCGGACGTTAGTGTCGTCGATTCTCGCCGGAGAAATCGTCGAAGTCGTCGAATCTCGTCGGAGTCGTCGAATCTCTCCGGAAACTTCAATAACTTGTCGGACAAAGCAGAATAGAGATGAGGATGATGATAGGTTTGATTTAATTAATCAGGACTAGGATAGTAATTTATCTTATAAAATTTTAAAGGTATAGTTGATTAGTGTATAAATGAAAAGTGGTATTGGAAAAGTGGTATTTGTAACAATTTTCCTTGTGATAAACCTAAGTGCGTAATGTTAAATTGATAGAATAAACAATTTTTTTTAATTTGTTAGGTGCGTCACTGTAAAGAACAATTACATTTATCTATGAATGGCAACACTTGCATAATTATAGTTAACCATACAAATAACGTCACAACTCAGATAAATAGAAAACTAAAAAATGTAAAACAAATGTCAAAATAAACTCAACATGAAAAGTTTCCATAGCCAGAAAAAAACCTCTCTTCTTCCCTATTCCTCTCTCGACAGTCACGGGAAGCGAAAACATAAACACTAGCTCCGGCTCGAAAAGACGCCGGAGGCATCACCCTCTCCCTCCTCTTTTGATATTTTCTTTCCTCTTCCTTGCTCAAACCAAGTCGAGATGCATTCTTCTCTGAGACAGTTGTTACACTATCTCGGAACTGCTGTGTGTTTCAAGGAGACGATCATCGACAGCTTATGGAGAGACGGCATGACTCACGGTGCAACTAAGGAGAGCAGAGTCAGCGTTTAGGACCATTGACTGGTCAAATCTATTAATCAATATTTCAAATGTGGTACGAGAACTTCTTTGCGGTGGTGCGTGGATGGGTTGGACGACCCCTCTATCTTGAAGCTTCGGCCCGGTGTGGCAGTGAGACAGGTGGGGGAGAGATGCTACTGGCGGCTGATGGAAGGTTGTTCTCTGGTTCTCGGGGACGACGTTCTCCAGGGCCTGCGATGATGGAGTATTCAACCAGAGTAGCTTTCTTGGCCGGTGGAGCGTGGCGGAGTAGTATCTCTTGTAGTTTGGAACAAAGAACGGTCCCACTTCCGCTGTCACCATCCAACTTTCATTCCTAATTACGTGTCTGGTTTTTGGTTATGGAATGAGGAAACGAGTGATAACGGTTATGAATCGAACCCGGAATGCGTCCTATAGATGTTGATGTTGTTGGTACACGTATTAAACTTAGATCTCTTGGAGACTAATAGCTTAAACATGAATTAGAGACCGGTTTTGTAATACTCAGTCTTTATGAGAAAGAATTATTTTTAAATAAATAATTAAAAAGGGGGACATGTCAAAATAAGAAAGAAAGAAAAGAGACAATGTGGTCGAGAAACATTGGTCGAAGACTGTTCAAAATGATCGACCGGCTTCTTATTTATTTTGTGATCCGACCATGCCATGCACCTCTCAGCCTTTTTGCAAGTTCAGTAAATAATTCATGTGACCTGCTCCTGTCTACTTTCCTAATTCATTTGATTGGTCATGTGATTGTCACAAGCTGCCTGCTTGATTGTTCATTATTTCAGTCATAGTCATGTGCAAGTCACAAGCAACTTGAAGTTTTCTTCATGGAAGGAAAAGGACAGCAGCTTGTTGCTGAGAGTGATCAAGCATATCTCCATTGTCCTTGCACAGCCTTGCTTTGTGCTGAGAGTAATGAAGCAGCTCTCCACATGTCTACTCACTCCCTTGCTTAGTGTAAAGAGAAAACCCTCATCTGAAGCAATTTCTTATGCTATAAATACTTTCTCCTCTCTCTGTACGTCCTGACATAGAAAGAACAACTAGATAAAATCAGTCACAGTTGAGAAAATTCAGAGAAAGCTTTGGGGAATTCTTCTTGTCCACCATACCTTATCCTGGACTTGTGGAAGAGCAAAAGTTGCGAGTTCAGCTTTAAGGAGAGAATCATCATAGTTTTAAAAGCTAGAAAAATAGAGAAAATATTTGAGAGGATTTAACTAGAGGAAACAAGGCGAGATCGAGTTACAGGATTAGAAGATTATTAGTACGGAATTAACACGAAGGTTTGGAGCGGTTAAGAAGAATATGGTCAACATCCGGAAGAGTCAAACCACATCAGTTAATCATTGTGAGTCACAGTTACTTCTTTTGTTAACAATTTTAAATGCAGGTTCCTGAACTATGAAAGTCAGATCGGTCTAGATGTTAATTTGTGGTTTTGAGACTTGAGACATGTCCGAGCTAAATGGGAACGATCTAAGCACTTGGGTTTATGTAATTGTGTATGATTGTGTGATTATCGTGTGATGTTATGGAATGTATGTACCTCGTGTTGGTACTGTTGTGTGAGAACCTCGTGGTTGTTCTAGAAGTTTGTAGGTTATTGCTTCCCCAAATGGTACCACTAAGCCGGTCGTGTCCAGGAATTGGCGGACTCGGTTTAACTTGGTTTGATCACCAAGGCCGAGTGTCACACACATGGATTTGACAACCCCCGGCGAGTCCGATAGAGGACCGGGGAATGGTGATTCCGACTGAGGACCGTGACTGGACTGTTCCCAAGCGCCTACGCCTTTGTGGTGTAATAGTGAGGGGATTACCGGTGTCCCTTGTCTTGAGGAAGAATGATTTTGTTGGGCCCTAAGATTAGATATATTTGGTTGATGTATTGACAGTAGTGAAGAGTGTTTGATTTATTATGATTTAAATGTTTACTGTTTAATCGTTCATGCTTTAATATCTTGAATATTGATTGATGAACTACCCGTCTTGCTTGTGTTTGGGGTTGGTTTTGGGTTGACGGGCAGTTGTGCACGCTAGATACGAAACACTGACTCGCTGAGAGAAACTAGTTCTCTCACTCCTCAGAATCTCTTGCAGGTGACTAGTAGAAAGGACCATAGCGCTCGCGGAACTGTAGGATCTGGTATAGATTGGACATATTTTGCTAAAGACTCGTTTCAAGATATAAGTTTGTATGTTTTTACTTTCACTGCGTCTATGGACCTTATGTATAATTAGTTTGGGTTTATGAACTTCATATTATATATATATATATGAAATAAAATATGTTTCATATTTTTAGCGTGTTGAATCTGATATTAGGTTAGTCTGACCTAACATAACTCTACGGGTTGCAAAGCCTAGGGACGAAGATTTAAGGAAACGAGTCTGAATGGATATTCTGGGTTACATAATCATGTTTTGTGACTTAGAAGGTCTACTCTCAACCCGTTGTAACATTTTGGGACTTTGCTGAGGAAGGTCATTCGGGAGTGTTCTTGTTTGATTGTTGTTCGGCTGGCCGACCGATGCCTAAAACGGTTCGGGGTGTTACAGGTTTAGGTTAATGATCTGCTCGTGAATATCGTCTTCATATCGTATGGTATATTTTAGGAGTCAAGAGACAGTTCAGCTCTGGTCTTGGGATGAAAAATACATCGTCGTCTCAGTTGGGTAGCTTAGTGACAATGGTAGTTGGAGAATTATCTGCGGGTTGAGGTGGTTGCAGTGATCTTTCGTCATTTTGGTTTGTTAATGGTTATATTGGTAATGTGATTCAATAGACGAAACTTGGTTGCATGGAGGTATATGGTGGGCTTCTGTCTATGTATAAAGTGGACATCAAAGAGTGTGTTCAAGCCGTATCTTAGAGATGTATGGATCGTGAAGCGATCTGTTTGTCCGGTTGTGAAGTCTTGGTTCTTCGTTTCAAGTGGGGATGATATCTTACGGAAGACCATAGGTGGCAGCGATAGATCCGGGTTGAGAAGACGTGATGTCTTGGGTCCTAAAAGTGGATGGTATCGTATGGCGAGCTGAGGGCAGCATCGATATATCCAGGTCATTGCTATCAGCTATTTAGGAGGTTTCCTGCACTGGTTTGTCGTATGCTTTTGGGTGGCTATTTTTAGTTTGATGTGTCTTAGTGCAGTTTCTAGTGTACTTGTTTTGTTTAAGTTGTGTTCGAAAGTTGTCTCGTTGTAAATTCTCGTTACCTTTTTTGGGTTTTTTTCTTTGAGAATGTCTTTTTATCCACCAGCTTATGTATCAAATCTTTATATTCCATTATTCCATCCTTGAATGAATATTATTAGATAGAAAAAATAATAAAAAGTTTCTATAACCAACAAAAAAAAATTAAAAAAAAAAAATCTAATAGAGAACAAAACAAATAAAACCCACCAACAAATATTTTTGGAATCCAACTACCGTCAAAGTTTTTTTCCACACGTTTTCATGGTACATTCAAAAGAGAACTAAATAGTAACCAACCAAATAAAAATAAGTAATCAATTATGTATTTCGTTATAAACCGGTACACTATAACAAATAGTACGACTACGGACTACATAATTAAAAAAAAAAAAAACAAAAGAAGAAGCAAAAACAGACACATAACACATGCTTATATGAAGGGATCTGAAAAGCAAGTTGGATGAAATATACACGTAACACATATCATAAGTCATAACTAAGTGGTATAGATTCTCCATAATCACAATCGCATACATACACATCTACCAAAACTGAATTAACAGAAGCCACATAAGACCAATATTATAGAATAACAATCCCCTAGACATTATTTGATAAGATATTTTGCCACATATCTTCTTCACAACCACTTTCACAAAAAATGTTAACATGGCTTGTGGTTAAATATGACATGGACAATTACATTTAATATTGATTTATATTTTTGGTAAACTTTTTAGAATATGGCAATAACTCATACATTACATTTAATGTTGGTTTATATTTTTGGTAAAACTTTTAGAATATGGAAATATTCATACATCATCATTAAAATAAAATATATTCAAATATGATAATAAAAATTTCGAAATATTATTTAATTATTTTTATATTTAATTATCTTTATAATTATAAATTTTTATTACTAAAAATTTGTAAATTTTTTCTTAAAAATTCTAAATTTCAATCATAAAATCATTAGTTTTTTTATATATCTACAACTTGATAAATACTGTTTATTTTTAATTTTTGATAATTTTACAATTTTATATCAATTTTTATTAATTTTATATAAGTTATTTAATATATTTAACCAAAATAAATAGATAAAAATCTTTGTAAGATTATAATTTTAAATATATACATATATATCCTTCAATATAATATAAAATAAACAAAATTATTTTTTATCTTAATCTCCTAGACATTATTTGCGAAGTGATTTGCCACATGTCCTCCCTAAAATCACTTTTATAAAAAAATATGACATGACTACTAAAATTGATGACATGGCTTATGGTTAAATATTACATGGACAATTTCATTTAATGTTGATATATATTTTTGATAAACTTTATAGAATATGACAATAACTCATACATTACATTTAATGTTGATTTATATTTTTGGTAAACTTTTAAAATATAGTAATAAATCATAAATCATCACTAAAATTAATATATTCAAATATCACATTATAAATTTCGAAATATTATATAATTTTATTTTTATAATTATAAAATTTCAATTACTTAAATTTTCAATTTTTTCTACAATTTTTAAAAAATATAAATTTTTAATCATAATATCATTAGCTTCTTTTAGATATCTACAAATTTTATAAATATTGTTTAGTTTTAAGTTTTGATAACTATACAATTTTTAGTAATTTTATATAAGTTGGTCTAATATATATAACCAAAATAAATAGATAAAAAAAATTCTAAGATTATAATTTTAAATATATACATCTATATTCTTAAATATAATTTAAAATAAACAAAATTATTTTTCTCTTAATTTTATGCTTAACTAAATAAAATTTATACTAAATACTGGTCAAAATAATAAAATATATAATATTAATAAATTTTAACTTTAAATATAATTTAAATTTTTAAAAATTTATCACTGCACATGGTGTAGGAAAACACCTAGTTACTAGAGAAAAAAAAAACAAAAAGAGCAAATACAAACAAAAGAAAAAGTGAGAAATCACGAAACACTAGTCATAGTCAACCTGACGCCAATATACCAGTAGAGGCTAACTTTAGGATTTATCAAATCATAGAACCCATCACTAAAAGCTTTGAAGGATAGTGAATATACAAAATAAAATTAAAAGAGCATTTTGAGAGTAGATATAAACAAGTAGAATGAAATTAAGAACATTATATACTATTAAAACATGATCTTGTTTTTGGATTTAACCTGAGTTGGATTTTAATGTTACAACTTACTTGACTCCTATTTGTGTGCCTAACAAGATTTATTTTGGAAGCTCCCTTGATCCAGTGATTTGACCAAAAGTTCATTAATACTTCTATAACAGGAAGTCCGAGTTTCGATTCCCAATAAAAACAAATTATGCAGAATATTGGAGAAAATGCTTACTAGAGATCTTCAGCATGGCTCAAAGAGTACCGGCAGGAATGGATCTCATACGTCAGCTCAGGGTGATGCAGACAGACGTGAATCCTCATAAGGCAGGTATAATTATCGGGTGTACTATCGTCTGTGTAATGTTTCTCGTAGTTTGTAATAGATAATTGGTATTAAAAAATACAGTCAAACATGAATCCTCATTAATCTGGTAGAATTGTCAGCTGTAATTTCATCTATGTAATATTTTTCGTAGTTTGTAACAGATGATTGACAAAAAAAATGAGTTTTTTTTCATTCGAATTACTATAAATTCGTCAAGCTTTCTTCATTTATTTGCATTTAAGACTTGCGGTGTTTATTGTATTTAGATTTTCCTTATTTATTCTTGCATTTACAACTTTCTACCCATTCAATATCTTAACGAAGTTGATGTATTTAATAACTGGCAGGTTTATATCATATGTTTATCATTTATACTTTTGGCTATTCGTAATTGGCTACACTCTGATGTACATGCTCAAGTGTACATACTCGAGTATACATGCTCCAATGTACATGTTCTAGTGTATATGCTCGACGGTATATACTCCGATATACATGCTCAATTTTATACATTCTGGTGTACTTTCTCCGGTATACATACGCAAGTGTACATGCTCCTGTGTACATGCTCGAGTGTACATTCTACGGTGTACATGCTACGGTGTACATGCTCCGGTGTACATGCTCGAGTGTACATGCTCGAGTGTACATGCTCGGTGTACATGCTCGGTGTACATTCTCGAGTGCACATGCTTGAGTGTACATGCTCCGTGTACATGCTCCGGTGTACATGCTCCGGTGTACATGCTCCGGTGTACATGCTCCGGTGTAAATGCTCTGGTGTACATGCTCGAGTGTACATTCTCGAGTGCACATGCTTGAGTGTACATGCTCCAGACATGCTCAAGTGCACACACTTTGGTGTACATTCTCAAGGGTGCATACCCCGGTGTACATGCTCCGGTGTACATATTCCGGTGTATAATATTTGGTGTACACGTTCTGGTGTACATACTCTAGTGTACATGCTCCGATGTACATGCTCCGTGTACATGCTCGGTGTACATGCTCGATGTACATGCTCGAGTGTACATTCTCGAGTGTACATGCTCGGACATGCTCAAGTGTACATACTCGGTATACATGCTCCAATGTACATGTTCTAGTGTATATGCTCGACGGTATATACTCCGATATACATGCTCAATTTTATACATTCTGGTGTACTTTCTCCGGTATACATGCTCCAATGTATATGCTTGAGTGTACATGCTCCTGTGTACATGCTCGAGTGTACATTCTACGGTGTACATGCTCCGGTGTACATGCTCCGTGTACATGCTCCGGTGTACATGCTCGGTGTACATTCTCGAAAGTGTACATGCTCCTGTGTACATGCTCGAGTGTACATTCTCGAGTGCACATGCTTGAGTGTACATGCTCGGTGTACATGCTCGGTGTACATGCTCAAGTGCACACTTTGGTGTACATTCTCAAGGTGCATACCCGGTGTACATGCTCCGGTGTACATATTCCGTGTATAATATTTGGTGTACACGCTCTGGTGTACATACTCTAGTGTACATGCTCCGATGTACACGCTCTGGTATACATGCTCCGGTATATATGCTCTGATGTACATGCTCGAGTGTACATTCTCGAGTGTACATGCTCCGGACATGCGCAAGTGTACACACTCCGGTGTACATGCTCCAATGTATATGCTTGAGTGTACATGAGAAGCTATGAAAACTATAAGGTGAACAGTAGACATTCAAGGATCATTTTTGTATTTTACATTCTACACTGTCAAAGATAAGGTATGAAAATTATAAGGTAAAATGAATAACCGAAGGAGATTTTTAATATTTTTGACAGAAGTAAAGATAGAATGACGTGTATGTTGTACCTTATTTTTGTGTACCAGATGATGTTGTCTAATATAACTTATCTTAAGAGAATCAAGAGAGATAGAGATTAAAGGTAAAAGACAATGAGATTGTGAATAATCCCTGTTTGGAAATTTGCTAGGCGTTGTTCTTACGCTTTGCGAAAAAATTAGAGATTAATTGGGGATTAGTCAGATTAATTTATGTGTTTTTATTTTATATATAAAAATATGTATAAAAATGTCAGGAATCGATCGTAGTCTAGTGGTTCTGAAGCATTGTGTATACATGGTGGTCTCGGGTTCGACGCAAGTGAGGTGGAATTTTGTTAAAATTTTACATTTTTCTTTAATGAATGCAAATTTACAAAAATACCTCCATCTTCTTCCTTTCAGTTGTCGCACAGAAACCATAATTCTGCGTTTTCCCTATTTTTCACGATTCTTGAGTGTTTTTACTAATTTTTCTTATATTTGTATCCATTTGTGATAGATTTAACGAGAAAGTCATGATTTTGAGCTTCCAATTTTAAAATCGAAATTTTTGTGAAAGATCTGAGATTTTGGACGAATATAGGCAAAACGCAACGGTGGCTCACCAATCTACGTTTAGTAGGTCTTTTTTATTATTTAATTTGTTAAAAAAGAAATAAAAATGGTAAAGCTGTAAATATATGTGTATCTTATGGATTGGAGAGAATTTTACAACACTTTTGCATAGGGTCAAAAAAGTAGGTGGTCCCCTTTGCAAATTAAAACTTAGCATGATCCAAATCCCTAATTGATAACGTACTCATGATCCACTCTCCAATTTTTTCCACCTTAACATTATGTAAGATATCATAGTTTCATTAAAAAAAATATACATTTTCCTTGATATAATTTGTTTTGAAAATTTTAAAACAAACATGTATTTCTATACAAATTAATATTTAGTATTAGAGTAACAATTTATATTCTATGTAGAATGTAAGCTTGTTCTATTTTATATAAAATATAGGAAAAATCAGTAACTTCTTTTTTATTCTCTTTCTCACTCCTCCTTTTAAATCATATGTCCTTATTCTTACTACTCATTCTTCATTTCTCACTCATCACTCAAGTGTATCCTTGTTATAAATCAAGTATTATATACTATATAGTATATATTTAATAAATATAGTATAATATAATATGTGAATTAAACATACATCTACTCTTCACCCTCCTCTCCCACTTTCACTTTAATCATCCTCCTCTTCCTCCTCCTTACTCTTCTCTCTCTCCCACCATATCATCCACCTTTTCTTTCTCCTCACTCTTCATTTTTCCCTCTTCTTCTCATCCTCCTTCTCTTCTTCACTTTTCATTCTCAACTCCTCCCTCCTAATTCATCACTCTTTACTTTCATGTTTATTTTTTTGTATTAATAAATATAGTATAGTATAATTCTGACACATGATCCTTCCTCACTTCCCCCTCCACTTCATCTTTTCTTCTCACTCTTCATTCTCCACTCCTCTTCCTCACTACTTACTCTCACTTCTACCTTGGCATCCACTTTTTCTTCTTCCTCACTCTTCACTTGTCACTCTTCTCCTCCACTTCTTCCTCTTTTTTCTATGGCGCACACTCCTCACTCTCTTTTTCGACCTCTTCCACTTCCACTTCCTTCTCACTTCTCCTCCTCCTTACTCTCTCTTTCACCATGTCATCCTGTTTCTCTTTGTGACTCTTCACTATGCACTCTCCTCTTCTATTCCTCCTCTTCCTCACTTTTTATTTTCTACTCTTCCCTTCTCACTCATCACTCCTTATTTTCGTGTACCATTATTATAAATCAATAATTCTATACTATTTGTTTAATAAATATAGTATAGTATAATTCTGACGCACGCTCATTCCTTACTCTCATACTCCTCCTATTCTTCCACCTCACTATTCACTCTCTTTTCCACCATGTCCTCCTCTTTCTCACTCTCCTCATCAACTTCTTTCTCCTCCTCATATCTCATTCTTCCCTCCTCCCTCTTCCCGGCCCTCCTCCTCACTCCGTTCTCTTCTTCTTCCTCCTTTCACATTCTCCATTTCTTCTTCTTTATTTCTCACTCTTCATTCTTAACGCATCACTCCCATTATTATTATTATTGTATAAATAAATTATTCTATGCTATACATTTAAGAAATATAGTATAGTATAATATATCACAGTATTTTGATATATGTCCACGCGCAGAATACAAGAAGATTGTCTACTTTAGTCTTTTTTAACTCTGAGTTATCAAATTAGGAAGGGAAAGGAAC
Source organism: Brassica carinata (assembly GCA_016771965.1). Taxonomy (NCBI): domain Eukaryota; kingdom Viridiplantae; phylum Streptophyta; class Magnoliopsida; order Brassicales; family Brassicaceae; genus Brassica; species Brassica carinata. The sequence continues at coordinate 48,305,895 of CM028693.1, read as the reverse complement.
AACATAGTTCAACATAGCTGCAACAGCAACACTACTCACGAAGTAATAAACAACCAAAAAACCAGAGGAAAAAAAACACGAGCACATCCTGAACAGAGCCTAAGACTCATTCGTGCCACACAAACCAACACCAGATCATTGCAGAGAAATCATGATCCCTTGACCATAATCAAGGTTCTTGTTCCCAACGTCGTTCTTGATCAAACAAACACCTGAGCCACTGAGGATCTCCTTGTGCTACATACGACTGAAAACGATTCTCCAGCGTCACACTTCTTGCTATTTTGAAAGCTGGCATATTACCTTCCCTTGCTATTCCTTCCAAACTCCATTCTGGTATTTTTCTCACCCTTGCTATTCTTTCCTTGCCACCATAGTCAAAAACCAGTCCTTTCCCCCGCCCCCGATTTACCTCATTCGTCACCACTGGAGAAGGTTCCAGACGCAGAAAACTCTTTTGACCCCTAGGGTCATTATCCAAGTCTTCTGTTGATTTCTTAACGCGCTCTTCTCTAACCCTCCTCTCACCTCTGTCTACTGCCAATATATACTCACGCATATTTTGAAGCACATCCGGATTGATTTTCCGGCGATCAGTATTGGCGTCAACACCTACTTGAGACTCAGAGAGAACACCATACAACGGATCGTCCTTCTGTATTAGCGGGGAGCTACTCTTCTTTTCAGCCAAAATCCTCTGTCTTCTCTCCAGAGCTTTATCTTTCCTTTCCTGAATGATCAAAGGACACATATCCTTCTCATGGGTTAAGCTCTGGAAATGATAACATCTCTTCTGAATTCTCTCAAAATCAAATCTCAGCTCCACCGATCCCCCGCATGGAAGATTGATGACTTTCAATTTCCTCACTGGTCTAGACACATCGAAAAAGACCCTTACTCGAACATACTCCATAGTTTGGGCTTTATCTGGATCGAAAGCTACAATATCAACCCTTCCTATTAGATCACCAAAAGCTTCGATCGTTCCGCCGTGTAGTAGTTCACTAGAATGTTCCGAATCTGTACCCACACCAACATGTACTTAAGATAGTCCTCCGGAGGGTTCTCCACCCATCGATCGATGACAATACTCCATTCATTTAAAGTCCAGACCCTTTTACGCATAACTTCCTCCAAGTCATGTTCATACTTAAACACAAACTAAAACATCGTTTTTGATAGAGCAATACCTCGTACTCTACCATAAACTTGCCACTTCCTTGGCATATCCAAGATTAGATCTTTTATCCTCCGACACTACGGATTCAGTGTCCTCCCAATAATACTTAGTTTGTTCGTTTCCACAGAACTGAATTGAGGAAGGTTTGGAAGATTGAAAGGTACTTCCTTCTCTTCTAAGGACATGGATTCGAAAACCTTGTTGATATTCATGTTCCCTTTCGCAAGAGAACAACAAACACCGTCAGCAACCTTTAACTCGTCACAGAAAACTTAAGGCGGCCAGTATGAACCCTAGGGAATTAATAGAAAAACACTCAAGATGGCTAGATTTCCACCCAAAAATAAGAGATTTTCTGTTTTTGCAAGCAAAAAAAAGAGGAAAAAATCTCGTCAATATGCTCTACTTTCCTTAATGAGTATATTCTCAATAAGAAATAGAGAGAGAACAATCGCCCAAAAAGGAGAGTCAAAAAAGTTTGATTGGTCGTCTACTTTAGTCTAAACCTGTCATATTTATTACTTACTTAATTATATGATCATTTTTCTAATATTTGTGTTCCAATATGTATATTCCACAAATTCATCCAATATTTTATTTATAAAAAACCGAAGAAAAAAAATGAGTAGCAATAATTGATAAAGGAAGAAGCTTTATGCGATTTGAGATGATCTCCATGGATGAAGTGATCAGAGGTCTTCTGGGTTTGGATTGAAGTTAAAGTTTTGTACCTGCCAATGAAGTTGCAGAGAGATAAGTCTGCCGTCAGTTGTCTTTTGTAAATATTTTCTTGTTCATCTTTAGATAGATGTGTTTTATTTTTATTTAGAAGTCTCTCAAAATAACACATGTAGAGGTAGGAGTTTCACAGCGATATTTTTTAACTAGGATGAATGCAAAGTATCCCCAAATCCCATTCATAACTTTTTTTTTTCAAAATAATGTATATCTTTCAATAACAGTGGATTTGATATAAGTTTTGTAAATGGTTAATTGAATAACATGAGATTTGCAAGTGTTTCTAATGATTTTACATAAGTTTCATATTCAATAACAGATGATTTGAAAATAATTTTTAAAATTCTTAGTTGAATAACAGGAGATTTTAAAACAACTTTGAAATCTTTTAAAATCATAGTTTCAATACCCCCCCTCCCCAGTAAAACAAAGTACACAAATTCACGAGCCAAAATGCCAAATGCAGACCAAATAACGATTACGGGACCGGTGGCAAGTAACTGGGTCCACCCAAGAGTGAATGCAATGTTACATCATTAATTGATTCAAATAACAAAACATCAACATTAAAATGCATAAGTCGTTAGATAGAAACAAGTAATGTAAAAGCTGACAAACATAGCCCACACGAATGTATTCTCTAGTGTTATTTGATCACATTTTCGTCATGTACACATACACAGTTTCTTCTCCTCCCTCTCTCTCTCTCTCTTTAATTTAAAAGGCTAATATCCTTGTTTGGAGGAGAAGAACCTGCTCATTCCTCTGGAGCCTTTCTCTGGTGTTGGATTACCAGATGAACCTGACCTTGAGAGCCTTGAACCCACACGTGATGGCGATGTCATCAAATCACTAGTCTCTGAGTCATCAGGACATTTTGGAGATTCCATAAATCTAGGGACCTCGTTAACCCAAGTGTCAGCTGAATCTCCTTCGTCCAAGGCGTAGTTCTTGGTGCCTAGTTCCTCCTCAGAATAGGACTCACTCTTTCTTTCTGGTGGCCGCAATGACTTGAGCTGCTTCCCCAACACAAATATGGTTTCTTGACACTCTGCTAACTTCTCTGCTGCTGCTGTTAACTCTCTCTCCTGTACAAAATTTCATGTTAGTCTTTGAAATGTATGCTTGTGTCTGTGTGATTCAGTGTGTATATAATGCACCTAAACTGATTTCATGTTAGTATGTTGAACACTGAGATGAAAATTCTAGAGCTAAGTTCACAAAATGCAAAACATGATTTGCATTGAATAAGAAGAGTCTGATAACATTACCTGTTTGGTCTTGATATCAGCTTCTTCGTCATCCTCAACAACCAAAGAAGTGTTCATGTTTCTGGGAAAATATATAGGCTAAAAAGTAAGTAATCATCCAGGCTACTTTACACTAAACTGGATCATAGTAAGTAACAGAAACAGGAACATTCAATGTCTTTAACATTCTTGTAAAGCTTATGCTACTAACCTTTGAATATGTTCTTCAAGTTCATGGCACCTCACAATAGCTTCTTGGTGGTTGCGTTTTTCATCCTCAAGCTCAATCTCTAAACTCCTTACCTTTTCCTTAACCTGGTTCACATCGATCTCTAAATCAGCAGCACGCGCTTCAAGTGATCTGTATGACTCGGTCATACATCTGAGTTGCGTATCCGCGAGCCTGTTTGACCTCTGAGCAGAATCTAACTGTGATCTGATGTCAGCTAACATCTGCTCAGATTCTTGTAACTGAAACTTCAGCTCCTCCATGTCCACTGCCATCTTTTCTTTTTCTGATTTAAGTTCTTCTATTTCCTGTGACTTGGAGTTAGATTCATCATACATCAGATCTCTGTTTCCATCACAGGGAGCCTCTGGCTCGTTGTGAGAACATCCATTTTGATATATTTCTTTAGATGAATCTTTATCTACAGCCTTGCTCTCGGGTAACGCAACCTTGTCTATGCAATCTGGACTCACAATTTCAACCTCAGAGGAAGCAAGACTCCTGAAGGTTACCTTTAGCTCCATGGCGTTGTTGAAGACATTAGCAAGATCCGAAACAAAATCATCCAAATTTTTCTCACCACTTAAGACATGGTCGAACGTGATGGAGAAGCCATTGATCAGTTCAACAAAATCATTTCCTTCGATCACAGAGTCTTCACCTGTCCTTACCTCCTTTATTAGCAACAAAACAAACTCATGAATCCGAGAAACAGCAGTTTTCAAATCCTGGTGAATACTCTGCACGTCTGAAGGCTTGTCCTGGTCCATACAAACATTCACATCTTGCAGAATACATTTTACATCTTCCACAATCTTTCCCAAGTCAGCATCAGAAGATACAGATTCAAGAACCTTTGATAATCTAGTTCTGAATTCCATCACTTCAGTATTAGCCTCAACACTCACTAGTTCTGACTTTTGATCACCTGAACCATCTTTGGAATCCATACTACCATTTCCGCTGGATTGATTCGGCAAACAAGCTAACTTCTCCATTTCAAGGAAATCATCCATAAGCTCCACTTGACTACTAACACTTTCAACCCTCTGCAGCGCTGCCATCTCCTTCTCCTTCTTGGTCTGTTGTGATGGAGTTGTTGACAAAGATCCACCACTGCAACTTCCAGAATCATCATTCCCATCTTCAGAAACAGAGATTGAACTTGCTTGCTTGTTTTGCTGCAGTTGAGCCTCCAAGCTTTGAAGCTTACTATTGCTCTGAGCGCAAAGATTCCTTGACTCCAACAACTCACTGTTCCGCTTTGCTAACGCTTCTTTAAGCATTTTTGTCTCTTCTTCCATCGCAAGTAGACGTTCTGTCAGAAACTCGTTCTCTTTCTTTTGTGAATTATCAACAGAGAAGTCAGAGCCAGAAGATGAATATCCTCTAGGAGACTTGCACGGACTAGAAGCCTTGCTCGGAGATCTCTTCAGACGGGTGTCTCCGCCTAAGTTCTCAACCTCAAGCTTCATCTGAGCAAGTGCAGCTGGTCCTGGCAGCTTTTTCCTCACAAGGCTTCTAAGTCTCTGACATTCTGCTTCCAGCTTAGTTATCTTCTTTACCCCTTCCAGATGCTGCTTGTTGGCAACTTCTGCAGATCTAATACACATGTTCTTCTCTTCGTTGCGTATCTCAAGCTCCCTAGAAACTACATGGACTTCGTACTTGAGAGACTTTATCTCCCTTTCGCACATTTCTAGATTGCTCTTCAAGGTCTCGATCTCAGCGTCAGCTCGTGACTTCTCCTCGCTAACCATCACTAGCATGTTGGACCGTTCTTGTAAAGTTCTGGATAAGGCATCGCTGTCAGCTGCCGACCTTAGTAGCTCCTGCTCATAGTCAGAGATCCTCTTCTCAAACTCCACTGTCAGTTTCTCAATCTGCTTGGTCTTGCTCAAAGCAGCATCATGCAGATTCACTTCATGGTCTTTCTTCAAGTTCCGTATCTGCCTCATACACTCTTTCAACGCGCCGTCCAAATGCGCCGCACGATCTTCAGCCGTGAGTTTCGAGAGGGTGACAGATTCTAGCGTGTTCTTCAACGTCAAAGCTTCAGCGTCAGCTTTCTCCCAGCCTGCGACGGCATCTTCAGCGACCTTGGAGTGTTGCTTCACCAAAGCTTCTTTGGTGGCTATTTCCTCGTTCAGTCTCTCCACCTGCTCAGCGTAGCTCTGAACCTTCTCATCGTACGCCTCAATCTGTTCTTCGAAGCTTTTGATTTGCTCCTCGTAAGCTTCAACCTGACTCTCGTAGGATTTGATCTGAACATCGTACGTCTTGTTCTGTTCTTCAAAGCTTTTTACTTGATCCTCAAAAGCTTCAACTTGACTCTCGTAAGATTTAATCTGTTCTTCCAGACCAGTGAGATGTGTATACTGCTCCACTGAGATTTGCACATACTTTTGCTTCTTAACAACATCCTGTTTCCAGATATACAGAACCAAATTCAACAAATCTAGTAGCAATAGAAATAAAGAGTAAAAAAATTCCACCTTTTCAACATGAGAATGAGAAGAATCAGCAGCAGAATCAACCACTAAGGTTGTTTTGTCCGATGATTTTTTCTTCCACGGCCAACTTCGTCGGTCCATAGCAATCTATACAAAATTATTCACATCATCAGTGTCACTAAGCATTGCAAGATTATAAAAAAAAAAAAAAAAACAAGACATAAGCTGAGTTGTTTATCAGGAGCTTATGTCTCACATTTCAAGCGAACTAGATCTGAATAAAACCCTAATAAAATTCATGGTAAATCTAGAGTAAGATTTTAAAAGAAAGGAAACGACAAAAGGGTTTCCTGAATCAGTAAAGAACGATGAGGTCTTCTTAGATGCATTGTCTAAAAAAGTAGATTACTAAATAAGGAAAGACAACAAGGTCAAGTAAATCTTGCCGACACACAAAATCTACTTTTAAAGTTAGCATATGGAATCATACAGATATGACGGGACGAAAGACAGAGCTAAGATGGTTTTGAAAGCTCGATTAAGGTGCTTACGTTGGGCGAAAATGTAGTTTCTGGAAACGAATCTTGTAAGTGAGAGATGAAGATTGAGGAGCTGTAGTGTTTGTTCGCTCTTCAATTTTTGGACATGCGGTTTCGACAAAATGGAGATCTGAAGGAATCGAGTTTCGGCTTACTCGTTGCTCTGGTGTTTTTGGATAACCGACAAAAGAGTTCACGGTTGAGTGGTCTGAACCATATGGCCGTTGCGGCGGCGGAAAAGAGGGAGAGAGAGAGATGGGATGGTGAGAAAATGGTTCAGTTTCTTCTTCGTCGGTATGTGTCAAAAAAAAAGATAAAACTAAAAAACTTTAAAACCCAGAACGTTGCATAAAGCTCCAAAAGGAAAGCATCTTCTTAACAAAGCATCTTCTTTTTAAAAATATGGGAGAAAATGATTTGAGGGAAACAAATATAAGTAAATTAATTCACATAATTTTTGAGAAATTAAAATAGGTATAATAATAAATAGGAAAATGAAGGGCCCATAGCTTCTTCACGCCTCTACCTAACTTATTCAAATCAACGAGTCTTTTTGGGCTTTTGGTTTAGAAATGGGGAGACCATTCAGTCATGAGTAATTAGAAGCGATACCTATTGTCTCTCTATCACTATTGGAAATTTCAGAAAGGTAAATTTAGATTATTATTTTAAAAAATTCACATTTGTTTAGGATTTTTCTGGATTTTTATGAACCGACATTTTCAGATGAGATCCAAGACCGACAATTCATAAATTGAAGGAGTTGCTTTATATACTAGTGTGTTTGTGCATACAACATACAAGTGCATACAAATTTCTACAAACAGAAATCTGATGATGCATAGAGTGCTAGTGTGGAGTACAATGATTTCTTTTGTTTATAGAAAGCTATCAAGATATACACGGAACAGTATTCAATATTATATATGTAGTTGTTCATCATAGGCATCGATCAGTAGGGGTGGGACGGATCCGGATATCCGAGAAATTTGAGGTATTCGGATCCGGATTCGGATTCATCGGATTCGTAAATTTAGTATCCGGATCCGGATTCGGAGTTTCCGGATATCTATCTAGTTATCATACTATCCGCACTATCCGCGGATATCCGGATTCGGATTCGTAAAAATAATTAATAAAATAAAAAATAATATGTTTTAAAATATTAAAATTCTAAAATAATACATAAATTAAGTATTTATACAAGATTTATAAATATAAATATGAATATAATATTTAAAAAATTAAAATATAGTATATAAAACTAATTTTATGAATAAATATTAATATATCAAATATAATAATAAAATTAAAAAAATAATATATTTTAAAAGTACGGATCCGAATCCGGATATTCGGATCCAAAATTAAGATATCCGGATCAGCATTCGGTTTTGACGGATCTTTGATTTTACTATCCGGATTCAGATCTGGACGCCTCGGATATCCTATTTTCAAAACGGATCTCACATCGAATCTGGATCCCGGATAATAAGTCCCACCTATCAATCAGTTTCTCAAAGCTTTAAAGCATTTTCATCCATTAAAAACTCTTTAAGTACCTTAACAATTATATTATTATTATTTTATCACAATTTTAATATTTAATTAAATTTTAAGAAAAAAAGTTAAGTCAGTTAGGAAAGGACAAGTGAATTTTATCTTCGTAATCGATCTATTTAATTTTTTATTAATCATTACAAATGTTATATTTATTTTTATTTATTAAACATTATCTGCTCTTGTACTTCTTGATGAGTAAATACCCCTTTAAGTAGCCAAATTTATTACATTTCAACACTAAATCTTACAAGTGTTGTATCAAATTTTGAATGCTTGCATTAAATTTAAATTTGTACTTATTTTAATCAAATTCCTATAATTAGTTTACGACTTAAGGGTATGATTTAGTCATGGTAGTATTATGTATGGGTTTCAAACTTTCAATCATTTCGTATTGTAAATCTCATTACTTTACTATTTTATCAATACTTTTACGTTTTGGTGAGATTGTATAACTTTTTTCTTGTCAACAAATTGAAACGCAGGTATGACCACCAAAACTATTAATGAAGACAAATAAATTATTTGGCCATAGACATTTGTGCTGAAATAGGTAGGGATAGATGCAAAGCGAGTACCTGCATTTTTTACGTATACTTAATACTTATCTTGTCTTAAACGAGTAATGAATTTTTGAACTTGTACTTGACTAGTATTTGTTATTTCGAATACTTGTCTAAAAATTTGTTACTTGCAAATTACTTGACTTGTTCGATTACTTACTACTTACGAATACTTATAAATTATGTGGATATATTTCTAAGTTTGTAAGAATATATATTTGATAGATAATATTCTGAGAAGGTTATGAAACTTCGTTTTGTTTACTCGACTTGGTAAGAACACGAAAGTTATTTCAAATAAAATATTTGCACCTAATATAAAAGAAAAGAATAGATTACATATATTTTGATATGAAAGTACTATTTACTTCTTACAACAAAGAAATATCAGTTTAGGACTTTGGTTTTAATAGTTTAGTTATCATTTTTTCAGTCGTTAAAAAAGTAACAAGTAATATCAAAGCGAATCGTAATTTTTTGTGATACTTGTTACTTGTCTTGTATTTGCAAATAGCAAAACTCAACGACTTGATACTTGACTTGGCAACGACGAGTACTTAAAACAACAAGACGAATATAGATCAAATAACCGCTGTAAGGCAAGTAACGAGTATTCGAGTCCAGCCCTAGAAATAGGTATAAGCGTTACGTTTTGGTTGGATCCAAAAAGTCATATCTAATATGCTGACAAGTGATTACTCTTGTTTCGCAAGGGTTTGGATGCTATTTATCTTTATTTTTGTGTCCAATGTGTTATAAGTGGGAGAGGGTGTCAAGAAAGAAGTCAGTCACAACTTCTTCCTATTGGTTAGATAGTGTGTTGGTTTTTCTATTGGATCTTTCGAAATATCACAATGGTTTGCAAGATAGGTATGCTAATGTCAACTTGTGCACACAAAAAAGGGTATGTTAAAGTCAACGTTGACAAAAAATAAAATGTTCACATCGACAACATCCACTTTGCGAATCATCCACTTTGAGAATGGTGCAATCATAACAAATCATTACATGTTGCCTTTGATTTGTGTACATACATGGTATGCACTGGTATGTAATGGTTTCAATTAAGAGAACTCTGGACGCCAGAAACATCAGTAATAACAGTTTTGGGGAGAGTTAAAATGCAGAAACCAAACAACAGGTAATACTCCTTATGACTAGATACCAATTTGCAGTGACTAGAAATTTCATCCATACTAATATATTCAAATGATTTAGTTGATTTTAGCATTGCGAATTATTATTACACTATTAACCCTACGCTTCTGTAATTTTTCTTTTCAGCAGGAAGATATGCGGTAGCTAGAGTTGATGTATTCCGACCACCTCCAAGCACAACCTAAGAGAGAGTACAACCAAGAGAACGTATCTTGGATTGTAACGAGTCTGACTCAGAACTTAAACTACAACTTCTAATTCACCTCAAATTCGGATAAATGCACTTTGAGACCCATTCTACCTTGGGTTTTCTATGCTTTTCCGGTGTTAAATGGCATTTGCAACCAACCAACAAAACACTTCTATGTATCCGGCAAAAGTTCATGTTCAAGCAACGATACACAACAAAAGTTCGAATCTTTTCCCAAGATCAACATAAAACAAACATTACACGAGTAGATAGAGACAACAATCAAGTGACAACAGAGACATTGTTGAGTCGCTCCAGCGCCAAGATGAGAGCTTGAGTTCCAAGATCCCCTTCACCATGTGCCTTGAGAGACAAGTAAAGCTGCTGCGCAAGGGCTAAACCAGGCAAAGCCAACCCCATCCTCTGACACTCGTTCAAACAAATCCCCAAGTCCTTGACGAAATGATTCACATAGAACCCAGGATCGAAATCCCTCTTGAGAATCCTATCTCCATACAAATCTATCGACTTCGAACCCGCAGCTCCCGTCGAGATCGCCTCAAGAAACTTCCTCACATCGAGCCCAGCTTTATGAGCGTACACGATCCCTTCCACGAGCCCAAGCATCGTCGAAGCGATCGTGATCTGATTCGCCAGCTTCGCGAACTGCCCTTTGCCGCTTGTCCCCATGAAGTTGACTTTACCCATCAGCGAAAACAACGGATCCAGACGTTTCACGGTGGCTTCGTCTCCTCCGGCGAAGATCGAGAGCTTTCCGTTTTTAGCACCGAGGTCTCCGCCGGAGACGGGAGCGTCGATCGAGAAGCAGTTCACGGAGGAAGCTGCTTTGGATATCTCCTCGGCTAGAGAAGGCTCGGAGGTAGTCATGTCGACGAGGACGCCGCCGGGAGATAGACCGGACAAGGCGCCGGAGTTCGGATCGAGGAGGACGCGGTTGACGTCGGAAGGGTAACCGACGATGGAGAAGACGACGTCGGATTGGGAAGCGAGTGAGTTAGGTGAGTCGGCTAGATTCGCGCCCATGTCGAGGAGAGTCTGGGCTTTGGAGATTGTGCGGTTGAAGACGGTGACGGAGTACCCGGCTTTGATTAGGTGTCCGCACATCGACCGGCCCATGACGCCGGTTCCGATCCAACCGATTCGGGTGTTAGACGGGTTGATTGGACCGGTGGGGATTGATTTGGAAGACATTGAGCGGCGGCGGAAGAAGGAGGAGACGACGGAGGGAGAAAGGGGTCGACGGAGGAGCAGTGGCATTTGTGTGTGTGGCGAGTGATGGATTCTAGTAGTTATCGAAAGACAAGCACGTGTAGTTAGCTCGCACGTGTTAAGCTAGAGTCTATTGTGTAGATACATATACACACTTCTGTGGCTAAACATCATTAGACGGTTATATTATAATGTTCCGAGTCCAAAGTATTTTATTAATATTCTCGTCATTTCCAATTGTAATCCTCTCAGCATTTTAAAGTACAAAGCTAAGTTGTTAACTCATGATCCAAATTCATTTGAGGTGTCTAACGAAAACCAATATAATCATGGTGGTGTCGGAGACTAACCTCCCCATCAAAAATGCAGTCTGGTTAGAGGTCTACCGTTCCTTTATATGTGTGTCTAACTGCAATTTTATAGAACAAATGTGCTATATGAAGACTATCAAAACTTTAGTGAAACTAGAGGAGTCAGATAGTCCAATAAGTGAATTGTTGTTTTTGGTTAAGAATGGTGAATTCTTCAGATTTGGCCATATAACTTGGGAGTTGCAAGTATTTTAGTGTAAATCTTGGCAACTTTTAACAATTTAAAAGACAAAAAACTTATGTATGTATATATATATATATATATATATATATTCTTTATGTAAAATAGATGTTAAAACTAATGTTTTATGGAATTAAACATGAGACTGATCTCTGAATTTGTTTTCATGTATAAGTTTTTCTTAATGATTTTTTCTATAGAAAATTTTGGTTTTGAAAGGTTCCATCTATTCAGTAGATCTATAAGAGAGGTTCATTTCTTCTTTTGATCAAAAAAAAAGGTTCATTTCTTCTAATGTGGTGTGTTGTTAGATTAGAGGTCAATAATATTGTTGTAAAGCTTTGAACAATAACTCACAAACTCAATCACTTTAGAAAAATTAGCTCAAAAAACTTAAGCCTCACACACAATCTCTCAAATCTCTCTCTCACGACATAACACATCTCGACACCTTTATATATATTGATGCCTATCTTCCTAATCCTAAGAGTAATCTCACAAATAGATATTTTCTAAACACATCATCATTATCTTTTTATAAATCTCAATACTATTAGGAATAAGATTGTTTCTTTCTCAAGCTTCTTTCAAGCTTACTCCAACAGTCTCCCCTCTAAGCTTGAAATCTTCTTTCTTCACTTCATGAACTCCAATGAGTCCTCTCATCTCCCTATTCTTAATTCTCGCAAGAGCCTTTGTTAGGATGTCAGCTTTCGGCTCATTACTAGGAACATGTTCAACCTCGATCAGACCTTTCTCAACACACTCTCTAATAAAGTGGTACCGCGTGTGTATATGTTTGCTTCGTTCGTGAAACACCGGGTTTCTAGTGAGGGCTATAGCTGACTGATTATCAATTTGTATCACCACTTTCTCCCTAGAAACACCCATAATCTCGACGAGCAAATCTTGAAGTCAAATCGCCTGTCTTGCTGCTTCGGTTCCAGCCATGAATTCGGCTTCACATGAGGATAATGCGACCGTATCCTGTTTCTGCGAGCACCACGTGATGGGACTGCTGCCAAGATAGAATATATGTCCTGTGGTGCTCCTACCATCATCGGGATCTATGTTGTAACTATTATCGCTGTAACCAACTAGCTTCATTGCATGTGAGACCGATCGCTCAAAAGTCAATCCGTACAAAGTACTCCCACGTAAATACCCGAGAGACTGCTTTAATGCCACGCCATGAGACTCTCTAGGGCTCTGCATATAGCGACTTAATACTCCCACACAATAAGCCAGATCAGGTCTCGTATGTAGAAGATATTGAAAGCATCCGACTGTCTTCCTATACCTTGTCGCATCTATCTCTCTTTCATGTTCAGATTTCGCCAACTTGAGACCAGAGTCCATAGGTATCTGCACTGAGTTGCTGTCTTTCATGCCCGTTTCCTCCAAAATCTTGAGTGCATATCTGTTTTGATTCAACGTGATCCCTTTGTCATGTTGACAAACTTCGATCCCAAGGTAGTAGGAAAGCTTTCCTAGATCACTCATCTCAAATTTGCTCGCCATCTCCTTCTTAAACTCACTTATAACTTTCATATTTGTTCCTGTCACGAACAGATCATCCACATAGACTGCAATGACAAGCAGATTTCCATCCACGATCTTGTGATAGACCGATGGTTCTTTAAGGAAACGTATGAACCTTAGTTCGATCAGAATCTTGTTCAACTTGTCATTCCACGCTCATGGTGCCTGCTTCAGACCGTACAAAGCTTTATTTAATTTGTACACCTTCCCCTCGCAGCCTTCAATCTCGAACCCTTCAGGTTGTGTAACATATACAATCTCCTTCAAGTCTCCATGTAAGAATGCTGTTTTTACATCCAGATGATGTATTTCCCATCCATGAGACGCTGCAAGACTGATCAGCAATCGAATCGTTTCTATCCGTGCAACCGGAGCAAAGACTTCAACATAATCAACTCCATATTGCTGTACATACCCCTTTGCCACAAGCCGAGCTTTGTATTTGTTGATGCTCCCATCAGAATTTCTTTTAAGCTTAAATATCCACTTCAAGCCTATTGGCTTTACACCGTGTGGAAGATCAACGAGAGTCCAACACTCGAGTTTTGTGATCGAGAGTATCTCATCTTTACAAGCTCGTATCATTCTTTGCTTCATTGAAGTTTTCAGGCTCGTTGTTTGCACATCAATAGAAGTTCTCATGCTTCCTCCGCTTCCTCTGCAACTAAGATATAATCGTCAAGATATTTTGGCTTTGAGGTTTGACGCTGTGACCTTCTCAACTCTGTGTGATCTTCCTGAGTATCTACTTGATTTTGATCACCATCGCTTTCTTCCTCTTCCTTGCTGGTAACTACATTTTCTCCATTAGTAATCATCGGAATACTTGGTCCTTGATCTCTGTTCTCATTATTACTGTGGACTGATGCTGTGATTCCATGATTTCCAAACTCTCCTACTATAATCTCAAAGTCTCCGGCTCTGTTTTTCTCTGTGCTATCCAGGTTCCAGTTCCATGCTTAAGTCTCATCAAAAACTACATCACGGCTCACCACTATCTTTTGCGTTCGAGGATTAAACAAACGATACACCTTGGCTTCTGGTTCTGTCCCGAGATGGACTAGCATGCGTGATCTATCATCCAATTTTCTCAATCGAATCTATTTTTGCATACCCGATACAGCCGAAGATCTTGAGATGACTGATATTAGGCTTCCTCCCATGATATAGTTCGTACGGTGTCTGATCCTTAAGAGCCCTCGTAGCTATTCTGTTCAGAAGATAAGTGGAATGTCTGATAGCTTCACCCCATAAATAACTTGGAATAGACATACGCTTCAGCATGCTTCTGGTCATCTCCATTAAGGTTCTGTTGCATCTTTCAACTACTCCGTTTTGTTGGGGAGTATACGGAGCAGTGAGGTGACGATTGATCCCAGAGTCATTGCAGAATTTGTTAAATTCTAGTGATACAAACTCACCTCCCCGTTTCGTTCTGAACGTTTGAATGCGTGCTCCAGTCTCCTTTTCCACCAAGTTTTTGAATGTTTTGAACTTATTGAAAGCTTGTCCCTTCTCCTTGAGAAGCACTGTCCACATATATCTTGTACAGTCATCGATAAGTACAAATACATACCTGTTTCCCGCGTTTGTACTTGGATTTATTGGACCACATAAGTCGCCATGAACAAGTTCAAGTTTCTTAGTAGCTCTGTACGCAGTAGATTGAGGGAATGTTTGACGTGCTTGTTTCCCTAACATACATGAGGCACATACTTTCTTCTCGATGTCTATCTTCGGTATCCCTATTACCAGCTCTCTTTGTATCATTGATCGCATGGTCTCCAAGTTTATGTGACCCAACCTTGCATGCCACTTGTTTGAGTCGCTTGTTGTTGTAGATAGTAGTGATAGATCCTCTTTCATTCCCATACGAACTTTGTATAATCTGTTCTTCGATCTTACCTCTTTAGCTATTAGTTTCCCATCTCGATCATGCATGACATGATTCTCTCCTTTCATTCTTATATCACATCCAGCTTCAGTTGCTTGTCCAAGACTGATTATATTGCTCTTTAGATCAGGGATGAAGTAAATGTCTGTCATCTTTCTCGGTTCTCCGTTTCGATCAATGAATTCTACGGATCCTTTTTCCTTAATATCAATTCTGGAATCATCACCAAACCTGACTTTTCCAGTCACAGAGTCATCAACTGCAGGAAAGTATCTTCGATCACCACTCATGTGATTACTTGTCCCATTATCAAGGTACCAGATATTATCATCACCGTCTCTTGCTTTGTACTTGCTTGGTACAATCTTCTCTTCGTTTAAGTAAACTATCTCATGTATCATCAACTTGTCTGCCTCTTGTGTCGATATGTTTTTGTTTTCTT
The DNA here is from genome assembly GCA_016771965.1 of Brassica carinata. Taxonomy (NCBI): domain Eukaryota; kingdom Viridiplantae; phylum Streptophyta; class Magnoliopsida; order Brassicales; family Brassicaceae; genus Brassica; species Brassica carinata. Next base: position 48,290,372 of record CM028693.1, on the reverse strand, counting down.
GTGTTTCTTGTAGTTTAAGCAATCGATCTGGACAATCATATGCGATGTGCCCTGTTTTGTCACAACGAAAACACGTAAGTCTCGACACATTTTTTTGCTCCATCTCTTGCCCCGTTGAAGCCATTGAACCGACCATGACCTCGTCCCCTGTTATAGAAGTGTCCTCCTCGACCCCTGCCTCTATAATTGTTGTTGTAGTCGCGTGTCTGTTGTTGTGGTTTCATGGTGGCATACATTAGCTTACTTCGATCTTCTTGATTATCTTCTTCCTCAACAACACTTTCTTCATAAGCTTTTAGTAGCCCTATAATATCTTCAAAACTTGTAGTTTTGAGATATAGAACTTGCTCCAATGAAGCCACAATGTGAATATACTTCTTGCGGGGCAGACACTTGAGAAACTTCCTTACAAGCTCTGTTTCTTCGATCTCTTCTCCTAGTGCCATGGATTTGGAAGAAATCTCTGATAACTTTCCCACGAATTCATCTATAGTCTCGAGGCGATCAAAGTCAGCTATTAAGGTCTGCTGCAACCTTGACTCGTTCTGCTCCCACAGGTCTTGTTCGTATCGCATCCCACACCTTCTTAGCAGTGTCTAACTCTCCAACTTGTAGTATTAACGCCTCAGGGATCGACTGAAATATAAGAGCCATAGCCATATTGCTCTTCTCATCGTCTCCTACTTCGGTTTCAACAACCTCCCATACCTTATGTACCTTGAGTAGAATTTTCATTCTCATGGCCCATACGGTATAGTTAGTTGAGGTAAGAACATGACACTTGATGGAAGATGATCCTCCCTCTTTCGGTTTCGCGACCACGATGTCACCCATGGCTCTGATACCAAAATATTGTTGTAAAACTTTGAACAAGAACTCACAAACTTAATCACTTTATTGCTTAAGAAAAAACTAGCTCAAAAAACTTAAGCCTCACACACAATCTCTCAAATCTCTCTCTCACGACATAACACATCTCGACACCTTTATATATATAGATTCCTATCTTCCTAATCCTAAGAGTAATCTCACAAATAGATATTTCCTAAACACATCATCATTATCTCTTTATAAATCTCAATACTATTAGGATTAGGATTGCTTCTTTCTCAAGCTTCTTTCAAGCTTACTCCAACAAATAATTTGCAAAGGAACATTCAGTTGTTTCAGGTAAATATTTTCAAAGATTTGTTTTTATTTTTTGGTTAATTGGTATTATATAAATGACCAAATCAAATAAAACTATCCAAATCAAGGGATATAACAAGTTATCCCAAAAGATATATCATCTTATTTGACAACTGATAACATGACATTTGGCGGTCACAACGAATCTGACAGGTCGCCATATGTGATGTGATAATTATTGTCCAAGATGTGGAGAACCAGAAGAAATGGTCACTCATTCTATTTTTAAATACCCACCAGCTTTACAGGCATGGTCTCTATCAGAAACTTCGTCTAGTTCTGACATTTTCCCAGTTCCGTGCATTTATGTTAGCATGAATTATCTATTCTGGAGGAAGAACAACAATGAGAAACCATAATTGGACAATGATACTTATCCATAGATAAGCAGGTGTATCTGGAATGCTCAGAATGATAAACTCTTTAGAGGGATAGATAGGGATCCTTTGGAGCTTGTCAGATATACGGAAAGTGAATATGAAGTTTGGTTTAATGCAAATAAGACAGTACCCTCATCTCCATAGGAACATAAGATTGAGGAACCACAAGTCTTAAGCTTGGGTAATATTTGTATGGTGGCTGATTCATGGACCTCTACTTCTCAGTTCAGTGGATACAGATGGGTTTGGATAGGTAACTTGGGAAATATCCAACTTATGGGGACGCATAGCTTAAGAAGGCGAGAGGTTGCTTTTCACACATAATTGAAGGCACTGAGAAGGGCTATGGAAATTATGCTCCAATATTCGACATGCCGGAACTTTAGGACAGATTGTAAGGATCTGATTGCAATGATAAAGGAGCCCAAAGATTGGCTAAGTTTCGTAACAAAATTGGAGGCGATTTAAACTCTTCAGATATGCTTTCCGGAATTCAAAATCTCGTACATCCCAAGAACGAAAAATGTAATAGCTGATTTTTTAGTTAGGAATGCACGTTCTTTTCATAGAAAACTTTGTTACATTGGTTGTTATAATCCGGTCTGATTATCCAGACACTTCAAGTTTGAGAAATAGAATAGTCGTTTGCTGTCAAAAGGAAAAAAAAAATAACAAGCTACCCCATATCATAGAAGCATATCCAAAAACTTAAGCATGCCATTGACACATGAACTATACACCAATAACCTTAATCACTAATCAAACCTGAAACTATAAAGAGGCATATGCTTTCTCATTCACAAAGAAGACACTAAGCCATTTGAGATGGCTAAATGCCACATAAGATTGATATAATTGACTCAAAGAAAACCTAAAACGATGAGAAAGACACCTCTCTATTAGCAGCAGAAGGTTCAAAGACTATGTAGTTTAATTTTTTAACATCCTTTCCATCTTCTATACTTCATGATTGAAAGTTGAAAATCGTTTTGGAAGAGCTAAACTCTTTGTCAGATATGGCAAAAAAGATATTTTAATCTTGTGCTCAGTCATACTTTAGATTGTCCATTCGAAGATCTTTATTTTTCCTTGTCTTTCACACTTAGTTGAGATAATACAAGTCTACTATGGATCAAGTACACATCTTTTCATCTCTTAAAACCCAAGTAGCACAAATTTATTTCTCTTTCTTGATCCAAAAGCATTCATTGTCATATTAGGCCATTCTCTTGATGGTCCATTCCACACTTTCCTGAACTTCCTTTCTTCCTTTTGTACCTTAATACTCCTCATTTAAATCATATATATGAATGAGTAAAGAATCATTGATTTGCCTGCTCAACACTTCTTTGAACAGTTTGATCAACTAAACAAAAATTTGTTTCGATCTTTCCAAATATTCTAAATCAACCATGAGTAGGTTTTTCTTTGTCTGTAATCCCTTTCACCATTTAATCATTTATACATGTTTGTAGTAAAAGTTTTATATTTGCAAAGATAGAAAGATGATCAAAACCACAAAAATTATGAGGACGACCTGATAAAGCCCCCAGTTGTCTGGCGAATTGACAAATAAACAAGACGTGATAATGGTTTCTTGTGTCCATATATAAATATAAAATTCCATCACTTTTCATATTTCAATTTCAAATCCTTCATCCACTGGCAAAGAATTGCTAAGAGCTTTCCGCAAAGAAATTTTTTACCTTTAGTTCTGTCTAAACTTTCCTAACTTGAGATTTAATGGATTAATTGAAGGTTGGACCATAGCTTCCTTTAAAACATCAGAATTTGTTTGCTGTAAAACTAACAGGGAACTGTCCAATTTTTTTTGTACTTCCACACCCAAAAATGTTTTTGTGGTACATTGGAGGTCTTCTAAATAACTTGATTGACATCACCCCAGAAGTAGAATTCATCTATGATTACTCTGTTCCAACCATTACAATTGTGATGCATGAGGTATTTGATCATGAGATTAACATCAAAAATATTGATCATGAGATCATCGAATACCTTAGAATACATATAAGAAAAGCATTTTCAATGCATTTCTTCAAGATTTGTTATTCCTATGCAGCTATGCTCGCTTGCTGCAATAATATGAGGTAGGATGGTCCATGTGGATGCTATATAGTCGAATAATAACAATACAATTCAACTCGGACTTTAGCTGCTAAAAATTTATTATTACGGAGGATAAAATCCATCAAACACCATAACACATGCTTGTATGACCATAAAAGATAAAATCAGAGCAACATTCTCACAATGGCTCTAGTCACATTAGAGATTTTTTGCATTGATTTAGTCAAACTAGTCAACGGAGATTTTCCTTTAAATTCTCCTTCACATACAGCAGCTTCCACCCCAGCATCGATCACACCATCTTCACCGAATTTCGGAACTCCTTTGGAGATGGCTTCAATGGCTTCAGGAACATCAGCGTTTAAGATCGTTTTGTATCTCCGGCTACATTCGTATAAAGCCTGTCTCAGCTCCGGTCTCTTTTTATATAGACCGTTGATTTCTTTCAAGGTCTTCGTCGCCAACCCCTACAAGAATCAATTATATATTAAAAAATCCTCGTAATTTTGTGTTTTATACAGAAATATCTGTAACTACTAACTACCCAATTTAGTATAATAACAATAATTTATAAATCAAATTAGTTAGTGGTAATAGTAACTAATCTTATACTCTACTAAATTGAGGGTTGATCTTGATCAAAGATCACATTCTTATAAGAAATTAACTATAATATGGTAATTTAATTGAATAAGTATTTAACAAAAAAATATATAATTGAATAAGTATCGGAAGAGAAAATGAAATACCTTGATTTTGTCGACGAGGATAAGAGCGAGGCCAGAGGTGTCGGCAGAGGAGCCACGTGGGTCGGAGTCGAGGAGAGAGACGCAGAGATTGAAATCTGGTGTCTCTTTGCATGTCTGCTCTATCATACTCGCTTCACTTACCATCACCATCATCATCACCACCACCACCACCACCACCACCATCTTCATAGTTATCTCTCTTAATTATAATAATGATGACTATTGAAAAGAAGGGGGAGCTGCTTTGATCTCACGATTTTGAAGAACAGGAGCTGTATAAGTATGTGTATGTTGATTTGCGGCTGTTGATTTGCATGTGTAGCGCACGTCTCCGATATATATAATCGATTTTCATGGTGCCTTTACCAAAATCCCTTATCTCTTGGTAAATCCCTTATCTCTTAGGACATTTTTACTAGTGGGACTCGGGATTTATTTTTTTTTTTCTTTTTTTAGGTAAGGGATGTTCCTTAATTAAGAAATTTTCGCTTCTCTTTCTTCCTCGGTCCCTACGTTTTATGGTTCTTCCTTCCTCTAAGAGACTTCTCAAATCCCACCAATACTGTTGCTCTTATGTTAGTGAAATATTTTATTGTATATGTTTTACGACAATTAAACCAGATGATAAAACAAAAAAAATATGTCGTCTTGTTATTAATGTTGGCCACGGCCCAAGTACTAAAGTTTCTATAACTTTCCAACGTACAGCATGTATGGAGTGTCGCCATGTGGATCCAATGGTCGAGGTTAGCGTGTTACACTAGCCTAGTTAAAAAAAGCTTTACCCGATTAATCAAGGGGCTAGCTTTTTGCTCGGCCGTAGTTTTTCAGCCTATAATAATTTGAAATAGTAAAGCATTGCGAGTTGATTACAATGGTGGAGACGTTACATCATCTATAGAAGATTGAATAAACGTAAAGTAAATAAAGCAAACAATTATATGAGTTATTTCTTTCTCATTTGACAAATGTGACCACCTAAAGCATTTTTTTCTTTCTTAAAGCCATTACATAGTTATATATCCTCTTTTAAAGTAGTATAAAATAAAATATAATTTCTTTCTCGTAGTTGTTTTGTTTGCTAAACAACGAAAGATAAGTTCAGACCATTTCTAATCCAACACTAAAACTTTATTTTAGTGTGATTTGGACACTAAAACCTTCTCCAACCCAACACTAAAAATCACACCATTTTAGTGCAACACTATAATTTCACAGTAAATTTGGTATGATATTATTCACCACACTAAAATACTATTCACTTATTTTATTAATAAAATATACAAACAATTAAATAACAAATATAAATATAAATATATGTAATATTATAAAATAGCTTTTAATGTTAAGTTTAGTGTTGTGGTTGGAGAAGAATTTAATTTTAGTGTTGAAACTACATTAAAATAGTATGATCTTGACACTAAAATAATATTATATGTTGGAGATGTCCTCGGTATAAGAGGTCCATTCAAATAATAATATCCGTATTTAATTATTCACTCATTCAATCAACCATCTTCTATTTTATAAGCAATCCTCGTAATTGGTTAAGAAAATAGATGTACAAAAAATTACAATAGATGTTTGAGGGTAAACTGGTTCAAGAACAATATAAAGAGAGAAGCGGGGCGAACAAAGACGTTTTATAGATCTGAGGTATGTGATTACAAACGGATGGAAAGAGTGACTAAACAGCCGGAGGAATACAAGGCGGCGACTATCTATGAACTTATCGAAACCCTAGATCTAGCCGCTCGAGTGGGTGTGTAAAAGTCTGTATCCCCTTCTTGTTGTCGCCTCTCTCCCTTTTATAGGGCGTGTCTTGCCGTTCGCCCTAGCACATTTATGCTTCGTTGGCTTCCCTTCTGTTGGGCCTTATTGGGAGCCCTTTAGACGTGTTCGGCATCTCCCTTTCAGCTGTTTCAAATGGCCGGGCTAAGGCCGCTTAGAGGTGATGGGCCGACGATCCTGGTAGTCTCCTTTATTTGATGGGCCTCGAGGAGGGTATAACCCATCTCCTACAATAAGTCCCCCCAGTTCATTTATGAGCGCCTCTGTGGTCCAAATGAATTTAAGGGGCATGTTTGATCAGATGAAGGAGTCTTATTTCGTGGATAGTCGACCTTTCATTCGTGGCGTTTTGGTCGATGCGGCTAAGTGTGTCTCATGGATGGCGACTTAGTCGCCACCTGGTTACTTCTCGATAGTGGCGTGCTGCGCTGTCCACGAATCTCACGATTGGTCGTCTTCGATCGACGAAGGAGTCTTATCCCACGGACGATCGGCTCTTCATTTTAAGGCCACTGGTACGATCAACGCCGTCCAAGTGTTGCGCTTTTACCGCCACCTGGACACCTTTTGGTATGGCACTCTCCGCTAATCCCATGATCGATCTATCTCGAGTCTTAGCGCATCATCGTTTGTCAAGACCGACCTCCGGTTTAGACCGGTTTGGTGTGGACCGGTTTGCGCAGCGGGCGTTGGTTTTATCGTAACCGAACACTGGTTCGGCGGTTGGTTTTGTCAGAATCAACGCTGGTTCGGGCGAAAGCGAACCGCGAAGTAGCCTAATGGGTTCTTAAGCCCATTAGGCCTGTTTAGGCATAATTAATGCCACGGGTGCGGCCCAACTTTTGCTATAAATAGTTAACTCCTCTCGATTTCGTCATTCTTCTCTGCGGATCTCAGGTATTTTTCCCTTCTCTCCCTTCTCTCTTCTTTCTCTCTCTAGATCCCAAGTAGGGTTAGTCCGAGTCTTTCAGCTGTTCGAGTGAGCGAGTTGGCGAGTTATGTCTTCGAAGAGTCGGTTGTCCCGAGAGGAAAAGGGGAAAGCTGTCGCCGTTTCTTCAAGTCCGGCTAAGGACGTCACGGCCCGTGGGAGTCCCTTGGATGAGTTTAGCTTGATCCATCGGGACGCGATGCGAGACACCGAGAACCTTGACATGTCTCAGCGCCTCCTAGTCGCCGACGCCAGGGTTGATCCGAGAGGGCGAGTCGCTCTCCAACGAGGAGAGTGATAAGGACTGCTCTAGCCCCGCGGATAGTCGATCTGAGAGGGGCGGAGACAAAAGCAGCTCTAGCGGCGCGGGTAGTCGGTCTGAGAGGGGAGGAGGTGAAGGCAATTCTAGCGGCGCGGGTAGCCGGTCTGATGACGAGGGGAGCGATGATTCCGATTCTTACGTTCCGAGCCAACAAGAATTATGGGAGAGGCACAGACGCGTTCGTTTCGACCAGATCGACTGTAGACCCACCGTCTATCATCCAGACGGGATCTTTGAAGAACTGGCTGTTCTTCCCGCGGAGCTTCTACGGGATCCATGGACAGAGGGTCAGCGCTGGGGGAACGTATACGGGACATGCTCCACTCACAGTTCCGTGAGGGTCTTAGCGGCGCTTCTGAGGGAGCGGCGTGGCGTACATCATTCGATGCGCGAGCAAAGACCTTGGTCCCCTCCGATTGGCTACCAGTGTTTGTACGAAGTCGTACTTCGAAGACGACGCTAAGTTATGGTTCCCGATTCCTCGGCTGATCACATCATACGCTAGAGACGCTGATTGCGATCAGTCAATCAAGATCGGCTCGATTCGTAATGCAGTCATGCTGCTGGTGATGGGAGCAGGCACTGATGTTTCGATGTCGGTAAGGGTTTTCGAGGAGCTGACGACTACCAAGGCCGAACCGAACTGCCTGTTCTCGGTGAAGATGCGCCCCAGTTACAACGTCTTGACTGGGCATCCGAGGAAGACGAAGAATTGGCAGCGTGCATACTTTTACGTTAAGGCAGACGAACATGCCTTCGCTGAGTCGCTAGAAGATGATTTTCCCGTCTTGTGGTCTAAGAAGATTGGTAGAGAACGACAGTCGTTGCCTAGTTGCTTTTGCCGTTTGCTGACCTCCTTTTTCTTTTGTTTGGCAGGTCGTCATCCGAATACGATCGCATACCCGGAGAACTTCTTCGAGAGTGCGCAGATCATAGCCACGCACAGTCATCTTCGCTGGCCTGACCTGAGTCGGGAGTGGATATGTCGGCAGCAAGCTCGAATTGCGAGAGGTACCCTCCCTTCTTTTACCTATCTCTTCGCGAATTTCAGAATTTATACGCGCTGACAGGCTTCTGTTTGCTTCGCACGCAGTTGATTGGGAGTCGAGACAGCCGCTGATAATCGGGCCGAGGAAGTCCCGGTTAAATCTTTTTACGCGGAAGCAACAGAGGATACTCAAAAAGGCACGCAAGATGGAAGGGACCCCAGATTTGAGCGCCTTACTCAAGGGTAAGCTCCAGTTGTTGAAGAAGTCGGCTACCAGAGCTTCGTCGGCTAACCCGATCGTAGAGGATGCTTCTCAGGAGGTCGATCGTCCCTACTCGGCCAACCAGACTGTCGACGCGGATCCACTGGGTCCCGCGTCGAAGAAGAAGGTGCAGAAGAAGAAGAGCAAGAAGGTGCTTTCCGGGGAGGATGCTCCTCCCGAGGAGGAGACTGTTCCCCCTGAAGGGTCCACGGATGCTCCCTCTAAAAAGAAAAAGAAGAAACCGAAGAGGCCGCGCGAGGATCCTGACTGTCGCGGGAGCCTTGCTGAAGATTCGTCAAGGAAACGCCGGAGGAGAAACCAAGAAAAAGTCGAAGAAGGTTTCTATTCAAAAGGCGCAGCGTCTCCTGGTTCGACGAGGCCAGCCATGCAGGGTCTCCCATGTTGGTGGAGGTCGCGATCCGTGACTCGCGGGAGGGTTCCATCTGGCGTTCTCGCGAGAATCGAAGTCGCTCGACGGACCGCTGTCCCTCCCACTCAAAACCGAGAGTGTGTCCCTCCACGTGTCAGCTCGTCTGAAGGCTCTCTCGGGAAGAGGCCAAGGATCGACTTCTCCGATCGAGTGGAGTTCGTATATAACGAGAGAACTCCACTCGTGTGTAATCCTGGCCGATGCGCCGATCTCTCTCGGCAAATCCGAGGTAGTCCCAGGGAGATGCCTATGGTCGAGGATCTTTTCTTCAAGGACGAATACATTGATGCGGCGCTGGCGAGTAGACGGGTAAGCCTCCCAACGCATATTTCCTCAGACAATTTTCCTTGCTTCGTACTGATGCTGTAAGTTTGTGTGCTGACTACCAGGCCGATGGTTGCGTGAACGTGCTGGTCGAGAAGTATGATACCGCGTTGAAGCAGACATTGACCGAGCTGGGCGCCTCCACGAAGCTTGCTAAGGCGCGGCTCGGAGTTATTGAACGGCAAAGAGCCGAGCAGAAGAAGGCCAGCGAGAAAACTCTTGAGGAGAAGGAGGTTCGGCGATTCTCGAGAGCGCCAATGCTGAGTTGGAAAAGGAGAAAGCGGAACTTTGGGCCGAACGGGACGCCGTCACTCAGAAGTTGATCCAGGAGAGAAAGCGTCTTAGAGACTCTCGGAGTCAGGAGGTTACCGGAGAGAGGGTCCGGGTCCAGTCGGCAATGACGGACAAACTTAGCCGCTGCCTTGGCCGCGTTCGCGCTTATCTGGCCCAATGCGATCTTTCCGAGAGGGAGAAGAATCTGGCCGGGCAGGCCTCTGGGACGAGGAAATGCCTCGAGATGATCAAGGAGGAAAAGTTGGAGATCACTCAGGAGCTTATAGAAGTGTTTATCCAACAGGAGGAGGAGCATAGCGCCGAAGTTGCCAGGCTGGGGATTGGACCGCTTCCGGAGGATGAACTGACCCTTTCTCCCCTCACTCTTAGGTCCAGGTTCGTCAACGAGGAGTTCTTGGCTACACTTGACCCGTATGGGTCGAACGATGACTTAGTTGGGTCGGAGACGGCCTCGCAGCTCCGAACGCCCAGTGAGGTTCTTGGGGAAGAGTCGGTTGTCCGGTCGGGCGAGAATCCAGTAGGTGCGGAAAGAGATGCTCTTGTCGACGGCGAGATCGGCGAGAAAGACGATGCCTTGGCTCGGGAGGATCGTCCGCAGGTTAGTGATCCGACGAAGATCGTCGAAGTTCCCGATTCCTCTTCGGGGGAGGAAGGTGAGAATGTCGAGACGGATGAGTCGCCATCCCCTCCTCTTGTCGTACCGGAGGAGGCCTCCAAGAAGCAAGATGAGTTGGATCCCGCGGGCAAGTTATCTACCGCAGCGCCCGTTGAGCAGACGGCTTTGCCTGAAGAGGCTGAGGGAGCGAATCAGGCGGCTCCAGAGGGCGTCCCGGAGAGTGTCGTTCCTTTGGAGGAAGGCGAAGTCGAGGCTACCGGTGCGGACGATTCCTCCGCTTAGCTTTCTTGCTTGTTGTTGTAATGCTATTTATATTTTCCTTCGCATTTTTGTTTACGGAGCCCTTGTTGTAAAATTAGAACACATGGTTCGTTTAACCGGTAAGCCGCCGATTTGAGCGGGCTTTTAGTTATCTCGCTGTTTTAGCATTCATTTCGAACTGAACTCAAATGTGTCCATGAATTTATTCGAGTTGACCAATCGTTAAAAATGCGAACATATTAACGTGTTTAGTTGAGAGTAAAGGTTCCAGTCCAGCTGGCTATTGAATAGCGATTTTAGTCGGCCAAACATTCACTCGTTGTTCAGACAGTGGCTCTGAATTTTGCTCTTGAGTCGGTCAATGTACGTGATTACATAGGTGACGCACGACTCATCGGTCCCTCAGCTAAGTGTCGGATCAGGACCAGGCTGATTAGTGGATGCGAGTGTCGCGTCTTCGTCTGTTGACGAGAATACGGACATCGCCCTGGTCGCTTGTTGGACCGTAACCAATTTTTGACTTTGGTGTTGTTACAGCTGGACCGGTTAGGACTGCCTACGTACCTCGGGGGAGGATCAAGCCGTTCGTAGTTCAATTTAACCGAGCAAAAGTGGCTTTGAGGGCGCATTTACTCGGGCGAGTAGAAGTGACGCAAGGTGTGCATCTACTCGGGTTTTAATGAAACGGAAGTGATTGTGATCATCCGTCCGAATTTAGTCGATCGGTTAGAAGTGACGCTTGTTCATCTACCGATCTGTAAAGAAAGTAAAGGGTTTGGCGGTGCGCTCCCGCGAAGAGATTAAGTAAGGTGATGCTGGATCCTTACTTAGTCGGGAGAGTGATGGGTCTTACGAATAGTAACGACGCAGGTGCATGGAGTTCCATGCCCTTGGGACGTCTTCTCCGCTGGACGTCTGAAGTCGGTAGACGCCGGGCTTGACGACTTTGACTATCTTGTAGGGTCTTTCCCACCGTGCTCCGAGTTTTCCAGCGTTCAGTTCCTTGGTGTTCTCGAAAACCTTGCGCATGACTTGATCGCCCAGCTCCAGTGGTCTTGCCTTAACCCTCCTGTTGTAGTAACTCTCAATCTGGTGCTGATAATTCTGGATTCGGAGCAGAGCTTGATCTCGGCGTTCCTCCAGTTCGTCAAGTGCGTTAAGGAGCATGTCTTCATTGAGCTCGGCGTGTTGCGGCATTTTGGAATGGCGGAGGCTACTGACGTTGACTTCAGCTGGGGCCATGGCTTCGACTTCAGCTGGGGCCATGTCTTCGACTCCATAGGCGAGAGAGAAGGGTGTTGATTTGGTCGCCCCCCTTGGAGTCGTGCGATGGCTCCAGAGGACTCCGTCGAGTTCGTCGGCCCAGTGGCCTTTCTTCAAGTCCAAGCGTTTCTTGATTCCATCCATGATGAGTTTGTTAGACGACTCGGCCTGGCCGTTCCCTTGCGGGTATCTTGGTGTGGAGGGGCTTAGCCGAATGTTCCATTTTCCGCAGAACTCTTTGAAGTTTCCAGACATAAATTGGGAGCCGTTGTCGGTTACTATCTCGTACGGGAGACCATGGCGGCAAATGACGTTTTTCCAGACGAAACCGCGGACTTCCTTGTCGGTCACTTGAGAGAAGGCTTCTGCTTCTATCCATTTCGTGAAATAGTCGGTTAGGACTAGGATGAAGCGGCGTCCTCGAGAGCACACCATGGGACCAATGATGTCCATAGCCCAACGCATGAATGGGTAGGGAGCGGTGGACGTCTGCAGCACTTCGGTTGGACAGTGGATAATGGGCGCATGTCGCTGGCACTTGTCGCAGCGACGGGAGTATGATTCGCAATCGAGTTCATAGTCGGCCGAAAAGACCGGAGTTTCTGATCTTCAAAGCTAATGCGTCCGCCGAATGGTTTCCTCCGCACCATCGTGCGTTTACGCCTGGCGTCGGATCTCGTCGCCGTGAATGCATTTGAGGAGGACTCCACTTGCGTTGTATCTGTATAGTTAAATTCGTTCATGGCCGGTAATGGCGCTGCGCCATTTGAGTCGTCTAGCTTCCCACTTCTCGGTTGGTAAGAAGCCGTTCGAGAGGTAATTGATGAACTCCGAGCGCCAGTCAACGGGCTGTTGGTCGGACTGTGTCATCTCAGTGTCGTTGATAGGGGCGACGATGGTAGCCGCCTCGGCTGAAACGCTGATACTTGGTTCGTCGATGTGATGTATTGGGATGGTCCTCTTGACTTGATCACGGAGTCTGCTGCCAAGGGCTGCTAGTGCGTCCGCGCAGGCGTTGTCGCCACGAGGCACCTTAGTGAGCTCGAAGAATTCGAATTCTCTTGCTAAGTCTTGGACGACACGGAGGTAAGCGTCCATTCGGTCGTTGCGTGCGTCGTAATCCCCGTTGAACTGACTGGCTACTAGCTGTGAATCACAATACGCGCTTAGACGTTTTGCTTTGACGGCCTTTGCCAAACGAAGGCCGGCTATCAATGATTCGTACTCGGCTTCGTTGTTCGACGCTGGGAAACCAAAGCTGAAAGATTGTCGTATCAGTTCGCCGGTCGGGGACTGGAGTTGGACACCAGCGCCTGAGCCTTTGTTCGCCGAGGAGCCGCCTACATGCAGTATCCGGTTCTGGTTTAGTGGTTGCAAATCCTGCTCCAGTTCGGTGCCAGCTCGACAAGGAAGTCGGCTAGGACCTGAGCTTTGGCGGCTGTTCGATTTTGTAAGTAATATCCAGCTCACCGAGCTCCACAGCCCACTTGGTGAGGCGACCAGCCCGGTTTGTGTTCTGCGGGCGGTGCGGGCGGCTGATCGGTGAGTACCTCAACTGTGCGACTGGAAGTATGGGCGAACTTCCTTGCTGCTTCCACTACGCTAGGGCCATCTTCGAGGGTTGGATAACGAGTCTCCGGGCGGTCATGCGCTGCTTGTGTAGAAAATCGGCTTTTGCTCCACTCGGTCCTCTTTAATGAGGACGCCGCTATCGCTGGCGCTGGACACCGCAATGTAGAGTGACATGGCGTCTCGCCGTGCGGCTTAGCAAGGACGGGCGGGGTCGTGAGGTACTTCTTCAGTTGTTGGAAAGCCTCCTCGCACCTCTCGTCCCAAATGAACTTCTTATTGCCACGGAGAAGGTCGTAAAAAGGGAGACATTTGTCGGTCGACCTGGAGATAAATCTGTTAAGGCGGCGCGGCAGTTAACCGTTGAACTTCGCGGCTGTTCTTGGGGCTAGGAAGGTCGAGGACGGCGGATATCTGCTTCGGATTGGCTTCTATGCCTCGTTGGGTAACGATGTAGCCGAGGAACTCGCATGAAGAGACTCCGAACGTGCATTTGGCCGGATTTAACTTCATTCCGTACTTGTTGAGTACTTCAAAACAGGCGCGTAAATGGCTAAGATGATCTTCCGCGTGCAGTGACTTGACTAGCATATCGTCGATGTATACCTCCATAGTTTGACCCAGTTTCTCTGCGAACATGCGGTTAACGAGCCGCTGGTATGTCGCGCCGGCGTTCTTCAGGCCGAAGGGCATCACTTTGTAACAGTATGTTCCTAGATCTGTGATGAAGGCCATTTTCTCGCGGTCGTCAGGGTGCATCATAATCTGATTGTAACCTGAGAATGCGTCCATGAAGGTAAGCATCTCGTTTCCTGCGGTTGACTCCACGAGGCGGTCAATGCTCGGTAGCGGATAGCTGTCCTTCGGACAAGCTTTGTTAAGGTCGGTGAAGTCAATGCAGACGCGCGACTTTCTGTTCTTCTTTTTCACTACTACTGGGTTAGCTAGCCACTCCGGGTAGCGAACCTCTGTGATCGATCCGGCCCCGAGTAGTCGTTCGACTTCTTCGTTCACTGCCTTTGATCGATCCGGTCCTAATTTGCGGCGCTTCTGGCGGATGGGCTTGAATGCGGGGTCGACATTAAGCTCGTGGGTTGTGATTGCCGGATCGATCCCTTTCATGTCCGATAGGGACCATGCAAAGGTGGATACGTTATCTCTAAGGAATGTGAGTAGTGCCTTCTGCATGTCGTCGGCCAGAAGCGCGCCGACTCGTACCGTCTTGCTGGGGTCGAAATCGTCTATCGGCATCTCTAGGATCTCGTCCTTTTGAGGATAGGTTAAGCTGGTGGGATGAGAAACAGCGTTAACGAGGGATGGTGGCTGTAGCTTGACGGTGGCTATCAGCAGGTCCCGCGCGGCTTGCTGGTCTCCGCGGACGGTTTTGACTGTCCCGTCTACCCCGGGGAACTTGATGCACTGGTGGTAGGTAGACGGTATTGCTTGCATCGAGTGTATCCATGGTGTCAGGGATGGCGTGATAGGGTGCCTTAGTGCTAACCACGGCGAATTTAACCGTCCTGGTAACGCCGCATGCTCGGATGGGAAGACGGATCATGCCAAGAATGGTTTCTGAGGAACCGTTGAAACCTGTCAGCGCCCTCGACGAAGGTTTTACGCCCGGCGAATCGATTCCCATCTTTTCAGCGTTGCTTTCGAAAGATAAGGTCGGCGGAGCTGCCCGTGTCGATCAGCACTTTGGTTACGCCATATTCACCGATTTCGAGGGCGACTAGCAAGGGATCGTTGTGTGGGGCGTGAACTCGGTCAGATCATCGGAAGAAAAGCTGATCGGGTGTTGCTTTCGGCGGCCGTGGGCCATCGCTTGGCGGTTGCTTGGCGTCGGTAATCTTTGACTGAGCGGACAGAATCGCCACAAGGTGACGAGCAGCCAAGATGGCGTTCAATCGTGGTGTAGCGATCGTTCGTTTGATATCTAAGAACGCTAAGGTCCACAGACGCTCGTCGTCCGGCCGATGGCACCGGTTTGTCAGATGACGTTGGTCGCTCTAGCCGCCTCCTAAGATCTGTTGGCTTGGAACGATTGAGCCGCACGCGTAAATCGGTTTCCTTGGCGTTGAGTTGGTCGCGCAGATCGGTGACTGGCGTATCGGTCGACGAGGTGGGCTCGGCGGTTCCCAGACGTTGTGACTTGCTGGCTAGGAGCTTAAAGCGAAGGTCGGCGCAGTTGACTTCATCGCCTGTTGTGGCCTTACGCTTGAGGAGGTTCCGCAAGTCGCTTTGCGTTGGCGAGCACTCATCCTCATCGTCAGACGATAGGGGCTGCTGAGAACGTATCACTTCGATGCGTTGTCGATTCGCCGGTTGCTCCTCGTCCGCCGAAGAGGCTTCGTTGTCAGCGTCGTCTGCGGGTTTGTTATTCTCTCGGCGTTGCTCCTCGCCTTTACCGCCAGACTTTCGTTGGGCGCGCTTCTCCTTATTCTTGGACCAACTTTTGCCGGTTTTCTGTTTCGGTTTTGGAGGTTGGACTTTGAAGTCGCCGCTCTCAACCTTCGAAAGGAATTGGGCGTACGCCATCCGACACTCAGATGTGTCGTGCCCCTTGACGTCGTGGTATTTGCAGTGTTTGGTGAGGTCAATTCCTTTAGAGGATCCGGCACCCGTGGTAGGCGGCGCAGGCAGTGTAGGTGGAGCTGGCGTGGCAGGGCTAGCAGAATTTTTCAGGGCTGCAGTCTCGCGGTTGTACACGTTCCAAGTCTCGCTGCGTACCGAGAAGCTTGTGACCGGTCTGTTGTTTTCGTCGACAACGAACAAGAGACCGTTCTTCGGATTGTTTTTATCGACAGGGGCGTGCTGGCGTGGCTCCAGCTTTGCTTCGGCGGATTTAGGCATCGGCGTTTTTGCAACGCCATGCTTAACCAAAATCGCTTTGGTATCTTCCTCCATGCGGATGAAGTTGTGTGGCGGCGATGGCGTCTGAAGCGGCGTGGAAGGGCTTCGATACAAGTCCTCGGAACTTGGAATCAAGTCGCGAGTGTTCATCGTATGCCGATGGCGATGTGGTCGGGATGTCGATCCTGGATAATGACCGATTTGAAGCGCTCCATGAAGTCGCGAAGGCTCTGGTCTTTCGTCGCTGAGGTTCCATAAGCTGGAAGCTGTCGCTTCCGCTTGGCAAACATGATGTAGGTCTTCGGATCGCCGACGAATGTTCCCCGGCTGCTGATGGAGTTCTCCGAGTCCCGAGAACCAGGTTAAAGCTTGTTCGTGAAGTGTCTCCACGAACAGTTGACGATGGCGCATCCTTCTCATCATCGGGTAGTCGAGCGAGCCATCGCGATGTTGAAGGCTGTCATATGCTCCACGGACAGCCACCAGGTTTGTCTTGTGGGGCCGCATCTTTTCTATTTTTCGAAGTTGACGCCGGTCACGCCAGCTGGTGAACGGGTACGCTCGGTGGAGGCGAGCGCTCGATCTGTGGCGCAGCACTAGTGACCTTGTGAATGGTGGAGCTCATCTGCTGAAAGTTGAGTTTGAGGCCGCTATCTCACGTATGGTCGTGAGATCTGGACCGCTGGAGTTGCTTCGCGGGGAGTCTCGATGGGTTCTAACTCTTCGGGCGTCGTCGGCTGGAACCGTAGGGTTAGTGTTGAAGAGTTGTTGTCGGAAAGGTCGAGGGTTACTCGTTTGTCCAGCGGGAGCCGCTGTCAGCGCCGCAACGAGCATAGCGAGTTGAGCTTGGGTTTGCTTTTGTATCTCGTCCTCTTGAGCGAAGCGCGCCATGACCGAGCTCATGAAGTCGAGCGGAAGAGGAGTCTCGGGTTCGGAGGGTGGATTTGGCTCCTCCCTGACGTCGCCGGAGGTGCTCGGATCTCCAGGCATGATGGATCTGTAACGCTACTTTGTTCTAAGCCCCACGGTGGGCGCCAAATTGTTTGAGGGTAAACTGGTTAAAGAACAATATAAAGAGAGAAGCGGGGCGAACAAAGACGTTTTATAGATCTGAGGTATGTGATTACAAACGGATGGAAAGAGTGACTAAACAGCCGGAGGAATACAAGGCGGCGACTATCTATGAACTTATCGAAACCCTAGATCTAGCCGCTCGAGTGGGTGTGTAAAAGTCTGTATCCCCTTCTTGTTGTCGCCTCTCTCCCTTTTATAGGGCGTGTCTTGCCGTTCGCCCTAGCACATTTATGCTTCGTTGGGCTTCCCTTTCTGTTGGGCCTTATTGGGAGCCCCTTTAGAGACGTGTTCGGGTATCTCCCTTTCAGCCTGTCTAGCCGGTCGGCTAAGGCCGCCTAGAGGCGATGGGCCGACGATCCTGGGTAGTCTCCTTTATTTGATGGGCCTTGAGGAGGGGTATAACCCATCTCCTACAATAGATAGGGTTGAACCGTTGATTAACGTAAACAACTCGTTCTGAGTCTTGCACGGATAAAAATGGCAATAAAGCTTCAAGTAACGTCATTTCACGAATTTGGCTAAATAAATGACGATCGATGTATATTTATGTGGGAACCGAAATTCACACCGTCAATTTTCGATAAATAAGATTGCGGAGGAAAGCCAAGTGAACCCGACTTTCCCTGAAGGTCCGGATTCTCTGCGTTGCCACACGAAATCGACAAAGTAAACAGAAGACAAAAAATAGAAATTGAATTATTTACCCGAAGGCGTTTTATTAGATAAGGGAAACGAGTACAAGGATTCTCCGAAAGACAAAGAGAGTTGCGATTTAAAGAAAATTATAGAGTCGCAGGCAGCCAAACGTCCTAAGCCTTGCTCCGCTAGTCTAACTACCTAAACCCTAGTTTTTCTAATCTAGCAGGATGCTCTAAGTCTAATTCTCGGATTTTCGGGATGCCTTTCTCTTCTGCTCTTGCTCTCCTTATATACCCACCTCTAGGTCGGTTTGCCTTAGGGTGATGGGCCTCGCCTTTGGGCCCAAGCTTATCTCTTCCGGAAATGTTCCATTTTCGTCGGTCTTTGTAATTATCTCCGAGTTTTCCGCTATCTTTCGATGACTTGATGTTTATCCGATGTCTCGTAGAATCGGGTAAACCGCCATAGCCTGATTGGACCAAACTCACGAGGGCTGATCCAAACAAGCTAAGGCGGGAATGAACCGGGCACGATAGGACCGAGACCGGGACGAGGGCCGCGGACCGACGCCAGGCCGACCCGCGCGATGGGTGCCGCCGGCGCCAGGCCAGCCTGCGTGCCGGGTGCCGCCGGCGCCAGGCCAGCCAGCGTCCAGCGTGCCGCCGGCGCCAGGCCAGCCAGCGTCCAGCGTGCCGCCGGCGCCAGGCCAGCCAGCGTCCAGCGTGCCGCCGGCGCCAGGCCAGCCAGCGTCCAGCGTGCCGCCGGCGCCAGGCCAGCCAGCGTCCAGCGTGCCGCCGGCGCCAGGCCAGCCAGCGTCCCGCGTGCCGCCGGCGCCAGGCCGTCTCGCTGTCCGTGGGTTTTTTCGTTTGTTCGATCTTTCCCTCGTCAGTCGTTTGCGGGAAATCTTTTGAGTTTCGGGAAGGTCTTTAGCCGTAGATTTCGAGATAACCGTTTTTGACCCCAACAATTTACCTGATTATGCTTGCAAGGTTTATTCTTTTCTGACATCACAATTCACAAGTTTTAACATTTTAGCTTTTGTCACACTGGACATGTTTTTAGTGTCCAGAATTTTCAAAATAATCACTATCAAACAATAAACCCGCAACAAAATCTTTTGTCCATATCTGATTCATTTAAAACAGATGCATGTATAATAGAAATCTGATAAAAGCAAAAGGAGCCAGTAGATGATCTGAAATCTAAGATAACATGTTCGTCAGTTAACATACATTTTAACCGTTTTTAATGATTAAGAAATTCTAAATCTGTAAGCCGATATATCTTTCTAGAAAGAAATTCGTACCATGTTAAATGATTTTTCTTTCTTCTAATTAGGCATGTGCGTTCAAGTCCCTTGTCGGGTTCAGTTCGGGTGAAATGGGGTTTCAGGTTTTCAGTTCTGATCTCATAAACCTTACTTGGGTTATATGAAATTTCAGTATAATCTCGGAACCTATTGGATTTGGATCGGTTCAGTTCTTTGTCACACGATCCGCAAAGATCCGAAAATAAAATGGGTCCGGTTTGGGTCCGGATTTTGTAACCAAAAAACTGAATGTAACTAAACTAAACCGAAAATAACTTAACAACCTGATCAAACCCGAAAACAAACATTCAGAACAAATATTTTTTTGTTAGCATATTCATAACAAAGCTTTTTTGTTAAACCAGTTTCAAAAAAAAAAAACAAAGTTTTTTTTGTTTGTAATCCATGTGTAAACATAAAACACACAAATGTAAGTGAAGGAAAAGAACAAGAAATTACAGAGAACAATAAAAAATGAAACAGGGGACATGCAGATAGAAAATGAGTTATTAAAAAAAACGAATCAGAAGATATGCAAATAAAAGACGTTTACGTTGATTTCAAATCGATTACAATTTTTTTAGAAAACAAAACGAAGAAGAAGAAGTGCAAAAGAAACAAACATGTGATTGATTCATCCAATTCTCAGAACTCATATGGAGCAGGAGACAGAGAGAAATAGATTTATGGTTTCCAGTTGGTGAGAGATTTGTGGTTTCCAGTTGGTGATTAAAAAGATTGAACTAAAAAGCTTTTATGGTAATAGGTTTGATCGCACAAGGAGAATCAGAACAGGTGAGGAGGAGAATACAATGTACATACATTATATACGGTCGGTTTACTCAGGTCCTTGGTTCGGATCTTGGTTTACAACCGAGCCGATATCCGGAAGCCAATAGCTAATGACCCATTCGGTGTTTTCTCATTGTCCCGTTACCGATCTGAACCCACTAATTCGGTTTAGGTTAGAGTGTAGATTTCGGTTACAGTTATTTACGCCCAAGCCTACTCCTAATGAAACTTGAACTGTCTCTAAGTATTCAAGAGTTAACCAGAAAAAGTTACATTCTAACTTCTAAATATGCCAGAATATATTATCATTACTCAAAAGTTACAAAATTATACAATGTTAACTTTACAAACATTTGCGATATTAAGCTGAAGTTTTGATAAGTTTCTTGGACTTCCAACTTAAAATCAATAGGCGGTAAGTAGAGCGGCCCAAGTCTCTTATATATTATTCAAGTGCTTTTCATATTTCCGATGTGAGATCTTTTCTCCAACACCCTCCCTCGAGTCAATGATGCATATAACCATTAATCTCACATAATCCATCATATCCCCTCCGAGACAATGCTTTATTTTTCTAGCAATCTCGGTGGAACTGAGCTTTCTATGGACCATCAGCTAATGGGATGGTCGGGCCACTGTCCAGGCCGGATTAATGGGTCAGAGTAATGGCTTGCTCTGATACCATGATAAGTTTCTTGGACTTCCAATTTAAAATCAATTGGCGCTAAGTAGAATGGCCTAAGTCTCTTATATAATACTCAAGTCCCTTTCATATTTCCGATATGGGATCTTTTTTTCCAACATCTTGAAATAAAGAAGAAAAATAGAAAAAATGAAGATACATAACTCATATTAGAGAAGATCCCGTAGAGATTGTCTTGCTAGCAATCTGAATTTAATATCTTGATTGAGTCACTTTTCTCTCAAGCCTCTCCTCAGCCGTCAAGCTTTCCATCTAAAGATCTCAGCCTCTCCGGTGGCTAGGCTTCTTGCAGGCGTCGGAGAGGGCTCCTTAGCTACTCTTTTGTTCATACAGTTCTTCTTTGCACAATTTTCTTCATATCCAAAGCTTAATCTTTTTGGTGGTTGTTCTATTGTTCTAGTTGTGTCTTTCTTTTGCTATTGATGGTCTTTGGAGTGTTGTTTCACCGTTGGCTATGTTGGAGTCCTAACAAAGGTTTTCAATTTCAACTTCCATTGGGGATATGGGCCCTTCTTCGGGTTTATGGTTGTGGTGGTTTTGTTTATGTTTCTCGGTCTCTGGTATTAGAAGGCAATTCAATGGATCTTGGCACATGTTGACACTTTTTTCTTCTCCGTTTAATAGTTGCAATATGTGTTTATTGGAGTGGTTTTGTTTTGCAATTGAATTTTGGCTTTGTTCTGGATGGAAGGTCAACGGTTAGGTGCCGGATCAAAAGATCAACGGTGTGGTCTTGTTATTGGAGACATCAATGCCAGTGTATATTGGGTTGTCACTGATCTTAATGGGTAGGGATTCATCATTTGGGGTCGGACTTTGAATGATGTTGTATTCTTATCAAGCTGCTAATGTGGATAAAAGTAGAGCTTGCCGTTCTCAGAGTTCTAACTCATGGATTTTTATTTAGCCCTTACATTCAGATTAAGCCTGTGGTGGTCTGATTTGATTAAATCATGTCATCACTCTCAAGGATGGCTCTTTTATGAGCTTGTACCAGCATGTTTAATGGGCATTCATCCCCTTCATGCTTCTTCTCGCTCTCCGTAAGATCTGCTTTGTCTATTTTGGAGTGCTCTATACAAGCCTTTGATGGTACCTATTGGTATCTTTTGCTGTTTTAATGCTTTTGTTGTTGCATTTGTTTTGGGGATTCTACCCACAATATGCTTTGTTATATTGTCCTATGTTGGTTATCTCGCCCTAGTTTTAGAAACGCTCTCTGACACGGGGCTCGAGGCACCACTCCCTTCTCTGTTTTCCGACGCCGGCGGCGGCCTAGCTCGCCGGCATCGCCACTGTTCCTCTTCTCACGTCATCCTCTTCAACGCTCCTCTTTCAGTTGTTCTTTTTTAGTTTTCATAGTTCAAATTTCGTCACCTCCAGATCTCCTCTCTTCTCTAATGGAGTTGAGTCGGATCAATAGATCAACCTGTTCAAGCTTCACCTCCTCTCACCACAGCCGCTACTCTGACGCCTTGAGGACCTCGTGCAACCGAAAAGAAAGCCTCTTGTTGAGAACGTTGAAAATCAATCCTTAAACGACACTGCTTCCTCTTTTCGTTTCAACGTCGACGCCACTCCTCACCCCACTGTCACCGCTGAATCTTCTCAGTCCATGTGCGAGTTCACAGGACCTGTTCGGCTCTCTCCCCTCGCCGTGGCTCCTCGCCTCATCGTCACTGTCGCTCCTCGCCCCAATGTCACTGTCGCTCCTCACCTTACAGTCGCCGTCGCTCTTACACCTCTTAGCTCAAGGGAGAAACCCGGATCTGCTCAGCACGAGCTTGGACCCAATAGATCTGTGGGTCTCTCTGTCACTGCACATCCGCCAAGCTCCATCGTGTCTCCTCAGGCCTTCGTTGAGCACAACCTGTCACCGGTGGGGGCTCTGTCTCCGTCATCGGGCGGTTTTAGTGGTCCCCGTGCTCCATCAGACAAAATCTCAATCGTATGGGCCTCATCAAACACTTGGGCCTCCCTTGATGATTTGGGCTTTGAGCCTCCATCTATGTTCAAGTATTTTGGGGCCTCACGAGTTCTAAGGCTTCACCACTACAGCCCCCTCCGACGAATCCCTCTGACGTCTTCATCCATACTGCACTATCAAGTCTCATATACATTTATGGAATCGGTTATGAAGATAGTATCAACCGTCACACCATCCTGGTCACCGAGCAATTTAACCTCAAAAGCTGTACCGTCGACGACTCTGTGTGTAGTCCTACTCCGGCAGCCCCTGCGCACCTCACTGCAACGTAACTTAAGCTCAGCATCTCTCAACTCTGTCAACTATTATCTTTCAAAGACTGTATCGTCGACGACTCTGTGTGTAGTCCTACTCCGGCAGTCATTCCGCACCTCACTGCAACGTCGGGAGATTCAGACATTTTCAGGGATAGGTTTCAGCTGCTCTTAAAATCCATTGATTGGATTTTTCAACGTCGATCTCGACTTCATCACATTCCTTCGAATGCAGGTTCTAGGACTACAAGTGAAGTTTCTCTATGGGTCTCTTGTCTCCTTAGCCATCTCTATCATTTATCATGTCTTAATTATTCTTGTTTTTCAATTTGCCTTCGAGTTTTCCTCTGGTTGTAATGGCTTTCGCCCATTGGGCCTTTAATTTTTAATATAATCAGTTGCACAAAAAAAAAATTTGTCCTATGTTGGACCGCTTCAAATAAATAAAAGAGAAATTAGCATCCATATATACGAATAACAGCTTAATTTGCATAGATGGAACTTCTACTATTCACATTTAATAATGGCGAAACTGCCCCTACTCCTAACTAAAACCCGTAGCCCAATTATTACACCAAACGGAGAAAGTAAAAACAACCTTTTGTTTCTTTCTCACTCTCCATCTTCTCACGAAGACCTTCGACTATGTCCGGATCTCTAGGTCGTACGCCGGAGCTCCGAGAAGCTCAGTCTCCCCTTCCTCCAAGGCAAAATCAAACGTCTCCTAGATGGTTGCGAAATAGAGCTCCAATTAATTTACAAACAGTTCAAAGCCTCTGTAGATCTCTTCCAGCAGCAAGCCGCTCTCAGCATCTATTCCGTCGGAGGCATCGGTTCCGACCCTTCTGTCGCCAAAGACCTCGGCAATAGAGCCATGTTCCTAGCTCACGTCACTCGTTTTTACCGCAAGAAGCTCGCGGAGTTTCCGGCTCAGATGACTGATTTGCTCCGTACCTCGTGCCTTCGCGATGCCCTCAGGGCTGAGGAACCATGTCCCAAACAAACCTCATTTCATCTGCTCCTGCAGCCATCGTCCCTGATCACGGCCGCAATTACTGTTTATCACACCATTTTCACCCTGACCGCGATGCTTTCTCTCACAACAACAGAATCCAGCAGTGAATGATCAGATTTAATTGCTATGAGATCTGAGGGCTCTTCTTGATTTTGTTTTCTTGATAAAGTTTGATATTTGGGTGTAATTTTTTGGATTCTGATATCGCCTTTTGTGTATAAGTTTCATATTTTCTTCTTTGTCTTCTTGTGTAATTAGAATCATAGGATGATGAGTGATTGCAAGGTAGGTACTGCCAGAAATGATTTGCATATGTTATATGTCAATTTGCATGGCCCCACTAACAGTAATCCTCCCAAACTCCTTCTTTGTTTTTTTTTTGTATGTATGCTCTAGCTCCCTCGGTCAAGTACTTCATCTTTATTACACAAACCACTTTGCTTTTGGTACCAAATCCATATTTTTGTGGATAGAGCGCATCAGCCACTGCGTCTCAGTTGATTTGCAGCATACTAGACTAACAATAATAATGTACGGATAATAGTGATTTTTTATACCTTTAGCCGACCATCGATTGAAAGTTATTATACCTTTAGCCAACCATTGATAAAAAAATCCAGCCAACAATAATGATATTCGGATATATTATATATCCGACTTAACTTATTTAAGTTTGAGTTTATAACGATAATCGGCTACTGATAGAAAAATCCAACTAACAATACTAATATACGGTTAATTATTAAAATTAGCCGATCACTAATAGAATAACCATTTAAATATGTAAATATCCAGATAAATTAGAATATAACTGTGTTAATTTACGAAAGATATAAATAATCACATTTTAAACGTATTTATTTATATATAAACTATAGTACTTGTATTTTGTCCGAAATGAAATCAAGGAAAATGAATACCAAAACATATGTCTATTAGCCGGCTAAACTAATTCATATGCTATAAATTATCTCTTTCTCTTTCTATAAGGGTGACAGTGTCATTTTACTCTTTTCGCTCTCTATAATTTTATTGTTTTCCATCCTTGCAAATTTTCTTATTATTTACTATTTTCTATGCAAATGACTCTAAATAAAAATTAAAAAAAAAAGAACTTTTGTGAGTGATTTAATTCATTGTTTACTCTGACTTCCTAATCATGATTTACACGTTTCCTTACTTGAACTCGTTTGGTGTTGATTAATGTAAACTGATCCCAGGGCCGGCTTAGACATTTAATAGACCCTGGGGAAAAAATTTAAAATAGGTCCTCTGACATTAAAAAATATGCTACTTATAAAACTGTTACTATAACTAAAATACTAAACAAAAATATTTAAGAAAAATATCACACAAATAAAATAAAGATTTTTCATCTTCTGTCTTATAAATGTAATCATCAAGAATAAAAATCAGGATTTTTTGTTATGCTTCTCATTTCTTCCTAGCTTTCTTGTAATACCAATGATTTCATACTTGCACACGGTTCTTGAATCTGAAAAGCAAAGAAATAACAGTAGTCATCTAAAACAAAAAAAAAAAACCATAAGAAACGGTTCTTTCGAGTTTACTCGATGCAAAATCATGAATAATAGTTCCAAAATCAATTTCTTCCTGAATGTATTTTTCAATGCATAAAATAGTTAAGCCATTCAATCTTTCTTGAGACATTGAAGATCATAAATAATTTTTCACTAATTTTAATTTTGAAAAACTTATTTCTGCTGAAGCTACAATCACATTTATATTTAAAATAATGCGATAAGCAATTTAAATATTTTGATAACAACCCAGACTTTCAACAAACTCAAGAACTTCACTAGGTTCCATAGGCACATCAGGTAAAGTAGTTTGCAAGATTCTTAATTCAGAATAAAAATCATTTAAATCAACATCAGAAGAATTACCATGAAAAAAGCTTTGTGAAAGTTAGTACAATGTTCTCGTAGTTCACTTTCACCTAATGCCTTTAATTTTTCAAATCAAATAGGAATCCAAAAACACTTTTAAATTCACCATTTAATCAAATCTGTTCTTGACTGAAGTTATTCTCATGTCCACCACAGCTAGAAAGTAATTAGATACAGAATCATCTTCACTAGTTAGTACTTCTTCACCTAACTGAGTTTCATCAAATTGTTTTTTCCTATAGATACAACGCTTATTTGGAAAGAGAGGATCAACATCCAAATCGTGAACAATATTTTGAGTTATACTCAAACTAGAGGCAAACCCTTCATGTCTATACTTCTCTAAGAACATAACTACACCTTATAATTATTCCAAAGCATTATCAATGCAAACAGATTTAGCTTGTAAGTTCTTACTCACAAAATTAATAGCAAACAAAATATCATACCAAATGACCATGCCAAGTAAGAATTCAAAATTATCAAATGACATGATTAAGCTTTCAGCATCACTTTTTGTCATAGCACCATCACATGATTCATATAATTCCAATAAAACTAACCTTACATGTGGAGCTTGAATTCTGATTGATTTGACACTTTTGAGACTCTCCCAACAAATATTGCATAAGGATTTCACAGTAAAAAACGGAACATGGTTAAGTAAAATTTTTCATCTCTTGTAGAACCAGAAAACGAGGCAAATATGCGCTGCGAAATTCCAAAGAATGAAATAGCTTTTACACATGAATGAATCATATCACTAACCACAAGATTAAGACTATGACAAGTACATGGCGTATACAATGCTTTTGGATATATATCAAGAAATCGTTTCTGAACACCTTTATGTTTTCTTTTCATATGGGAACCATTATCATAACACTGCCCTTTCACATTACTAACATCAAGAGTAAGAAACTTTAGAGCATCTAACAATTTTTCAATGAGTCTTAATCCGGATGTGTCATATACATTAAGAAACTCTAAGAAGTACTCTTCAACCCTTACTTTTTTTGTTTGACAGATTCATACATCATACAATTAGAGTCACTTGCTCATGATGCCTCACATACGGTGTACAATCAAGAATGACAGAAAAATATTTTGCCTCTTTAATGACTTCTGCGATGTAAAGTTGAACATCATGAACTAAAAGAGAGATAAACTCATTCTGAATATTATGACCAAGATAGAGATGGTGGTTTTTTTACTTCGAATGTGCCTAATATGATCTTGAGTTACCAAGTCAAATTCTACAAGAAATTTCACAACAGCAATTGTTCTAGTTAAATTCCGGTTAGCAAGAAGTTTCATCACAACAATTATTCTAGTTAAAACAAGTCTTTAACGCTCTTTTTTTCTTTTGCTATTTATTTTTGTAATTCTTTTTCAGTCGTCAAATTTTTCTCCAATCTAACTTTCAATTCATTACAAGTTTTTATGTTAGTCATATGATCTACACTTCTTTCATGGTGTTTAAGCCTCTCACAAAGATGCTTCCAATCTCTTAATTCATCATTAGCTAATGAACTTAAGCAAACATCAGATTTAAACAACTTGCTAAAAAGAGAGTAACATTTGTCCTCATGTTTCAGATAAACCAACCAATTTCTATCACTAATTTCCTTATTACTCAATTTCTTAGAATAATAAGCATCTGAAACTGTCTAGAGCCCTTATCTAAGGAAAACACAAGATTCATTTCTCTTTTAAACCCTTTTCAACCAACAAATCTTTCATTTTATTATCAAGGTTATTCCAATACAAGAAACCCTAAATAATCCATTTAACTTGTTCTTACACTTACAAAACTTTTCATCTTCCTTTTCTAAATCACAGAAAATTTTTCTTTCGTCAAATACTTGACTTTGATCACCATAGTCTCTCTGGTAAGATTTTAGTTTAGATTTGTTCTATGATCTGTCATATATTTTGTGTTCACAAAATTTTCATTTGCAAAATATCTGAGAAAAATCATTTTATCTCCATATGTTTTTCTCCACATCCAATGTTCATATATATTGTTTCAATCATTGACATACTATACATCTGCTACATATTTTTCAAATACACGAAGTACCTCCACATCCAGCTGCCTTCTTTAATATAGATACAAAGAACAAAGGTTCATTTTTCATAATTGCACAAAGGTTGTCCAATAGTGTAAATAATTTCCTTATCTTTACATATAAAAGTTTAACCTTCACTAAATGAGAGGAAGAGCAAGAAGAAGATCAAGATTTTATCTTCAAACCCAAAGAAAGAAACAAATAGTAAACAATGACACAAAGACTGATATGAAGACTACTATGGTAGGCTTTAACTCATTTTGAAGCATTTTGTTAAGGTACAAATTTATTAAAAATGAGTGATATAAAACTTAGATGTATGCAGCAAATATATAACGTTAAGAAAAGGAAAATATTGTCAAGAAGAGAGTCTAAACTATGTGCTGAAGACGAGCCGCTTCGTCTATTAAATCCAATGATAGGATAGGGGTCCCAAATGAGCTGGGACTCATCACACAGAGATTGCTCCCATGTATAGCTCAAGGACCACCATATTTCTATTACGAGAATGTTGTTCTTGCACCTAAAGGCGTTTAGGACACAACCTCAAGACACTTGCATGACATTTTACCTGAATTCGTGGACTCAAAGTACATATGCGTTGCAGCAAGAAAGAGAAGGTATGTACACAATCTCCCAATCAGCGACATGTATCATGTTTAACCTCCTTGAAAGTACACAATAAGCAAGGAATTTCCTCTAACTAAGAAATGGTGACCAACATGAACAAAATGACCAAGCTGAACTTCATCTTGACTGTAAATGCTTTATATACGCCAAACCAAACTGTTTTCGAAAATTTATATCTAACATTTCTATTTTTTTATTATTTTTATTATTTGTAATTTTCCTGTTAATTAATACAATTGACTATAATTACATTTTTGGAATTCATATATTTTATATCTTTTCTTCTAGAACCATAAATAAAACTTTGAATCAAACTGTTGGACCAGTATGATATATTTAAGGGAGAATTAGAAAAAATGGACACTTTGAAGTTTTATTTGTCCCTTTAGGACTTTTGATATTTTTGGTTATTTTTGACATGTTTTACCCTTCTGTAATGAGAAAAAATAGTAAAATAAATTTTAAAAATATAAAAAAATATGAAAACTATTGCAAAAATATTTATGACTATTTGTATGTTTAATTTTTTTTTAAAATAGTGGAATCATATTTTATTTTATGTCCTAGGTGAAGATAGAATACTCATTCTGGTCATCTACTTAGTCTAAAAATCGGATACTAAGTATTATACACAGATCTATCTTTGGTATATAACGCAAATAAAACTTTCTTATATATTCTGTCTTAGCTATAATCTGTTCGGTTATATATTCTGAAGCTTGATTACAACTTATAGAAACAACTCTACGATTTACCCTATCTTATTTATGTGTCATAACCTGTTCTACCCCATGTTCAGGAATGCGCTAGGCGTTACATGTGCGGTCGGTGTCAGCCTAGCAAGTTGAAAGAAAATCAGAGATTAAGCGGAAATTAATCGGAGATTTATTTTAAACAGTTTTACTATATATATTATTATTTGTGTCGAAAACATTAATATGTGTCGAAAACATTAATATGTGTCCTAGTTCAGGGTATTTGTGCACTTGGATAGTCTATAGAGGTGACGGGTTCGACAACTAGTATACGTGTTTTGGCTTTTTTTTTTCCTTTTTCATTAATGAGCGCAAAAAGACATTAATGTCCTCATCTTTTTTCCTTTGTTCCTGTCGAAAACAAACCCTACAATTTCGAATCTGACATTTTTTCGCGATTCTTGGCCGTTTTAACTCGTTTCTCTTAGTTTTCACTCTTTAATAATAAACTTCGAACTTAATATAGGATTTTAAACTTGTAAATCAGGAAAAAAATGATTTTTGGTTTGAAGTCCGATTTTTTGAGTGAATTTGCTATGGTTGCTTGCCGATTAGTGTTTAAACGCCGAGTAATCGTTCAAATCGACCGAGTTTTAGAGCCTTGGTTCTACCTTTTACCTAATGCTACGCCTAGGAAAGAATTTATTTTCCACCAACTATGTGTTTCATACTACGTAGGATACATATTATAGCCAAATCAAGAAAATATGGAAACTTTCATATTTCGGTTAATATATTTCCTAAATCTATTGTATCTCTCTTGCCATCTCCTTTCTTCTTCTTTTTTTTTTGTAAAAAATCTCTTTTCGTTTTTTGGTCCATCTTCTTATATCATTTCTTCATCTTCATCGCACCATCTCTTCTCTCTCACCATCTTCCATTTAAAACATAGTTCTTATCTATGCACAATCTGTTGTATGAATGGACGAAGAAGCTAGGATGTTATTTTCTCGTGACTGATGTAACATCGTATTTATGCACTGAACCATACTTGTTTATAAATAGCTTGTTACTACCAAATAGAGCTGCAAAGCAGTAAGAGGCGTTTTTAGTGTAAAACGACCAAATCACAAATCTGCTGAGCACAGCCAACAGAGTCAAACATAGGAGTGTTTCTCAGTAAAAATCTGAAATATTTTGCTTCAAGAAAGGCCTTATGCCTTCTTAACTTTGATTCATGTCAGAATTATTCTTTTATAAGTACATCTGCAACAGAGTAATAATTGATTATTAAAGTCGAAAACCGATTGTATGGTTTAGTTCGGTTAAATGTCTGTTACATGTAAACCGGAACCAACTCATTCTATAAGATCTGACTTAGTCTTTCATTTTCAGTAACGAGAATAACAGAAAAGTTAGTTACACAAGATCATATTCTTTGCCTTGCTCTCTGTTCACTAACATGGTATCAGAGCCATTGAGGCTCAGACTTTGATCGATTCTCTTTGTTTTTCCGCGTTATTGATCTGGATTCTTCATCTTCATAGATTTGATCGGCTATTCCACCGACGATAATTGTTTTTCCGAAGATCCTGAGCTCATTTCGTCTACAATGGTGATCAATCACAAATTTATGTGACGCCTTGGACGACCTCCTGCATCCGCTCGCCGTGCTTCTATTCCTGAAGCATCTCCGCCGTGATCATCAGATTTCAACGAGATCTCTCCCAATAGCGTTCATTCGCCATTCTTTCTCACCAATGGACATAATTCAGGTCTATCCATCATCTCTGAATCTCTTGATGGAAGGAACTATGATAACTGGAGCATTGCGATCACTATAGCTCTGGATCCTAAGAACATGCTAGCTTTCATTGATGGATCTATAGTTAGGCTTGATGAATCTCATCCTAGCTTTCGGATCTGGTCTAGATGCAACTCAATGGTGAAATCTTGGCTTCTTAACTATGTTCTTAAACAAATCTACAAGAGTATTCTACGTTACAGTAATGCTTCTGAGATTTGGAATGATTTGAAAGCTCGTTTTCACATCACGAATTTTCCATGATGTTATCAACTATCTCAGCAAATCTGGTCTTTACAACAAGGCACAATGGATTTAGCAACGCACTATACGCTCTGGGCTGTACTAGACGGGGCAAATTGTATAGCGACTTGCAAACATTGTGATTGTTGCAAAGTGGATCATTCTAAGGTGATAAAGTTTCTAGCTGGCTTGAACGAGTCATACTCAATCATTCGCAGTCAGATTATCATGAAGAAGCACATTCTTGTGTTATCTGAGATCTACAATCTACTGGATGAAGAATATAATAAGAGAAATCTTCTTCCAGTTCAAAATGCTATAGCGTTTTAGATGTCTGCTCCCAGTCCTGTTATCTCTGCAAATGCTGCTCAAGCTCAAAATCCGCCAAAGCAAAACAGACCAGTGTGTGCTCACTGTGGTTATAATGGTCACACAGTTGATACCTGCTATAAGATTCATGGATATCCAGTTGGTTTAAACATATGGGAAAGCAAGCAGCAGACAAACAATCTTATGGATCTTCTAAGGGAACTTCAACGAAACCTATTGTTGTTCAGTTGGCTCTCGCGGATTCTTCAACATATGATATCAGCAATCTTTCCAAAGATCAAATTGCTGAAGTCATTGCTTACTTCAATTCCAAACTCAACACTTTGAATGCTCAAGTCAACTATATGGCTTCGTCATCTGGTGGTACCATTACAACTCTACCGGGTATAGCATATTCCAACTCAACACAACAATTTGTTGGCATGTTAAGATTGACAAGGAAAACGCTTTCCTCTGAATCCTGGATTGTTGACAGTGGTGCTAATCATCATGTGTGTCATGATAGAAGATTATTTGCTGATCTTTCTGATGCAGTGAACACATCGGTCCCTTTACCTACAGGTTTTGGCGTGAAATTTGCAGGGATTGGCAGCATTAGACTAAACGATTACATTATACTGTCTAATGTTCTGTTTATTTTTAATTTCAGGCTAAATCTACTAAGCGTGAGCCAGTTGACTAAAGATTTGGGCTGTCATGTGAGTTTTAATGTGGATTCTTGTCAGATACAGGATCATACCAAGGGCTTGATGATTGGGAGGGCTGAGCAAATTTCTAATCTCTACGTTCTTGATATAGAGGATATTGCAGATTCTGGTTCTCTTCAGCATCAGTTTGCAATATGTTCAAACGTTGTTGTTGACACTAATTTGTGGCACAATAGGCTTGGTCATCCATCAATTTCTAAGACTGATGCAAACAAGAGTACTGAGAAATATAAATGAAAAACCAAAACGAAACCTCGTTGATTTGATCCCACCATTGAAACTCAGACTGGGGCTTGAAGCGGAGGAGGTTGTACATAAGAGTCGGGTAGAACATGATTTGACCACCCGCTCCGATTAAAGCTCTCTTTGTTTTATCAACCTCGAAAGATATACCCTTCTTCTTATTTGTGTGGGAGAAGAGGAGTCGATCGGAGAGAGAGGAAGATAGGGTTTGAGTGATTTTTTTTGTGATTTTTTTTGTGAAGACTAGTTTTTACCTTTTTAGATAGAAAATACAGTTTTTGTTAGGCGCTTCTCTAATTTTTACATAAGTCTTGGCGGAAAATCTAATTTTAGTTTTCCGCTTACTAAAACTCTATCATAGCATTTATTTATCGCTATTATATAATATGAAAATTTCAAACACATCTACGATAGCAGTTCAGTAATACAAGCTATAATAATGTGCTACCAATGTGGACTTTTTTGTAGTGAATAATAGATGTACTTGGATTGAAACACAAAAATAAAGGATCATTTCATTGTGAGATTTGTCCCTTGCAAAGCGGAAAAGACTTCCTTTCAATTCCAAGAACTATATTCATGAGAATGCCTTTCATCTCTTACACATTGATGTTTGGGGTCCTTTCTCTAGATCACCTGTGGAAGGCTACAGGTACTTCCTCACTATTGTAGATGACCCTACGCGTGTCACATGGTTGTATCTTTTGCGAACCAAAGATGAAGTCCTCACCATCTTCCCTGAGTTCTTGAAAATGGTTGAAACTCAGTACAATGCTGTGGTTAAGGCAGTGAGATCAGATAATGCTCAAGAGCTGAATTTTGTGAATCTGTTCAAGCAGAAAGGAATAGTACCTTATCACTCTTGTCCTGAAACGCCTGAACAGAATGCAGTAGTAGAGAGAAAGCATCAGCATATCTTAAATGTTGCTCGATCTCACATGTTTCAGTCTCACCTACCTTTGGAGCTATGGGGAGATTGTGTACTCACTGCTGTCTTCATCATCAACCGATTGTCGACTCCACTACTAAAAGACAAGTCTCCTTTTGAGTTTTTGACTTCTAAAAATATCACAGTGGATTCAGAGTCTTTGGTTGTCTAGCATATTGCTCTACATTTTCAAAGGGCAGAAAAAGTTTCAACCTTGTGCTCGACCTTGTATCTTCCTTGGCTACCCTGCTGGATACAAAGGATATCGAGTCATGGAAATTGAAATAAACAAGACATTCATCTCAAGGAACGTTGCCTTTCATGAGGATATATTTCCTTATGCTAAAGATGATACTTCTTCTTATTCATATTTCTTTACATCTTCACCTGATGAAACACAACTTGACAATGGAATTCCTGCAACTGAGACCAGTTCTCCTCCTACTGGTCCTTCTACAGTCGTGAATACTACATCTGTTGTGGTTGATATTGCTTCACAGTCAGTGGTAAATGATGGTAAACCAAATTCCAAAATCCCAGCCTATCTGCAAGACTATTACTGCAATGTCTCAGAGTCTGATACGGAAATACCTTATCCATTATCAGCATATATGTCTTTTGATGGCTTGTTAGAGGAACATCGAGCATACATTTGTTCGGTTGCTTTACACTCTGAGCCTACTTCATTCAAGCAAGCCAAGAAATTTGATGAATGGTTATAAGCTATGAATCAAGAGCTTAAGGCGTAGGAAGCTAACAACACTTGGAACATATGCTCTCTTCCTACGGGAAAACACGCAATTGGGTGCAAATGGGTGTATAAACTCAAGTTCAATGCAGACGGGACTTTGGAAAGATACAAAGCTCGTTTGGTTGCTAAGGGTTACACTCAACAAGAAGGAATTGACTTTGCTGAAACCTTCTCTCCAGTCACTAAGATGACAACAGTTAAGACTTTACTCTCTGTTGCAGGTGCCAAGAACTGGAGCTTAACCCAACTTGATGTCTCCAATTCTTTTCTGAATGGATATTTGAGTGAAGAAATCTACATGACGTTGCCTCCGCGTTAACACACCACGACAGGGGGAAACTCTTCCACCAAATGCTGTATGTAAGCTTCAGAAATCTCTTTACGGTCTTAAGCAGGCGTAACGGCAGTGGTTTCTGAAGTTTAGTACAACACTGAGGCAACTAGGATTTCAAAAGTCTCACTCGGATCATACTCTTTTCATCAGGAAAGTTAATGGCATCTACACTGCAGTTTTGGTGTATGTAGATGACATAATCATTGCCAGTAATGATGATAAAGACGTTTCTTTATTAAAGGAAGCTCTCAACCATGCTTTTAAACTCCGCGACTTAGGACCATTGAAGTATTTTTTGGTCTTGAGATTGCTAGATCAAGCAAGGGTATCTCCGTCTATCAGCGGAAATATAATATTGGTCTACTAGAAGATACATGACTCTTGGCTTGCAAACCTTCATCTATTCTAATGGATCCTAATTTTAAGTTGGTTCAACATTCCAATGAACCATTGTTAGAAGATGCGTGTATGTACAGACGTTTGGTTGGCATGATGATGTACCTTACCATCACAAGACCGGACATTACGTTCTCTGTCAACAAGCTCTGCCAATTCACCTCAGCTCCAAAGAAGTCTCATCTTCAAGCAGCCTACATAGTGTTGCATTATTTTAAAGGAACGGTTGGTTATGGACTGCTATATTTGGTCCAATCTGATCTAGTGTTAAAAGCTTATACTGATGTAGATTGGGCCTCATGTCCAGACTCAAGACGTTCTACTTTAAGGTTTTGTATGTTTCTTGGGAATGCTCTCATTTCCTGGAAGTCAAAGAAACAGCAAACATTATCTCATTCTTCAGCGGAGTCCGAATACAGAGCAATGGAATTTGGCTCTCGTGAAGTTGTTTGGCTGTATCATCTGCTGCAAGAGTTTCAGGCTCCCTGGTCATGTGGCGTTCTACTGTGACTCTACTGCAGCGATACATATTGCCAACAATCCTGTGTTTCATGAACGTACCAAACATATAGATCTTGATTGTCACCAAGTTCGTGAAAGGATTGAAGTTGGATACATCAATACTCTGTATGTTCGTACTCATGATCAAGTGGCAGACATCTTTACTAAACCTTTGTTTCCTACTCGGTTTTACTCTTTAGTTGGCAAGATGGCTTTAAAGTCTCTATATCCTCCATCTTGAGGTGGAATATTAGAGTAGAAAACCGATTGTATGGTTTTGTTCGGTTAAATGTCTGTTACATGTAAACTGGAACCAGCTCATTCTTAAAGAGCTGACTTCCTCTTTCATTTTCAGTAACGAGAATAACAGAAAAGTTAGTTACACAAGATCATCTTCTTCATCTTGCTCTCTGTTCACTAACATAGATCCTTAGAATTCTTACTACTTAGAATGGTCAGTATGAGAAAGAGTGATACGATTACTTTAAATCTGTGGAACACAACTACATAGTCCAACAAGGTAAGAAAAAAAACTCAGCCAAAATCACTTGTCGCCTCTCTAAATTTGCTGAGACGAATTCGGAATGCTTCCGAATCTAGGCATTGTGCTTTTATTATTAGCCTCGGAATCCACCTTGACAGTCATACCGTACACCTGACCTGAACTGTCCACCCTCAGTACTTGCTTTAGCTCGTTCTGTAGATACTCATAGTCCACTACAAAAAACAAGGCCTGTTGCAATGGAAAATATCCTCGTAATTCCCTTGCAAATCACAATTTACAATGGAATTGCGAGTGAAATCAATTCCTCGCAAATCCTTGCTCGCAAATAAAAAACGCTTGCAATTTCCTCGCAAATTTGCGATGAAAATTAGTTCCTTGAAAATTTGCGAGGAATTTATTTCTCTATTGCAAATTTGCAACTGACTTGCAACGATAAATTTCATCGCAATTTAAAAAAAAATATTAAAAAAAAAAATAAAAAATATATAATTTCGGAATACAAATAAATATATAAAACACACACATATATATATATTGAAACCGGTTACAAATTATTCAAAACCGGTTTGTAATCTAATCCGGTTTACAAATAAATAAAATTAAAATATAGATAACCTAATCTACTCTCCAAGCCTCCTCAGCCCTCAAGCTCTTCCGCCTCAACCCTGCGCCATTGTCAAGCCTCCATCAAGCCCCTCTGCATCAAGAAAATCAAAATGGAATTAAAACAAAAAACAAAACGTACACACACACATATTCTTAATCTGTTTGCTTTATCGAGAACAAAAAAAAATGGAATCAAAACGTACACACACATCTCCGTGGCCATTCCTTTGTTCCATATCTGCCGCCGTTCCTCTGTTCCCCTCCGTCGATGTTCCTCTGTTCTCTCCGCCGCCGTGGAGATGCTGGTGGAATCACGGTCGAAACCGTTCCATCTCCGCCACCGTTCTTCTTTTCCTCTCAAGCCCCGCTCCACTACCATCTCTGCCGCCGTTCCTCTGTCCCTCTCCAGCCCCGCTCAACTACCATCTCCGCCGCCGCTCCTCTGCCTTCCCTGACACCTTTTATCATGTCCTCTCTAATCTTGCTCTCTCACAATTAAAGAACAAAATGACAAATGGTAGAGATTAAGATTAGAAATGGTGACATCGAGAGAGAAGCTATGGAGGATGGAAGAAATGGTATATTGAGAGGAGATGAGAGAAATGAGAGTTTCGAAAGAGAATAAGATGAAGAGAAGTGAAAAGAAAAAAGAAGAGAAAAGAATGAAGATGTCGGCAGCGAGAAAAAGAGAGAGATGAAAGAAAAAAAATATGCACCCTTAGATTAAAGTTAATCCAACGGTTCATATAGTTATCCTTGCATCTGCTTTTGATTTGTCAGAAACCTTTTTCTTTCTTTTTAATTAATTTTCACATAAATTTAGTTTAGAATTTTAATGTAGTTTATATGTTTAAATATTTAATATATATTTTATTTTATTGTTTATATGGATCTAATTGGCCAAAAGAACTTTATCTTATTTTTTTATTGCTTTTGTCTTGTTTTTTATTATTGATAATTTTTTTGTTTGTAATTTTTTAAGTTATGTTTTATTCAAACTTTCTATTTTGTAGTTCATAATTTAAATATAAGTTTTAAATTAAAATTTTTGGAATAAAATTATAAAATATTAGAATAATATTTAGATTATGATTTGGAAGTAAAGTTTAGGGTTTGAAGTGTAATATTAATGGTTAGTTTTAAGAATTTGAAGTTATATTTTGAAAATTAATAAATTTTGAGTTCTACATTAAGATTTGGAACTAAGGTATGAACAATAAGGGTTTTGAATACACTATCTTGGTGTTCATATTAAAAATTGGAATATAAGGTTTATGTAAAGAGTTTAGAGTTTAGATGTATGTATAGGGTATAGAGTTTGATTAAGGATTTTTAATTGTATAATGTAAATTTCTAATCAATTGTAATATACTAACCAAATTTTTATATTTTTAACAACTTCTTACCTATAAACTCTTAACCCTAAACCATAACCCCTAAAATCTAAACCCTAAACCATAATTCATTTCTAACTAAAACAGTAACCAAATATTTTATTTGCTAGGAAACTGTAAGGAATCTCTCGCAAATCCCTTGCAAATTTGCAGGAAATTTGCATCCCTCACAAATTTGCAAGGGAATTGCGAGTGCTACCATGCAAATCCCTTGCAAATTCATAACTCAATGTGTTTAGGGTTTCGTTTGTGGTTTTGTTTTGTTTTCGGTGGAGTAATATGTATCTTTATATTTAGTTTCAAAAAAGTCATCTAAGGTAAAAATATATTTTTTAAAAATTCATATAATTTGATCGATGTATATATATATATATATTGAGTGTATAAGTTATATAGTTTTGATGTTTAGTATTTTGTATTACTAATGAAGTGTCGGAAATTGATTTAAGTTTGGAGTTTGGAAATTGGTGTATAAGATTTGGAGTAAGGGGGTATTGAGGTTAAAAGTTAAATTATAAACTTTGAGGATTAAAAGCATGTTTAGGATTTAGGGTTTTGATGAAACCCCAAACCCTTCAAATGTATGAAACAAGGAAATTGCAAGCATCCCTCGCAAATCCCTTGCAAATTTGCAATGGAAACTGAATCCGTCGCAAATTTGCGAGGAAATTTCAAGATGTTCCATGTAAACTCCTTGCAAAATTCTTGCAATTCTCTCGCAATTCCGTTGCAATATCATTAAAAAATTATAATACAAAAATAGAGCATACATGTGACATTTTGTCACATATCTATTTTTTGCGAAGGAATTGCAAGAAATGTAATTTTTATCGCTATTCACTCGTAAATCCCTCGCATATTTGCAACGTATTTGCGACGGAACATTTTATCGCAAATGTGCGATGGATTAGCGTGAATTTGCTGAGTTGCCTCGCAAATTGGTTGCCAAGTTGCGAGGCAATTTTTTTGACGCAAATTTGCAAGCGATTTGCGAGGAAATATTTTTCTATCGTAATACACTTGCAGTTCCGTTGCAATTTTGCGAGGAAATTATTCTCTTGCAAATTTTCCTTGCAATAGGCGTGTTTTCTTGTAGTGGTCATAGATCCTCGAGCCTCCAGAGGAGGTAAAGAACACCCTGCAATATACAAGTATACACCATATGTG
This sequence comes from Brassica carinata, assembly GCA_016771965.1. NCBI lineage: Eukaryota > Viridiplantae > Streptophyta > Magnoliopsida > Brassicales > Brassicaceae > Brassica > Brassica carinata. Next base: position 48,251,077 of record CM028693.1, on the reverse strand, counting down.
CACTTAGGTCCAAGAAGAATTACTTACGTATGTCTCTCAAAAAACCAGAAACTAGTTTCATGTGTTACCTTTAGGGAATGGCGCAAAAGATTTACCATAACCTTTCTTTACAGTTTCAACATCATCAAAAAGAACGAGATGACATTCAGCATCAGTTCCCCACAAGAGAGGAACGCTACCATCTGCGTCACAACTATGACTTGGGCTGCTGTTTTTGTTATCTCACATTATTGCTTAAGGAATGAATGTTTTCTCTATGTCCTTGGAAGATGCAGAAAATATCATCATTCACATAAAACAGGGTGGATGGAAGCTAAATGGTTCGGCAAGAACCCATCTTCAAGAGCATAAACAGATCCACCTTCTACACTCTGTTGAGCCTCGGGGGGCTTTCGTCAAGTTCTTGTAAAAAATCAAGAGTAGAGAAAGTGACTTTACCATCATTGACGAAGAGCGAGGAAGAAGCTAGGAGAGATAGAAGAGTAATTTGGCCCTGGTAGAAGAGAGAAGAAGTTAGGCGACGAAGATAATTTGGCCATGGTAGAAGAGAGAAGGAGTTAGGCGACGAAGAAGAGAATTGAGGGATTAAGGTTAATCGGGAGAATTAGTATTTCGTCTTTTTATGTGTTAAAAATATACAGATTAATATTTTATTGGGAAATTAGGTGGTATAACCAAACAAAAACCCTTAATTCATTATATAACCAAAATAACATTCTCTCTTCTCTTTTCTCTTCCTATCTCTCTCTAACTTCTTTCTACAAAACTAATTTAACTTTTTTTTCTTGGTTATATCACAAATAAACCCTTTCCCAAAGTCCAGTGATTAAGTTATAATGAGACAAACTCAAGTTGAATGTGTCTTATTGATCTAATTTTCTCTTTATGTAATCTGTTTTCAGTTTTATCAAATAATTGCATTTCACGCACTGGTGGTGGAGGTAGTTTCTAAGAGTTACCACACTGCAAAAGTATCTAAACTTAATAATATTAACTAGGCGTGTGGCTTGTACATGCGGTCATAAACATTTTATAATTACTTATAATACATATATCACAAACTAAACTATAATAATAAATTATGATTTATGTTTTCATCAGAAATTCTTAAGTATTATATTTTTTTTGAATTTTTTTTGTACACTATATTCATTATTAATAAATAAAGCTTAAAAATCACTCAATATTCTCTTTTCAATTACAGAAAATTAAAATTTTTACTTGATTAATATTTAATTATGAGTTTTCTGTTTTTGAATTTGAATTTTTATTAAAATATATATTTTCGGATAACAACATAATATATATAAGAATTATCTTTTATTTTAAAATATATATTTTAGATTTTGGATAATTCTTATTATTATTAATTTTAATAACTTATCTAATCTAATAAATTTAAAATTCATTTTTATTTTTGGCTAATATATATATATATATATTTAATTCTTTAAAGGTATAAACGATATTAACCACTCTAACTTTTAACGTGAGAGTTCGAATGCAAAAAATCACTTCGCAAATAATAGTATAGATACTCTAACAAATTTTAATTATCTTTTAAAATTTTAATCTTTTTTGAAACATCTAAAAATTAACAAAATATATGAAAATATCTCATGAATATCTACAAATTTCTCATCTAAAATATTCTTCACTTTCTCCTTTTTAATGCTTAGATGGTCATAGAATATCTCTCAATGGAAATGTTCTAAATTGTTTACCCAGTCGAAATGCTCTAAATTTCTCATCTGGAATATTCATCAGATTTATTTTTTTGATCTAAAGAGATTCTCAACAAACAACAATCAGCTGACTTGAAGACAAGATTTATCGTTCAATTTTTAAGATGTTAAGAGTTGAGCACTCACACTTATAACTTTAAAGATCACAAAAAATTAGCGCTTGACTTGAGAAATTCTTGGTGTTTGGATAGGGTTACAAGCTCAATGACAGAGATCTTCCGGCGCTTGGCTAGAAATATCAAGCTTGGGCTGATAACTTCAGGCAGAGGGAAACAGAACAAGAGCGATAGCCACATCAATTTTTGTGTTTATCAATCTTTCATTATCAATATCGAATATTTTCCAAGTTGTCTATCATCATTTGACATAAACATTTCATAATGATCTACATAGCTCTGTTCTATTTCTTGATGCGTGCGGCAGTGTCAGCGGCTTAAAAACAGGAATGAAATATTATAATTAACGCCATCGTCTTTTAAGTTTGTGTTGCTGCGTTTATTTTACGGAAGTGTTGCCGCTGATGTTAGGGACGCTGAAAAAAACAGCGTTCATTGGAATTGCTTTCATAGTCAGACGCGGATGTCGCTGCCATTTATTCTTCACATCCTTAAGCCTCAAAAAACTTACAATTAGGCATTATTTTGAACGCTTGATGCTGACGCTGACGCTGCGATTCTTTACCGAACAGGGTTATAGTGTAAAATGATAACAAGACAATACCATCACTTTTTGGAAAGATAAAATTTAAGCATTTGAAGAGTCAACTTAGCCTTGGTAGTTGTTACAATCAGTTGGGCCATAATAAAAGCGTATTGGGCTTCATCGATAGGCTTTAGGAGCAAGAATATTCGATGAGATACCGAATTTAATATTGTAAGAAATAAATTTTCTCACGTGTGATCCTCACAAAAAAGGACAAATAATATTAACTTTTTTTTTTCAGTTTGGCCCGCCGCTATGGGCATCATATTCATCTAAACCACATTGTTCTCTCACATAAACCGTCCGATCTAAAGCCACGTCAGCTATCCGCGTCAAATTTGGATTCAACGGTTCAGATTCAATTTCAAAGACGGTACTCCTTTGTGCAGTTGGTCGAAGCTTGTAAACCCTTCCCTCTCTCTCTCTCTTCTTTAATCCAAAAAACTCTCCACGAAAATCGAAATTTCTCGGAAAAATCTTTGCTTGTTTCCGGAAGAAGATGACGGGAGTTGGTGATGATAAGGAGTTGAAAGACGAAACCGTGATTCTCAGCGACGACGATAGTGAAGTGGAAGAAGTTAAAGACGGAGGAGAAGAAGGTTCCGAGGACGAGGAAGAAGTCTATGGAAGTGAAGGTGACGATGATGATGATGGTGATGAGGAAGATGCCGACGACGACGAGGTCCAGGTTTTGCAGTCCCTAGGTGGGCCTCCGGTACAGTCGGCGGAAGACGAAGATGAGGAAGGAGAAGAAGACGGAAACGGCGGCGATGATGATGATGATGATGACGATGATGACGACGACGATGATGACGATGACGAGGACGACGGTGAAGATGAGGTATGAATCTGAGATAAATCGATTTTGTTTCTGTAAATTGATTCTGAGATGAATTGAAATTGTAGATCTAGGGTTTTCTGCTGCTAATTAGCTTTCTAGAAGTCTGAAACGTTGCTGAAGAGAGTCTAGATCTATTTAACCCTAAACGCTTTCCTTGAATGTTTTCTTAAGACTGTAACTAGAAACTGTCTTGTTTTTTTAATACAAAAAGTTGCGACTTTTGTTTCTTTAAATAATACTTTCTGACAGTCTTGTCTTCTGTTGTAAAGAACAGAGTAAACTCTGTACTCTGTCTTTGTCTCTGATTGAAACTCAAAAGCTTTAGGATTGGTGAACCAATTAATCAGAGAGAGATTATTTCGTGAATAACTTTTTTGGTTCTTGTCTTAAAAGGGATTCTTGGAAAAAGTTGTCAGTCTTTTGTTTGATTACTAGAACTTTGGTTTTGAGTATGAAACTGAAAGTAACTTATGTTTTTGTTATTTGGGAATTGTTCAGGAGGATCTTGGGACAGAGTACCTAGTGAGGCCAGTTGGTCGGGCTGAAGATGAGGAGGACGCAAGTGATTTTGAGCCGGAAGAGAATGGTGTTGAGGAAGACGATGATGAAGGTGAAGACGACGAGAAAGATAACTCGGGTGCTGGCAAATCTGAGGCTCCTCCCAAAAGGAAGAGAGGAGGTGCTGATGAAGAGGAAGAGGAGGATAGTGAGGATGAAGATGATGCAAGGCCTCCAAAGAGGTAGTTTTCAAGGACTTGACAACCACAACACTGTCAAACAAACAGAAAGAGAGCTTTAAGGTTTTTTTTTTTTTTAAAGTTTGGAGTCGTGAGATTTGAATCATTGGTTGGGTTCATGTAAGTTCATTATGGAGCAAGTAGTAGTTTAAGTTAAGTAGGACTTCTTATTTTCCATTTATGCAAATGTTGTTTCTTTTCCTAGTGAGTCAATAACCAATGTTTCTTGAACGATTTGCTGTCTAATGCTTTTTCTATATTTAGAGTTTTCTGTTTCTTCTTATATATTGTGTGAAGAGAGTAGTGTTGAGTCTTTTCTTTTTGCAGTTTTGGCTTGAGACATTGTGGTTCTTGTAGTATTCAAATTTGGGATGGGATAAAACAAATCAACAAACCATGTCCGACAATAAATTGCGCTTTAATTCAAGGAACCTTAGCGCAAACACACACAACTCTTTTAGCCACGAGGCTATTACCTTTTGACCGAGTCTTAGGCACGTACGGTTCGAACCTAATAACCTAATATGGGTCTAAAAATGTAGTGTCCAATGCCCTATTAGTATATAGCAATATACCAATCAAGAAGAACAAAACCAAATGACAAGTTTGATTTAGCTGAAGGATAATGTTTTAAAAAGATGTAGATCGGGAGGAAGACGTACACATACGCCCATACGTAAAAAATGACGGCTAAATATGCAAACACAAGGATCTAAAATGGCTGCTAGATATTTTAAACAACTTACTTTTTCTATTTGTTGATCTCAAGTCAAATTTCACATATTTGTGTTTAAGCGTTAGCTTTGTGGATCTATATAAGCTTGTTTAACTAATGAAACAAAGAGTTCCATGTGAGATTTTTACTATAAAAAGCTTCCTTAACAATCAATAATGGGTTAGTTCAGTTCATGATTCTCTTTTTGAGAGTCTTTTCCTTCACAAAAATTGGCTCCACTCAAACTCCTTTTCAATATCTAAATTGAAAAGTAATCGTTCTCTGTAAGCTCAGAGTTGTTGGCGAAGAAGAAGAGTGAAGTAGCGACAAAGAAGCGGAAGTGAGATGGTGGTGTCAACGGTGGGTCCTCGTCAAATCCAATAAAACGGACTCAGAACCGCAAGATAGAAACTGCATCTCCACCGGACCCTCAAGCGGTCTTTCTCTGGCACCATCCACGGCTTCGCCTACTCAGCTTGATAGTGTGATGATACTGTTGGATAAGCTTGAAGATTACTTGAGTTATAAGTTTCCTATTAATGTTGTGTTTATCTAGAAAAGAATAGGAAACAATGAGTTGTGTTAATCCTAAGGAGTTTAGGATAAATAATATGCTATATAAGGAGTTGCAAGGTTGTTGCAACACTTAAGAGTTTTATGTGTTTGAGAGCTTGAGGTTTTGTGTTAGTTTCCTCAAGAGTTAATAAGAAAGGGTTTCTTATAATCAAAGCTTACAAATCGTGTGTGTGTCTTTGTGATATCAAAGACTTCATTTGGTATCAGAGCTTGTGTTCGAAAACATGAGCACGGATATCGTACCTGCAACCGGAGGAGTTCGAGATAAAGGAGGATCTTCAACTATACAATGTCCCATGCTTAACTCAACTAATTACACAGTCTGGGCCATGAGGATGAAGATCACTCTTAAAGTTCATGAAGTATGGGAAGCCGTCGAGTCTGAAACGAATGCGAAGAAGAATGATCTGGCATTAGCGTTGTTGTTTCAATCGATACCAGAGTCTCTGGTTTTGCAAGTTGGGGAACTGGATAAAGCAAAACAAGTATGGGAGGCGATTAAAACACGTCATGTAGGAGCAGATCGAGTTAAAGAGGCAAGACTCCAAACTCTAATGACAGAGTTTGACCGCTTGAAGATGAAGGAGACAGAAAGCATAGATGACTTCGGAGGGAAGTTATCGGAATTAGCATCTAAATCTGCTGCCTTAGGAGTAACAATTGAAGAGTCGAAGATTGTTAAGAAGTTCCTGATGAGTCTTCCTCGAAAAAAATATATACATATTGTTGCCTCACTTGAGCAAGTGCTTGATCTATCTAAGACAAGTTACGAAGATATTCTTGGACGTCTAAAGGCATACGAAGAACGTATTTGTGATGAAGAGCAAGAGGAAGATGATAAAGGAAAGCTAATGTACGCCAATACAGATTCAAATACTCAAGGCAGACATCAAGGAGAACAATCAAACAACTATCATACAGAGCAAAGTAATCGAGATTACTATAACTCATATAGGGGCAGAGGACGTGGAGGTCGTTCCTACTCCAGAGGAAGAGGCAGAGGTCGCTATAATGGTAATGAGAGAAGCTATAATAGTGACAGAGGATATGAGAGAGATGCATCACGGATCACCTGCTTTAGGTGTGATAAGATAGGTCACTTCGTTGCTAACTGTCCGGACCTGAAGCTTAAACTACATGAAGCGCAAGAAACAGATCATACCGATACACAAGAAGCTGATGAGCTTATGATACACGAGGTGGTGTTTCTAAACGAGAAAAACGTATTACCTGATAAGTACGAGACTAATGGAAGAGAAGAAAACATGTGGTATCTTGACAACGGGGCATCAAATCACATGACTGGAGACAAAAGATATTTCTCAGTGCTTGATAAGAATGTCTCAGGAAAAGTACGCTTTGGAGACGACTCCAGAGTCGATATAAGAGGCAAAGGGACGATATCATTCACAGATACGAATGGACATTCAAGAAAGATGACTGATGTGTATTGGATTCCGGACTTAAAGAGTAACATTATTAGCTTGGGGCAAGCTACAGAAGCTGGATGCGACGTAAGGATGAGAGGAGAGACTTTGACGATGCACGACCAGAGTGGAAAATTGCTTGTTAAAGCCATGAGATTGAAGAATAGGCTTTACAAGGTACGAATGGGGATAAAAGAAACACCGTGCTTATACCTAAGTGCAGAAAGCGAGGGAAGTAGATGGCATGCACGTCTGGGACATGCAAACATCGAGACCATACGGAATATGATGAAGAAAGAACTTGCTCTAGGAATACCAAAGGAACATATAGAGGCAAGAGTGTGTAGTTCATGTATGCTTGGGAAGCAAGCAAGGCAGAGTTTTCCTAAAGCAACCACATACCGAGCCACAAAGACATTGGAGCTTATCCATGGAGACCTTTGCGGTCCCATAACGCCGAGTACACAGGCTCGTAAAAGGTATATCTTCGTCGTTATTGATGATCACACGAGATATATGTGGACAATACTTTTGAGAGAGAAGGGCGAAGCTTTTAGCAAATTCAAGAGTTTAAGAGCACTTATAGAGCAAGATACGAGGGAGAAGATACAAACATTCAGGACAGATAGAGGAGGTGAATTCGTAAGCCACGAGTTCAATGACTACTGTGATAAAGCTGGAATAAGAAGACATCTTACTGCGCCCTACACACCCCAACAGAACGGGGTTGTTGAGCGTAGAAACCGTACATTGTTGGGTATGGCAAGGAGCATGTTGAAACATATGCATATGCCAAACTACATGTGGGGGGAAGCAATCAGACACGCAACATACATCATCAACCAATTGGCTACCAGAGCTTTGGATTCAAAGACACCATATGAGATGCTGCGAGGAAGAAAGCCTAATATTAATCATGTTCGAGTGTTTGGATGCTTGGGATACGCAAAGATAGAAGGACCACAGTTGAGAAAGCTTGATGATAGGTCACGAATGCTAGTACATCTTGGCACTGAACCAGGATCGAAGGCATACCGCCTATATGATCCATTAACACGCAGAGTGATTGTAAGCAGAGACGTTGTCTTTGATGAAGCAAGAGGATGGAGCTGGGATAAGGAAACCACAGAAAGTGATCAAAGCTTTGTGGTCACTCTGGGAGAATTCGGAAATCACGGGGTAGAAGAAGGAACTTCAAGCAACATCCTCACAGACAAAGAAGAAATAGAAGAAACTTATGATAATGTCGTGACTACTAACTCTGCGTCAAAACAGAGCACCAACGAAGAGGAATATCCGATTGAACCACAGCCGCTGAGAAGATCCTTGAGACAAACCTCTCAACCAAAGTACCTTGACGATTATATTTTGCTTGCAGAGGAACTAGGTGAAGAAATTCTTCTCTATCTCAATAACGAGCCTAGAAATTACAGTGAAGCAAAAGGTTCGAAAGAATGGACTAGGGCTTGCAAAGAGGAGATAGACTCTATTGAGAAGAACAGAACGTGGGAACTAGTGGATCTTCCTTATGGAGCAAAACCGATTGGATTGAAATGGGTATTCAAGATTAAACGGAACTCAGACGGAACCATTAACAAATTCAAAGCAAGATTAGTAGCCAAAGGGTATGTACAACAACATGGGATCGATTTCGATGAAGTCTTCGCTCCAGTTGCGACTTGAAACCATACGTCTATTGATCAATTTAGCTGCAACAAATGGATGGGAGGTCCATCATCTAGACGTCAAAACGGCATTCTTACATGGAGAACTCAAAGAAGTCGTATATGTATCACAACCAGAGGGTTTTGAGGTAAAAGGAAGTGAGAACAAGGTTTACAAGCTCAACAAAGCTTTATATGGTCTGAGACAAGCACCGAGGGCCTGGAACAACAAACTCAATCAGATACTTGTGGAACTTGAGTTCTCTAAATGCACAAAAGAACCATCGGTTTATAGAAAGATGGTGAACGGTGAACTTCTTGTAGTGGCTGTTTATGTTGATGATCTATTCGTGACAGGGACAAACAAGAAGCTTATTGTCGAGTTCAAGAAGGATATGTCAAGTAAGTTCGATATGAGTGATCTAGGTAAACTAACCTATTATCTCGGCATAGAGGTTCATCAAACTGATCAAGGGATTACGCTGAATCAAAGGAGGTACGCGATGAAGATACTTGCAGATGCAGGTTTGTCAAAGTGTAATGCTGTCCAAACTCCTATGGAACTCGGACTGAACTTGTCAAAAGCAGAGAAAGAAAAGGAGATTGATGCTACGTACTATAGAAGAAACATCGGGTGCTTGAGGTACTTGCTACACACGAGACCTGATCTATCTTTCTCTGTGGGAGTTCTAAGTCGCTATATGCACAGTCCTAGAGAGTCACATGGAGTTGCCTTAAAGCAGTGCTTAAGGTATCTACAAGGAAGCTTAGAATGCGGTCTGGTTATTGAGAGATCAGTGAGTAAGATACCAAGGTTAATTGGTTATAGTGATAGCAGCTACAACACGGATCCAGACGATGGAAGAAGCACCACCGGACACATCTTCTACCTAGGAAAAAGTCCCATTACATGGTGCTCGCAGAAACAAGACACGGTTGCGTTGTCTAGCTGTGAAGCAGAATTCATGGCCGGCACAGAGGCTGCTAGACAAGCAATTTGGCTATGCGATTTGTTGAGTGAAGTCACCGGACGTCCAAGAGAAAAGGTTACCATCAGAATCGATAATCAGTCCGCGATAGCCTTAACAAAAAACCCGGTCTTCCATGGTAGGAGCAAGCACATACATTCGAGATATCACTTCATACGTGAATGTGTTGAAAGGGAGCTTATAGAAGTCGAACATGTGCCTGGAACTGAGCAAAAGGCAGATATACTAACCAAGGCATTGGGGAGAATCAAGTTTAAAAAATGAGAGATTTCATTGGAGTGCAAGAGGTGACACAAGGAGGTTTCAAGCTTAGAAGGGAGAATGTTGGATAAGCTTGAAGATTACTTGAGTTATAAGTTTCCTATTAATGTTGTGTTTATCTAGAAAAGAATAGGAAACAATGAGTTGTGTTAATCCTAAGGAGTTTAGGATAAATAATATGCTATATAAGGAGTTGCAAGGTTGTTGCAACACTTAAGAGTTTTATGTGTTTGAGAGCTTGAGGTTTTGTGTTAGTTTCCTCAAGAGTTAATAAGAAAGGGTTTCTTATAATCAAAGCTTACAAATCGTGTGTGTGTCTTTGTGATATCAAAGACTTCAGATACGCCGAGCGCACCGCTTCCCTGTCAGCCCCAAAAATCCTCTTCCTCTGGTAATCTCACTTTCAGGCTCTTCTATAAGGACTCCTTCTCTTGAAGAAGAAGAGATTGGGTCCAACAATGGATATTCACGCAAACCTTAGCCAACAAATGACATACATGAGCGAAGAACGATAAAACAATCAATTTGAAATGGTTTTGATTTTTTTTTTATTGTTTTGGTAGGGTTAAACTAAGACTAAAATCAAACATAGTGGATTAGTTAAACTATTATTACTGGTATAACTTTAAATTGTTTAACTAGTAAAACTAATTGTAACTAAGAAAACATATACAACTAGAAATTATATAAGTAGTATAACTGAGTGAATGTAAAAAGTATAACTTGTACAACTGTATGGAGTTTAAGTAATGTAACTAGTACAACTGAGAAAATCAAACTGTTATTACTGATACAACTAGGTGGTGTTTAGATACTATAAATTGTAAAACAGATTCCATGCAATTAGTACAACTACACATCTTATAACTAGTCTAATTGGTATAGCTAGAAAAGTATAATTAATGTAACTAGTATAACTTAGTGGTTTTAAGTAGTATAACTAGTTTAACTAAATGATGTTGTTGTCGTATAACGAATATAACTAATACAACTAAAAAGTATAAGTGGTGTAACTAGTACGACTGAGTGAGTTTAAGTAGTATAACTGGTTTAACTACGTGGTGTTGTTGTCGTATAACTAATCTAACCGATATAACCAAATAGTGTAACAAGTTTAAATGGTACAAATATATAGTGTATAACTGGAAAATTACGTAATATATAACTTTGTTTTTAATATTTCTGTTTTTATTGTTGTTTACAGATTGTGGAGGAGGTTATGGCCGTAGAACTAATGAGATCTGCTGTTTTTTTCTTCAAACCAAGTGATTATGTGAAGGCCTGCAAGCTTCAAACGAGGTGCCACAAACACGTTTGAAAATTTTGAAGAGTCAGAGAAGAGATGGTTCAACAATCACCAACAATCACCCTCAGTTCAAGCATAATTCCAAATGAATTGTTCCTCAACAAGAAAGGTGATGGGAATGTGGATGTCGCTCCTCTGCACAGTAACTACATGCAAGGGTTGAAAATATTGGTTGAGGTAAATGGTGTTCCCATTTGATACTCCATCGGGGAATATGACCTCATCTCTGGTTTATACTGCCACCAATATCCATCAAACTATCTGAGCAGCAGAAGTACGAAGTTTGTGAAGAAGCATTTTCAGAAAAAGGTGAAGAAGACTAAAGATAAAAAGAAACCTGAGGATGAGAAACTGGAAGTGACAGCGAAGGAGGTCGAAGAGAAGCTTAAGGCAATGAAGTCTGATGGTATTAATGAGCGTCTGAAGATGGCAGTTCTTTAGTTTGGCCCCAATTATAAGAGGGTCAAAAGTTGGAAGCCACACTAAGTCTTAAATTCTCCAAGTGGTTGATGATCTCAATCTATGCAAAATGTTTCCATGGGGACGTTTCATGTATGATGATTGCATGCATCAAAAATATTTTCCATCTGAAGGATCATTTCATAGATTGGATCCCAAATAAAACGATGTGGACATTTCTTGAGTGTATCAACCTTTGGAGGTAAATCACTTGAAATGATGTTATGATAACTAATATGATTGTTTGAAATGATGTGAAAATATTGGTGTTTGAATCTATCTCTATCTTAAAGAAAAAATTCAAAGAACAGGTTCCAAACTACCAAGCAAATTGTCTAAGAATGTGCAAATGGTGGTACAATGCGATTGAGACCACAAGATTTGCACTGGACAAGGTTTATCAGAAGCTCTGAGAAACAAAGGTAATATATTTTAAGTGTTTGTATTTTTCTTTAGTCACCATAGTTAACTTCATTTGTGATTCATAGTGTTTTGTGTTATTTTTTTAATCTTCATAGTAAACTTAATGTGTGATTTGTTGTTGTATACTAGTATTACTTTTCTGGTATACAATGAAAATGAAGTTGTACCAGTTATACTAGTATTACCTATTAGGTTTAATACAGAGTTGTACTAATTGTATTAATATAACCAGACGTCAACATAAATGATTTATTATATGAAGTTGTCCCAGTAACAACACATTAATTTTTTTTCCATTACAAAGTTTGGAAACACATAAATAACATCCTCAACACATAAAAATTTCCACAACACATACATAATAATATAAGTAAGACTCATTTGTCGTTGCCACTTACTTCGTTATCACTTCCATCATTGATGCTTTCTTCGTAGTTGTTTACTTCATAGTTATTGTCATTGTTGTCGCTGTCATCGTTGCTACTGTGACCAAACCACTGAGAATGGTTGATACCTCTTTCTCTTCCTCCAAGATTCTCCTGCAGATGAGAGTTTAGTAACATTGTGGTTTTTCTTTATTTTGCTCCACATAAGGAGGGCAGAAAACCCGATATCGTATTTCCTGAAAAACTTCTTAGGATGAATCATGAGGTACTGGGTATATTGTCTTGAAGTATGTCAATGCCCACTTCTCCATCCAGTAATACTTAGAACAAAAATGTTCAGAAATTTCCCCATGCTTCAGGATAGCAGCAATTTCATGCACACAAGGATACATGGCAATTTTAAAATACCTACAATAGCATGTTCTCTTGATCAAATCAACCAAATATCTTCCGTCCAGGACAATCACATTTTAGTGATGTTTAAATGTGTTTAGCTCATACACCTCAAGTTGATTTTGCAATCGGACAATTGTTATACAATTCAATATGCACACGCGAGACTAGTATCTACATATGTGATACGCCTATAAAAACTTGTTGATATTTGTTAAAGCATTCTATAATTTTTCCTATGCTCTCATTAATCACTGGCAACAACACATATTTTCTTGATTCCTTTAAAAGACCATTGATAGATTCAACACAGTTGGTTGTGTCTATGTTGTACTTTGTTCTAAAATTGACATCTTGTCCATTTGGTCTATGAATACTCTCATCCAAATAGTCGGTGGCTTGAAGATACATTTTCATAAAATCTGTGTTCTAAAACGCGGGTGCCTAGCCAAGTAGGCGCCCGCCTAGGCGTGCGGCGGGAGTTAACCGCCCCAATTTCATTTGAATCGGTCTAGTTAATTGGCTTACTGACTAATCGGTGAAAAAACCAATTAAGAATAATCACTTGAAACCAGATTGAAACCGATTTGAACTGTTAAAAATATAGACTATTGTCAAAAAATTTGGGCCTTGTATCAAGTCCTATCAAATGACATCAATTTCTTAGATCTTATCATCTATTTATAGTGTACATCACGGCGGGAGTTAACCGCCCCAATTTCATTTGAATCGGTCTAGTTAATTGGCTTACTGACTAATCGGTGAAAAAACCAATTAAGAATAATCACTTGAAACCAGATTGAAACCGATTTGAACTGTTAAAAATATAGACTATTGTCAAAAAATTTGGGCCTTGTATCAAGTCCTATCAAATGACATCAATTTCTTAGATCTTATCATCTATTTATAGTGTACATCAAGACTTCTCCCACTCACATTTTACCGATGTGGGACAAATCATTTGTAGGTTTTAAATTTTTTTCCTTTACGTGACATTAATTAAATGAGAGGAGATAATGCCTTACAGGAAAATTGAACCCTCTACCCCTGAGCGTTATAGATGCCTCACAAACCACTGGACCATGTTGTTTCACATGTAATTCTCACATAAATAAATATATGAATGAATATTTATAGTTAAATATTTTAAGAACTAGTCGCCGATTAAATCCCCGATTAATCAGCTAGGTGCTAGTCCCAACCCGAGCGTCCGACTAGCGCCTAACGAGTTCTTGAACATGGCCTAAATCATTATAAACTTTTCTGAACTCTATCTCTGTGTAAATACCATCAATTTTTTGAACTTTTTAGCAACCACAAGCATCATCAAGACAAGACAACATTTGCCTTAATATGAGGATCTTATACGCCAACTCTATATTGTGGTTGTCAAAGAGTTCAATTCTTTTTTTATGATGCTTGTGTTTCTATCAGTACAAGCTCGTTTACTGTCTTAATGATATTTGCAATATTTATGGATCACCAATGGGTAGACCTCGTTTAGTGTCTTGATGATGCTTTTGTTTTCTATCAGTACAAGCTGAGATCTGGTATCAAGATTTTCAATATAGTCAAAAACCACCTCTAACTTGCATCTTTTTCACTATCTACTACATAAGAAGCGAGGGGATAACAATGATCTGGATTTTTAATCAGATAGTTCTCATCTTCCACTTAGATATGTATTTTGGTGTGTTCTATAAAAATAGATTTATCTAATCTTCCACTAATTTTCTCTGTTTTAAGCCATTTGAATGTTTTTGGATATGCATTTTTTTCATATCATGATTTGAATATGCAGGTTTTTCAGATCTGGGTCAGACTCTGGAAGACTTCTGGGTAATCTTCTAAAATATAATGCGCCAAAAGACTTCTGAAGACTTCCTGGTCTTCTGGCGGAGTATTTGGAAGACTTATGGGAAGTCTTCTCAGAAGTCTTCTAACATATAATGCGTTAGAAGACTTCCTGGAAGTCTTCCGACGAGTCTTCTACCATATCAAGTGGAGTCGAAGCTTGTCTTTGTGGAGGAATGATCTATAATAGTTTTGATTGTAGTCTGTTTTGTGATTTGTATGTGTACTCTTTTAATTGTGTTTTTTTTTGTAAATTTTGAAGAGATATCAATGAAAACAATTTGGTTAATATGTTCGTTTTCACAATGTTATCTTGCCAAAAATACTCAACATTACTGAAATTATTGATACAACTTCAATAGCAAAACATAATTACACTAAGGGAGAAGATTTCTCAAGAAAACTTAGCCAAATTCACAAAATATCAAACTTTACATAAGTTCAAAAATATAACATTTTTACTTTACTAGAAGACTTCTGGGAAGTCTTTCGGAAGACGTCCAGAAGACTTCTCGGAAGACTTAAATTTAAAGTGGGAAATTGAAATAAAAGCGAGAAATTTAAGCGGAAAACTCAAATTTTAAGTGAAAATTGAAATTTCAAATTTCATGTAAGTTAAAAAAGTATATCTTATGATCTAAGAAGACACATTAAACCATACGACTTGATATTCTTAAAGTCAGTTCACTTTTGAAAGTTAAAACTCATATCTTAAAGTTACTTAACAAGTTTACAAAAACTAACCTAGAAGACTTCCTCGGATCAGCTATAAACTTTAATAAACATGAATGTTGGTAACCTCATACATATCACCAATTAAGTTTTATAAATTTCATTCAGTAGTCTCAATTTTGACTAATATACATGAATTAACAAAAAAATATTCAAAAGTATTTATAGTTTTAGAGAAAATGAAAGTTTTTATTAAACATTGACGCAGAAGACTTACACGAAAGTCTTCTGGTGAAACCAAGGTTTGACCAGATCTTGGAATAAAATTTTGGAAGGCTTTCGTGTAAGTCTTCCGCCAGAAGACTTACATAGAAGTCTTATAGGAAAAATTGAATATTTAAGTTTTAGTTTTCAATTGCAAAAGTAACCTGAGAAGGCTTACATGTAAGTCTTCTAGAGAAATTTAATATTTAACTTTTTTCGGCTGGAAGACTTCCATGTAAGTCTTCTAGAAAAGTCAAATTTCTGACACAATTCGGTCAATTGCAAAACTAACATGTTTATCCCAGAAGACTTACTTGTAAGTCTTCTGGTTTTTTTTTTTTGTTAACAAAGAAAATTTGGAAGACTTCCAGGGAAGTCTTCTAACTTAAAGTCCGAGAAAGTCAATTGCAAAACTAACCTATGCATTGACCAGAAGACTTCCATGTAAGTTTTCTAAGTCGAGAAGACTTACACGGAAGATTTCTGAAGAACAGATCAGGAAAAAAAATCAATTTCATACTTTCAACCAGTGAGATAACTTGATTAGCTTCTCCTAAAACACAGAACTTCACCACGAAACAGACCCACTTATTAATAACCAAGAATCATGAGTTTGAACCTTACAAAGTTTAGAAACAAAATCTTTTTTTTTTGAATGAATATAGAGAAAAAGTGAAAGAGATGTAGTTTTTGAGCATAAGAAATGAGATAGGTTAATTAAAAATCGATTTTTAGGTCCATTAAGAGTTTCAAATTGGTTGTCCATGGTGGTTGTGTATTGATGTCAGTGGCAATATTGTAAATATTTGAGAAAGATGAGGATGATAGTGTAAAACATTCAATTTCGAAAAAATAAAAATAAAAAAGAATGGCATTTTTGTGAATAATCAGAACTTCTGGGATGAAATGGACAAATGAAAATTAAATTAATGTAATGGTCTAAGAACTTTTGGAAGTAGAGTTTTAGTTCTTCTTTTAATAGCAGAAAGTAGATTTGGATCCACAGAGTCACAGAAATATTTGCATTAGTATTTATAATATCTATTTTAGTTTTGATTGTAAGTTTATTTTATGATATTTTATAAAATTTGGGGGGGGGGTGGGGGAAATGTTGTTTTTATTTGAATGAAATTTCTTTGTGTGGTTATCTTGTATTAATTGGGTACTTTTCTAAAAAACTTTAGTTGAACTAAAGTAGATTAATTAGACATACATTATATAAACATGTTGAACTATAAACATATTAGTGTTTTATATCATTTTCATTTAAATATTTTTTTCCAAAAAGAGTGGATAATAAAAAAGTGTTTCGTAAATATTTTTCCTAAATGAATAGGTTTTATATGTAATAATTATTTAATTAATATTTTTGTATTAAAATCTGCATGTTTAATGTGGTTTTTTTTTGTGAATTACATGCTTAATATTAAATTAACATCTAAATATTATTTTTTTTTTTAGAAAATAAAACATTTGAGAGAATATACTTTGGTTAGATCTCAATTTTAAACAAATGTTTTCGTAGGATGCCTCCCATATACAAATTTTGGTTGTGACCATTTTTATAGAAATTGAGAATATGTAACAGAGTTATTAGGAATTATATTTTTGTTATGGCACAATTCTAAATATTATATAAACTTAACAAAATGTTGTTTAGCTGAAGGTATAGTTTTTAGATATTTAAAAATATCTTTCAAATTATTGAAAGAATATATTATAAATATATAAGAATTTTTAAAATTTTGTATATACGGCATACATTAGTATTAACATTTTTACAACTTCATATAAATTTTCATTTATGTAAGTGAAAAATGATTATTTACCCCTACACATATCGTATGCCTTACAAATTATTTGTAAAGTAATTTTTAAAAAGTTTTTATATCATCATCAGATTGATTTTGAAAAACAAATTAATGACATAGCTTAGTAATAATAGTGACATGACTTACCTGTATTATGACATGTAAAATTTATTGACAAAGATTTTGAATTTGGAAATATTTTGAAAATAAGATAATAAAAAAAGTTTGGTACATACCATAAATGTAGATTATTAAAAAATTAGGATGTAAACATTTGGCTACATACCAAAAATGTAAATCGTATATATATATATTAGTAATTGTAAATTTGGCTATCTATTAGCATAGAAAATGTAATTATATATATATCATTTCAAATGAAATGTAAATATATCTTTACAAATACAAAACAAAAAAAAATTGAGTTGAAAATTTAAATTTATGACTATTTAATTAATTAAGTATTTAAAGTTATACTTAAATATATTAGCTAGCGTAAATATGTTTAACTGATTAATATATTTTAACCAACAAATATATAAAAAAATCTACTCAAAATAATAATATCAATATAAAAAAATCTTACATTTTAATATAATTATATTCATTAAAAAACCTTGCATTTTGAACTTAATTTATGTCAAATATTTAAAATAAATATATTCATTAAACAAAATCTTATATTTTAAACTTCCTTAATTAAAAATTAATGAGAAAATAATAAATAACTATTTATGATTTTTATATTTATTATAAACCAATAACATATAGTTTGAATTTTGTTTTAAATAATTTTTTTAAAAAATTATTTCCACGCATAGTACACAAGAAATTTAATGAGATACTGAGTTTACTCGTCTGTAAATTAACTATTTGGCTGTACATTTTGTAAGGAAAACTAACCCATGAACTCTGTGAAGAGAAACATAAACTGTATTGTGTGTAACTTGTAACATCTGGAGAACTGATGACAAGTAAGTGCTAAAAGATAAATGTCTTTTTTTTTTTGAATAAAATGTTAAATTTGATTTAAAAGAAAAAATGTACTTTTTACAGATTTTGCCACATTTTCAAGAGTTGTTCACGTGAAAGAGGTTAAGAAAAACAGGGACAGAAACTAGATGTGCACTACATCAATCCAAGCTTGATATGCTGTCACAAATCTCTTATCTTGAGGAGACTTCAGCGACATTACCCGGTGGTGTCGGGTTCTCACCATGTTTTCTCCTGTTCCTTTCTCTCCAAATTGTGTAGGTGGCAGTTTGGAAGACGTAGCAAATGAAAAAGAGTTTGACTTGATTTAGCTTCTTCTGTGAAACAAAATTCACTATGCCTGTCCAGCTCGTAGAGAAGTGGCTTCCCAACAGATTTCTTGCCAGTTTGTCCCAAACTTTCGCTGAGTAAATACAGGAGAAGAAACGATGGTCGCGCATTTCTAGATGTTGGCAGAACATAGTGCAACTTCCATCTATTGACGCATTCCATACAGTCGTTCTTGCTCCCGTAGAGAGCTGATCCTGCAGAGCTAACCAAGTACATAACTGAAATTTTGGAGTTGCTCACTGAACCAGAGGCAATTGTGCCAAGAAACCTATACTCTGGTTGCTCGGATATTGTTCCACATGTCCCTTGTAGAGAAACTTGGTTTATATATGTCATGCTGACCCTTCCATAGAACCATATCATTATCGTCCTGGCAGTTGAGGGACATGAGATTATGTTCAATGCTGAGCAGAATCTCAGATTTGTGGGAACCGAAATTCGCACTCGATTTCTTTCGATTTAGGAAAGTTAGGAAAGCCCGAATTTTCCAGAGGTCCCGGATATCTGCTAAAACACACGAAAAACGAAAGAGACAAACATAATATCGAAAATAAGTTGCACAGAGACGTATTATTGATTGATAAGAACAAAGTTACAGAGTTTTCGAGAAACAAGACGAACAGAGTTTCGTTAGCCAAGTCGAAAATCAGAACAAATTAAAGACGAAAAAGAATAAATCAAGCCACCTAAAATTCTAAGTTCTCCTTAGCTAGCCGGGTTCTTCTTCGTCCCCCCTCTCTTTTGCTTCAGCTCCCTTTATATATGCCCTCTAGGTCGGTTTAGACGTTTCTTGGAAGTTTTCTTTTTTCCTCTCGATCCTTGTCATTATCTTGAAACTTGATATTTATCTTTCCGATTTCTTGATATTTGACCTTATCCTGCAAGTAAGATAAAACCGTCATAACGTTGTTGGGCTTGATCTCAAATGGAACCGTAAGTGGTTTTGGGCCGTGTTCTAGGTCTCTTCGGACCGTCTTCCGATTTGAACGTTTTACGAGTTCTTTGAAAGTGCGCTCTTTTGATACGATATTGATTTGATGGGGAAGTTCATACTTCCCATGTAGATTAGACGAATATGGTGTTTTAGTTAACCGTCGTCGTTTTTACGAAAACTATGAACTTCATTCGGGAGTATGGACCTTAACGGTTTTTGTCGTAAGATTCAACGATAACTCCGATCGAGACGAAACAAGAGACTGATCCTGTCGAGGTCCAACAGAAGGCACATGATTTGATCTAACTCGCCATTCTGGTGAGTTGGAAGTCTTCGGGAGCTCCAACTCGCCAAATTGGCGAGTTGGAGGTGTTCGGGGGCTCTAACTCGCCATTTTGGCGAGTTGGAAACGTTTCGGAAGCTCCAACTCGCCATCTTGGCTAGTTGGAAGTGTTTTGAGAGCTCCAACTCGCCATCTTGGCGAGTTGGAAGTGTTTCGGAAGCTCGAACTTGCCATCTTGGCGAGTTGGAAATGTTTCGAGAACTCTAACTCGCCATCTTGGTGAGTTAGAAGTGTTTTGGTAGGTCCAACTCGCCATCTTGGCGAGTTGGAAGAGTTTTGGGAGATTAAACTCGTCATCTTGGCAAGTTGTACGTTTTTCTAGAGTCTTTTGGTCGAGAATCTTTCGTCGAGAGTATACGAGAATGCAATTTTTAGACGTTGATTTCGAGATAACCGTTTTTGACCCCAACAGTTAGCCCCCCAGCTCGCAAGTTTCGAGCATGATTCTTGCGGGCGTGTGGTGCGTTTAATTGGAATCTGCGATTAAAAATTAATTTTTCCCGAGGAATCTTACCATTATTACTTTAATGCGAAAAATTCTTTCAATTTTTTCTATAAATATTAAGCTTCTCCTCTCCATTCTCTTCACATTCTCTCAACTCTCAAATTTCTCTTTGCCTCCTAGAAAGCTCTCCCCATCAAGATATCTTCTTCCCGCAAAGTTCAGAAGGACTGTGACGCCGGGACGAGCAAGGCTGCCAGTGAACATTCATCGGATCAAGCCGCCGTGGAAGCTGTTCCTGCCCATATTGCAGAGTTCCTCTCTTTTCAGAGCGAGCTAGCTCGCAGTGAGGCTGAAGAAACAGAAAATTCTACACGTGATGCTCTCCGAGACCTGCGTTTCCGACCGTCGTCCCGACTCCTGGTGTTCCCGCGAAGGGGTGATCATTGCGGACAAGTCGATGCCTGAGGCCGAGGTTCATCCGTCGCGATCTTCTTCGACTCTGGTTCTCATTGTTGACGTCAAGCCGGCTCCTGAATCGATCTTCCTCCAGCCAAGAGAGTGACTGTCTTGGGATTGCCTGCCCCAAGCGTGGTCCCGACTGCTATGCCAAAGAGTCGCAAAAGGCCATGTGCTAATCCTGACGCGGCCAAGAAGAGGAGGTGCACCAAGGATTTCGAGGCCGGTTCGGGATTGGTGCCAAGACAACGTGCCAAGGTTCTTTTTTTTTTGTGTCGGTGCTTAAATCGGCTTCTTGATTTTATCTCGCAGTTTGTTTTGTTGATCGATGGGATGATTGCTGAGTGTGGATCAGAGGTTTAACGTCTTGCTAAGGAGTTAGCGGAGTCACGAGAAAGGTCATCACAGCTTGACGGGTAGCTGAAGGTTATCGAAGACACTCATTCCCTTGAAGTGACTCAGTTTGAGTCTCGGATCAGAAAACTTGAGCGAGATCTTGGTAAGACCGCGAGTTCTCTGCTTAAGGCAAAAGAGGCGAACGTGGCCAAATCCTCAGAGTTGCGTTGACTAAAGCGTAAGGTCAAGAGTGGGGAGAAGTCAACGGCCTGTGTGATCGAGGAGGCCAAGGAATCTGTGCGTACTGAGTTTAGGACCCGTTTGGCAAGGATCTCAGATGCTCTCGATTCCTTGGCGATCGTTCATGTCAGGGAGCTGACCCTAGCGGGAGTTGACGGAAGGATGAGTGAGATCCAGCTGTTTCCCGGCGAGGCGCCCCCATCTCTACGAGCGGAAGAGGCGAAGCTTTCGACACATAGGGCGGAGTTAGCGGATGAGGAGGGTGAGTTCGAACAGATCCTCGCGGGCCTGAAGACCGAGTGCACCCTTTTGCCCTGTTCAGGAGCGTCGGAGGGTCAGGATCCCATAGCTGAAGAGGGTGGTGGTAGCGCAGTTCCGAATCCAGGGGGGATGATCAGTGAAGAAGAAACTCCGTGTGCGGAGGATGATTAAGTTGGTAGTCTCGTGTGAGACTTTGTTTTTTTTTAATGTTTCTGTTTCTGGCCGAGTATGGCTATGTTTTTATCTTGGGACTGGCGGCCATGTTTTTATCTTGGGACTGGCCGCTTGTGGCTTTGAATCCCCGTCGCTTCTGCGACTTTTTTATTAGAATGAACTTCGTATTGCTTTCAATAGCTTGTTGAGTCATTTACTAACTTAGGTGTAGAGGGAAGATTATGAGTTGTCATCTCGTAATCTAACTCTGGGTGAACTGATTATATTCGTGACCTGTTTTGAGAGCTTTCCGCAGCATGACAGCTTGCGAGGATTCTGGAGAAGCGCAAATAATAGCCAAGAGACAAATTTTGGGATCTTGTATCAGAGTGTTTGATACTATGCCTGAAGATGTTAGAGACCAGTGTGCTGGGTTTAGGGTAAGACCTATGTCTAATCCAGGCTTTAGGGGGTGCGATGACTACTTCGACTTACGTTTCCCGTATTGTTTTTGACCTGATTCCGTGCCGCTTTAAAGTCCGCGATATGTTCTCGGCTTATATGACTTGTATGGTAGGAATCGAGCATCTCTTCGAGGACAATTTTTGAGTCTCCCGAATGTGCTGACCAAAATTTCGGATTTCTTTTATATTGCTATTACCCTTGTGTCAGGTGTACGAGAGCTATATCTACGAGGTAGCTTAGTATGTTTAGCACGTTAAGAGTTTGTTGTGATCGGCAACAAACTTATCGGTAGATATTACCGTTTTCGATTCTTCGCGGAGGATACGTGTCAAGAAGGAGTTTGTGTTTTATAGTCGCGGGCGGACTGTTTTTGAGTGAGTATTCCTTTCGGAAATTTTTTAGACGAAAAAGGGTCCTTCGAGCGTTAGCGGCGTCTCGCTTCTGCCGCAGGTGGAACTTTTTCGTTTTTATGATGTTAGATGAGTTTTGGAAATTTTCCGCTGCATTAAAAAGCTTCAAAAATACCGAGTTACGGATATTTCGAATTTCTTGGGGAGTATACGAGTATACATATACGCACCCACTCCCCCCCCCCTTTTTAAGGTAGGGGGACAGCTGAGCTCATCATGCGGCGAATTGCCTACGTACCCAGTTAAGGGATCAAGCCGTCTCGTAGTTCAGTGAAGGTGTAGTTTAGTGATAGTATTTTTTGAGGTGCATCGCATTCCAAGTTCTTGGAATTTTGACGTCCTGCATGTTTGCGATTTTGTACGAGCCTGGTCGGATTACCTTTATGATTTTGTAAGGTCCTTCCCAATTTTCCCCGAGTTTTCTCGCGTTCCGCTCGGCGGTGTTCTGGAAAACGTTTCGTAAGACTAAGTCACCTTCTTTAAACCTGCGGTCGCGTACGTTAGCATTGTAATACTTTGAGGCCGCCTGTTGATAGTTCTGAATTCGTATAAGGGCTTGATCCTACCGTTCGTTGATTAGATGGAGATCATCGAGCAACATTAGATTGTTCGATTCTTCCCGCTCCGGGAGTAATCTTCTACGAACTCCGGGGAATTTGACTTCCGCTGGGATCTTGCATTCTGCTCCGTATAAGAGGGCAAATGGAGTTTCTCCCATTGCGCATCTAGGTGTAGTGCGATGCGACCATAAGACTCATTCGAGTTCTTTGGCCCATCTGTCCTTTTTAGCATCCAGCCATTTTTTAAGTTCGTCAAAGATGGTTTTGTTGATCGTTTCGGCTTGGCCGTTGCACTGCGGGTATCTAGGAGTCGATTTGGTCAATCGTATCTTCCATTTTTCACAGAAGGCTTCGAATCTGGTCGAGATGCACTGAGACCCGTTGTCCGTTACAATTTTTTAAGGGACTCCGTGTCTGCAGATAATGTTCCTCTATACGAAGCTTTCGACCTGAGAGTCTTTAATGCTTGCGTAGGATTCTGCTTTGACCCATTTTGAGAAAAAATCTGTCAAAACGAGCAAGAATCACTTTTGTTTTGATTTATGCATGGGTCCAACTATGTCCATCGAACATCGCATGAACGGATGTGGTGCTGAGATAGATGAAAGGACCTCCGCAGGTTGGTGGATACTAGGTGCGTGCCTCTGGCATTTTCCCATTTCCGCACATAGACCTCACAGTCTTTTATCATCGTTGGCTAGTAATGTCCGTGGCGTTTGATTTTGATGGCGAGGGATCTTCCACCAGAGTGGTTTCCGAAGGATCCAGAGTGGACCTCTTGCATTATATTTCTTTCGCCTTCTCCTTCTAACAGGTCATGAGTGGTCCGGAAAACCTCCCCTTGTAGAGTTATCCGTCGACCAAGACGTATCGTGCAGCCTGCGTTCTAATCTTTCGGGCCGCCCATTTCTCCGCAGAGAGCTTTTCGTCGGCGATGTACGACAGGATCGTCTCTATCCAAGGTTTGTCGAATCCTTAGTCGGATTTTCCAGGATCTTGTGTTGTCTGGACGTCAGCTTCGTCGCCGCCGTCCGGTGAATCGATTAAGTTTATGATGACAGGGGGTCCAATTCTAGGATGTTCAGTGAATTCTACGGGAACTACCCTGCTTAGGGCAAACCGGTCGAAACTTTGGGCCAGACTTTGTACGAGTTTTAAGTAGTCATTAATTCTTTCATCCCTTGCTTCGTATTCCCCACTATGTTGGCTCGCCACAAGCTTGGAATCGCAGTAAGCGTGAATGTTGCGTATCTTTAGGCCATGAGCCAATCGTAAACATGCGATTAGGGCCTCGTACTAGGCTTCGTTGTTGGAGGCGTGGAAAACGAGTTGGAATGACTGTTCCAGCACTTCCCCCGTTGGTGACGTGAGTCTGATCCCGATTCCGGAACCTTGTTTTGACGAGGACCCGTCGACATGGAGGGTCCACAACGAATCGGGTTCTTGGTTGGTAGTATATCCTGTCGGGAGTTCTACTAAGAAATCGGCAAGCACTTGCGACTTTGCACAGGTTTTCGCTCGATACTCGATATCGTACTTGCTTAATTCGATTTCCCATTTTGCTAACCTTCCAGATTGACTGGGGCTGTGCAAGATCGTCCGTAATGGGAACAACGGGAGCACTACTACCGTATGAGATTGGAAATACGGCCTTAGCTTTCGTGCTGACATTACGACCGCAAGTGCCAATTTTTCCATCATAGGATAGCGAATCTCCGCACCGAGTAAAGTTTTGCTTACGTAGAAGATATGCTTTTGCTCTCCTCGTTCCTCCCGGATGAGGATGCCGCTTGCGGCCGTGACTGATACCACGATGTACATGAATAACCACTCTCCTTCTATGGGTTTCGTGAGTACCGGGGGGGTGGCTATGTAGTGCTTTAGTTGTTGGAAGGCCTTTTCGCATTCCTCGGTCCACTCAAATTTTTTATTCCTTCTCAGAGTGTCGTTGAATGGTAAACATTTATTGGTTGATCGTGAGATGAAGCGATTGAGTGCTGTGATTCTCCCGGTTAATCTTTGCACCTCTCGCTTCATTCTCGGGGACGCCATTTCGATGAGTGCAGTGATATGTTTCGGGTTGGCCTCGATACCGCGGAAGGTGACAAGGTATCCCAAGAACTCTCTTGATGCTATTCCGAACCTACACTTTGCAGGGTTACATTTCATATTGTGTAGGTTGAGCTTTTCAAAGCATTCTCGGAGGTGAGTGATATGATCTTTTTCCTCGAGGGATTTTACGAGCATATCATCAATATAAACCTCCATTGTTTTTCTGAGTTGTTCGAAAAAAATTCGGTTGACGAGCCGCTGATAAGTTGCGCCAGCATTCTTAAGACCGAACGGCATTACCTTGTAGCAGTAAGTGCCGCGGTCAGTTATGCGGTATTCTCTTGATCGTCGGGGTTCATCATGATCTGATTGTACCCGGAGAACGCGTCCATAAAGGACAAGATTTTGTTCCCTGCCGTCGCTTCGACCGAGCGATCGATGTGTGGCAGCGGAAAGCTATCTTTTGGACACGCTTTATTGACGTCAGTGAAACCGACACAGACTCGCCACTTCCCGTTTTTCTTCTTGACGACGACTGGGTTGGCGAGCCAGTCAGGATACCTAACTTTCGTTATGGATCCGACTTTGAGGATTTTTTTGACTTCGTTTTTGACCGCCTCAGCGCGTTCCGTCTTTTCTGTTTGACAGGTTTTGAAAGTTGGGTCAACGTTTAGTTCGTGACATGTGACCTTGATGTCGACTCCAGGCATGTCTTCTGTGGACCATGCGAACGTGTGCAAGTTTTCTTTCAGGAAAGCTATGAGCTCGACCTTCAGTGACTCGCTCAGGTTTGCGCCGACTTCCACGCAGCGGTCTGGGAAGGATTCGTCCAAACATACCGAGATTACGGGCTCGCGTTTTCCTTTAAGAGCTTCTGTCGCTCGTGACTGCCAAAAGACTTTAGAGTTATCTTGTTCTGGGGCATCGTCGACGGCAGACGATCTCTTTTTCTTGTTTGGGTGGAATCTCCGCCGAAGGTTTTTTTTGTTTTAACTCTGCGGCGAAGCAGACCTGCGAGATTCTTCGATCTCCCCAGATGGTCTCGATTCCACGAGGGGTCGGGAACTTGAGACACATATGGTACGTCGACGAGACTGCTTGCATCGAATTCAGCCACAGAGTTCCTACAACCGAGTTATACGATGTACGTCGATCGATGACCAAAAACTCCATGATTTTCCTCATGTTGCCAGCTTTAACTGAGAGATTGATCATGCCGAGAGTCATGGTGGTATCCCTCGAGAGTCCTACTACTATATTGGGATCTTCCGTGATTTCGGACGGAAGGATATCCATTCTTTTGAGGGTGCTCTTGAAGATGCTATCAGCCGAGCTTCCGGTATAGACGAATATTCTTGCGACGTCGATATTCTGGATTGTCAGCTCGACTACAAGGAGATCGTTGAGAGGTTTGACCGCGTCGGTCGTTGCTATTTCCTTGAAGGAGATGATAACGCTGCCTGTTTGGTTAGACATATCGCGTCTCAGTCGATTGGTGGTTTTTGAGTTAGAAAATCTGAACCACCTCCTTCTAGCGCCAAACTGTTGGAACTTAAATTCGCACTATCGATTTCCTTCGATTTAGAAAAGTTAGGAAAGCCCTAATTTTCAAGAGGTTCCGGATATCTGCTAAAACACACGAAAAACGGAAGAGATAAACTTAATATCGAAAGTAAGTATCAAAGAGGCGTATTATTGATTGATAAGAACAAAGTTACAGAGTTTTCGAGAAACAAGACGAACAGAGTTTCGTTAGCCAAGTCGAAAAGCAGAATAAAGACGAAAAGAGACTAAATCAAGCCGCCTAAAATTCTAAGTTCTCCTAAGCTAGCCGGGTTCTTCTTCGTCCCCCCTCTCTTTTGCTTCAGCTCCCTTTATATATGCCCTCTAGGTCGGTTTAGACGTTTCTTGGAAGTTTTCTTTTTTCCTCTCGATCCTTGTCATTATCTTGAAACTTGATATTTATCTTTCCGATTTCGTGAGATTTGACCTTATCCTGCAAGTAAGATAAAACCGTCATAACGTTGTTGGGCTTCAAATGGAACCGTAAGTGGTTTTGGGCCGTGTTTTAGGCTTCTTCAGACTGTCTTCCGACTTGAACGTTTTACGAGTTCTTTGAAAGCGCGCTCTTTTTGTACGATGTTGATTTGACGGGGAAGTTCATACTTCTCATGTAGTTTAGACGAATATGGTGTTTTGGTTAACCGTCGTTGTTTTTACGAAAACTATGAACTTCATTCTGGAGTATGGATCTTGACGGTTTTTATCGTAAGATTCCAACGATAACTCCGATCGAGACGAAACAAGAGACTGATCTTGTAGAGGTCCAATGGAAGGCACATGATTTGATCTTGGCGAGTTAAAAGTGTTTCGGTAGGTCCAACTCGCCATCTTGGCGATTTAGAAGTGTTTCGGTAGGTCCAACTCGCCATCTTGGCGAGTTGGAAGAGTTTTGGGAGATTAAACTCGCCATCTTGGCAAGTTATACGTTTTCCTTGAGTCTTTTGGTCGAGATTCTTTCGTCGAGAGTATACGAGGTTGCAATTTTTAGACGTTGATTTTGATATAACCGTTTTTGACCCCAACAAGATTGATGGTTCCTTCTTCTCTTCTTTGTCCAAGCTGTGAGGATTGTCATCTTACCGATTCCCATATCTATCTGACTTTGAGGACCAAGCACATCCTTAAGAAATCACATAGAAGACTAGTGATCGAACCAAAAAGAAGTCATTGCACAGTTGCGGACCTCAACCTCGTCAAGGAAAGTTGTCTAGCCATTCCTTTAAACTTCGGAATTTTACGCCATATCCAAGAACCTTTTTGATTATCTTCCTTGACTGACCAGATGGATTCATTTTTGAGAAGATTAGTTTGAACCCATCTCACCCAAAGAGAGGAACAATTATTAAGCAGCCGCCAGCGGAGTTTAACGCAAGTTACTTTGTTGATGACTTTAAGAGAACGCAGACCCAACCCTCCTTCTACCTTTGGTCTACAAATATCCTCCCAAGCTATCTTTGATTTCTGTGGATTTAGTTCTGTCCCCGACCATAGAATGCCGAAAATATCTTATCAATGTCTAATATCTCTGATGCATACTTGAGGTATTCGAAATACCGATAACCAGAAACTAGAAATACTCTAAAGAATAGATCCAATATAATAAGTCAAATGGTAAATGTCGTCTATTGTATAATTATGTGATGTTTAATCGATTACTTTAGCGTGTTATATTTTGTACTAGGGTAAACCCGCCCTACGGACGGGCGGATAATATAAATTAATAATATAAATTTATTTTAAATGCTTAAATTTATTTTTAACTAAATGTAGCATTAACATTCATAAATTTTTTATAACAATTTGCAAAGAATCAAACGAAACAAATATATCCACGTTTAGGCATGCTCTTATAAGTTGCATAATATTATTTGTTTTTACCATTTACTTCAAAACTACATGAAACCTTTGTTTAGGCCTTAGGTGATTCTATCTTTTTGTGATGTGTATCTCTTTGTAGCAAATGAGATGAGATTTTTTATAAGAAAAATGCGTATACAGTTAAAATTTTGTGTACTGGTCCAGTAATATTACAATTATAGATTTAAGAAAAAAGTGTATACGGCTAAAATTTTGTGTATACGGTTAAACCAAGATTTAAGAAAATCGAGCCAAACCCAAATTACTTATAAGTTACAATTATAAAGAAAATGAGTGACAATGTCTGGAAATGTTAGAAATGGAGCTCCTCAGATAGAAAGGTAAAGAAAGTTTGGAATAGAATACTGGAGGAAAATATTACATTGCATCGCAGTTCTTAGATACGAAAATCTCTTTGGAAATCCTGGCTTTGGCCACTAAATAGTCAAATAAAAGAAAGAGAAAGATCACACTATTAGTTACATGTTAACAACTTGACCAAAAAAAAAGTTACATGTTAACAACATAACTTACATAAGAAACACACATCTGTTAGAATATATAGATATCTTACTTGTTTGAGATCATGGGCATGAATACATAAGGGTGAAAGTCTAAAAAGGGACGAAGAAAACGTCAAATACCCAATTTAGTAGATCCCACTGAAAACAGTTGTCTCAGAATTCTTGTCCTTTTCAATGCTTGTATCCTCTGGCCATCACGAATATCCATAAATGATGACATTCTCTAGACTGAAATTAAGTAAAACTGACCTGTTTACCACTCTTTCCGATAATGGTTCCATCTCTGATTGCAGGTATCAGCTCAGCCAACTGATACGTTCCAGGTGATTTACTTTCATGGGAAGAACAAAGCAGATGGGGAGGAAGGGAAACTTGGGCATGAAGAAACAGGATTTAAAGAGTTGATTCACTATTAAAGCAAATTGAGGGAAATAGAGTCTTTGCTCAAGACCATCGCTGTCATATGAACGATGCTTCTTTCTAGTTTTCTTATGCTGAATGATGTTGTGAAATCTAGCTCCGTCGCCATGAGACGTCTAGTGCGATCGCTATGAGAACGTTAACTCTTTGGCATCATCCTTTTATCCTTTTTCGTTGTAATCGGTATCGTTGTTTGGATCTTTCTATTTCATAAATCAAAGTGGGACTGAGTTTATCATAAGGATCGTGTTCATATACAGATAACTTATCACCAACTTAGTAAAAGTAAGATTAACATCATTGACTCAAAATTCTTAATTGTTCAAGAGAGCAACGTATCACTCATTAGCAAACTTGCGGCGAACTTCACTTCAGCGAAATATTCTGCGAAGTAAGCCATTCACTCCAACATCATTTTACACGTCTTGCAATGAATCAAAATTATATATATCCAAACAACCCTTATTTAAAAGTTTCAACTCTTTTGTTCTCTCATATTTATAGTTTCTTTACCAAATTCTTTGAGCATATGAGACTTACATTGATGTCATTTTTCAGGAAAAACACATGTTGAGTGCCTAGACCCATGGCCTCGTACCTCCTGTGCTTTGCTTGAGGAAGCTTCGGTAAAGAAGTTTTGATGAGTATCAATTCTTGAATGTATTGCTACTCATCGAACTCTTTTTTCCTCATTGTTATTGTTTTCTGGTCATCTATACTCAAGCTCAACAGACATAGATTTTGCGACGTTGTGAAATATTATTTAGCTTGATATCTTCTCGGCTTGGCTCTGGTTGTAGAAAAGTGATTGTCTGGATCTCATAGTTAAATTACCTGTAATTTCTTAAAACGCATTTAAATTCTTAAATTTCCACCTGTTAAAATTTGAATCATCAACCAAATATAGTAGAATGAGAACATAACGTGTTGATCATATCTCTTTGCTGGTTAAGCTCAGAATATAATACAAATGACAAAGAAAGAAACTTGTAAACTTAACTTGTCTAATTGGACGGATTGAGATATTAACATCGCAGGGGAGAGAGCCTTCTTGCATATTCACATTACCTACTTCCAAATACCCTACAATCCATTGCATGCATATTCAGCGGCATCGAGCCCATTGTTCTTATGAAGTGGGATACAATCTGGAACATAGGAATTCCTGCTCTGTTCAGATCTCAATGCACCATAAGAGCAAACAAACATTAAGAAATGTCAATGGAGCGCTTCTTGGAATGAGTAAAGACGGTAATGGTAAAGACTTGGCCATATGAAAACTCGCTCCATATCTCAGAAGAAAACAATCCACTCAATAGTAAGCATGATAAAACCTGAAGCAACGAAACTAATCCAAGGATCTACACTGAGATCAAGCGAAATCAATCACACAATCTAAGAATAGGATAACAATGAACTTAACTTACATTAGAATATCGTCAATATCACTGAAGGTTATCATCGTTCATGCAATAAGAATATCAGATAAATCAAATCAGAATCAAACAGATCCCCAAACACACCATTGATAATCAAATATAACCAGATTCAACCTGAACAAACACGAAAACGCAAAAGAGAAGTAAATAAAAATTATAATCAAAATCTCAATCAGGAATTGAAGAGACGTAAATCTGCGTAAAATACCTCAGAGCAGATCCAAAAGGCTTAATCACCACTGCCGGCGAACAGAAAGAGAAGGAAAATAAATCTGAAGTCACATAGGATAATGAGTCAGAGGAGAAGATATGGAGCCGCTCACAAAGGAGAAGACGCAGCGCGGAGTAGTCGGAGGCGCAGTGGTGGAAGCAGAGACGTAGCGGCATCGAAACAGATCCTATACGGCTTGAGAAGCAACATTCAAGATGGAGGAGCCCATGAGACTTCAACGGAGAAGGTCGTTAGTGAAGATGACAGGTCGGAGAAACAGATTCGAATTTTCATATTGAAGAAGACGAAAAGCTTGTTGAAGTATAAGACGTCCCAGAAATAGAAAGCCCATCTCTTCTCTAAAGTCCACCAAAAACACATCAACGAATAAGCCGAACGGAAAAGCCCAAACATACTAATAAAGAGTTAATGAAACGCAGAGTTCAAGAGAAGGGACACATGTCATCCTCTGATCATCCGAATTGATGACGTGACGCAAGGAAAAGAAGAGAATCTCTTCTTTATATATACACTAGATATGAGCCCGTGCGTTGCAACGGGTTTTATTTGATGTTTTGGTTTAATAAAGAATATAAAATGATAAACATTTTATTATAGTTTTATGATTGTTTTTGTACATATTGTGTAAGATTTATTTAATAATTAAAATCTCGTTTTCACACATAAGTTCAAGTTATTATTTGTATTTTATAATTATGGTACATAGATGAATTTTTATCAACTTTATACTTAGGGGCAGAGAAAACACTATACCTAAAAGTTTAAATTGAATCCAACCTAAAATAAGAATTAGAATGAAATAAAAAATCGAGTCAGTGACAACATTATACACTTTCTTATTTACTAAGTTAATATTTTATTAAATAAGTTTTTAAATTTTTCTTTTTGGTAGGATTTGTTTTTAAGGAAAATACAATTTTTTATAAATCTCCTTTTTATTTACAATTTAAAAATACTATTAAATGCTCTTTTACATTTTTGTTTAGGATTTTAGAAAAATAAAATTATTGTCATATAACATTTTTGATTTAATTTTTTTAGTAGCATGACCTACAACAACATAACCAATTTTATTAGTAGTATGGAGAAATCCATTTTTCCACATTAACTTTCGGTTATGATTTTTGCTTCAATAATTAGTAAGTTTGTTTCATTGGAAAATCATTTTTTATTTAAATTCCTTAGTAGCATGACCTACAATAGCATAACCAATTTTATATGTCGATAAGAACAAATTCGTTTTGGTTTAAGTCTTTTAAGAAACTACAACTTATGTCAGATAATAAAAAGTTGAGTTGTATCAAGAAATTAAAGAGGAGAAATTTGGGCCAATAACCAAAATTATTTTTTATTTTACTGACTAACCATTTCCCTTCCTCTCTCCTCCCTTCCTATATCCCTCTACCCTCTTACTACAAAATTGATATTTTTCTCATTATAGTTTTTGAGGAAATTAACCCTTAAAAACACTCAGGTAATTTTTTTTTGTAAATACTATTTGTGTTTTCTGAAAATGATATTAGGAAGGTTAAACCTAAATATAGATGTGAAATATTTGAACTGGTTTTGTTTTATAGTTTTTCATAACATACAGTTATCTACTAAAAAATAAAGTTAGTTATTTGTTAGAAAATAATAGGAGTATTTTTACAACTTTCTTTTGTTGAGAATTTTCTTTTCTTAACGAAATTTTACTTATTTTTATAATTAGTTTTCTTTATGATTTTTATTAAATATCTTCTGTTACTTGTAGGATTTTATTTTGGGCAGAGGAGTTGTAAGATTTTATAATTTATTTTGTTTAAGATATTATTTTAAAGTTACAATTTCTTTTATGATTATCTTATAATTATCTTTAAGAACAAAAATTATTACTTTATAGAAAAAGTAAAATTATCTTCAAATAGATTTTTTACAATTACTTTTTGCTTACGATTTTTTTTTTAAAACGAAAATTACTATCAAATATTTTTGAATAATCATTATATATTTATGATAAAAAAATTTAAACACATGTCACAATCTTAAATTTTATTTTTGAATGAAATTAACACACATCTCACGATCATGTTAAAAAAAAATTTGTGAAATATTTTTTTCTTTTTTAAATCGTAACCTATCCCAATATAATTTGTTCCATTTTTCTTTTAAAATTCTGATCAAGGAGAATTTTAAAAGTTTATTAAATAATATATATTTTATATAGTTTGATGATAAACATGATACTAAAACCTATTTAATTAACATATACAATTTATAAAATAGTAGTGATATTAAAAACGAATTGTAAAAATACCAATTTTAAAAAAAAACTTAGTTAATATTAAATTAAAATAATTATTTGATAGTAATTTATTTTCTAAAGTTCTAAACAAAATATAACTGTATAATATTATGTAATATTAATTTTCCTTTTCTAAAATCCAAAAAAGAAACAGTAAAAGAGTATTAATAGTAATTTTCCTTTTCTAAAATCCTAAAAAAGAAACAGTAAACCAATATTTTTTCTGATGATAATTTTCCTTCATCTTAAACAATTTTTTAATATATTTTTGACACATGTCGCAATCTTAAATTTTCGATTGACACATGTCGCGATCATGTTAATTAGTAACTTTGAAGAACCAAGCTTTATATAATAAGATAGATAGATA
This sequence comes from Brassica carinata, assembly GCA_016771965.1. Taxonomy (NCBI): domain Eukaryota; kingdom Viridiplantae; phylum Streptophyta; class Magnoliopsida; order Brassicales; family Brassicaceae; genus Brassica; species Brassica carinata. The sequence goes on along the minus strand of CM028693.1, from coordinate 48,217,185 downwards.
GATAGATAAATAGATAGATAACCAAATTATTAGTCTAATTATATTTATTTTAGTGATAATGTGAATATGTTCTAAATTTTAAATATCAATAGATTATATTAAGCTAAGTTTAAAATATGGTTTTAAATTAATATATTAGATTTGCACGTTTGATATAATAATGTTCATTAATTTGTCTCATTTAATAATTGATTTTTAAAATAGGTGAAAATGAGGGTTAGGAAAATCGAATTTTTGTTGTAAGAAAATAAAAAATCGAATTAACTCCTCATAGCAATAAGAGCTGATCTTAACAAACTGAATGACGTATTTAATTTAATATTTATTTATATTTTAGTTATGTATCATATTTACTAATTTTACTTTTAAATTTCTTTATTTAAAAATATGGAATTAGATTATTGAATTATGTTTGATTAAGTCGAATTACCGTATTGAACCGTGGCCCAAATAGTTATTCGTTTTCGGTCTGGTTTTAAAAACATGGGGTTTTATAAAGGAGATACATATAAATTGTCCAAACAAAATTTTATACTATAAATTTACTTTTGTATTTTAATCAAAATAGATGACAAAAAACACGATGATATGAATACTTTGTTTAAATTACAGTATTCAGATTTCTTTTTGAACCATTTCCGATGTTATTTGTTGCTCAATAGTTAATTTCACAGAACTAGGTATACTATTTAGATTTTTCTTTTTTTTTCTTTTACTGTGGAAAACTAATTCCCCACAGCATTTATTACATTAACATGAAAATTATTTTGCTCTATAGACCCAAAAAGCTAACAACTACAAAGGAAATTAAACTCCAACTAACACTAAACCTCATTGCCAACAACACCATTACTAAACCAAATAAGACTTGGCAATTTCTCCATCAGCTCCTTTAGGGTAAAATCCACCAGGGACCCTTTCATTTCCACTTCCATACACAATCCGCAGAATTTCCTCCGGAGTTCTGTCAAACGCAAGCGATAACTCGTCACCAACCAATACGTTCCCGGCCACTTGTCCCTCCGCACCCATGGCTTTAAGCACAACTAACCCCTCATCTTTCACACCCATTTTCCCCAATTTGTTCCTTAGACACGAGATCCTATCAGTGAAAGCCGCAACCGTGATACCATAAGGATGGACTATGTGTGTCGCCCTCGCATATAGAATTGTTCTTATAACAGCATCCTGACCTGATTCCACTCCTAAAAGTCCTGCTACTAGCTGGAAAACATTTGCGTAGTTAACATTGTGTATATGATACGGAAATTTTAAAACACTCATCTACAAATAATTGATAATACAACAACATCACTATGTTTTATCAAACATTTTTTATCGTTAGATGAAACCTTAGACATAGCTATTGCCAAATATTATGGGATTTCTTTAATCTACAAAATAAATCAAATTTCTTTAAAAATATTGATGTAATGAAATGTAATATATGATTTCGAAACTAGAATTCCATGATCCATCTTTTATCTTTTTGATTTTTAATATACACAGAAAGCCTAATTTTGTGGTTATAACATGAGAATATGTATATATATATATATATATATATATATATATATCAAACGAAATAGTGAGTATTTAAAAAAGAAGAAAGAATTGGAGAGTAGTTTAGTTTTGTTACCTTCCTTGAAGCGGGACATTGCAGTTTGGGGTTAGCACCAACATAGCCGGTGAGGCCAACATAAGGGACCAAATATGAAGCAATGAGGTAATTGTAAGAATTGGCATAAGGATTAAACGGCGGCACAAGTTTTCGTCCAAATGCATCATCCATCACTTTCGCAAATGATTTTATACTCAAATCAAGTAGCGGCCTTGCAAATCCTTTCACCGTTTTCTTGATTGCCCTGTGATTTTTATTTTTAGTTCTGAAGATTATCTCAAATCTATTATTAGAAAAAAACATGTTACCTACGTTATACCTGTAATCATTAATAGCGATTTAAAAGATTACCATATGATCACAACTCTAAACTATAAACACATTATGAATTCAAAGAAACATTTTACCTCAAGTGGCCAACCTCTTGCCAAGCAAATTGCAATACAATATCTCTTGTCAAAGGATCGAGTTTAGCTTTCTGAGCTCCAATAGGACTTGGCCCTCCCATAGTTAAATTTGGTGCGACTTTATCAAGACCAAACCCTAATGCCCCGAACAAGAAAAATTCAGCTTCAAGATACTCTAAGTTTAGTGGAAACTCCAATAATTTCCTGTCTTGATCCGTACAGTTCGTCGGTTGCTCGGGGCAACTCATAGCCTGATGATAGTGAGTGCTGAAGAAGAACAACACCATTACTGTCGAAACCAATAAGCTTCTTCTCTCTTTGGTGTTTCCCATTTTTTTTTTTTGAAAATGTTTCGTTTTCTTTTATGTGTTTCTGATTTATTTGTGTCTAGTTTTGAACTGCAAAATGTATGGATTGCGGCTTGTGACATCCAAAGAAGCTGAACTCCTTTGCAAGTTACGTTCTCTGTTTTTTCAGCATAAAACTTTCCCATCTATAATTTCTTGGGCAACTGATCATCAACGATCATTGTGTATACCACTTTTTCTTTCTATTGATTTAATAATCTTACATTTCAAACCAAAAAAACTCTGAAATCTATAAAATACTCTAAAGATCTTTATTAAAGATACATTTCAAATCACCTAAATAACTCTGAAATCTATAGAACACTCTAAAGATCTTTTATCAAATCACCTAAAGAAATTTGATTTGTATTTTTAAAAATTTTATTAAATAATCCAAATAATTTCAAAACTCACCTAAATCACACTAAAATAAAAACACTCTAAAAGCTTCTAAAACTCTTAATTCAATACATTTCACTTAAACGAACTGGAAGAGTAAAAATCCAACATTACTTACAACAAGAGATATCTTGTAGTATATTTATGGCACTCCCTTAACAATGTTCACAAGTTTGTGGGGACACCATTGAAAAAGAGTGAGAGGAGTTATTACACAAACCACACACACGTGGACGCGGGAGCCGTGGAGCCGCCGCCACCGCCTGGCTTAGGATTGGGTTTGGCATGGGGTCTTGGGTCTTGGTGAATGTGGGTTTTAGCCAAAAAATGTTCTTTTAGAACAAACTCATATCAAGATTTTTGCATAATTTCATAGATAAATCTTAACAGGTTGTGTTTAAAATATATTGACAAATCTAAAAATTTTAAATTGTGTCACGATAATTTTAGCATTAATATGACGATTTAATAATTTCCTAAAATAACTATTTGTTATATAATTCAATTTTATTAATTCTTTACAAATCTTAAATCAACATTTTAATATATTATATATCCATAAAATCTGAATAAATGAATTGATGTTACAAAATCTATACTTTATTTATCTATTTCATGTATCTTACTAACTCATAGTTATTTATTTCGACATATTTGAAATTATCGAAATTGAATAATATATTTCATATTATTTATTTCGACATATTTGAAATTATCAAAATTGAATAATATATTTCATATTATTTATTTCGACATATTTGAAATTATCAAAATTGAATAATATATTTCATATATAATGTATCATTATCTATATTTTTATTTATTTTCCGTATTCTTTATATAATACTAAATATTCGTGACACATTTGATTGTTAATAAAGATATAAAAAAAACTCAATGTAATAAAACTAACTATTACAAATGCATCATTGGTATAAGCAAAAATAAATAAATAAATACCCGCCCGACCGGGCGGGTCAAGGTCTAGTATGGTTTAAGACTTGAGCGAAGAGCAGAAGAAGTCTCCTGTTTTTACTCCGAGGATTGCGCGGATACTCCCACGTGGCTTTATATCTGCTGGAGGAGTGCCTCGTGGAGTTAGGACGTCTTCAGTTACTATTTAGAGGACACATCTTTGGATGTTGAGAAATATTCGGATGTCTTTTTGTCTTTTAAAGTTTATTTGATAAGGTTACGTTGAATTATGTTTCCAAAAAAAATGGTTAGGTTGAATTTTGTTATCTTGTTCGAAGAGAAAGGGTATACGCTTGTCGCAACAAGTAAAAAGAACATGATTTTTTAGTCTATTGTTTATCACTAAATTGAATTTAAGACTTTGGTTTACACTTTTGATGAAACATGCCACATACGTCTGGGACATTTACTTTATTGATATCATTACGTACCAGCACTTCAAATGTGTAAATAACTTGTTAAAATTGATAACTTTGAGAAAACTGAAAATAAAAATAAAAACAACGAAGAAGACAAGTGTATAAAATCTAAATTCCGACAGTTTCTTTTCTCTGTGTGTGTGTGAGTGTGTTGGGGGGGGGGGGGGGGATGGTTCTTCTTCTTTTTTTTTACCAAAGAATGTCTTTCTGTGTAAAGAATGTTATCTCATCAATATCTTTCATCACTTCACAAATACTATCGTTTAGTTCGGAAAAATAGGGTTGATGTACGATTACAGGCCGTGCCAACGCTCATAGCTAACAGAAGCGGATGAAAATAAAATACCTCAATTTTTTAAATTACAATAATAAATAATATTGTTGCATAGCAAAAATACTAAAAACATCAAAAATGAATTATTCATAAATATAATTTCGTTTTTTGTTTTACAAATTCATAAAGAAATTTCAATTTAATATTTTAAACCTGTTTTTCATCCAAAAATAACCAATAATACTTAATCTTTTTGTTTATCTTATTTTTATAGTACTAACAATTATTTATAATTAATTTATCTGGTTATTATACTATTATATACTAAAATCATTAGGTAGCCATAAGACCATTAATTATAAACATAACACTCAGTTATCCAAATAACTATAAAACTTCTAACATAAGCTATATATATAGATAATCTTCTTTTACATAGATAATCTTCTATTATTTTATTTATTAGGGCATGTAGGATTAAATAATATAACTAATAAAAGATGACTTAATCAGAAAATAACTTGTTAAAATTGATAACTTTGAGAAAACTGAAAATAAAAATAAAAACAACGAAGAAGACAAGTATATCTTTCATCACTTCACAAATACTATCGTTTAGTTCGGAAAAATAGGGTTGATGTACGATTACAGGCCGTGCCAACGCTCATAGCTAACAGAAGCGGATGAAAATAAAATACCTCAATTTTTTAAATTACAATAATAAATAATATTGTTGCATAGAGAAAATACTAAAAACATCAAAAATGAATTATTCATAAATATAATTTCGTTTTTTGTTTTACAAATTCATAAAGAAATTTCAATTTAATGTTTTTAAACCTGTTTTTCATCCAAAAATAACCAATAATACTTAATCTTTTTGTTTATCTTATTTTTATAGTAGTAACAATTATTTATAATTAATTTATCTGGTTATTATACTATTATATACTAAAATCATTAGGTAGCCATAAGACCATTAATTATAAACATAACACTCAGTTATCCAAATAACTATAAAACTTCTAACATAAGCTATATATATAGATAATCTTCTTTTACATAGATAATCTTCTATTATTTTATTTATTAGGACATGTAGGATTAAATAATATAACTAATAAAAGATGACTTAATCAGAAAATAACTAAGGATGGATGCCTTGCTGTAAAAAAACTAATGAAATATACCCTATAAATTTTCTTAAAAATCTGCTGCCGTAAGCCAAAATTTCATTTCTTACAATGGAGGCACGGCACTGTACGATTACTCCGAGAAAAAAATTCATATCATATGACTTTTCTTGTTTTGAACGAAGAAGCAATCTTTATCTTGGCTGATGCAGAGGGTTTCTCGCACAGAAATATTGTGTTTCTTTGTGTTTTCACTAAAATTTCATTGCCCGTTAATATATGTTCCATGCAAAGCAACTCACATGGGACTTCGGATAGGTTGAATAATTTCGTAACTTTATGGAACGGGCTAATTAAGGGCCGGTTGAACATTTAAGGTTGTTGATATATTATGTGCCCTTTTTTTTGAGCAAACAAATGTTTTCATTAACTTAAACCATTACACTCCCGCTAGGGGAAGATTGATAGCCAGAGCAAGGGCTAACTTTGCCACAACATCAGCCTCGAAGTTTGCTAAACGGGGAACAAAACGAAAGGAAATTGTTTCAAAAGCATAGATAAAATGGTAGATATCAAACAATATCCCAAATAGGGCAGGTCTTGAATCCTTGGCGTTCACCATAGAGATGAGGACTTTGGAGTCAGATAGCACCGTGAGAGATCGAATGTTTGATGAGGCAGCCGTCATGACTGCGGAACGAAGAGCGATGGCTTCTGCCATCAAGGCTGATGATATATGGCGCCGGTGAAGACTGATGATTGGTAGCGGTGGTGAGATGGGTCCTTTGAAGATGCCTCCAATGCCGCATTCCTCGGTGGTAGGAGACCAGGCCGCATCCACCCAACAAGAAGCTCCTGGTACGGCGATCTGGTGGGAGCTTGTGTTTGGGTTCTGCGCTTGTTGCTGATAAGAGGGAGTCGTCGTATGTTGCGCATCTTGCCATTCCTTGGCGTCTTTGATGGCTTTGTGTATAACCTCTATCGCTGATATATTATGTGCCCAGTAAACACAAACCGCATGGCTTTCTGGAGTACTTCCGAAAACTTCCTGGAAGTCCGAGCTTATGGAAGACTTCAAAAACCTGAAACCTGAACATGGAGGACTATCAAAGGGATGATGTCAAGTGGAGTCCGAGTTATCTATGTGGAAGAATGATTTCTAATTCCAAGTCTAATAGTTTTGTTTGTCTTCTGATTTGTATGTGTACACTTTTAGTTGTGGATTCTTTTGTAAATTTGAAGATGTGTTAATGAAAAGAATTTGGTAAATATATATTCATATCTATAATATTATCTTGCCAAAAGTACTTGATATTATTGAAGTTATTGATACAACTTCAGTAGCAAAACACAATACCACAAAAAAATTTAGCAAAATTTACTAAAACTAAGAGAGGAGACTTCTCAAGAAAACTTAGTCAATTCACAAAAGATCAAACATTACATAAGTTCAAACATATAACACTCTCATTAGAAGTCTTTTGGAAGTCTTCCGGGAAGTCTTCGGAAGACTTCTCAGAGGACTTCCCGGAAAACTTCTCGGAAGACTTAAATTTTAAGCGAGAAATTTTAAGCTGGAAATTTAAGACGGGAAATAAAATTTAAGCGGGAAACTTAAATTTGAAGTTAAAATTAAAATTTTAAATATCATGAAGTTAAAAGTGTATCTTATGATCTAAGAAAACACATTAAACCACATAACTTGATGTTCTTGAAGTTACTTACCCCTTTTGACAGTTAAAAACATATCTTGAAGTTATTTAAAACTCTTGAAGTTATTTAAAACTCTTGAAAATACAAGTTTTACAAAAACTAACGTAGAGGTCCTTTTCTCGTGAGCTAGAAACATTAATAAATATGAATATTGGTAACCTCATAATTATCACCAATTAAGTTATGAATTTCATTTAAGAGCTCCAATATTGACTAATATATATATATATTAACAACAAAATATTAAAAAGTCATTATAATTTTAGAGAAAATGAAAATATATTAAACATTGACCTAGAAGACTTTTCACAGAAGTCTTCTCTGAGAAAACTACTAGGAAGTCTACCAGTTAGATCATTTTTGCAATTGTAAAGTTAAAAAGGATGACTTCAAAAAAAGTCTATTCTACAGCAGACTTCTTAAGAAATCTTCCTTTGTAAGTACTAGTTTACTTTTGTATTTTTGAAATTATAGAAAATACCAGAGAAGACTTCCAGGTTAATTTTTCAAATGACTAAAGTTTTGAAGATATTTGACTTTTTTCATAGAAGACTTCTTTCACATGAAGTTTTTTCACTGTCGATGGAAGTCTGCGTAGGTTGCTTTTGAAACTGACCATATTTGACTTTTTTAGAGAAGACTTGTGGAAATCTTACGTCAAAAGACTTCCGCATAAGTCTTCTTTCATAACTAAAGGTTTGACCAGAATCAAAGAATAAAAATCTGGAAGTCTTCTAGCAAAAGACTTCTATGGAAGTCTTTTAATTAAAGTTAAATGTTTTTGTATTAATTGTCAATTGCAAAACTAATCTACGCAGACTTCCACCGACAGTGAGCAGACTTCCACCGACAGTGAGCAGACTTCCACAGTTGAAGTTTTTTCACTGTCGATGGAAGTCTGCGTAGGTTGCTTTTGAAACTGACCATATTTGACTTTTTTAGAGAAGACTTGTGGAAATCTTACGTCAAAAGACTTCCGCATAAGTCTTCTTTCATAACTAAAGGTTTGACCAGAATCAAAGAATAAAAATCGAAGTCTTCTAGCAAAAGACTTCTATGGAAGTCTTTAATTAAAGTTAAATGTTTTGTATTAATTGTCAATTGCAAAACTAATCCACGCAGACTTCCACCGACAAAGGAGCGACTTCCACCGACGGTGAGCAGACTTCCACAGTTGAAGTTTTTCATCGTCGATGGAAGTCTCGTGAGGTTGCTTTTGAAACTGACCATATTTGACTTTTAGAGAAGACTTGTGGAAATCTTACGTCAAAAGACTTCGCGATAAGTCTTCTTTCATAACTAAAGGTTTGACCAGAATCAAAGAATAAAAATCTGAAGTCTTCTAGCAAAAGACTTCTATGGAAGTCTTTAATTAAAGTTAAATGTTTTGTATTAATTGTCAATTGCAAAACTAATCTACGCAGACTTCCACCGACAGTGAGCAGACTTCCACCGACAGTGAGCAGACTTCCACAGTTGAAAAAATTTCTAGGGAAGTCTTCTATAGAAAGTCAAAATTCTGACATAATTCTGTCAATTGCAAAACTAACATGTTTATCTGAGAAGACTTCTACTTATTTTTTTTTGTTAAAAAAAAGTTGGAAGACTTCTAGAGGAATCTTCTCTATAAAAAAATAGAAAGTTAATTACAAAAATAACATATACATTGACCAGAAAACTTCCACAAAAGTCTTCTCAGTAGGGAAGACTTCCAAAGAAGTATTCTTCGCGAAAAAGATCTGAAAAAATCAAAGATCATTCTTTGATCCGTTGAGGATCATGTTTAGCTTCTCTAAGCAAATATAACTTCTTAATGAAAGTTACCAACTCGTTATTCACCAAGAATCATGAACTTGAGTAACTGTAATACGCTTATAAATTTTGAAATAGAAAGTTAGGATTTTGGGATGAAGATGTAGATGTAGATTTTAAGTGCATTTAGAGCTTGAAATTGGCTATTCATGGTGGTTGGTGTATAGATGAAAAGGACAATGTTGTAAATAAAATAGAAAGATGATGATGATTGAGTAAAACATGCATTTTTGAAAAAAAAAGTAATGGTATTTTCGTGAATAATCCGAACTTCAGAAGTGAATAGGACAAATGAAAATTCCAAAAAAAATCATGGATTACTTTTGCATTTGACTTTTTGTTTTGAGTCAATTTTTAAAATCCAAAAAAAGTTTCCAAATTTTTTTATGTGATCTTGTTATATCAGTCTCCGGAAAAGATAATCCATAAAAACATGCTTCTTATAGCAATATGATGAATGATAATATATATAAATTGATATTAATAAATTAGGAAGAAATTGATGTGACATTATTATCTTTCACAAAAATCTAAATATGTAACGATTTCTAATGGCTCAATCGTAAATAATATATTAAGTAAATGTTAATTTCATATAGTGTGTTTTAATAAATTAATCTTTATCTAATACTATATTTTTACATCTTTGTTTATTTTTGGTGTAGTTCAATATAGCCCTTGAATATATTTGGTTTGGTCCAGTTTTTGTTTTGGTTCAATGTAGTTTTCTTCTTATAAAATAATCATGTCAAGTTTCTTCTGGATGATTTGGGGATTCAACCAAAAACACATTTCGTCGTAAAAAAGTGGTTATGGAAAAAGGTTTTCAATTTAGAGGAGTATTAGAAACTTGAGGTAAGGAAGTAAAACTCAGAACATTGTTTGAGTAATGTTCCATGTGATTGTTAAATGATAAGTAGCTATGATCATAATCATCTAAGAAGAATATGGTTGGTCTGGAATCCATAATTAAGGATTACGCCTTTTTTCAAAAGCAGTTAGGTGATTACCGTATCAGTGATGTTGAGGGAAGGAGAAGAACTCTTCTAGTCAGTAATGTGTGCTTTGAATACAGATGAGAAATGAAAGGAGTTATGGAATGATATACGGAGTCATCAGAATACATTGATTATTAGAGATAAGCCATGGATGGTTGTTGGATATTCTTATGAAATGTTAGAGGTGGATGAACATGCTAGCAATATTCTCGTTTCGCATGGGATGGAAGGGTTCCAAAAGACTGTCCAGTACTGCTCAGAGATCTTAGCTTTGATGATGATATCTTGGTTTTCACATATGGAAAAATCATATAAGTACAGAGACCTGTCATGGTTTTTATCACTTCGCGAAGATACCATGGCTAAAATCAATATAGAGAAATCAATATATTTTACACTGGTTTAAACAATAACTAAGAAAACAAATAGACATTCTTTTCGTCATTGAAGTTGGTGGTTCGTTACTTGGGGCTTCCAATACGAACAAGGAGGATGACTTCGACTGATTATAAACCACTTTTGGATGGAATCAAGAATCAAATCAAATCATGAACAGCAAAATCTCTTTCAATGGCTGGGTTGCTTCAGCTAATTTAGTCAGTGACTGTGAGTAATACAAATTTATGGCTTTCAGATTATGGATTACCTTAAGAACCATACTGAACACTAGGAAAGCTAAGGTATCATGGGAAACCGTATGCAACCAAAGTATGAAGGTTGTTTATGTCCAAGACATCTTTCAAAGCCTCATTAAGGTTCATCTGGATCAAATGTAGTCGATACGAGATGAAAATTTCTGGTCAATTCAAAAGTTTAATGGAATGTCATGGATGTGGAGAAAGTTACTAAAATACAGAGAGTTGGCACAGAGATTTCACAAGGTGGAATAAGGGATGGTACTCAAACCTCTTTCTGGTATGATAAATGGAGAGCGATGGGTCGGCTAATCAATGTCACTGATAGACATTTTATTGTTATGGGTATCAGTAACAATGCAACAGTAGCTTCAGTAATGGGAAGTAGGAGACGAAGATGCCATCGGAAATATCTGTTGGCAGAAATGGATAATATCATCAGAGTCCAATGGCTATCAATAGTCAATGGAAATGAGGATATCCCTCTCTGGAAACAAAAGGAATAGGTCTATAAAACCAGTTTCAACTCACAGAAAATAGCACAACATCCAGGTTGCAGCATTAAAGGTTGTGAGTTAGATTGATCTGTATCCCCCCTCCTTCTAGTGCCAAACTGTGGGAACCGAAATTCACACCGTCGATTTCCGTAATCGAAGGAAAGCTAAGAAATCCTAAGTTTCCCTGAGGTCCCGGATTTCTGCTAAACCACATGCCAAGCAGTCAATTACAAAAATATGAATCGAAAAAGAGAACAAAAGAGGTTTTATTCCGAATCTGCGTATGAGCGGTTATAAAAGGTAAGAGCCTTGGCCACAAGAGCAATCGGCGAGTTCCCTAGTTCTAACAACCTAAGACTGCAAAAACCTTATTGAGTCGCAACTCGATAACAAGAACGGAAATATGCCCAAATCGCTCTAAGTGCTAAGTTTGCTGTGAAAAGTTCTCTCTTTGCGTCTCTCGCCTTGGCATCCCTTATGTACTCCTCCTAAGTCAGTTTACACCTTCCTTTTCTGACCCTGGGCTGAGTTTATCGCTTTACGGAAATATTAAATTTTTCCTCGATCTTCTTGATTGTCCTTTTAAATTTAACATTTATCTTCGAAACTTGAAATTTATCTTCTCCTCCAAATATCATATTAACCATCATTATAGTTTTGGTTTCATTCTCGTCTAAAATTGTAAGTGGGCTTTTATTGCTTTTAGATCTTTTCGGCCATTTTCGACTTAAATGTTTTTACGATTTCTTCGAGAAATCACCTTCGGTATGACGTCGGTTTTATAAAAGAACTCAAACCAATCGTATAGTTGAGGTAACTATGGTGTTAATTTAACCGTTATCATTTTATACGATCGATTCGAATTTATACGAGAAAAAAAGTCTTTGTTAAATTTTATCGTAAAATTTTAATGGTAACTCCAATCGATACGAAACAAGAGATAGTTTGGTAGAGGTCCAAAGGAAGAGGCTGGTTGCTGAAGGCGAGTTAGACGGGACCTATCCGGGTCGTCATATGGCGAGTTGGATGGGGTTGGTCCAACTTTCCATATCCCGAGTTGGACGGGCTGATCCAACTCGCCATTTGGCGATTTGGACAAATCTGAAGTCGAGTCGTGGCTGCTTGCAGGCGACCTGGATGGTGGGAAGTGATGGATGGTCTTTTTCCCGTTTCGTCCATTTTCTTCTGGAAGTTGTTTGCTAAGAGATTGAACAAACCTTTCCGAAAACTTGTCGTATAATTCTTTTTTATACGAAGTTTTAGCCCCGCATTTATACTTCTTTTTAAAGAATAAATATATTTCGAGAACTTTTGGATATTGATTCCGTCGTGACTGATTTTGACCCTTACAACTATTTTAAATTTGGTAGGTATCATACTGATGTCAAACCTGTGCTACCACGAAAAAAGACATATTCAAGGACTTTTTTCTAGCATTGATGCATGCAAGCATGGTGAGTTCTTATGCAAAAGTTACATTCAAAACCATTTGGTGAACCAACTGTTCAGTGTTTATAGTGGGGTTGAAACTTCCAAAGATTTGTTGGATACTCTGAAAAAAATACAAGTCCTTCAATTGAGGCTCTGGAAAATTTGCCACAAAAAAATTTCTCAAATTTTTGATGGCCGACTCACGACTTATCATGGATCAAGTACATGAGCTACAATTGATCTTTCAAGAGATCACTGAAGAAGGAATAAGAGCTATGTGAGACTTTCACAGTGAATCCCTTTACTGAGAAGAATAAGGGTAAAGGGAATGCAAGATTTCAAAAGTTTAAGCGTTCTCAAAAATCACCCATGAGATTTAAGAAACAATCCCAATCTTCCACGAACAACACTTTTGTTAGGAAGTGTAACAACTTTGGCAAGATATGACACATGTCCTTAGAATATAGCAGAAAGGGTATGGGAAAAATTAACAAAACCTAACTAAAGCTGATTTGTGCGATGTGGTCACAAAAGCCAATGTGGTTGAAGATAACCCCAAGGAATGGTGGTATGACACATGTGTTACTACACACATCTGCGTTGACAGAGATGTTAAGTACGTATCAGATGTGCAAAACTTATGATCAAGTGAAGATGGGAAATGTCTCTCAATCCAAGATGACTTCATGAATATAGGTCTCTCTTACCATGTGAAGCTTGTTCCAGACATGAGGAATAATCTGATTTCTTGATTTCTCATGAGTAACCACGGTTTGGAATCAACATTGAATCCAACCAGCTGATCCTCAAGAAGAGTGGTGTTTTTAGGAAAAGTTTTTGTAGGAATGGATTTGTCAAAATGTCTACAATGACAGTCCTTAGGAAAAATGATGTACCTGATTCTAAAGTTTCAATGAATAAGAATCTGGTTTCTTGTGTCATTGAATCTTCTAATATTTGGTATGGATGTTTAGGACATGAAAATTATAATTCTTTGCAAAGACTTATGAACATGATTCTAAAGTCCAAAATTAGCAATAAAAATGTGAAGTTTGTGTCCAAGCAAAACTCAGGAAAACACCATCACCTCATGTTGAACGAACAACCGAACCTCCAGGCTTAATACACACTGATTTGTACAAATTAAAGTATTTACAAACTATAGGCGGCAAAAATTTCTTTGTGACTTTCATAGACGCTTACACAAGATAATACTACATTTACTTGTTATGAAGTAAAGATGAAATCTTAAAAAAGTTCAGAGAGTACAAATTCAATGTTGAAAAACAACCTGAAAAGACAATCAAAATAGTCAAAAGTAATAGAAGAGGTGAATATGATGGTCCTTTCAATGCATTTGATCAATTAAACATCATTATCCAGCAACCGATTGCTTTATATTCCCCAAAGTCATACAGAGTTGCTGAAAGAAATGATGAATGCAATGTTCCATGAATCGGGTATAACCAAGAATCTGTGTGTGTGTGTGGGGTAGTGCTGGTCACCACAAACTATTTTCTCAACAAAATACCTCATAAGGTAACTCACGCCATATGAAATTTGGAAAGGTAATCTACCTCAATGTGTGGAGGTTCTTAGAAAAACTCTCAGTGCCACCTCCTAAAAAGGTCACGAGTGCACCTAAAACCATGGGTTGTTTATTCATTGGTTATACACACAATAGTAGTGCTTATTGGTTTATTGTACTTAAATCAGATATACCAGACATCCATGTCAATACAATCATGGAATCAAGGAATACAACATTCTTTGAAGAAATATTTCCTTGTAAGAACAAACAATATCCTAAACGCACATGTGAAGAAACAAATGCGATTAACTCCATTGAATTTCTATAATTGAAACAAAAAATATTGAATACGAACTTAGATGAAGCAAGATAACTCATAAGAAAAAGTTATATGGTGAAGATTTTGTAATGGTATTTCTCGCTGAGAATGATCCGAGATCTTACACAGTAGCCATGTCTACAACTGACACAACTTTCTGGAAAGAAGCAGTAAATAGTGAATTTGATTAAATAATGAAGAATCACACATACGAGATAATTGGTTTACCTCAAGGGTTTAAAGCACTAGGGTCTAGATGATTTTTCAAAACCAAGTTGAAAACTGACGGTGCAGTTGATAAATACAAGGTTAGACTTGTGGTGTTAGGATTCAGACAAAAAGAGGGTCTAGATTTCTTTGACTCCTATTCTCCAGTCTCGGGAATACCTTCAATCAAACTGTTGATTACAATTGCAGCATTCAGAAACTTGGAAATCCATCAAATGAATGTTAAAACTGTCTATCTAAATGGTGATTTAGAATAGAAGATATACATGAAACAATATGAAGGTTTCATGGTTCCTGGTCAAGAACACAAAGTCCATAGCTAGGCTCGTGAAGTTATTTATGGGCTGAAACAAGCTCTGAAACAACGAAAGACATTTATGACGAATGTACTACTAATAGGTATATTATATTGTCTGTGCACTTAGATGACATTCAAATCATCTGAAGCAAAAAAAATAACATCCAACAAACGAAAAACATGCTCAATGGTCAGTTCGACATGAAAGACATGGGTCTTGCGGATGTTGTTTTTGGCATAAGATCACAAGGACTCCTGATGGGAAATCTTTATCTCAGGATCATAATGATGAAAGTACTTGAGAGGTTTAAAACATACTCAAGTGAAAATGAAAAAACTATAGTGAACTCCCTACTGCACATGACCAAGAATGTAGGTGAGACAGTATCAAAAATGGAGTATGCATGGTAATTAGAAGTGTTATGTACTTAACCAATTGTACAAAACTCGATCTAGCGCATGCGATCAATTTAGTAAGTCGCTAATAATCCATGTGATATCACTAATTATCCTAAGGAGTGACTTTACTCTCTCAAATAAGAGGTTCAATTGTAGTCCTTAGGGATCGAATCCACAAGGAGCGAGGGCACACAATAGATCCTAATCAGCAGTGATTAAGCTAGGTAAATTAAGGGAATAGTAAACATCATGGTGAACAAGGTAGTTGTTCAGTTGATTGGTTTGAGTTTGTAAGCAATCAAAGGAAATCATTAAATCTAGGTTTCAGGTAATCAGAATTATAGTGATATAGAATACTTAGGTTATCAATCCTAGATTTTGAATTCTTATGAGAAAGTATTCCAGCTTTCGCTGTGAATCAATCCTATTGACTAAGTCCAGTACTCAGCTGTCGCGTTTTGATACGAATCAAACGCTGATCGATGCTATGGTAAGAGCTTCGATCGATGCTATGGTAAGAGCGTCGATCGATGCTATGGTAAGAGCGCCGATCAATGCTATGGTAAGAGTGCCGATCGATGTTTTCTTAGGCAAGCTTTAGCGAGCTGTTTGATAGGTTCACTAGTCTTAACTAGATCAGCTGTCGCTTTTCTCTAGCAATCCTAGCTCAAGGAAATCTATTCTGGTGCAGAACCTACCACCGTAGTTGTCCCCAATCTTAAAATCAGGGTTCTAGTTAGCTACTCTATAACACAAGCATTGCAATCAATTCCTTGAAGGATATCTATCACCTTAGCAGTTCTATAGTTTAAGCTAATCATTCGTAAACTATTTAAATCCTAAATCTAACAAGTGAATTACTCAGACATAGCAAAGTAAATCATAGCAATGAAATAAATAAACTACATAAATAGAATAAGGTAGAAAACTGTAGTTCCAACACAAGCTCTGAACGTGTTTTGGATCTTCTCTCCAAACTACTAAAACCCTAGATATGTTTTCTGTGAAAAGTAAGAAGGTGTGAAAAAGTGTAAAAAGTGTGTGTTGTCAAATACAATGGCAGAGCACATAAATGTCAGGTCTAAACTCGGCCAGGGGTAATCTTGTAATTAGGTGGAACTTGCGCGCTTCGCTGTAGATCAAAGGCAGATGATGTCCATTGATCGATTATTGACTCTGATTGTCGACTCTGGACTTGTTCAATAGTCAGCTATGAGTCTCTTCTATCTTTATCTCCAAAATACCCCAAAATCACCATTTTTCTCCAAATTATACCTGGACTTGTAAATATGCTAAAAAAACTCCAAAACACAATAAATATATCTTAAACACACATATATACCATGACTAAAAATGGGTAAAATCCATGGTATATCATCATGTCATACACAGTGGAAAGCCATAACATGAGCATTATATTTGTGATACACCAAAATTTATGGGCTGCACTACAGTAAAGAATCATCAGTCTTGGAAGAATACAATGATGATGCGAGGTGCAACGGTATCTTGGAGATCTTCCAAAAAAATTGTATGGGTCAGATCAATCATGTGAGTTTATTGTTTTAGACAAAGCAACAAAATAAGAAGAAAGGCTTTTTAACTCCTTAGAAGATATTCCAATGTGGGAGAAATCATTCTCGGCTTTATGCATCCACTACTATAGATAATTGACTGTAGCTCGGGGACTGAATAGTATATATAATGGTAAATTACATCACATAAGGCGACGACATAACACCATTAGACACTTGATCTCAACCGGTGTAATATATGTGGATTACATTAAGTCAGCAGACAACCTTGCGAACCCGTTACCAAAGTTTTATCAAGATATCAAGTATTAAAATCATCTTAGAGAATTGGTTTATTGACTATGACTAAGAAGATATTTGATGGAAATTCCACCAACGTGATTGGAGATCCCAAGATCACGGTTCAAAGGGACAAGTAAGTCAGGTAGAATATGATTAAAGCACTGAGAATTATTCAAATCCCACGATAGCAAACAGTTTTTTCTGTAAATATTTAGGTATAAGAATGGTTTTTTAATGAGATAAGGCCATAAACATTATATATATATATATATATATATATATATATATATATATATATATATATATATTTAACATGATACTTTATGTGTATATGACAAGTGCTAATGGAGATCACTAAGGATGTAAAATGGGTTTACTGACCATGGGTTAGCCAAGACCAAATCAAAATGGCATGACCATATTAGACCCAAAAATTATAGTTGTCTAATTGGACTCAAACGTATGGGATGTCAAATGGGCTGTCCATGTCCAAATGGGTAAGTCCATATGGACAAATCAATATATTGGACATCATTTGTTAAAGCCCAAATTGTACCCAGACCAAATCATCCTAACACAAAATAGACCATTCCAAATGGACTTTCCGCGGGGCCCAATTAAATGTCTATGTCCAAATGGTTTTCGCCCATCTAATTTGGAGTTAATGAGTTTGAATCCAATTGGACAACTTTAATTTTTGGGTCTAATATGGTCAGACCATTTGGATTTGTTCTTGGCTAATCCATGGTCATTTAACCCATCTGACATCCCTACTCAAACCCATTAACTCCAAATTAAATGGAGAAAAACCATTTGGACATATTCGTCCAATAAACCTAAAAATATAGAATTTTCTAAATAAGAAAAAATTAGAAATAAAAAACATGTTTTCCACCAAATTTGCAAAATCACGTTTTCTATCAAAACTGTAAAATCACGTTTTCCAGCCAAAATCGTAAAATCATATTTTCTTGTCATAACCGCAAAATCACATTTTCCCACCAGATTTGCAAAATCACGTTTTCCCACAAAAACCACGAAATCGTGTTGCTAGGATTTTAACCTCAACTTTGTGCTATAAAATTTGGAATAAACTTGATACCAAAACCTGTCTTTGATTTTGTTTATTAACAATCGGTTTCTCAAGAACAAAATATAAAGATCACAAGCCTAAGCAATAAACGCTCTTCTAATTGCTAATTCTCTTGGTCTCTTTTTGTCTCTATTTGTTCTTCTCTCTTTGATCGGATGATCTTTCCCTGCTGTAAAAGGCTTATTTCCATTCTCCTTAATTGGCAAAACACGAGACCGTGAACTAACGGACCAGAAACTTACCGACAAAGGAATATTTGATATTGGGCTTAAAGTAGGATTGGGCCCATATCATTACAATCTCCACCTTGGGCCCAAATCCATACTTCTCCTTTATGCCTAAATCCATACTTCTCCTTTTGCGTCTTCTGTAGAAGCTCGAAATCGGATTAATACAAACGATATAAAATAATGAAACGTTAAGGAAAGAAACGGAATAAAAGTCAAAATACACACGGAGTTGAGATATGATATCTTTCCTTAACTCTTAATATTCGCTCCGTAGTGAGACGGAACTGTACGAATATGGAGTCTCAGGATACAACCATGGCGAGACGATTCACGCTTCACTGCGTGAATGCCCTATCGAACTATAAATTCTACGAAACACTCTCGTAAAAGACTTACGCTGAGAGATTTTTGTTGGTTTGTTTGCGGTGAAAAATTTAGAAAATGAGATGAGAATGAGACGAGTTTCTAAAGAGGAGAAGACGAGCCACTTTCCGTAACCACTGCAGCATGTGCAAACGTTTGGCGAAATCTCACGGAGATCACGGAGTTGAGTTTCAAAAACTTATTTCCCAAGACTCTCTTATCTCGCTTAATATCTGAGAGAAAGAAATGCTGATGTTTTATTTTTAAGACAAACTACTTGTCGCTTTAAACGAAATGCATGTTGTTTTGGACATTAAAATGCCAAAAGCGTTGAGCTAATTGGTCCCAAAAGAATCTTATTGGACCGAGACCCTCCACCAAGACCCAAGACCCAAGACCAAGCCAACACCCAAGCCCAAGCCAACGCCCACGCCCACTCCCACGCCACGCCCACTCCCACGCCACGCTTAGCCGATCCGAGCCCAGCCGAGCGGCGGACAAACGGACGCTGTGCACCCAGTGTCCTCCTTGCATGCTTTGAACACCAACTAGTGCTCAAACATATATAAACAACTCCATTTCCCTTGTTCTGGCCGATGTGGGACTCTTCCCCACAGCCATTTTCATTTAATTTGACTTATACTTGGCTTACATCATCTGAGCCCAAACGCCATTCAATTCACATTTTTAATAAAGGCCAGTGGCCTTTTATTGATCAACAATTGCCTCATGATGAGCTCCTCGAGCCCCATCTTCTTCTTCTTGTGTTTCAGGTAGTTCTTGAAATCCACATAGCTTTGATGTAGACGGTTCCTGGCTACAACCTTTTTCAGGTAAATCAATCTCTTCTGATTTTATATATACATTAAGGTGATTTTACAGCTAGTTGAAGCTCCGTTTTCCACAAATTTCTAACTAGTATTTTGGAATTTGCAGACCTTGTATAGACGGTGTCGTCTATAACCACCATTCCTTAAAGGTAATTTCCTTCTCTAAGATATTTGACCAATCCCTTATTATATGTCGGCATCTTTCCAGCTTTCTTCGTTGAACTTGTAGCATCTCATAACACGTCTTCCTTCAGCTTCTTGGAACACACTTTCAGTTTTCTCAGCAGTTAAAGATGATGACTTCCCTTGTGCTTGTTCGGCGATCCCGTTGTTCTGTAACGTGAAATATTTGTCTCCCTTCACCATTACTGGTTTTTAAGACGTTCTCTCATCAATCTTTCCCTTATTATCCTTGTTTGCAACTCCATGTGCTTCTTCTATAACCCGAGATATTCGTCTCCCTTCACCATTTTTGATGTTTAAGACATTCTCTCATGCAGCACTTCAACAACCTTTCCAACCCTCATCTGATTTACTTGAGCCTATTAGCAATTTTCCTAAGTTTCAGCTGCTCCACCTTGAACTGAAATATCCACCTCGTCTTATTCGTCACAGGTAATCTATCTTACTCCTTTTCATTATCGATAAGAAATGACAGTAGTCCCTTACTCATTATTTCTTCTTGTGTGAGGTGTCTCGATAATGAAGTTACCTATGACTCTTTCCTCCAATTAGTGGATATTAGGAAGTTCACAGCAGTGCTGCAACTTTTCATCAGGTGCGTTTTCATTCAACCTCTCTACATGATCAGTCGTAGTATCTGTCTTGTTCGATACATCTTTCAAATTCATCACCACCACCGCCGGCCTTCACGTTCGTCACCACCACGCTCTTTTGATTTCGTCGAGTTCTTCACCACCATCACCACCGTCACGCTCGTCACCATCACCACAGGTCACCTCTGTCTCTGTCTGTCTGTCTCTCTCTATCCTCCTCTCATCTTTCTATCTTCTCCTCTAATCGATTTCGTTTTTTTTTTACAGATCTGAGAAGGAGCAGTGATGAACAGAAAGGAGAAGTAATGGTGTGACAGAGCGACATCTCTGGTTAAGCGTGGTACGGCAGTGGTGCAAAAGCCGGTGGTTTGTTGGTGGTTCGTGACGGTGGCTGAAGCTTTGTGAAGGTGGCGATGGTGGGCTGGTGGCTGAAGCGTCTATTAGGTTTAAATTTAGGTTTAGCTAATCAATTGGTTTAGTTAGATTTACATTAATTAATTAGTTTAGTTAGGTTTACATTAATTAATTGGTTTAGTTAAGATTAGAGTAGTAGATTTATATATTCTTGGTTCAGTTTTGTAAACCAAAATTTATTGTAAACCAAATTTTATTTATAAATAAAATTTATTTTATTTTTAATTATAAAACAATTTTAGTTTAATTTTCAATTGTTTTATTTTTATTAGAATTATTTTTAAGTTCTCGAAGGACATATAATAGCGAAAAATAATGCTAATAGTTAAATTAATAATATCATACAAATATTACTATCGTGATCGGCATATTTCGTAGCGTTCCAAAACAAGATCATAGATGGGATACCTATAATGGCTGTTATATACATAGCATTTATGAATTTGCTATCAAACATCTAATATAGCATATTTCTCACGCTAACAATGTACATATTTCTTGCAGTGATGGTAGACTTGGTTTCTGCATTGCTAACTTTGAACATAAAATATGTAGCCGATGCTTCCTCATCGTTTGTTGCATAATCTGAGTTTGTGAAACTTTCAATGCAAAACTCTGAATCCTTTTGAATCCATCAAGCCTTTGATTCTCCTTTGATGATCCTTTATCATTATTTTTTCTTCATCCTTCGATAGAAAATAATCATCTAGAGCTTGCCCATTCTCAGCTTCTTTACTTGACTCATTTTTCTCTATTAAAACGAATCTCCACCTCGAGCTGATAACCTTTCTGTCCCAAAACCATATGGACTTGGTCCCTCAATCAAATTCTCACTGAAAAAACACCTTCTTTAATATCTTACGTCTAGCTTTCATCTCAGCTTTAGGAGTATCCACCTTATTCTTTACAACCGTTTCTTGAAGAAAGTATAGCCCGTCTTTGTATTTTCCTGAAATTACTTTCTTCTTACATTTGAAGAATTGAACCTTAAAGCTGCTTCCTCTATACATGCAACCTGATTTTCTAGCTTCCCATAAGAAATCAAATTTCTACTCAAGTCCGCATATACTTAACATCCTTGAGTATCACTTCAGAACCATCTAAATTTTGAATCTGAATTTTTCCCATTTCTTTTATGCTGCCTTTAGTGTTGTTAGCCATTAATCTTCTACTTTCCCTGTCTTACTCCTTGAAATCAAACAAGACTTCTTTTTCATTGCTGACTGTTAACACCAATGGCTGCACAGGATCCTTTGTAAAATTTGCAGAATCCGGATGCCTCCTCCTATCAAGACATTTCTGCTTCCAATGGCCTTCCTTTCCACAAATAAAACAACTAGTGTCGTTCTCATCACATTTCTGCCTTCCCTTACTTTTAGATCTTTCTCTCCAGTTATTGGAGTTTCCATTACCATTCCCAGACCTCTTTTGAGTTCTTCCATGTGACTCAACATATAAACCTTCCGAAGCTGGTTTACTTCTGTTAAGTAATCCTTTCTGCATAAGTTCTGCTTCTTTGGAATAAGCTGAAGTTACAACTTCGTTCACGCTAAATGTTTCTTTCCCTGTTCCGTATTGGAGTGAACCAATTGTTCATATGCCTCTAAAAGTCCTGACAATAGTTAAATGGCTTGATTTTCATCTGATATGGTAACTTTGAGACTCTCCAGGTCTTCAACTGCAATTAGCTTCAGAAAGATATCCGTGTTTTCTTCTATCGTCTTGTCCTCTTCCATCTTATAGCAGGAGAATTGTTTATTCAAGTAGATTCTGTTGGGAAGCGACTTCATTTGATAATTCTTTTCAAGGGCCTTCCACATCCTCAATGCAGTTGTTTCATGCATAATCTTCCTTAAAATAGAATCACTTAAACACGTTCCCAACTGACTTCTTACTCTAAGATCCTTGTCACCCTTCTCTTGATCAACCTTTGCATCTGATACTTCTACTTCTTTTCCAGATTCTGTCAAGACCGTAAAGTTTTCCTTAAGAACCGAAAGTAGACCTTGTATCTCCAGCTGACCTATCATCTTGTACTTCCACCTTCCAAAGTCACCTTTGCCATCAAATTTCTCCATCTCAACTCTTCCTAGAGTTGGTTCCATAATTCTAGCTAGCAATTCCAATCAAATCTGGATTGCTTTGTTACCACTTGTTAGGATTTTAACCTCAACTTTGCGTATAGAATGTGAAATAAACTTGATACCAAAACATGTCTTTGATTCTATTCAATACCAATAGGTTTCTCAATAACAAAATATAAAAAAGATCACAAGCCTAAGCAATAAACGATTTTCTAATTGCTAATTCTCTTGGTCTCTTTTTGTCTATATTTGTTCTTCTCTCTTTGATCAGATGATCTTTCCCTACTGTAGAAGCTCTCCTCATTCCTATATGTAAAAGGATTATTTCCATTCTCCTAAATTGGCAAAACATGAGACCGTGAACTAACATGACCAGAAACCTGCCAACAAAGGAATCTTTAGTATTGGGCTTAAAATAAGATTGGGCCCATATCATTATCTGAGTTTTCCCACCAAATTGTAAAATTACATTTTCACCAAAACGAAAATCGCCTTTTCCGCCAAAACGTAAAATCGCTTTTCCGCCAAAACGTAAAATCGCATTTTCCGCCAAAAGCGTAAAATCGCATTTTCCGCCAAAACTGCAAAATCGCGTTTTCCGCCAAAACGTAAAATCGCTTTTCCAGCCAAGACCGCGAAAATCGCATTTTCCGCCAAAACCGTAAAATAGTGTTTTCCCGCAAAAACCGCAAAATAGATCTCGTTTGATTTATCTGTTATATGAAGCTTTCACCATCGCCTTCCCATAGAAATATTTGATTCAAGCTGCCACGCCTTGGACATGGTGTGAATCAAGTGAAGGGAAGAGATGTTACTGACTTTATGAGGATCTGGACGTGGTGATCAATTCAAGAGAGGCAAATGAGGAAAGGCGTTGTTCTGGTGGTTTCATTTGGTATCCGGAGAACTAATGGGGACGATATTAATCAAAGAATATCCTCAAAGAAGGTCTGAAAAGATTTATTCAAGCTTGGCTTATCTTACTGCCATTCAAAGTTTACTTTGTTTCATACGATACATAGATTATTGTGATAGGTCTGATTATGTTTATTCATGGCTTTGGTTTTTGGATAAGAGTTATGTTTCTATAAATTTGTGGTGGTTATGGGTGTACGACTGTTCTTTAAGCTTCATATATACTTCTCTAAAATTATATTTAGATATACTTTTGATGCTCTTGAATGCTATGGGATTACTGCTGCAGATAGTGCGGGCGAGTTCATAGGGTTCTGCTGTTCGTGTTCTATTGATAGTTATATTTTTTCTGCAATCCTAATTAGAAGGAATATGACATGGTATAGGTTCATGTTAACATGGTTAGCTATTAAGGAATAATTATCAACTGAAATAAGAACCCGAGAGTGAGGATTCTTTCAACCGCGTATACTCTGCGGCGAGAGGGATGAATCTCAAGATCATCTCTATTTTGCTTGCCCTTTCAGTTACACTCTCTGGACGATGCTCAGCTCTAAGCTACTGAGAAATCAAATATCCCCAGACTGGGAACACACTCTATGTTCCGTCACCCGAAAAAGACTGAAAAAATCTGAAGCTGTCCTTGTTCATCTTGCTTTTCAATCCTCTATATATTGGATTTGGCAAATGAAATGGTAGGAGACATCAACAACAAACCCATACACCTGAAACTCTCCTGGCTTACTCCAACGACATTTCCCGAACTGCAAAATGTATGGATTGCGGCTTGTGACATCCAAAGAAGCTGAACTCCTTTGCAAGTTACGTTCTCTGTTTTTTCAGCATAAAACTTTCCCATCTATAATTTCTTGGGCAACTGATCATCAACGATCATTGTGTATACCACTTTTTCTTTCTATTGATTTAATAATCTTACATTTCAAACCAAAAAAACTCTGAAATCTATAAAATACTCTAAAGATCTTTATTAAAGATACATTTCAAATCACCTAAATAACTCTGAAATCTATAGAACACTCTAAAGATCTTTTATCAAATCACCTAAAGAAATTTGATTTGTATTTTTAAAAATTTTATTAAATAATCCAAATAATTTCAAAACTCACCTAAATCACACTAAAATAAAAACACTCTAAAAGCTTCTAAAACTCTTAATTCAATACATTTCACTTAAACGAACTGGAAGAGTAAAAATCCAACATTACTTACAACAAGAGATATCTTGTAGTATATTTATGGCACTCCCTTAACAATGTTCACAAGTTTGTGGGGACACCATTGAAAAAGAGTGAGAGGAGTTATTACACAAACCACACACACGTGGACGCTGAGCCGTGGAGCCGCCGCCACCGCCTGGCTTAGGATTGGGTTTGGCATGGGGTCTTGGGTCTTGGTGAATGTGGGTTTTAGCCAAAAAATGTTCTTTTAGAACAAACTCATATCAAGATTTTTGCATAATTTCATAGATAAATCTTAACAGGTTGTGTTTAAAATATATTGACAAATCTAAAAATTTTAAATTGTGTCACGATAATTTTGGAATTCTTCCTTATAATTATCAGAATATTTATGTTACCCTCAATTTGCACGATAAACCAGAATATTATTTTTTATATTATTTGCCTTTATTCTTGTCGATCAGATTCCTTTCCATATAAATATATGCCTAACCTCTCCGCTAAACAAACACTTTAACACAAATATATATCTCCAGCAAAACTCTAGTCATCTTTTAAGTAAATCTCGAGAATATATCATAGAACTATAGTTCGTAGATTCTGTTTTGTATGTTGTAAAATAGGTTCATCAAAGTTGTATCTTAGAATTTAAAAATCACACAAAACTGTAACACATAACATATGATTTATTGAGATAAAAAATATACAATCTCGACTCCTTGAATTTATTTTTTCCTTAATGATTTTTAAACGTTTTGTAGTATTCATATCGCTTTATACGTTTTTTGTTTCGTAGAGTTTTTAGGTCTTACACGTTTCACTTTTGAAAAAGATGTTTTGAGAAAGTAGAAAGCATGTGTGGATTTTTTATTGGAGTGGATCACCAAACGCTTCTAATAAAGCTAAAGTTACCTAGGAGGAAATATGTTTACCTAATAGGATTAGTTGGGTTTGAAACAAATAATATATGTGTACGTACATATACATACAGATTAGAAAGTAAAGCAAAGAATTAGTCAAATAATGATATAATGATGAAGTACATATAATTGGTATGTAAGTCATCATAAATAGTTTTTATAACACCATGATTAGCTAAATATCAGTGTGAAATCTATATAACCCAAATGTCTCATTATTGTATGTAAACAAGAGAAATGATAAAAGTTATTAGAAGTCATTAGCTCAATCGGAAAAAAAAATTTTGAGCATTGCGGGTTTGAATGATAACTAAGACAAAATTAATATTATACTAGGTTTGACCATCAAGTATGGGGTTTTATTATAAGGTTTATTTTTATGAAAAATCTTGTTGATTTTTATTGAAATACTTCTATTATATAATTTAAAAATTTATTAGTAAAACCTATTTTGTAATAATAGCTCTTCCCTTTTTATTTTTGTTTAAATATATAATATTTTCTAATATTGTTAGTAAATTCGTTTATGCTAAATATTCGAGTAAAGATATTTAGAAAGGTGTATAAAAAGAAAATTTAATGGTGAAAAGGGAGTATTTATAGTTAATTTTTTAATAAATGTGATATATATATATATATATATATATATATATATATTTTATAAAACAATTTGTGAACTGGACTGGTATTCGTAAAAAATTCTAACATGTTATCTTAGTTAAAAATTTGTTAGAAATACCAAATATTTATAACAAATATTTGCTGCTAGATCATTAATATGATTTCTAGTTGTTATTGCGTATAGATTATTACAAATATAAAATCAAAGTAAAAATATTTTTATTACTCAGCATGGTCACAAAATCTACAGCATAGCACATATGTAGGGATTGAATAGCTATAGTTCATATGTATTATATTTTAAATTTTGAATCTATTAAATAAAAGAAACCAATATATATATATCAGTACCACATGTTTGATTCTATAGTGGTACTTTATAGGGGTGGGCGTTCGGGTACCCATTCCGGTTCGGTTCGGATCTATTCGGGTTTTGGGTTTTCGGGATTAAAGACTTCAGTCCCATTCTAGTATTTCTAAATTTTGGTTCATGTTCGGTTCGATATTTATGGTTCAGTTCGGTTCAGATAACTCATTTAAATTATTTTTATAATTTTAAAATTTATTATATACTTTAAATTTCTCAAAATCTATAAATAAATTAATATATTACAAATAAATTTGAATAACATATATCAAAATACCTAAATTTAACATATAAATTAGTTTGGTTTGAATAGAAAATCAATAGGTTGTTTAAGTATTTTTGTTGTTTTGAGTAAACTTTAGCTATTTTAGACATTTACTTTTTACAATTTGTATATATTTTCAAGTATTTTGGAAAACTTAAAATTATCTTATATATTTTGGATGTTTTTAATATACATTAAGTCTAAAATAATTAATGTATTTAGGTATATAAATCTATTTCGGATACATTCGAGTACCCTTAATACTTCGGTTAGGGTCGGGTTCGGTTTCGGTTCTATAAATACCAAAATTTAAAACCCGTTCGAATATTTATTGAATTTCGGTTCGGGTGCAGTACTACTTTTTTGGATCGGGTTCAGTTCGGTTTTTCGGATCCCGGATTTTGCCCAGCCCTACTTCATGTTTTTAAAATTTTAATGTAGGTAACAGCCGATTCATTTTATGATCTATTATTAAAGTACAAAATAATAATCTTTTTTAGGAAAAGATTTGACTGTAAGTTACAACTGATTCTTGTTTTGATATCAGTCTTCTTATTTGAAATGAGTCTTTGGTTATTGTTGGCATAACTATACAATGTTAATTAGATTTTTCGGATGTTGGTATAGAATCCTTCGCGTTCATCTCTCTTGAACAACGTTTTTTTTTTGGTAAAATTCTCGGACAATGCTTAGGTAGAAATTAAAGCATTAAATTATTGTTGCCGTGATTTTAGTTGAATTTTGAATTAAGAAAAATGTATTAATATACACAGATTATTGTTGCCGTGATTTTAGTTGAATTTTGATTAAGGAAAGTTCATTAATATACATAGAAAAGACAAAAATATATTAATGGTAAGTTTTTAATTGTTTCAATGGCGTTGGATTGTAAATATCAAAGAACTATAAGGGTTCTTTATGTGTACTTCACTTTTAATAGATTAGATGTTATGGTTCAAGTTTGGAGAGATTACAGGATTTCGATTCGGAATCTTTTGGTATCCAAAATAAAAAAAAAAGAATGTTTAGAATTCAAAAATCGATTTACTTTTACGAAAAATATAGCTTATTACATAGCGCGTTAGTTGACTCATCCAATTATCTCCGTCGGTCATTAAAATTATTTCTTTTGTTTTCTTTTACGCGTTGCCCCCTTTACCGATACCTAACTCTCGTGTCATGACTACTGGTATTCTTATTACCTTTTGGTTAAAGGATCTAAATAAGGTGACGGACGTGCTGGAAAAGTAAGAATTATGCGATGCAGTACCAAAAGAAACAAAAAAAAAAACAAGAATGAAAGAAGGACCAATAAGCTATATTTATATATATTGTGTAGTTTTTTTTTGAAAAAGTAATGCATGGTCTAAATCTGCCGTGAATACTATTTTATGTCCTCGAGAAGTTATCAAACGGCGTTTAAGTTATATTTTAACACTGATTTATCATATGATATTATAACTATAAGTTAAAATAAGGATTATGTAGAAGATTATACACGATTGAGCAGTTAATCTATATTATAAAGATTCACGTTTGAGTGTTACCATTCTAAGCCATCTTACAAAGGCCCATGCTCTTGACCGTTTTATTTGCAATATACTGAAAATTTTGTAAATTGTTTTCTCTATTTATATGCATAATTTTTAATATATAATCTTCTCAATAATTCAAAATCTAAATTTTCTGATATAGAAGCATTAATTAATTCTAAGTTAAACTACTAGTCTAAAAAAACTTCCACCACTTTAATAATTTATCTCCCTTTTTTGAAGCCTATATATTACATAATCTAGTGTCGTTTAAAATGAAACTAATATAGTATATTTTAGTGGTCAATTCTTCTAGATAGACATTTTTTATGTTTTTGTCACAAAATAACATACGAGGAAGAAAATGACCAAATTGTTCCATTTAAAGGGGTAAAAGACTTTTATACCCTAGATATATAAATACAAATAAATAAATAAATTAAAAAAACAATTTTTTATTTATAGTTTCGAATTATATGTTTTCAAATTTGAATCTTTTCTTAAACTTTTTTCGAATATTTTTTTTTTTTAATTTTTTTTGAATATTTTTAAAAAATTTCTTTTTGAAATTTCGAAAATGTTTTTTGAAACTATTTTTAAAATTTTTATTTTCAAAATTTTAGTATTTATTTTTTTTGTTTTATAAAACTTTAAACACTCAACCCAAAACTATACCCCTTAACTCTAAACCCTAAGGTTTAGATTAGTTAATCCAAAGGGTATAACTGTAAATTATCTTATTTAATAAAATATTTTGGTCATTTTATTCTTTCATTGTGTGCTATATATGTGACAAAAAAATTTTCTAGTGATATCTTAGGAAATTTCTCTATTTTAGTTTCAGATCTACATTTGGGGGGGTGATTGGATGAGATTTATCTACCTACTTTAGCTTTATTTATTTTTAAATCACTAATCTTAACCAATCATGTTGTAGCTTTATTTTTAAAGTTTCATCAAAAAAGCTAAGCAATTTTTTTAAAATGTATTTTAGGTAAAAATTCTCATCCTTATTTTTAGGCTGTAGAATCTGTAAAATGAAAAAAAAAACTTTTTATAATATCAAATAAATGATATAATCATAATAAAAACATCTATAAATGTTCTAATTTATTTTTGGGTTTTTAAAAATTATTGAAATATAAAAAAACATAAATATTATTTACATATCATATTTTAAATAAATTTTGATAATTTATTTAAAAATATTAATATAAATTCTTTTAATTGATAAAAATAATTGTTTTATATATACATCACATATTTTATTTTAAAATATCTACAGCCCATAACTTACAGCTACAACAAATTTAACTACAACAAAAGTCTCTGTAAAAAAATATAAAGTAACAACTTTACAGCTACAACCAACTTACCTACATCTAAACTTTTACAGCTAAATTTTTACAGTCGAACCAATCATCACCAAAAACTAAATATATCAAGAAAATTGATAATCGAAAATGAGTTTTCCCCTTTTTACTTAGAAAAGTTATTTTATTCAGTATTTTTATAACAAATTATTTTTCTTTTGTCATCATTATAACAAATTATATTTAGAATATTTATAGTATTATATAAAAATTATTTGTTACGTGTCTTTTTCATGTTAATTCCCACAAAACCAATTATAGAAATATACTTATTGAGCTACAAAATATTATTTAAAAATAAAAAATTTGAAGATAAATTTCCTTTTAAAAAACGCGCGCACACACACATACACACACACCCATATATATATATATATATGAATAATCGATTCTTAGTAAATAAAAATACTGAAAAATTAAGTAGTTATGAAGTTAGCTTAGATTGATTTAAAAAATCTCAATTTTAAATATCGTATTATAAAAATTTTAATCTTTAATTTTCAATAAATTAATTTAATATTAAATAACTAGAAACGTAAATATTCTACCATGTTTACATTGGCATTGTTCTATGTACTAGGTGCTTAGCCCTCGCGCAAGCGCGGGGTTATGGACAGAATTTCATCTCAATATTTGCTAGGATTATTGTAGTTGTGAGTTTTGCGTTTTCGGTTGATCATTGTTTTTCAAGTTTTCAGAAGATCCATCTTCATATTCGCGACCGCACTTGTTAAAGTGAACCCTCTACTTCGAAACTTTGTGGGAAGATGTTCGTCGTTAGAGAAGACAACACGTCGTTGCAGATTATTTATTTCAAAACTTTTGTCACATTTTTTCATGTCATTTCCTTCTAATAATTTTAATTTGTTGGCTGCATGTTTTAAATGTGTATATTTCTAAGTTTGAAAATGGGTTTAACATGTACTCTCACTGCTTTTCCTATATGTGCTAATATATTGTGTATATTTTAAAGGTGTCAATAATATATGAGCTTTGATTTACGATGTTATATCTATTTAGTGGGGGTTATTGGTTCTAATATTTTAATGAATCTAGGATTCTTTTTTGGATTTAGATTTTTTTGATAAATCCATTGATTTTAAATCAGCTAAGCAGATTTCAAAATTAATGTTATAGATTGTAAATCAAAATAAATGGATTATCATAAATCAGTCAAATAGATTTGCAGTAAGTTCAGTTTTGTAATAAAAGAAATATAAAAACTACAATATTTGTTTTAAAATTTTGTATATCATGATAACATAAAATCTGTTCACATATCTGTAGCTATTGTCGCTCTCACTTGATTGGCATGTTCTTTTTGTTGATCTTGAATTACAAGAATCTCTTCACCATTGTTATTCATTTTTTCAAGTTCTTCTATGTCATCAGAATTTTTTTCTTCTGGAAAAGTATCGGTTTGACGAAGAAAATTATGTAAACGAGCACACGCAAGTGCTTGATGTTTTTAAATGGAAAACTTTCAAGCACTACCGTTTAACAAAAGTCTCATATCTTTGTGAGTGCTTGTTATAACGTATGTGAATTGGTGCCGAAAAGATATTAGGAGAACCAAATAATACAAATCTATCAAAATAACAGGGTTCAAGACAATATTTGCTCCTTTGTATTTTTAACTTAAAATCACTAATAAATCCATTCAAATCCAATTTTAAATCAAATTCTTAAACAAATCATTATTATTGAATAACACCTGATTTTAAAATCTATTTTGAAATCACAAAACCAATAACAATGGATTTGAATATAGATTTTAAAATCATAGAACCAATAACAATGAATTTGAATATAGATTCTAAAATCAAAGAACCAATAACACTTGATTTGATTTGTATTGTCAAATCCATTAAAATATATAAACCAATAACACCCTTACTCATTGAAAAAGAGCTGACTAAATTGTAGATATTTTATTAGATACAATAACTTTACATATGCAATTTATGTCATTCAATTGTTTTGGAGGCAATTCTAGCAAATTTATTTGGTTATATTTTGTTATTTATGTTCAAATTTATTTTCTAAAATATTGGTTGGTGAGTCAATATTAATTATTAATTGAGGATTTTCTTGAAGGTTTTTATTATTTTTTAACTTGAGTTGTGAAAGGAAACAATTAAAGATACATTACACTAAAATAACGATATATATATAGGCAAGTAGTATCCAATATTTTAAAATGCCTAAAGTTTTTGCCAATTATTTTCAGTAAATGTGATCTTATGAGGATGCATATGTACCATTTTCCATTATTTTGATAAAGTTAAACTCGTTTAACAATATATTAATGGTAAAGTATTTTGTGTTTCTTTCTGAACATGTTCAAATGAAATGAATTAAGAATATGATGAATTGTCTAAACCCGTAAACACTTCGGTTAAATTCAAAAGATAAAGAAAACCTCGTAAGAGATAAATATTTTCAGGAAAAAAACAAAATTTTAAGTGGATGGCAAAGATAATAGCAATTTTAAAAACTACACATTGAAACTACGGTTGACGGGCTGATAGGAATAATAATTTCCTATCACTCAATGTGGTGCTTACGGTGTTTTGAACGTCCTCAATCTCGTGAATTTGTTGGCTACATTCTATTCATACCTTGTTCCCCACATGGTGTTATTAGCTTGCTCTTGCTGGCGCCTCATAATCGAATGATCTGTTGGCTTAGTTGCAGCCAGAGTGTGACTCATCATCCACCACAGCTAGATAAATCATGCGAAACCATTTGATAAATCCTGAAAATGCCAGCCCAATCAATGACGTACCGAAATATTTTTTTGGTGTCATCAAATAAATAAATTATTTAATTAAAATATATTTTAATAATGATAATTTAAAATTAAAATTTATTATATATTGATTATATATAATATTAGATTGTCAAATTATTGATTAAAAATAAATACAAATCTTCAATTTGGACTGAGAAACAAAAAAATAAATAAATAAATTAAATTGTCTAGCCCAAATATTAATGTGGATCCAAATAAAAACGTAAAAATATATTGGAATTTTGGTATATAACAAAAAGAAACAAATAAAAATTAGGAAAAAAGAAAAACAGATGCACTAAAGAGTGTTGAACCCAGGTTGGGAATTTTAGGTGTGATAGAAGAGAATTTAACCAACTGAGCTAAGATAGATGTTTGAACATGTTTTACAAAGAAACTATTTATTATTTAAGAAGTACGGTGGACCTACAAAATGTTGACGTGTCGGCTCAAGAGGGAGTGAAGTCCCCGTTATATTATAGATTATTTCATTCACGTTAGTTTTATCAAATGTCAAATAAGTAGATACATAAATACATAAATAGATTTATAAAAATATATCTAGTTCATCTCATTTCATGTTTTCATTTTTCATACTAAGAATAATCTAATACTCAATAGACAGTTAAATAATTCAGGACTAAATTGTAAAATTATTACTATTACTTGATCTGAACCAAACATGACAAAACTAACCAAATTAATTTTCTTAGTTTTTGGTTATCGTTTGTGTTCTGAATTCATACTTGATCAGCGACCTTTCAAAGACTAAGACTAATATAATACTAACAGTTGACATGCGTTAGAAAACAAGAAGATGCATGCAATGAATGGGAATAGATGAATATCTCCTTGGTAACGAATACAGGACACTCATGTAGGTATGTTTTATCTCCTTGTTAGTCCGTTTGTTAGTTCATATTTGAATTGACAATTTTTTTTTCACTCCGTTTTGTACTTAATAAATACTTTACATATCCGACGGAATAACCGTAAAACTAAAATTGTAAAATATACAATTGTTGATATATTTATGTCTTTTTACTTTACCAATCAAAACCTATGAACCAAAACTTCAGAAAAAAAAATATATATATATATATAACTATTATTTTAAGCTAGCTTTGTTGGTTTAATAAAAATAACTAATCTATTTGTTTAACCCATTTCATATTTAATAAATATTTTACATATTCGATGGAATAACACGAAAACTGTATTCAGTAAAAAAACACGTAAAACTGTATTCAGTCAAAAAGCACGTGAAAACTGTAATCAGAATATATGAAATTGTGTGTGTGTTTACCTATCCAAAACCTATGAACCAAAATTTCGTCAAAACCAAAATATATAGACATAAATAAGTGAATTGGATTTTAATTTCGAATAAAAAATATAATTTAATCGTGATGATATATTTCATGTGTTAGAATAATAGATGGGGATGGTGTGTATAGTAGGAGATAAATGTTTTGGTTCAACATATATAATACTTCTCATTAATAAAAAATGATTGACCTTCCTTCCTATTATAATAATTCTAAGACATTTTGAGTTTTTTTTAAACACTACATTCATTCTTCCTTTCAAATGGTTAGTTGGTAGCCATCAAGGCTTTCTCAATACGTAACTGAACAAAGCATAACTGTGTTTGGTATTGGTAGAAAGTTCCTGATTATTAACCAACCATTTGAAAGGAAAGAATGAATGTAGTGTTTAAAAAACTCAAAATGTCTTAGAATTATTATAATAGGAAGGAAGGTCGAATCATTTTTTATTAATGAGAAGTATTATATATGTTGAACCAAAAACATTTATCTCCTACTATAACACACCATCCCCATCTATTATTCCTAACACATGAAATATATCATCACGATTAAATTATATTTTAGTATTCGAAATTAAAATCCAATTCACTTATTTATGTCTATATATTTTGGTTTTGACAAATTTGTTCATAGGTTTGATAGGTAAACACACACACAATTTCATATATTTACGATACAGTTTTTACGCTTTTTGACTGAATACAGTTTTACGTGTTTTTTTTACTGAATACAGTTTTTGTTATTCCATCAATATGTAAAATATTTATTAAATATGAAATGGGTTAAACAAATAGATTAGTTATTTTTATTAAACCAACAAACGCTAAAATAATAGTTATATATATATATATATTTTTTTTTTGTTACTAAGTTTTGGTTCATAGGTTTTGATTGGTAAAGTAAAAAGACATAAATATATCAACAATTGTATATTTTACAATTTTAGTTTTTACGTTATTCCGCCGGATATGTAAAGTATTTATTAAGTACAAAACGGAGTGAAAAAAATTGTCAATTCAAATATGAACTAACAAACGGACTAACAAGGAGATAAAACATACCTACATGAGTGTCCTGTATTCGTTACCAAGGAGATATTCATCTATTCCCATTCATTGCATGCATCTTCTTGTTTTCTAACGCATGTCAACTGTTAGTATTATATTAGTCTTAGTCTTTGAAAGGTCGCTGATCAAGTAGAATTCAGAACACAAACGATAACCAAAAACTAAGAAAATTAATTTGGTTAGTTTTGTCATGTTTGGTTCAGATCAAGTAATAGTAATAATTTTACAATTTAGTCCTGAATTATTTAACTGTCTATTGAGTATTAGATTATTCTTAGTATGAAAAATGAAAACATGAAATGAGATGAACTAGATATATTTTATAAATCTATTTATGTATTTATGTATCTACTTATTTGACATTTGATAAAACTAACGTGAATGAAATAATCTATAATATAACGGGGACTTCACTCCTCTTGAGCCTACACGCCAACATTTCAGAGGCCCACCTGCATTTTAAATAATAAATAGTTTCTTTGTAAAACATGTTCAAACATCTATCTTAGCTCAGCTTGGTTAAATTCTCTATCACACCTAAAATTCCCAACCCTGGGTTCAACACTCTTTAGTGCATCCGCTTTTTTTTTCCTAATTTTTATTTGTTTCTTTTTGTTATATACCAAAATTCCAATATATTTTACGCTTATTTGGATCCACATTAATATTTGCTAGACAATTTAATTTATTTATTTATTTTTGTTTCTCACCAAATTGAAGATTTGTATTTATTTTAATCAATAATTTGACAATCTAATATTATATATAATCAATATATAATAAATTTTAATTTTAAATTATCATTATTAAAATATATTTTAATTAAATAATTTATTTATTTGATGACACCAAAAAAATATTTCGGTACGCCATTGATTGGGCTGGCATTTTCGATTTATCAAATGGTTTTCGCATGATTTATCTAGCTGTGGTGGATGATGAGTCACACTCGCCGCAACTAAGCCAACAGATCATTCCGATTATGAGACGCCAGAGCAAGCTAATAACACCATGTGGGGAACAAGGTATGAATAGAATGTAGCAACAAATTCACCGAGATTGAGGACGCTCAAAACACCCGCAGAAGCACCATTATTGAGTGATAGGAAATTATTATTCCTATCAGCCCGCCAACCGTAGTTTCAATGTGTAGTTTTAAAATTGCTATTATCTTTGCCATCCACTTAAAATTTTGTTTTTTCCTGAAAATATTTATCTCTACGAGGTTTTCTATCTTTGAATTTAACCCAAGTGTTTACTGGTTTAGACAATTCATCATATTCTTAATTCATTTCATTTGAACATGTTCAGAAAGAAACACAAAATACTTTACCATTAATATATTGTTAAACGAAGTTTAACTTTATCAAAATAATGGAAAATGGTACATATGCATCCTCATAAGATCACATTTACTGAAAATAATTGGCAAAAACTTTAGGCATTTTAAAATATTGGATACTACTTGCCTATATATATATCGTATTTTAGTGTAATGTATCTTTAATTGTTTCCTTTCACAACTCAAGTTAAAAAATAATAAAACCTTCAAGAAAATCCTCAATAATTAATATTGACTCACCAACCAATATTTTAGAAAATAAATTTGAACATAAATAACAAAATATAACCAAATAAATTTGCTAGAATTGCCTCCAAAACAATTGAATGACATAAATTGCATATGTAAAGTTATTGTATCTAATAAAATATCTACAATTTAAGCTCTTTTCAATGAGTAAGGGTGTTATTGGTTTATATATTTTAATGGATTTGACAATACAAATCAAATCAAGTGTTATTGGTTCTTTGATTTTAGAATCTATATTCAAATTCATTGTTATTGGTTCTATGATTTTAAAATCTATATTCAAATCCATTGTTATGGTTTTGGATTTCAAAATAGATTTTAAAATCAGGTGTTATTCAATAATAATGATTTGTTTAAGAATTTGATTTAAAATGGATTTGAATGGATTTATTAGTGATTTTAAGTTAAAAATACAAAGGAGCAAATATTGTCTTCAACCCCTCAATTTTGATAGATTTGTATTATTTGGTTCTCCTAATATCTTTTCGGCACCAATTCACATACGCTATAACAAGCACTCACAAAGATATGAGACTTTTGTTAAACGCAGAGTGCTTGAAAGTTTTCCATTTAAAACATCACACTTTATGCAGTGCTCGTTACATAATTTTCTTCGCCAAACCGATACTTTTCCGTAAGAAAAAATTCTGATGACATAGAAGAACTTGAAAAATGAATAACAATGGTGAAGAGATTTGTAATTCAAGATCAACAAAAGAACATGCCAATCAAGTGAGAGAGCTTAATAATAGTGAACATGTATTATGTTATCATGATATACAAAATTTTAAAACAAATAGTAGTTTTTATATTTCTTTTATTACAAAACTGAACTTATCTGAAATCTATTTGACTGATTTATGATAATCCATTTATTTTGATTTACAATCTATAACATTAATTTTGAAATCTAGCTGATTTAAAATCAATGGATTTATCAAAAAATCTAAATCCAAAAAGAATCCTAGATTCATTAAAATATTAGAACCAATAACCCCCACTAAATAGATATAACATCGTAAATCAAAGCTCATATATTATTGACACCTTTAAAAATATACACAATATATTAGCACATATAGGAAAACGAAGAGAGTACATGTTAAACCCATTTTCAAACTTAGAAATATACACATTTAAAACATGCAGCCAACAAATTAAAATTATTAGAAGGAAATGACATGAAAAATGTGACAAAAAGTTTTGAAATAAATAATCTGCAACGATTTGTTTCTCTAATCCACTAACATCTTCCACAAAGTTTCAAGTAGAGGGTTCACTTTAACAAGCGTCGCTAATATGAAGATGGATCTTCCAAAACTTGAAAACAATGATCAACCGAAAACGAAAACTCACAACTACAATAATCCTAGCAAATATTGAGATGAAATTGTCCATAACCCCGCTATGCATGAGGGCTAAGCACCTAGTACATAGAACAATGCCAATGTAAACATGGTAGAATATTTACGCTTCTAGTTATTTAATATTAAATTAATTTATTGAAAATTAAAGATTAAAATTTTTTATAAATGATATTTAAAATTGAGATTTTTAAATCAATCTAAGCTAACTTCATAACTACTTAATTTTTCAGTATTTTTATTTACTAAGAATCGATTATTCATATATATATATATATAGGTGTGTGTGTGTGTGTGTGCTGCTTTTAAAAGGAAATTTATCTTCAAATTTTTATTTTAAATAATATTTTGTAGCTCAATAAGTATATTTCTATAATTGGTTTTGTGGGAATTAACATGAAAAAGACACGTAACAAATAATTTTATATAATACTATAAATATTCTAAATATAATTTGTTATAATGATGACAAAAGAAAATAATTTGTTATAAAAAACTGAATAAAATAACTTTTCTAAGTAAAAAGGGGAAAACTCATTTTCGACATCAATTTTCTTGATATATTTAGTTTTGGTGATGATTGGTTCGACCAGAAAAATTTAAATGTAAAAGCTATGGTAAGTTGGTTGTAAATGTAAAGTTGTTACTTTATATTTTTACGAGACTTTGTTGTAGTTAAATTTGTCAGAATGTAGTTATATCAGATATTTTAAAATAAAATATGTGATGTATATATAAAACAATTATTTTTATCAATTAAAAGAATTTATATTAATATTTTTAAATAAATTATCAAAATTTATTTAAAATATGATATGTAAATAATATTTATGTTTTTTTATATTTCAATAATTTTAAAACCCAAAAATAAATTAGAACATTTATAGATGTTTTATTATGATTATATCATTTATTTGATATTATAAAAAGTTTTTTTCATTTTACGATTCTACAAATTCTAAATAAGGATGAGAATTTTACCTAAAATACATTTTAAAAAATTGCTTAGCTTTTTGATGAAACTTTAAAATAAAGCTACAACATGATTGGTTAAGATTAGTGATTTAAAAAAAAATAAAGCTGTAGGTAGATAAATCTCATCCAATCACCCCCAAATGTAGATCTAAACTAAAATAGAGAAATTTCCTAAGATATCACTAGAAAATTTTTTGTCACATATATAGCATAATAAATGAAAGAATAAAATGACCAAAATATTTTATTAAATAAGATAATTTACAGCTTATACCCTTTGATTAACTAATCTAAACCTTAGGGTTTAGAGTTAAGGGTATAGTTTTGTTGAGTGTTTAAAGTTTTATAAAACAAAAAATAAATACTAAAATTTTGAAAATAAAAATTTTAAAAATAGTTTCAAAAACATTTTCGAATTTCAAAAAGAAATTTTTAAAAATATTCAAAAAAATTAAAAAAAAAATATTCGAAAAAGTTTAAGAAAAGATTCAAATTTGAAAACATATAATTCAAACTATAAATAAAAATTGTTTTTTAATTTATTTATTTATTTGTATTTATATATCTAGGGTATAAAGTCTTTTACCCCTTTAAATGGAACAATTTGGTCATTTTCTTCCTCAGATGTTATTTTGTGACAAAACATAAAAATGTCTATCTAAGAATTGACCACTAAAATATACTATATTAGTTTCATTTTAAACGACACTAGATTATGTAATATAGGCTTCCAAAAAAGGGAGATAAATTATTAAAGTGGTGGAAGTTTTTTAGACTAGTAGTTTAACTTAGAATTAATTAATGCTTCTATATCAGAAAATTTAGATTTTGAATTATTGAGAAGATTATATATTAAAAAATTATGCATATAAATAGAGAAACAATTTACAAAATTTTCAGTATATTGCAAATAAAACGGTCAAGAGCATGGGCCTTTGTAAGATGGCTTAGAATGGTAACACTCAAACGTGAATCTTTATAATATAGATTAACTGCTCAATCGTGTATAATCTTCTACATAATCCTTATTTTAACTTATAGTTATAATATCATATGATAAATCAGTGTTAAAATATAACTTAAACGCCGTTTGATAACTCGAGGACATAAAATAGTATTCACGGCAGATTTAGACCATGCATTACTTTTTCAAAAAACTACACAATATATATAAATATAGCTTATTGGTCCTTCTTTCATTCTTGTTTTTTTGTTTCTTTTTGGTACTGCATCGCATAATTTTACTTTTCCAGCACGTCCGTCACCTTATTTAGATCCTTTTAACCAAAAGGTAATAAGAATACCAGTAGTCATGACACGAGAGTTAGGTATCGGTAAAGGGCAACGCGTAAAAGAAAACAAAGAAATAATTTTAATGACCGACGGAGATAATTGATGAGTCAACTAACGCGCTATGTAATAAGCTATATTTTTCGTAAAAGTAAATCGATTTTTGAATTCTAAACATTCTTTTTTTTTTTTGATACCAAAAGATTCCGAATCGAAATCCTGTAATCTCTCCAAACTTGAACCATAACATCTAATCTATTAAAAGTGAAGTACACATAAAGAATACCCCTTATACAGACAATATTTACAATCCAACGCCATCAAACAATTAAAAAACTTACCATTAATATATTTTGTCTTTTCTATGTATATTAATGAACTTTCCTTAATCAAAATTCAACTAAAATCACGGCAACAATAATCTGTGTATATTAATACATTTTTCTTAATTCAAAATTCAACTAAAATCACGGCAACAATAATTTAATGCTTTAATTTCTACCTAAGCATTGTCCGAGAATTTTACTCAAAAAACGTTGTTCAAGAGAGATGAACGCTAAGGATTCTATACCAACATCCGAAAATCTAATTAACATTGTATAGTTATGCCAACAATAACCAAAGACTCATTTCAAATAAGAAGACTGATATCAAAACAAGAATCAGTTGTAACTTACAGTCAAATCTTTTCCAAAAAGATTATTATTTTGTACTTTAATAATAGATCATAAAATGAATCGCTGTTACCTACATTAAAATTTTAAAACATGAAGTAGGGTTGGGCAAAATCCGATCCAAAACCTAACCGAACCCGATCCAAAAAGTAGTATCAAGACCAACCGAATTCAATAAATATTCGAACGGGTTTTAAATTTTGGTATTTATAGAACCTAAAACCTAACCCTAACCTAGTATTAAGTACTCGAATGTATCCAAATAGATTTATATACCTAAATACATTAATTATTTTAGACTTAATGTATATTAAAAACATCCAAAATATATAAGATAATTTTAAGTTTTCCAAAATACTTGAAAATATATACAAATTGTAAAAAGTAAATGTCTAAAATAGCTAAAGTTTACTCAAAACAACAAAAATACTTAAACAACCTATTGATTTTCTATTCAAACCAAACTAATTTATATGTTAAATTTAGGTATTTTGATATATGTTATTCAAATTTATTTGTAATATATTAATTTATTTATAGATTTTGAGAAATTTAAAGTATATAATAAATTTTAAAATTATAAAAATAATTTAAATGAGTTATCTGAACCCTAACTGAACCCGCAAATATCCAACCTAACATGAACCAAAATTTAGAAATACTAGAATGGGACTGAAGTCTTTAATCCCAAAACCCAAAACCCGAGATCCTAACCAACCGAATGGGTAACCTAACCACTCCTATAAAGTACCACTATAGAATCAAACATGTGGTACTGATATATATATATTGGTTTCTTTTATTTAATAGATTCAAAATTTAAAATATAATACATATGAACTATAGCTATTCAATCCCTACATATGTGCTATGCTGTAGATTTTGTGACCATGCTGAGTAATAAAAATATTTTTACTTTGATTTTATATTTGTAATAATCTATACGCAATAACAACTAGAAATCATATTAATGATCTAGCAGCAAATATTTGTTATAAATATTTGGTATTTCTAACAAATTTTAACTAAGATAACATGTTAGAATTTTTACTTAATACCAGTCCAGTTCACAAATTGTTTTATAAAATATATATATATATATATATATATATATATATATCACATTTATTAAAAAATTAACTATAAATACTCCCTTTCACCATTAAATTTTCTTTTTATACACCTTTCTAAATATCTTTACTCTAATATTTAGCATAAATTAATTTACTAACAATATATTAGAAAATATTATATATTTTAAACAAAAATAAAAAGGGAAGAGCTATTATTACAAAATAGGTTTTACTAATAAATTTTAAATTATATAATAGAAGTATTTCAATAAAAATCAACAAGATTTTTCATAAAAATAAACCTTATATATAAAATTCAAGACGGCGCAAGGGTCCAAACCTAGTATAATATTAATTTTGTCTTAGTTATCATTCAAACCCGCAATGCTCAAAATTTTTTTTCCGATTGAGCTAATGACTTCTAATAACTTTTATCATTTCTCTTGTTTACATACAATAATGAGACATTTGGGTTATATAGATTTCACACTGATATTTAGCTAATCATGGTGTTATAAAACTATTTATGATGACTTACATACCAATTATATGTACTTCATCATTATATCATTATTTGACTAATTCTTTTGCTTTACTTTCTAATCTGTATGTATATGTACGTACACATATATTATTTGTTTCAAACCCAACTAATCCTATTAGGTAAACATATTTCCTCCTAGGTAACTTTAGCTTTATTAGAAGCGTTTGGTGATCCACCAATAAAAATCCACACATG
This sequence comes from Brassica carinata, assembly GCA_016771965.1. Classification (NCBI taxonomy): domain Eukaryota; kingdom Viridiplantae; phylum Streptophyta; class Magnoliopsida; order Brassicales; family Brassicaceae; genus Brassica; species Brassica carinata. Next base: position 48,174,052 of record CM028693.1, on the reverse strand, counting down.
CTTTCTACTTTCTCAAAACATCTTTTCAAAAGTGAAACGTGTAAGACCTAAAACTCTACGAAACAAAAACGTATAAAGCGATATGAATACTACAAAACGTTTAAAAATCATTAAGGAAAAAATAAATTCAAGGAGTCGAGATTGTATATTTTTATCTCAATAAATCATATGTTATGTGTTACAGTTTTGTGTGATTTTTAAATTCTAAGATACAACTTTGATGAACCTATTTTACAACATACAAAACAGAATCTACGAACTATAGTTCTATGATATATTCTCGAGATTTACTTAAAAGATGACTAGAGTTTTGCTGGAGATATATATTTGTGTTAAAGTGTTTGTTTAGCGGAGAGGTTAGGCATATATTTATATGGAAAGGAATCCTGATCGACAAGAATAAAGGCAAATAATATAAAAAATAATATTCTGGTTTATCGTGCAAATTGAGGGTAACATAAATATTCTGATAATTATAAGGAAGAATTCCAAAATTATCGCGGACACAATTTAAAATTTTTAGATTTGTCAATATATTTTAAACACAACCTGTTAAGATTTATCTATGAAATTATGCAAAAATCTTGATATGAGTTTGTTCTAAAAGAACATTTTTGCTAAAACCCACATTCACCAAGACCCAAGACCCCATGCCAAACCCAATCCTAAGTTGTATGTGGCGGCTCCATCGCTCCCAGGCCCACGTGTGTGTGGTTTGTGTAATAACTCCTCTCACTTTTTCAATGGTGTCCCCACAAACTTGTGAACATTGTTAAGGAGTGCCATAAATATACTACAAGATATCTCTTGTTGTAAGTAATGTTGATTTTTACTCTTCCAGTTCGTTTAATGAAATGTATTGAATTAAGAGTTTTAGAAGCTTTTAGAGTGTTTTTATTTTAGTGTGATTTAGGTGAGTTTTGAAATTATTTGGATTATTTAATAAAATTTTAAAAATACAAATCAAATTTCTTTTAGGTGATTTGATAAAAGATCTTTAGAGTGTTCTATAGATTTCAGAGTTATTTAGGTGATTTGAAATGTATCTTTAATAAAGATCTTTAGAGTATTTTATAGATTTCAGAGTTTTTGGTTTGAAATGTAAGATTATTAAATCAATAGAAAGAAAAGTGGTATACACAATGATCGTTGATGATCAGTTGCCCAAGAAATTATAGAGATGGAAAGTTTTATGCTGAAAAACAGAGAACGTAACTTGCAAAGGAGTTCAGCTTCTTTGATGTCACAAGCCGCAATCCATACATTTTGCAGTTCGGGAAATGTCGTTGGAGTAAGCCAGGAGAGTTTCAGGTGTATGGGTTTGTTGTTGATGTCTCCTACCATTTCATTTGCCAAATCCAATATATAGAGGATTGAAAAGCAAGATGAACAAGGACAGCTTCAGATTTTTCAGTCTTTTTTCGGGTGACGGAACATAGAGTGTGTTCCCAGTCTGGGGATATTTGATTTCAGTAGCTTAGAGCTGAGCATCGCCCAGAGAGTGTAACTGAAAGGGCAAGCAAAATAGAGATGATCTTGAGATTCATCCTCTCGCCGCAGAGTATACGCGGTTGAAAGAATCCTCACCTCGGGTTCTTATTTCAGTTGATAATTATTCCTTAATAGCTAACCATGTTAACATGAACCTATACCATGTCATATTCCTTCTAATTAGGATTGCAGAAAAAAATATAACTATCAATAGAACACGAACAGCAGAACCCTATGAACTCGCCCCGCACTATCTGCAGCAGTAATCCCATAGCATTCAAGAGCATCAAAAGTATATCTAAATATAATTTTAGAGAAGTATATATGAAGCTTAAAGAACAGTCGTACACCCATAACCACCACAAATTTATAGAAACATAACTCTTATCCAAAACCAAAGCCATGAATAAACATAATCAGACCTATCACAATAATCTATGTATCAGATGAAACAAAGTAAACTTTGAATGGCAGTAAGATAAGCCGCTTGAATAAATCTTTTCAGACCTTCTTTGAGGATATTCTTTGATTAATATCGCCCCCATTAGTTCTCCGATACCAAATGAAACCACCAGAACAACGCTTTCCTCATTTGCCTCTCTTCAATTGATCACCACGTCCAGATCCTCATAAGTCAGTAACATCTCTTCCCTTCACTTGATTCACACCATGTCCAAGGCGCGGCAGCTTGAATCAAATATTTCTATGGGAAGGCGATGGTGAAAGCTTCATATAACAGATAAATCAAACGAGATCTATTTTGGCGGTTTTTATGGAAAACACTATTTTACTTCGTTTTACGGAAAATGCGATTTTATGGGTCTTGGCTGGAAAAAGCGATTTTGCAGCTTTATGGAAAACACTATTTTACAGCTGAAAACGCGATTTTACGCTTTTGACGGAAAATGCGATTTTATCGCTTTTGGCGAAAACGCGATTTTACGCTTTTAAAAGGCGATTTTATGCTTTTGGTGAAAATGTAATTTTACTAATTTGGTGGAAAACTCGTGATAATGATATGGGCCCAATCTTATTTTAAGCCCAATACTAAAGATTCCTTTGTTGGCAGGTTTCTGGTCATGTTAGTTACGGTCTCATGTTTTGCCAATTTAGGAGAATGGAAATAATCCTTTTACATATAGGAATGAGGAGAGCTTCTACAGTAGGGAAAGATCATCTGATCAAAGAGAGAAGAACAAAATATAGACAAAAGAGACCAAGAGAATTAGCAATTAGAAAATCGCTTATTGCTTAGGGCTTGATCTTTTTATATTTTGTTATTGAGAAACCTATTGGTATTGTTCAAATGTTTTGGCATCGTTCACTTCACACGCAAAGTTGAGGTTAAAATCCTAACAAGTGGTAACAAAGCAATCCAGATTTGATTGGAATTGCTAGCTAGAATTATGGAACCAACTCTAGGAAGAGTTGAGATGGAGAAATTTGATGGCAAAGGTGACTTTGGAAGGTGGAAGTACAAGATGATAGGTCAGCTGGAGATACAAGGTCTACTTTCGGTTCTTATGAAAACTTTACGGTCTTGACAGAATCTGGAAAAGAAGTAGAAGTATCAGATGCAAAGGTTGATCAAGAGAAGGGTGACAAGGATCTTAGAGTAAGAAGTCAGTTGGGAACGGTTTAAGGATTCTATTTTAAGGAAGATTATGCATGAAACAACCGCATTGAGGATGTGGAAGGCCCTGAAAAGAATTATCAAATGAAGTCGCTTCCCAACAGAATCTACTTGAATAAACAATTCTCCGCTATAAGATGGAAGAGGACAAGACGAGAAGAAAACACGGATATCTTCTGAAGCTAATTGCAGTTGAAGACCTGAGAGTCTCAAAGTTACCATATCAGATGAAAATCAAGCCATTTAACTATTGTCAGGACTTTTAGAGGCATATGAACAATTGGTTCACTCCAATACCTGAACAGGAAAGAAACATTTAGCTGAACGGTTGTAACTTCAGCTTATTCCAAAGAAGCAGAACTTATGCAGAAAGGATTACTTAACGAAGTAAACCAGCTTCGAAGGTTTATATGTTGAGTCACATGGAAGAACTCAAAAGAGGTCTGGGAATGGTAATGGAAACTCCAATAACTGAGAAAGATCTAAAAGTAAGGGAAGGCAGAAATGTGATGAGAACCACACTAGTTGTTTTATTTGTGGAAAGGAAGGCCATTGGAAGCAGAAATGTCTTGATAGAGGAGGCATCCTGATTCTGCAAATTTTACAAAGGATCCCGTGCAGCCATTGGTGTTAACAAATAATGAAAAAGAAGTCTTGTTTGATTTCAAGGAGTAAGACAGGAAAGTAGAAGATTAATGGCTAACAACACTAAAGGCAGCATAAAAGAAATGGGAAAAATTCAGATTCAAAATTTAGATGGTTCAAGTGATACTCAAGGATGTTAAGTATATGCCGGACCAGTAGAAATTTGATTTCTTATGGGAAGCTAGAAAAATCAGGTTGCATGTATAGAGGAAGCAGCTTTAAGGTTCAATTCTTCAAATGTAAGAAGAAAGTAATTTCGGAAAATACAAAGACGGGCTATACTTTCTTCAAGAAACGGTTGTAAAGAATAAGGTGGATACTCCTAAAGCTGAGATGAAAGCTAGACGTAAGATATTAAAGAAGGTGTTTTTCAGTGAGAATTTGATCGAGGGACCAAGTCCATATGGTTTTGGGACAGAAAGGTTATCAGCTCGAGGTGGAGATTCGCTTTAATAGAGAAAAATGAGTCAAGTAAAGAAGCTGAGAATGGGCAAGCTCTAGATGATTATTTTCTATCGGAAGGATGAAGAAAAAATAATGATAAAGGATCATCAAAGGAGAATCAAAGGTTTGATGGATTCAAAAGGATTCAGAGTTTTGCATTGAAAGTTTCACAAACTCAGATTATGCAACAAACGATGAGGAAGCATCTACATATTTTATGTTCAAAGTTAGCAATGCAGAAACCAAGTCTACCATCACCTAAAAGAAATACGTATTATCATAATAGCTAGTAAATACGCTATATTGATGCTTGATAAAGAAATTCATAAACGCTATGTATATAATGTACCATTATATGTATCCCATCTATGATAATGCTGGGAACGCTAAATATGCCGACACGATAGTAATATTTGTATGATATTATTAATTTAAACTATTAGATTATTTTTGCGCTTATTATATGTCCTTCGAGAACTTAAAATAATTCTAATAAAATAAAACAATTGAAAATTAAACTAAAATTGTTTTATAATTAAAAATAAAATAAATTTTATTTATAAATAAAATTTGGTTTACAATAAATTTTGGTTTACAAAACTGAACCAAGAATATATAAATCTACTACTCTAATCTTAACTAAACCAATTAATTAATGTAAACCTAACTAAACTAATTAATTAATGTAAATCTAACTAAACCAATTGATTAGCTAAACCTAAATTTCTAATAGACGCTTCAGCCACCAGCCCACCATCGCCACCTTCACAAAGCTTCAGCCACCGTCACGAACCACCAACAAACCACCGGCTTTTGCACCACTGCCGTACCACGCTTAACAGAGATGTCGCTCTGTCACACCATTACTCCTTTCTGTTCATCACTGCTCCTTCTCAGATCTGTAAAAAACGAAATCGATTAGAGGAGAAGATAGAAAGATGAGAGGAGGATAGAGAGAGACAGACAGACAGAGACAGAGGTGACCTGTGGTGATGGTGACGAGCGTGACGGTGGTGATGGTGGTGAAGAACTCGACGAAATCAAAAGAGCGTGGTGGTGACGAACGTGAAGGCCGGCGGTGGTGGTGATGAATTTGAAAGATGTATCGAACAAGACAGATACTACGACTGATCATGTAGAGAGGTTGAATGAAAACGCACCTGATGAAAAGTTGCAGCACTGCTGTGAACTTCCTAATATCCACTAATTGGAGGAAAGAGTCATAGGTAACTTCATTATCGAGACACCTCACACAAGAAGAAATAATGAGTAAGGGACTACTGTCATTTCTTATCGATAATGAAAAGGAGTAAGATAGATTACCCAGACGAATAAGACGAGGTGGATATTTCAGTTCAAGGTGGAGCAGCTGAAACTTAGGAAAATTGCTAATAGGCTCAAGTAAATCAGATGAGGGTTGGAAAGGTTGTTGAAGTGCTGCATGAGAGAATGTCTTAAACATCAAAAATGGTGAAGGGAGACGAATATCTCGGGTTATAGAAGAAGCACATGGAGTTGCAAACAAGGATAATAAGGGAAAGATTGATGAGAACGTCTTAAAACCAGTAATGGTGAAGGGAGACAACATTTCACGTTACAGAACAACGGATCGCCGAACAAGCACAAGGGAAGTCATCATCTTTAACTGCTGAGAAAACTGAAAGTGTGTTCCAAGAAGCTGAAGGAAGACGTGTTATGAGATGCTACAAGTTCAACGAAGAAAGCTGGAAAGATGCCGACATAATAAGGGATTGGTCAAATATCTTAGAGAAGGAAATTACCTTTAAGGAATGGTGGTTATAGACGACACCGTCTATACAAGGTCTGCAAATTCCAAAATACTAGTTAGAAATTTGTGGAAAACGGAGCTTCAACTAGCTGTAAAATCACCTTAATGTATATATAAAATCAGAAGAGATTGATTTACCTGAAAAGGTTGCAGCCAGGAACCGCTACATCAAAGCTATGTGGATTTCAAGAACTACCTGAAACACAAGAAGAAGAAGATGGGCCCGAGGAGCTCATCATGAGGCAATTGTTGATCAATAAAAGGCCACTGGCCTTTATTAAAAATGTGAATTGAATGACGCTTTGGGCTCAGATGATGTAAGCCCAAGTATAAGTCAAATTAAATGAAAATGGCTGTGGGGAAGAGTCCCACATCGCCGTAACAAGGGAAATGGAGTTGTTTATATATGTTTGAGCACTAGTGGTGTTCAAAGCATGCAAGGGAGGACATCGGCACGCCGCTGCTGTCACCGGCTTGTCCGCCTACCGGGCTCGGATCCGGCCAGGCGTATGCATGCATGGGCGGGAGCGGCGGGCGCATTTCTGTGTTGGGTTCGGCTCCGGGTCTTGGGTCTTGGTGGAGGGTCTCCGTCCAATAAGATTCTTTTGGGACCATTAGCTCAACGCTTTTGGCATTTTAATGTCCAAAACAACATGCATTTCGCTTTAAAACGACAAGTAGTTTGTCTTAAAAATAAAACATCAATGATTTCTTTCTCTCGATATTAAACGAGATAAGAGAGCTTTGGAAATAAGTTTTTCAAACTCAACTCCCGCGGATCTCCGCGAGATTTCGCCAAACGCTTGCACATGCCGCAGTTGGTTACGAAGTGGCTCGTCTTTCTCCTCTTTAGAAACTCGCCTCATTCTCATCTCATTTTCTAAATTTTTCACCGCGAAACAACCAACAAAAATCTCTCAGCAGTCTTTTACGAGTGTTTCAGAATTTATAGCTCGATAGTGGCATTCACGAAGTGAAGTGAATCGCCTCGCCATGGTTGTATCCTGAGACTCCATATTCGACAGTTCCGCCTCACCACGGAGCTAATATTAAGAGTTAAGGAAAGATATCATATCTCAACTCCGTGTATTTTGACTTTTATTCGCTTTCCTTAACGCTTCATTATTTTATATCGCTTGTATTAATCCGATTTCGAAGCTTTCTACGAAGACGCAAAAGGAGAAGTATGGATTTAGACGCCAAAGGAGAAGTATGGATTTGGGCCCAAGTGGGAGATTGTAATGATATGGGCCCAATCCTACTTAAGCCCAATATCAAATATTCCTTTGTCGGTAAGTTTCTGGTCAATGCTAGTTACGGTCCCGCGGTTTTGCCAATTAAGGAGAATGGAAATAAGCCTTTACAGCAGGGAAAGATCATCCCATCAAAGAGAGAAGAACAAATAGAGACAAAAGAGACCAAGAGAATTAGCAATGAAGAGCTGCTTATTGCTTAGGCTTGTGATCTTTATATTTTGTTCTTGGCTAATCCATGGTCATTTAACCCATCGACATCCCTACTCAAACCCATTAACTCCAAATTAAATGGAGAAAACCATTTGGACATATTCGTCCAATAAACCTAAAAATATAGAATTTTCTAAATAAGAAAAAATTAGAAATAAAAAACATGTTTTCCACCAAATTTGCAAAATCACGTTTTCTATCAAAACTGTAAAATCACGTTTTCCAGCCAAAATCGTAAAATCATATTTTCTTGTCATAACCGCAAAATCACATTTTCCCACCAGATTTGCAAAATCACGTTTTCCCACAAAAACCACGAAATCGTGTTGCTAGGATTTTAACCTCAACTTTGTGCTATAAAATTTGGAATAAACTTGATACCAAAACCTGTCTTTGATTTTGTTTATTAACAATCGGTTTCTCAAGAACAAAATATAAAGATCACAAGCCTAAGCAATAAACGCTCTTCTAATTGCTAATTCTCTTGGTCTCTTTTTGTCTCTATTTGTTCTTCTCTCTTTGATCGGATGATCTTTCCCTGCTGTAAAAGGCTTATTTCCATTCTCCTTAATTGGCAAAACACGAGACCGTAACTAACGTGACCAGAAACTTACCGACAAAGGAATATTTGATATTGGGCTTAAAGTAGGATTGGGCCCATATCATTACAATCTCCACCTTGGGCCCAAATCCATACTTCTCCTTTTGCGTCTAAATCCATACTTCTCCTTTTGCGTCTTCTGTAGAAGCTCGAAATCGGATTAATACAAACGATATAAAATAATGAAACGTTAAGGAAAGAAACGGAATAAAAGTCAAAATACACACGGAGTTGAGATATGATATCTTTCCTTAACTCTTAATATTCGCTCCGTAGTGAGACGGAACTGTACGAATATGGAGTCTCAGGATACAACCATGGCGAGACGATTCACGCTTCACTCGTGAATGCCCTATCGAACTATAAATTCTACGAAACACTCTCGTAAAAAGACTTACGCTGAGAGATTTTTGTTGGTTTGTTTGCGGTGAAAAATTTAGAAAATGAGATGAGAATGAGACGAGTTTCTAAAGAGGAGAAGACGAGCCACTTTCCGTAACCACTGCAGCATGTGCAAACGTTTGGCAGAAATCTCGCGGAGATCACGGGAGTTGAGTTTCGAAAAACTTATTTCCCAAGACTCTCTCTTATCTCGTTTAATATCTGAGAGAAAGAAATGCGTGATGTTTTTATTTTTAAGACAAACTACTTGTCGTTTTAAAACGAAATGCATGTTGTTTTTGGACATTAAAATGCCAAAAACGTTGAGCTTAATTGGTCCCAAAAAGAATCTTATTGGACCGGAGACCCTCCACCAAGACCCAAGACCCAAGACCCAAGCCAACACCCAAGCCCAAGCCAACGCCCACGCCCACTCCCACGCCCACGCCCACGCCCACGCCCACGCCTAGCCGATCCGAGCCCAGCCGAGCCGGCCGGACAAACGGACGCGCGCGCGTGTGCACCCAGTGTCCTCCCTTGCATGCTTTGAACACCAACTAGTGCTCAAACATATATAAACAACTCCATTTCCCTTGTTCTGGCCGATGTGGGACTCTTCCCCACAGCCATTTTCATTTAATTTGACTTATACTTGGGCTTACATCATCTGAGCCCAAACGTCATTCAATTCACATTTTTAATAAAGGCCAGTGGCCTTTTATTGATCCAACAATTGCCTCATGATGAGCTCCTCGAGCCCCATCTTCTTCTTCTTGTGTTTCAGGTAGTTCTTGAAATCCACATAGCTTTGATGTAGACGGTTCCTGGCTACAACCTTTTTTCAGGTAAATCAATCTCTTCTGATTTTATATATACATTAAGGTGATTTTACAGCTAGTTGAAGCTCCGTTTTCCACAAATTTCTAACTAGTATTTTGGAATTTGCAGACCTTGTATAGACGGTGTCGTCTATAACCACCATTCCTTAAAGGTAATTTCCTTCTCTAAGATATTTGACCAATCCCTTATTATATGTCGGCATCTTTCCAGCTTTCTTCGTTGAACTTGTAGCATCTCATAACACGTCTTCCTTCAGCTTCTTGGAACACACTTTCAGTTTTCTCAGCAGTTAAAGATGATGACTTCCCTTGTGCTTGTTCGGCGATCCCGTTGTTCTGTAACGTGAAATATTTGTCTCCCTTCACCATTACTGGTTTTTAAGACGTTCTCTCATCAATCTTTCCCTTATTATCCTTGTTTGCAACTCCATGTGCTTCTTCTATAACCCGAGATATTCGTCTCCCTTCACCATTTTTGATGTTTAAGACATTCTCTCATGCAGCACTTCAACAACCTTTCCAACCCTCATCTGATTTACTTGAGCCTATTAGCAATTTTCCTAAGTTTCAGCTGCTCCACCTTGAACTGAAATATCCACCTCGTCTTATTCGTCACAGGTAATCTATCTTACTCCTTTTCATTATCGATAAGAAATGACAGTAGTCCCTTACTCATTATTTCTTCTTGTGTGAGGTGTCTCGATAATGAAGTTACCTATGACTCTTTCCTCCAATTAGTGGATATTAGGAAGTTCACAGCAGTGCTGCAACTTTTCATCAGGTGCGTTTTCATTCAACCTCTCTACATGATCAGTCGTAGTATCTGTCTTGTTCGATACATCTTTCAAATTCATCACCACCACCGCCGGCCTTCACGTTCGTCACCACCACGCTCTTTTGATTTCGTCGAGTTCTTCACCACCATCACCACCGTCACGCTCGTCACCATCACCACAGGTCACCTCTGTCTCTGTCTGTCTGTCTCTCTCTATCCTCCTCTCATCTTTCTATCTTCTCCTCTAATCGATTTCGTTTTTTTTTTACAGATCTGAGAAGGAGCAGTGATGAACAGAAAGGAGAAGTAATGGTGTGACAGAGCGACATCTCTGGTTAAGCGTGGTACGGCAGTGGTGCAAAAGCCGGTGGTTTGTTGGTGGTTCGTGACGGTGGCTGAAGCTTTGTGAAGGTGGCGATGGTGGGCTGGTGGCTGAAGCGTCTATTAGGTTTAAATTTAGGTTTAGCTAATCAATTGGTTTAGTTAGATTTACATTAATTAATTAGTTTAGTTAGGTTTACATTAATTAATTGGTTTAGTTAAGATTAGAGTAGTAGATTTATATATTCTTGGTTCAGTTTTGTAAACCAAAATTTATTGTAAACCAAATTTTATTTATAAATAAAATTTATTTTATTTTTAATTATAAAACAATTTTAGTTTAATTTTCAATTGTTTTATTTTTATTAGAATTATTTTTAAGTTCTCGAAGGACATATAATAGCGCAAAAATAATGCTAATAGTTAAATTAATAATATCATACAAATATTACTATCGTATCGGCATATTTCGTAGCGTTCCAAAAACAGTATCATAGATGGGATACCTATAATGGCTGTTATATACATAGCATTTATGAATTTGCTATCAAACATCTAATATAGCATATTTCTCACGCTAACAATGTACATATTTCTTGCAGTGATGGTAGACTTGGTTTCTGCATTGCTAACTTTGAACATAAAATATGTAGCCGATGCTTCCTCATCGTTTGTTGCATAATCTGAGTTTGTGAAACTTTCAATGCAAAACTCTGAATCCTTTTTGAATCCATCAAGCCTTTGATTCTCCTTTGATGATCCTTTATCATTATTTTTTTCTTCATCCTTCGATAGAAAATAATCATCTAGAGCTTGCCCATTCTCAGCTTCTTTACTTGACTCATTTTTCTCTATTAAAAACGAATCTCCACCTCGAGCTGATAACCTTTCTGTCCCAAAACCATATGGACTTGGTCCCTCAATCAAATTCTCACTGAAAAAACACCTTCTTTAATATCTTACGTCTAGCTTTCATCTCAGCTTTAGGAGTATCCACCTTATTCTTTACAACCGTTTCTTGAAGAAAGTATAGCCCGTCTTTGTATTTTCCTGAAATTACTTTCTTCTTACATTTGAAGAATTGAACCTTAAAGCTGCTTCCTCTATACATGCAACCTGATTTTTCTAGCTTCCCATAAGAAATCAAATTTCTACTCAAGTCCGGCATATACTTAACATCCTTGAGTATCACTTCAGAACCATCTAAATTTTGAATCTGAATTTTTCCCATTTCTTTTATGCTGCCTTTAGTGTTGTTAGCCATTAATCTTCTACTTTCCTGTCTTACTCCTTGAAATCAAACAAGACTTCTTTTTCATTGCTGACTGTTAACACCAATGGCTGCACAGGATCCTTTGTAAAATTTGCAGAATCCGGATGCCTCCTCCTATCAAGACATTTCTGCTTCCAATGGCCTTCCTTTCCACAAATAAAACAACTAGTGTCGTTCTCATCACATTTCTGCCTTCCCTTACTTTTAGATCTTTCTCTCCAGTTATTGGAGTTTCCATTACCATTCCCAGACCTCTTTTGAGTTCTTCCATGTGACTCAACATATAAACCTTCCGAAGCTGGTTTACTTACGTTAAGTAATCCTTTCTGCATAAGTTCGCTTCTTTGGAATAAGCTGAAGTTACAACCGTTCACGCTAAATGTTTCTTTCCCTGTTCGTATTGGAGTGAACCAATTGTTCATATGCCTCTAAAAGTCCTGACAATAGTTAAATGGCTTGATTTTCATCTGATATGGTAACTTTGAGACTCTCCGGTCTTCAACTGCAATTAGCTTCAGAAAGATATCCGTGTTTTCTTCTATCGTCTTGTCCTCTTCCATCTTATAGCAGGAGAATTGTTTATTCAAGTAGATTCTGTTGGGAGGCGACTTCATTTGATAATTCTTTTCAAGGGCCTTCCACATCCTCAATGCAGTTGTTTCATGCATAATCTTCCTTAAAATAGAATCACTTAAACACGCTCCCAACTGACTTCTTACTCTAAGATCCTTGTCACCCTTCTCTTGATCAACCTTTGCATCTGATACTTCTACTTCTTTTCCAGATTCTGTCAAGACCGTAAAGTTTTCCTTAAGAACCGAAAGTAGACCTTGTATCTCCAGCTGACCTATCATCTTGTACTTCCACCTTCCAAAGTCACCTTTGCCATCAAATTTCTCCATCTCAACTCTTCCTAGAGTTGGTTCCATAATTCTAGCTAGCAATTCCAATCAAATCTGGATTGCTTTGTTACCACTTGTTAGGATTTTAACCTCAACTTTGCGTATAGAATGTGAAATAAACTTGATACCAAAACATGTCTTTGATTCTATTCAATACCAATAGGTTTCTCAATAACAAAATATAAAAAAGATCACAAGCCTAAGCAATAAACGATTTTCTAATTGCTAATTCTCTTGGTCTCTTTTTGTCTATATTTGTTCTTCTCTCTTTGATCAGATGATCTTTCCCTACTGTAGAAGCTCTCCTCATTCCTATATGTAAAAGGATTATTTCCATTCTCCTAAATTGGCAAAACATGAGACCGTAACTAACATGACCAGAAACCTGCCAACAAAGGAATCTTTAGTATTGGGCTTAAAATAAGATTGGGCCCATATCATTATACGAGTTTTCCCACCAAATTCGTAAAATTACATTTTTTCACCAAAAACGTAAAATCGCCTTTTCCGCCAAAAACGTAAAATCGCGTTTTCCCGCCAAAAACGTAAAATCGCATTTTCCCGTCAAAAACGTAAAATCGCGTTTTCCCGCTGTAAAATAGTGTTTTCCCGCCAAAACTGCAAAATCGCGTTTTCCAGCCAAGACCGCAAAATCGCATTTTCCCGCCAAAACCGTAAAATAGTGTTTTCCCGCAAAAACCGCAAAATAGATCTCGTTTGATTTATCTGTTATATGAAGCTTTCACCATCGCCTTCCCATAGAAATATTTGATTCAAGCTGCCACGCCTTGGACATGGTGTGAATCAAGTGAAGGGAAGAGATGTTACTGACTTTATGAGGATCTGGACGCGTGGTGATCAATTCGAAGAGAGGCAAATGAGGAAAGGCGTTGTTCTGGTGGTTTCATTTGGTATCCCGGAGAACTAATGGGGACGATATTAATCAAAGAATATCCTCAAAGAAGGTCTGAAAAGATTTATTCAAGCTTGGCTTATCTTACTGCCATTCAAAGTTTACTTTGTTTCATACGATACATAGATTATTGTGATAGGTCTGATTATGTTTATTCATGGCTTTGGTTTTTGGATAAGAGTTATGTTTCTATAAATTTGTGGTGGTTATGGGTGTACGACTGTTCTTTAAGCTTCATATATACTTCTCTAAAATTATATTTAGATATACTTTTGATGCTCTTGAATGCTATGGGATTACTGCTGCAGATAGTGCGGGGCGAGTTCATAGGGTTCTGCTGTTCGTGTTCTATTGATAGTTATATTTTTTTCTGCAATCCTAATTAGAAGGAATATGACATGGTATAGGTTCATGTTAACATGGTTAGCTATTAAGGAATAATTATCAACTGAAATAAGAACCCGAGAGTGAGGATTCTTTCAACCGCGTATACTCTGCGGCGAGAGGGATGAATCTCAAGATCATCTCTATTTTGCTTGCCCTTTCAGTTACACTCTCTGGACGATGCTCAGCTCTAAGCTACTGAGAAATCAAATATCCCCAGACTGGGAACACACTCTATGTTCCGTCACCCGAAAAAGACTGAAAAAATCTGAAGCTGTCCTTGTTCATCTTGCTTTTCAATCCTCTATATATTGGATTTGGCAAATGAAATGGTAGGAGACATCAACAACAAACCCATACACCTGAAACTCTCCTGGCTTACTCCAACGACATTTCCCGAACTGCAAAATGTATGGATTGCGGCTTGTGACATCCAAAGAAGCTGAACTCCTTTGCAAGTTACGTTCTCTGTTTTTTCAGCATAAAACTTTCCCATCTATAATTTCTTGGGCAACTGATCATCAACGATCATTGTGTATACCACTTTTTCTTTCTATTGATTTAATAATCTTACATTTCAAACCAAAAAAACTCTGAAATCTATAAAATACTCTAAAGATCTTTATTAAAGATACATTTCAAATCACCTAAATAACTCTGAAATCTATAGAACACTCTAAAGATCTTTTATCAAATCACCTAAAGAAATTTGATTTGTATTTTTAAAATTTTATTAAATAATCCAAATAATTTCAAAACTCACCTAAATCACACTAAAATAAAAACACTCTAAAAGCTTCTAAAACTCTTAATTCAATACATTTCACTTAAACGAACTGGAAGAGTAAAAATCCAACATTACTTACAACAAGAGATATCTTGTAGTATATTTATGGCACTCCCTTAACAATGTTCACAAGTTTGTGGGGACACCATTGAAAAAGAGTGAGAGGAGTTATTACACAAACCACACACACGTGGACGCGGGAGCCGTGGAGCCGCCGCCACCGCCTGGCTTAGGATTGGGTTTGGCATGGGGTCTTGGGTCTTGGTGAATGTGGGTTTTAGCCAAAAAATGTTCTTTTAGAACAAACTCATATCAAGATTTTTGCATAATTTCATAGATAAATCTTAACAGGTTGTGTTTAAAATATATTGACAAATCTAAAAATTTTAAATTGTGTCACGATAATTTTGGAATTCTTCCTTATAATTATCAGAATATTTATGTTACCCTCAATTTGCACGATAAACCAGAATATTATTTTTTTATATTATTTGCCTTTATTCTTGTCGATCAGGATTCCTTTCCATATAAATATATGCCTAACCTCTCCGCTAAACAAACACTTTAACACAAATATATATCTCCAGCAAAAACTCTAGTCATCTTTTTAAGTAAATCTCGAGAATATATCATAGAACTATAGTTCGTAGATTCTGTTTTGTATGTTGTAAAATAGGTTCATCAAAGTTGTATCTTAGAATTTAAAAATCACACAAAACTGTAACACATAACATATGATTTATTGAGATAAAAAATATACAATCTCGACTCCTTGAATTTATTTTTTCCTTAATGATTTTTAAACGTTTTGTAGTATTCATATCGCTTTATACGTTTTTTGTTTCGTAGAGTTTTTAGGTCTTACACGTTTCACTTTTGAAAAAGATGTTTTGAGAAAGTAGAAAGCATGTGTGGATTTTTTATTGGAGTGGATCACCAAACGCTTCTAATAAAGCTAAAGTTACCTAGGAGGAAATATGTTTACCTAATAGGATTAGTTGGGTTTGAAACAAATAATATATGTGTACGTACATATACATACAGATTAGAAAGTAAAGCAAAGAATTAGTCAAATAATGATATAATGATGAAGTACATATAATTGGTATGTAAGTCATCATAAATAGTTTTTATAACACCATGATTAGCTAAATATCAGTGTGAAATCTATATAACCCAAATGTCTCATTATTGTATGTAAACAAGAGAAATGATAAAAGTTATTAGAAGTCATTAGCTCAATCGGAAAAAAAAATTTTGAGCATTGCGGGTTTGAATGATAACTAAGACAAAATTAATATTATACTAGGTTTGGACCCGCACGCCCGTGCGGGTTTTATTATAAGGTTTATTTTTATGAAAAATCTTGTTGATTTTTATTGAAATACTTCTATTATATAATTTAAAAATTTATTAGTAAAACCTATTTTGTAATAATAGCTCTTCCCTTTTTATTTTTGTTTAAATATATAATATTTTCTAATATTGTTAGTAAATTCGTTTATGCTAAATATTCGAGTAAAGATATTTAGAAAGGTGTATAAAAAGAAAATTTAATGGTGAAAAGGGAGTATTTATAGTTAATTTTTTAATAAATGTGATATATATATATATATATATATATATATATATATTTTATAAAACAATTTGTGAACTGGACTGGTATTAAGTAAAAATTCTAACATGTTATCTTAGTTAAAATTTGTTAGAAATACCAAATATTTATAACAAATATTTGCTGCTAGATCATTAATATGATTTCTAGTTGTTATTGCGTATAGATTATTACAAATATAAAATCAAAGTAAAAATATTTTTATTACTCAGCATGGTCACAAAATCTACAGCATAGCACATATGTAGGGATTGAATAGCTATAGTTCATATGTATTATATTTTAAATTTTGAATCTATTAAATAAAAGAAACCAATATATATATATCAGTACCACATGTTTGATTCTATAGTGGTACTTTATAGGGTATGCTCGGTACCCATTCGGTTCGGTTCGGATCTATTCGGTTTTGGGTTTTCGGATTAAAGACTTCAGTCCCATTCTAGTATTTCTAAATTTTGGTTCATGTTCGGTTCGATATTTATGGTTCAGTTGGTTCAGATAACTCATTTAAATTATTTTTATAATTTTAAAATTTATTATATACTTTAAATTTCTCAAAATCTATAAATAAATTAATATATTACAAATAAATTTGAATAACATATATCAAAATACCTAAATTTAACATATAAATTAGTTTGGTTTGAATAGAAAATCAATAGGTTGTTTAAGTATTTTTGTTGTTTTGAGTAAACTTTAGCTATTTTAGACATTTACTTTTTACAATTTGTATATATTTTCAAGTATTTTGGAAAACTTAAAATTATCTTATATATTTTGATGTTTTAATATACATTAAGTCTAAAATAATTAATGTATTTAGGTATATAAATCTATTTCGATACATTCGAAAACCCTTAATACTTCGGTTAGGGTCGGTTCGGTTCGGTTCTATAAATACCAAAATTTAAAACCCGTTCAATATTTATTGAATTTCGGTTCGGGTGCAGTACTACTTTTTTGGATCGGGTTCAGTTCGGTTTTTCGGATCCCGGATTTTGCCCAGCCCTACTTCATGTTTTTAAAATTTTAATGTAGGTAACAGCCGATTCATTTTATGATCTATTATTAAAGTACAAAATAATAATCTTTTTTAGGAAAAGATTTGACTGTAAGTTACAACTGATTCTTGTTTTGATATCAGTCTTCTTATTTGAAATGAGTCTTTGGTTATTGTTGGCATAACTATACAATGTTAATTAGATTTTTCGGATGTTGGTATAGAATCCTTCGCGTTCATCTCTCTTGAACAACGTTTTTTTTTTGGTAAAATTCTCGGACAATGCTTAGGTAGAAATTAAAGCATTAAATTATTGTTGCCGTGATTTTAGTTGAATTTTGAATTAAGAAAAATGTATTAATATACACAGATTATTGTTGCCGTGATTTTAGTTGAATTTTGATTAAGGAAAGTTCATTAATATACATAGAAAAGACAAAAATATATTAATGGTAAGTTTTTTAATTGTTTCAATGGCATTGGATTGTAAATATTGTGCAACTATAAGGGGTATTCTTTATGTGTACTTCACTTTTAATAGATTAGATGTTATGGTTCAAGTTTGGAGAGATTACAGGATTTCGATTCGGAATCTTTTGGTATCCAAAATAAAAAAAAAAGAATGTTTAGAATTCAAAAATCGATTTACTTTTACGAAAAATATAGCTTATTACATAGCGCGTTAGTTGACTCATCCAATTATCTCCGTCGGTCATTAAAATTATTTCTTTTGTTTTCTTTTACGCGTTGCCCCCTTTACCGATACCTAACTCTCGTGTCATGACTACTGGTATTCTTATTACCTTTTGGTTAAAGGATCTAAATAAGGTGACGGACGTGCTGGAAAAGTAAGAATTATGCGATGCAGTACCAAAAAGAAACAAAAAAAAAAACAAGAATGAAAGAAGGACCAATAAGCTATATTTATATATATTGTGTAGTTTTTTTTTGAAAAAGTAATGCATGGTCTAAATCTGCCGTGAATACTATTTTATGTCCTCGAGAAGTTATCAAACGGCGTTTAAGTTATATTTTAACACTGATTTATCATATGATATTATAACTATAAGTTAAAATAAGGATTATGTAGAAGATTATACACGATTGAGCAGTTAATCTATATTATAAAGATTCACGTTTGAGTGTTACCATTCTAAGCCATCTTACAAAGGCCCATGCTCTTGACCGTTTTATTTGCAATATACTGAAAATTTTGTAAATTGTTTTCTCTATTTATATGCATAATTTTTAATATATAATCTTCTCAATAATTCAAAATCTAAATTTTCTGATATAGAAGCATTAATTAATTCTAAGTTAAACTACTAGTCTAAAAAAACTTCCACCACTTTAATAATTTATCTCCCTTTTTTGAAGCCTATATATTACATAATCTAGTGTCGTTTAAAATGAAACTAATATAGTATATTTTAGTGGTCAATTCTTCTAGATAGACATTTTTATGTTTTTGTCACAAAATAACATCTGAGGAAGAAAATGACCAAATTGTTCCATTTAAAGGGGTAAAAGACTTTTATACCCTAGATATATAAATACAAATAAATAAATAAATTAAAAAAACAATTTTTTATTTATAGTTTCAATTATATGTTTTCAAATTTGAATCTTTTCTTAAACTTTTTCGAATATTTTTTTTAATTTTTTTGAATATTTTTAAAAATTTCTTTTGAAATTTCGAAAATGTTTTTGAAACTATTTTTAAAATTTTTATTTTCAAAATTTTAGTATTTATTTTTTTTGTTTTATAAAACTTTAAACACTCAACCCAAAACTATACCCCTTAACTCTAAACCCTAAGGTTTAGATTAGTTAATCCAAAGGGTATAACTGTAAATTATCTTATTTAATAAAATATTTTGGTCATTTTATTCTTTCATTGTGTGCTATATATGTGACAAAAAATTTTCTAGTGATATCTTAGGAAATTCTCTATTTTAGTTTCAGATCTACATTTGGGGGTGATTGGATGAGATTTATCTACCTACTTTAGCTTTATTTATTTTTAAATCACTAATCTTAACCAATCATGTTGTAGCTTTATTTTTAAAGTTTCATCAAAAAAGCTAAGCAATTTTTTTAAAATGTATTTTAGGTAAAAATTCTCATCCTTATTTTTAGGCTGTAGAATCTGTAAAATGAAAAAAAAAACCTTTTATAATATCAAATAAATGATATAATCATAATAAAACATCTATAAATGTTCTAATTTATTTTTGGTTTTAAAATTATTGAAATATAAAAACATAAATATTATTTACATATCATATTTTAAATAAATTTTGATAATTTATTTAAAAATATTAATATAAATTCTTTTAATTGATAAAAATAATTGTTTTATATATACATCACATATTTTATTTTAAAATATCTACAGCCCATAACTTACAGCTACAACAAATTTAACTACAACAAAAGTCTCTGTAAAAAAATATAAAGTAACAACTTTACAGCTACAACCAACTTACCTACATCTAAACTTTTACAGCTAAATTTTTACAGTCGAACCAATCATCACCAAAAACTAAATATATCAAGAAAATTGATAATCGAAAATGAGTTTTCCCCCTTTTTTACTTAGAAAAAGTTATTTTATTCAGTATTTTTATAACAAATTATTTTTCTTTTGTCATCATTATAACAAATTATATTTAGAATATTTATAGTATTATATAAAAATTATTTGTTACGTGTCTTTTCATGTTAATTCCCACAAAACCAATTATAGAAATATACTTATTGAGCTACAAAATATTATTTAAAAATAAAAATTTGAAGATAAATTTCCTTTTAAAAAGCAGCATACACACACATACACACACACCCATATATATATATATATATGAATAATCGATTCTTAGTAAATAAAAATACTGAAAAATTAAGTAGTTATGAAGTTAGCTTAGATTGATTTAAAAAATCTCAATTTTAAATATCGTATTATAAAAATTTTAATCTTTAATTTTCAATAAATTAATTTAATATTAAATAACTAGAAACGTAAATATTCTACCATGTTTACATTGGCATTGTTCTATGTACTAGGTGCTTAGCCCTCGCGCAAGCGCGGGGTTATGGACAGAATTTCATCTCAATATTTGCTAGGATTATTGTAGTTGTGAGTTTTGCGTTTTCGGTTGATCATTGTTTTTCAAGTTTTCAGAAGATCCATCTTCATATTCGCGACCGCACTTGTTAAAGTGAACCCTCTACTTCGAAACTTTGTGGGAAGATGTTCGTCGTTAGAGAAGACAACACGTCGTTGCAGATTATTTATTTCAAAACTTTTTGTCACATTTTTTCATGTCATTTCCTTCTAATAATTTTAATTTGTTGGCTGCATGTTTTAAATGTGTATATTTCTAAGTTTGAAAATGGGTTTAACATGTACTCTCACTCGTTTTCCTATATGTGCTAATATATTGTGTATATTTTTAAAGGTGTCAATAATATATGAGCTTTGATTTACGATGTTATATCTATTTAGTGGGGGTTATTGGTTCTAATATTTTAATGAATCTAGGATTCTTTTTTGGATTTAGATTTTTTTGATAAATCCATTGATTTTAAATCAGCTAAGCAGATTTCAAAATTAATGTTATAGATTGTAAATCAAAATAAATGGATTATCATAAATCAGTCAAATAGATTTGCAGTAAGTTCAGTTTTGTAATAAAAGAAATATAAAAACTACAATATTTGTTTTAAAATTTTGTATATCATGATAACATAAAATCTGTTCACATATCTGTAGCTATTGTCGCTCTCACTTGATTGGCATGTTCTTTTTGTTGATCTTGAATTACAAGAATCTCTTCACCATTGTTATTCATTTTTTCAAGTTCTTCTATGTCATCAGAATTTTTTTCTTCTGGAAAAGTATCGGTTTGATCTAAGAAAATTATGTAAACGAGCACACCTAGTGCTTGATGTTTTAAATGGAAAACTTTCAAGCACTACCGTTTAACAAAAGTCTCATATCTTTGTGAGTGCTTGTTATAACGTATGTGAATTGGTGCCGAAAAGATATTAGGAGAACCAAATAATACAAATCTATCAAAATAACAGGGTTCAAGACAATATTTGCTCCTTTGTATTTTTAACTTAAAATCACTAATAAATCCATTCAAATCCAATTTTAAATCAAATTCTTAAACAAATCATTATTATTGAATAACACCTGATTTTAAAATCTATTTTGAAATCACAAAACCAATAACAATGGATTTGAATATAGATTTTAAAATCATAGAACCAATAACAATGAATTTGAATATAGATTCTAAAATCAAAGAACCAATAACACTTGATTTGATTTGTATTGTCAAATCCATTAAAATATATAAACCAATAACACCCTTACTCATTGAAAAAGAGCTGACTAAATTGTAGATATTTTATTAGATACAATAACTTTACATATGCAATTTATGTCATTCAATTGTTTTGGAGGCAATTCTAGCAAATTTATTTGGTTATATTTTGTTATTTATGTTCAAATTTATTTTCTAAAATATTGGTTGGTGAGTCAATATTAATTATTAATTGAGGATTTTCTTGAAGGTTTTATTATTTTTAACTTGAGTTGTGAAAGGAAACAATTAAAGATACATTACACTAAAATAACGATATATATATAGGCAAGTAGTATCCAATATTTTAAAATGCCTAAAGTTTTTGCCAATTATTTTCAGTAAATGTGATCTTATGAGGATGCATATGTACCATTTTCCATTATTTTGATAAAGTTAAACTCGTTTAACAATATATTAATGGTAAAGTATTTTGTGTTTCTTTCTGAACATGTTCAAATGAAATGAATTAAGAATATGATGAATTGTCTAAACCCGTAAACACTTCGGTTAAATTCAAAAGATAAAGAAAACCTCGTAAGAGATAAATATTTTCAGGAAAAAAACAAAATTTTAAGTGGATGGCAAAGATAATAGCAATTTTAAAAACTACACATTGAAACTACGGTTGA
The DNA here is from genome assembly GCA_016771965.1 of Brassica carinata. Taxonomy (NCBI): domain Eukaryota; kingdom Viridiplantae; phylum Streptophyta; class Magnoliopsida; order Brassicales; family Brassicaceae; genus Brassica; species Brassica carinata. The sequence continues at coordinate 48,151,785 of CM028693.1, read as the reverse complement.
CGGGCTGATAGGAATAATAATTTCCTATCACTCAATGTGGTGCTTACGGGTGTTTTGAACGTCCTCAATCTCTGGTGAATTTGTTGCGCTACATTCTATTCATACCTTGTTCCCCACATGGTGTTATTAGCTTGCTCTTGCTGGCGTCTCATAATCGGAATGATCTGTTGGCTTAGTTGCAGCCAGAGTGTGACTCATCATCCACCACAGCTAGATAAATCATGCGAAACCATTTGATAAATCACTGAAAATGCCAGCCCAATCAATGACGTACCCAGAAATATTTTTTTTCGGTGTCATCAAATAAATAAATTATTTAATTAAAATATATTTTAATAATGATAATTTAAAATTAAAAATTTATTATATATTGATTATATATAATATTAGATTGTCAAATTATTGATTAAAAATAAATACAAATCTTCAATTTGGACTGAGAAACAAAAAAAAATAAATAAATAAATTAAATTGTCTAGCCCAAATATTAATGTGGATCCAAATAAAAACGTAAAAATATATTGGAATTTTGGTATATAACAAAAAGAAACAAATAAAAATTAGGAAAAAAGAAAAACAGATGCACTAAAGAGTGTTGAACCCAGGTTGGGAATTTTAGGTGTGATAGAAGAGAATTTAACCAACTGAGCTAAGATAGATGTTTGAACATGTTTTACAAAGAAACTATTTATTATTTAAGAAGTACCAGTGGACCTACAAAAATGTTGACGTGTCGGCTCAAGAGGGAGTGAAGTCCCCCGTTATATTATAGATTATTTCATTCACGTTAGTTTTATCAAATGTCAAATAAGTAGATACATAAATACATAAATAGATTTATAAAAATATATCTAGTTCATCTCATTTCATGTTTTCATTTTTCATACTAAGAATAATCTAATACTCAATAGACAGTTAAATAATTCAGGACTAAATTGTAAAATTATTACTATTACTTGATCTGAACCAAACATGACAAAACTAACCAAATTAATTTTCTTAGTTTTTGGTTATCGTTTGTGTTCTGAATTCATACTTGATCAGCGACCTTTCAAAGACTAAGACTAATATAATACTAACAGTTGACATGCGTTAGAAAACAAGAAGATGCATGCAATGAATGGGAATAGATGAATATCTCCTTGGTAACGAATACAGGACACTCATGTAGGTATGTTTTATCTCCTTGTTAGTCCGTTTGTTAGTTCATATTTGAATTGACAATTTTTTTTTCACTCCGTTTTGTACTTAATAAATACTTTACATATCCGACGGAATAACCCGTAAAAACTAAAATTGTAAAAATATACAATTGTTGATATATTTATGTCTTTTTACTTTACCAATCAAAAACCTATGAACCAAAACTTCGTAACAAAAAAAAAATATATATATATATATAACTATTATTTTAACGCGTTTGTTGGTTTAATAAAAATAACTAATCTATTTGTTTAACCCATTTCATATTTAATAAATATTTTACATATTCGATGGAATAACACGTAAAAACTGTATTCAGTAAAAAAAAAACACGTAAAAACTGTATTCAGTCAAAAAGCACGTAAAAACTGTAATCGTAAATATATGAAATTGTGTGTGTGTTTACCTATCCAAAACCTATGAACCAAAATTTCGTCAAAACCAAAAATATATAGACATAAATAAGTGAATTGGATTTTAATTTCGAATACTAAAAATATAATTTAATCGTGATGATATATTTCATGTGTTAGGAATAATAGATGGGGATGGTGTGTTATAGTAGGAGATAAATGTTTTTGGTTCAACATATATAATACTTCTCATTAATAAAAAAATGATTCGACCTTCCTTCCTATTATAATAATTCTAAGACATTTTGAGTTTTTTTTTTTAAACACTACATTCATTCTTTCCTTTCAAATGGTTAGTTGGTAGCCATCAAGGCTTTCTCAACTACCAAACACTGTTTTGCCAAAGTATCAGCTACAACATTATCTTCTCTCGGTATCCAATTAAACCAGATTGATTCAAAACAGCCAGACAACGCTATAATATCTGCAACTATCCCATAGATCTCCATACATGAGTTCCCTTCCTTGATCGCCTTGATGAGCTGCTTTGAGTCTGATTCACACTTCACCTTCAAGATTCCAAGCTCTTTGCTTCTAAGGATAGCTTTTCGCATTGCCAAGCTTTCTGCAATCAAAGGCGAGATAACAAAGGGTTCACATTTTGATGACTGGTAAGACCCCTCACTCGTCTCAATGGTCCACCCGAGTCCCAGCAATCCTCTTATCACTTCTCCAAGCTGCATCCGATCTAATGGTCGTGCCCTCCGAATATTCCATCAGAACTGCTCTTCTCTTACAGTGGGTTTGATTCTTCGCTATCTGTGCCAAGCTCCATTCTATGGCTGCCACAATTGCTCGATTCAGAGACTCCTCTGGCGAACTGTCTCGCTTATTAAACACCAGGGCGTTTCTTCCGGTTCAGAGTTGCCATAGTATCCACGGCGCCAAAGGGGTAAATGAAATACCCGTAGGGGCAAACAGGTTAGGTTACAAAGATTCACAAACACATCCTTCAAATCTAATGATCCGCTATCCTCCACAGGTTCTGAGAACGGGGCTTTACTCCAGACGTGGCGTGCATAAGTGCACTCAAAGAACAGGTGATTCGTAGATTCGATGATTCCGCAGTGGTGACATTTAGCATCGACATCAATATGTCTGTTCAATAGGTTCTCTCCCACCGGCAATGCTTTCTTCAGAGCTTTCCATAGAAACATATTTTTCTTTGGCGTGGTTTTAATACTTCAAACCAACTTGTTCCAGTCAAACTTTCTTCTTCGTCCATGGCCTCTTCTCTGCTCTGTCTGATTTTTAGAGCCGTGGCATAGCCACTCTTAGTAGAATACTCTCCATTCTCTGACCCCAGCCATACTAATCTATCAGGAGCCTTTAATTTGCTCGGTTTGATCTGTATGATTTTCCCTTCCAGCTGGGGGAAAAGTCTTTCGATGCTATCTTTGTCCCACTCTGTAGTTCCTGGTATAAACAGGTCGCTTACCCTCAAGGTAGTTGAAGCTTCACTTGCTGGCCCCATAGGTCTCTCTTGCACTTCAACGCTGAGCCAGGGATCTTCCCAAACACTAATGACTCGCCATTACCCACTGCCCATCCCATGTTTTGTTTTATTAGGTCTCTACCAATAAGTATCCCTCTCCCGCCATGAGAAGTGGATGCCCTGGTTTGTATCTGCAAAAACGGCTCATCGGTGCAATATTTTCCCATCAGAACTCGACTCAACAAGCAGTTTGGCTTGTTTTGGATTCTCCAACTGAGTTTTCCAAGGAAGGCATCGTTATAGGCTTCGAAATCTCTCAGTCCCACTCCTCCCTCTGCTTTAACTTTTGTCATTTGCTTCCAAGACACCCAAGCCATCTTTCTTGTACCCGCTTTGTCATCCCACTAGAATCGGGTTACCGCAGATTGTATCCGTTTACACAGGAAAATTGGCAATTTAAAGCATGTCATGGCATATGACGGTATCGGTGACAGAACGCTCTTAAGCATTACCAACTTGCCAGCCGAAGATAGGAATCTAGTAGACCAACTACAGGCTTTTTGATGGATCCTGTCAACTATGGAGATGAAAAGGTCTTTTTTCCGTCGTCCGAAATGCTCAAGGAGTCCCAAATCCCCTCATTCTCTTTCGATCAGAATCACCCCCTTCACATTGTCTTAATTGTCGCTGGATTTTTCCTGGAAAAAGAGATCGATGACTTGGTGGGATTAATCGATTGTCCCGAGGCTTCCTCATATCTCTTCAAGATAGATACAAGCACCAAGCTGTTTGCCTTGTTTTCTCTTAAGAAGAACATAGTGTTGTCCGCAAAAAGTAGATGGTTTACTCGAGGACTCCCCCGAGCAACCCGTATGCCTTCCATATGTCCTTCTTCATGTGCTCGGCGACAAAGTCCTGAAAGGAACTCACTACATAGAATGGATATGTATGGTGAGAGAGGGTCTCCTTGACGGATACCTCTAGTCGGGGTGACTCTTCCTCTAGGTGAACCGTTGATGAGAAAAGAGTATGTCACTGTCGAGACACATTGCATAATCAAGGTGATCCAATGCTGGTAGAAACCAAGTTGTTGCATTAAAAGTCTGATGAAGTCCCATTCAAGCCTGTCGTAGGCTTTACTCATATATGTTTTGACCGCCATGGACATCTTTTTTGGGCTTTAGAAGTTTTGAGGAAGTGTAGAACTTCATGAGTAATCAGCACATTATCGGAAATTGCTCTTCCCGGGACGAATGCGGACTGATTTTCTGAGATAATCTTCTCCAATAGTGGTTGCATTCTTCGTGTGAGCATCTTAGAGATAATTTTGTAGTAGACATTGCTCAAGGAAATCGGTCTATACTCTGCTACTGTCCTAGCACTCAGCATTTTGGGGATCAATCTGACATGTGTCTCATTGATCTTGCTCGGTAGTTGTCCCGACTCAAAGAATCCTTTGATTTCTGTCGCAATTTCTGGTCCAACCGTCTCCCAATTCGAGTGGAAGAAGCTTGCGGAGAAACCATCAGGACCGGGAGCCTTTCCCTCATGAATGGATAAGACCTCATCCTTAATCTCTTGGTCAGTTGGCTCCCTGATCAGTTCTGCATTTTCCTCGTCGGAGATGATTCTATTAAGCGCATGGGACACCGTTGCCTCTCTGTTTCCTTCGACGAAAGTATACAGATCCTGAAAGTATTTAACCACCACTTTTGCTATCTCCTCTTCTCTGTAAACTGCCTGACCTGCGCTATCTTCCAATACAGTGAATGCGTTAGCTCGTTTTCTTTTCTTCGAGATCGCATGGAATAAGCCTGTATTTTTATCTCCAAGCTGTAACCACAGCAATCGACTCCTTTGTTTCCAATATCCTTCTTCCTCTTGGTATGCAGAGTTGAGTACCGCAGTTATCTGAGAAATTAGATTGGTGTCATTGGTCGGGCTAGATAGTGCATCTTCCATTCCAACTTCTTCTGGTCTATTATCACTGTACTGTTCAGGAATTGAGTTTGGCTCCATTTCGAGATGGCTCGTCTCACATTTGAAATGCGGTCTTTGATAGAACAGTTACCAGAATCTGTCCAGGCTTTTTTGACCAACTCCTTAACCTCTGTGTTATCTTTGAGACGACGCTCATATCAAAATAATCCCTTTCTCCTTTTCTTTTTAACTTCAAACACCGAGAACACTGGTTTATGGTCCGACCCTTCGTAGGCCATGTATCGACAGTGTGCAGAAGGGAATATCTCCGCCCAAGGACTATTGGCAACCGCCCTGTCAGCCTGCATCTCACAAAATGTGTGTGTCTTTGTCCTCTCCAGGGAAAGCGGATCGCCTGAATGTCTCAAGTCATACAGGTCTCCTTCGGAGAAGAAAGTCCGAAGATCACAGAATGAGCCCTCTGGCCTTACTGGTCCACCTTCTTTCTCCTCATTGCTGATAATATCATTAAAATCGCCTGTGACAAACCAAGGAGCATCTCGGGCCAGAGAAGTATCCAACATATCTTTCCATTGGAGTTTACGAGCTATTCTGTTCGTATTTCCATAGATGAAAGAGGAATTAAAAGTTTTTCCTTCAAACTCGATACAAGTGTCTGCAATGTGAGCGTTATATTTCAGTACTTGGAGTTTGACTTCCTCCTTCCAAAATAGCGCTAATTTACCTGCTCCATGCTCGGTTGGAGGAATCAGATGGTGATGATCATAGCCTAGTTGCTGTGTTTTTTCCAATACAAACTCATCGGGGTTTTTTGTCTCCATCAAGAACATAATATCCGGGTAGTACTTCTTCTTTAGTTCTCGGAGACGACGAACTGCCAGGGATTCCCTAACCCCTGACAGTTCCAGCTCACCATCTTTAAGGATCCGGAGCAGATGGATTCTGAAAATCCATCCTCTTCTTCGATGACGCCGGGATCAACTTGCATATCGGTACATTGTCCGAATTGTTGCTCTTCTCGGAGACTCCTCCTGTATCTCTTGATGAGGTCGTTCTTGCCTTAGTGCTCTTGTGCTCTGGGTTCAGCCTCCTTCTGCTTGGTGGTGGTTTTGTCTGGGTAACTCTGCGCTTGCGAGTTCCAGCTGCTTGTACTAGTTTTGGGCTAGCATTCATCTTCCTGCTACCCGGAGGGCGTCCTCTTCTTTTTTTTTTTATCACTGCATTTTCCTCCCGTGTATTAGCACTAGGGTTCTCCTGAATTACAGGTCCGAGTCTTGATGTTGCAGGTATTCTTTCAGTACTAAGGATCATCTGTTCATCTCTATCTCCGCTCGTGATATCCATCATTGGGGGAGGACTGTGAGATAGGTCCTAGTCTCTGAAAAGCCGGGAGTCTTTCTGCATTTTCCTCCCGAGTATTGGCTTCAGAATTATCGTGAATTACAGGTCCAAGTCTTGCTGTTGCAGGAATTCTCTCAGCACTAGGGATCCTCTGTTCATATCTCTCCCCGCTTGTGATATCCATTAGTGGGGGAGGCTGTGAAATAGGACCTAGTCTCTGGAAAGCCGGGAGTCTGTCTGCATTATCCTTAGACTTTCCACTTCCTGTATCTCCACCCAGGGGATTGTCCAGTGGAATTCCAAGTCTCATAGAGACATGGACTCTTTCGGTTGGCGTTATTTGTTCCCGAGTGGGTAAGGGGAGGCTGGGGCTTTTGTCTTGTGTAGCACGCAACCTAAGAGTAGCTATGTGTTCTGGTTGTCCCTGTTTCTCAGCATCTCGTACTTGTTCGCGTCTTGCAGCCCTCTCAGTTGGGTCTGGGCGCCTCGTTTACTGGACCATAGCTTGTCTACCTTCTCCCAGAATCTCCTCCAGCGCATCTTGATGCCTTGTGGTGTGTTCACTCCGCAGGGGAGCCCCCCTGAATGGAGGACTACGGTACTTAGGTGTATCTCCCGTTTCCTCTCTTCTTGCATTGTTTTGTGCTCGAGAAACCTCTCGATACACCTGCTTAGAGTTAGGATACTCTCTGGATCTCGAGGAGGTATCCGGAACGTGAAGGTGTCTCTCACGGTTTGAGCTTCTTTCAATACCTTTGAAATTTGAACGATCAAGTCCTCTACGTTCAGATACGTGAGACTGGTGAATATTTGGTCGCCATTTTCTTTGGTTAGTTCGGGCCTTGGGGTCTGGGGAGCGTGGTCTGTACCTCGAGTCTCTTTCAAAGGAGTCTTTACGATAGTGGTTTCGGAAAGGTAGCTTGCTCCCCATTTCAGAGTTTTTTGAGGCTGAGAATTGAAAGATCTCCTTATTTGGAGTCTTGCATTCCTCATTTTTCCTCTGTACTTTGGAATGATGCATGCTTTTAGAACTTGTTTCCTGCATAGCTTTTAGAGCTTTTAACCGATGCTTCGCTTCGAGCCAGTCCTTAAGCTCATGGTCTAATTGGTAGCATTTTGCGCAGTGTTTTTCCAATCTCTCATACCGAAGAGAAACTGAGACTTCCTCTCCATTTGAATACTCGATTATTGAACTCATCATCAGCGGTAGGAGTCCATTGGCGTGAACTCTCATTCTGACTGAGAGAGAAGATATTTATGCCTTCTCAAATATCCCAATGTCTTCTCCTGTGATCTGTATTGTTTCTTCATTCCAGAGATGCACAGGAATCCCTTGCACTTTAATCCAAAAGGAGATGAGCGAGGGGAAAGAGCTAGAGATGGTGGGCTCCCATCTTTGGAGTATAACCATCCATTTTGCATAGTGGTAGGGTCTCTCTTCCAAGACAGCAACTAGATCAGACTCCAGCTCAAATTGGAATTGGAACATTCCATTCCCAAGGTCAGACCCTACCGGTCGGACTTCCGTTTTCCATCTGTCCGTGAAGAACGGGATAAGAGCTCCTACCCGCTGGACAGATTTGTTAGTCACTCTTCCCAATAGCGTTAGAGAATGCTTGCGGATTAGTGTTGCATTATCTGGTAGCCTAGCTTTGACTCTTCCTGTTCTTGGTGCGTGAAAGGAGTCGGTAGCCAGTCCCTTTCCTTTTTCCATAGCATAGAATCGATTTGTCATTTCTGAAAGCAGAATCCTGCAAGATGTACTTTTGCAACCTTGTACTGGTGCAGATTTACGAAGCTAAACCAGTCGGTAGAGGCGGGGGGAAATCGGTCTGGTCAGCAGAGGACTTGAGAACCAGCCATGGAAATCGTGTAGCTTGCGAGTAGAACATCTCCGGTGAGTAGCAATGAGGTGCGGCGGTCCCTCCGACCCGGGTCGAGGGAAGAACCCGGTGGTTTTCCGGCCAAGTCCTGCTAATATCCAACGGTTCTCGCTCATAGAGGTAACAATTTGAATCTAATAGGGAATTTGCAGTAATTCTCAGAGCAGAAAGGTGAAAGAACTAGTGGTTAAAAGGAGGATAGTAAAAAGAAACGACTGGGTAAAGACCGTTCTCGACTTTCGTGTCTGGGAGAGTCTATAAGATATTTTGAGTTTAATCTTTACATATGTCAATCTTAGTCTTAGTTTTCTACCTTTATCCTTATAATCACATTTAACAATTTAACAGTTTTCTATTTGTTTTGTATTCATCGTTGGTTGTCAAATAGTTAGTGGAAACCAGATTACTACTGGAGAAAACCAACAGCCGTAAAAAAAAAAATTTGTAGAGCTGGTAAAATAGATTGCATGAAGATACGGTAGTTTGAAGTTTCGAAAAAAGATATGGTAGTTTGTAAACTATAGGAAACATAGTTAGTGTAATATTCTCATTTCTTAACATAGAATATTTTCTATTTTCTTTAAATGTTATTTAAATTTAATTGTTGATCAAAGCAAATATAAAATAACATGTTAAATTTCTAATAAATATGTCCAACAACCTTGTTTATGTAGATTTTTTAAAAATGATTCTCTTTTAATAGTATAGATGAAAGATGAATTTTTTTGGCAAGTACTGAAGAATCAAAGCAGATATATTTTAAACTGGAGTACAAGTTAAATGTTCTATCCGCCTCCAACAATTTTGTGGAAAAGAAAGTAATTATGATAATATCTTAGTATAGTATGGCATGCTAAATTTGGTCATAAAATCCTTTGAAAATACCACACCATCAAGTATTTTAGACATAGGCTTCGGTGTTTGGATATTTAATTCGAGTTCGGGTCCGTTGAATCTGGTTCAGATCTTTAGAGTTTCAGAAATCATGTTTTATAATTTTTTGTTCGGTTTTGGATTGGTTCCTGTTGGTTCTGTATCAATTTGATTCCAAATATTACATATTTATAACTACCCATAAAATTTATGGTATAATTTCGTTTGGTACGGATCAAATGTTTTTTATCCAAAATTCATCGACATCTAGGGGGTGTATTCAACTGAGAGTTTTAGGTGATTTGTATTAAAATGACAAATCCACTGTTATTCAAACATGAATTTTAAAAACTTATTTAAAATCCATTTTTATTGAACTTGGCATTTCATAAAATACTCTGAAATCCATTGTTATTGAAAATATTTTAAGTTGTGGAGCTTTAAATTTTAAAGTGATTTTAGAGTGTTTGGGTGGAGTTTCTTAGTTAAAAATAAAATAAAACTCAAATCACATGATTTAAAGTGATATTCTAGAGTGGTTTAACAAAAATCACCTTAAACTCTACAATTCATTGAAATCATTTAAAACTTCAATAAAAAGTCAATCACCTCAAACTTTAGATTTAATACACCCTTCCTAAAGTTTTTATTACCGGAAAAACATCAAAAAGGAAAAAAATAAAATAAAACAAAATTCTTTACAACTACATATAAAAAAGTCAATCACCTCAAACTTTAATCCCGAACTATTTGTAATCGGCAATTTTAATACCCAAGTATTGGTCGCGCAGAATTATTCCCCAACTAATAGTTGACTGCGCAAAATTATGATCAACATAGTCAACCGTTAGCTGGTTAACGGAAAGATGACGGTTTCCGTCCACTCTTTAACAATTGACTATTTTAATCATAATTTCGTGCAGTCAACTATTAGTTGGGGAATAATTCTGCGCATATGTTATTTGAGTATTTAATTTGCCGATTGAAAATATTTGAGGAATTAAAAATGAGAATTTATTTTTTTAAATAAAATCATTATTTCAAAAAAAAATCAAATTAGATATAACCAATATATGAGATTTTTACTTTTAGAAGAAGATTTTTGAACTTTTACATTTACTTCTATAAGAATATAAATAATTATAGTTACATTGTATTATTGATACACTTCATGTCTGTAAAATATTATATATAGGTTATATCTAATTTGAAATCTTTTAAATTATGATATTTTTAATTTGCCGATTGAAAATACTTGCAGAATTAAAAATAAGAATCAATTTTTGTAAAATAAATCATATTTAAAAAAAAACATTCAAGTTAGAGATATAACCAATATATGGCATTTTTTACTTTTAGAAGAGATTTTTGAAAATACTTGAAAAATTAAAAATAAGAATCTATTTTTGTAAAACAAAATCATAATTTAAAAAAAACATTCAAGTTAGATATAACCAATATATTTGCAACTATAGTTATTTATATTCTTATACAAGTAAATGTAAAAGTTCAAAAATCTCTTCTAAAAGTAAAAATCTCATATATTGGTTATATCTAACTTGATTCTTTTTTTAAATTATGATTTTATTTTACAAAAATAGATTCTTATTTTTAGTTTTTCAAGTATTTCAATCGGCAAATTAAAAATATCATAATTTAAAAGATTTCAAGTTAGATATAACCTATATATAAGATTTTAAGTGATTTTACAGACATGAAATGTATCAATAATACAATTCAACTATAATTATTTATATTCTTATACAAGTAAATGTAAAAGTTCAAAAATCTCCTTCTAAAAGTAAAAATCTCATATATTGGTTATATCTAATTTGATTTTTTTTTTGAAATAATGATTTTATTTTAAAAAGTCAATTCTCGTTTTTAATTCCTCAAGTATTTTCAATCGGTTAATTAAATACTCAAGTAACATATGCGCAGAATTATTCCCCAACTAATATTTGACTGCGCGAAATTATGATTATAATAGTCAACCGTTAAGGAGTCGACGGAAACCGTCATCTTTCCGTTAACTAGTTAACAGTTGACTATGTTGATATTAATTTCACGCAGTCAACTATTAGTTGGGGAATAATTCTGCACGACCAATACTTGGGTATTAAAATTGCCGATTGCAAATTGTTCGGGATTAAAATGCCCATTTTCCCATCATACTTATGGACATTTATCTTTCATCGGTTCGGATCAATTTTATGGGGCTGGGTTTATTCGGACCGGCTCTTATCAGATCTGGTTCTTTTGGGTAGAAGATTTTGGATCCATATACATGCACCTGCAGAATTTTCATTTGGTTTCGGTTCAAGATTTTGCTGGGTTGGTCCCAGTTCGGATTTCCTAGTCTAAGTGAAACACCTAAGTCTATCTAGATTTTTACATGTTTCATATTTGCGAATGAGATTTTTCATCTGGTGCTTGGATCCACAGACGAAAAAATATCCTGAGCAATAAATAATGCTAACTTTTTAGACTAAATGTATGTCTCTTATAAATAGAGATACTGAAAATATCAACAATATTTTATATTTTATTGACTAATCTATAATCAGATTTTCATAATTTGTATAATCTTGTTAGTCATCTTCACTGTTTGATCTATTTTTGATCTTAATTGGTCTCCTAACATTATATCATCCATATTCCTACGTAAGTCGAGGTTTATTTAGAATTCATTGACGAAAATAGCAAATAACTGAAATCAAATCATGACCGCTACAGAACATGGAGACAGAAGAACATTGATAAATTCACCATTGGTGTCTATTTCTTCTTTTCCTTTAAATACCAAAATATTCCAACTTGGGGGGTGTTTCCTTTCTTGCATGCAAAACGTTTTGTATAGTTTTTTAAACTTTCAAATTTGCTTTAACGAAAAGTATTTAAATAACAACCCCTCTCTTTTTAAAATAGACAAGTGAAGCATATAAAAAATTTCCGCGTAATGAAAAGTGACTGATCTCCGGCTATAAATAGCGGAGTAGAGAGCATCTCCTAACATATCAACTAAAATTTGTATTTATTTTCAAGTATAGCTCTCTGAATCCTTTGTTTTTGAGATCACCTCTCAAGGTCCGTCTACAAAATACAACTAAATCATCGTACACTCTCGACTTTTCCAAAGAAAAGGAATCATATCAATGAATGTTTCAATTTCTAACGCATTAACGCCTGTATTTGGTAAAGTTTTACAACTTTTCCTTGAATTTTCTTACTAAATTCTTAATTTTTTTATTGTTCTAGGATCGAAAAGAAATGTCGACAGAGTCTTATGAAGATGCTCTTGAAAGACTAGGGGAGCTTCTCAGGTACACACGCACTCTTTCATTGACTCACAACTGTAGATCACTGCCCCGATATACGTATTTTGTAATATGAAAAAGGTTTAAAAAATATGAAAAAGGTTTTTAAAAAAATATATGAAAAAGGTAAATTGTTTTGCAGTGATAAATCGGATCTCGGGAACGTTGCGGTCGCAAAGATCAAGAAGTTATTTTGTGAGCTCGAGGACCATAAATCCAATAAGTCATCAGATGCCGTACAACGAATCCAATCCGGATTTATCCATTTCAAGACTCGCAAATATTTGTACGTTTTATTCCTGATTTCATTATGCTTCCCCCCCCCCACACTTGACTAATTATAGTGCGAATCTACTTACCTAATCATCAATTTCCAGGAAGAAACCTTCGTTATACAATGCACTTGCCAAGAGCCAGAGCCCCAAGGTTTTGATTTTGCCAATCTCTCTTATTCTTTTTTTTTTTTACCTCTGGTGTTTTCCTTTTCTCGTTTCACTTTTCTCGTATAAAACAGAAGAAAATGATCAGTGCAGTAAAGATAATAGTAATGCTACTTAAAAAAACTAAGAACCCTAAAATTAGAAAGGAGAGTTAAGAGTGCTTTGGTTGATATCCTTTACAAGAGTAAAATTGTTTTGCAGTTTCTGGTGTTTGCTTGTTCGGATTCTCGAGTTAGCCCTTCTCACATCTTGAACTTCCAACCTGGAGAAGCCTTTGAAATTAGAAACATTGCAAACATGGTTCCACCTTTTGACAAGGTTCGTCCAATATTTCCATGTTTTTCAATTTTTCCACAAACATGACAAGTTGTTATTAGTGGTTATTACATAAGCTATGTCTTTGGAAACTTGCAGACACAACACTCAGGTACCGGTGCGGCTATGGAATATCCAATTATAAAACTCAACGTACGTAATAATTAATTAATGGTCCTGTTTGATAGAATTGCTTCTTAGATATATTTATGTTGTCGTGATCTTTTTGATCGTACATGGTTAAAATGCTTAGTGAAAACCTGACGTGACCTAGTTTTAACCCTAATATATAATGTAATGTTTTGTCATTATCAGGTGGAGAACATTCTGGTGATTGGTCACAGCCGTTGTGGTGGAATAGAGGCACTGATGTCCATTGAAGATGATGCAGCTCCCAATAAGAGGTAACCAGCCTCAAACGCTAATTTAATCAAATAAAACTTTAAGTTCATGATCTAGAATGAGACAGTTCTTGGGTGATTGGTTCACTAGCTAACTTCACGCATATTCTTTGAATTGGCAGCATCTTCATAGAAAACTGGGTCAAGATAGGTACAGCGGCCAAGAACAAGATCAAGCAGGAGTATGGAGACCTGAGCTTCGAAGAACAGTGCACCCATTGTGAGAAGGTATGTAAAATACACAATATTTTGCTCTGTTTTCTGTCTTACTTTTATGGTAGAAGCTGAGATATATACTTGGGTTTCCAGGAAGCGGTGAACGTTACCCTGGGAAATCTGTTGTCTTACCCATTTGTGAGAGAAAGAGTGGAGAAGGGCAAACTCGCCTTAAGGGGAGCTCACTACGATTTCGTGAATGGAAAGTTTGAACTCTGGGAACTTGACGTCAAGACCACCCCTGCCTTTGCCTTTTCTTAAAACAGTCATATTTGCCTTTCCTCTTTGTTGCTTCTAAGTGTATTCTTGTCATGTACTTGCTTCAGATTCTTGTTTCTGTTTCTTGTAAATGTTTTCTTTTCTTTTTCTTTTTCTTTTTCTTGTTAATGTTTGTGTGTGAAAAGAAATGAATAAGCTATGAAAAGCATTATTATAGTTCCCAGCTTCATTTGTGTTTATAAATCCAAACATTCAACAACGAGATATGATCTAATGAATCAATCAACAATCATCAATCTCTGCCGCTTAGATTAATATATATATTTGTGTGTGACATCACTATGCTTAAAGTTATTGATAATCAAAATTTGGTTCATGGGCTCCCAAAATTGAAGGTTTCAAGATGAAGGGAAAAACTGTGAAGATTGTCAATCTAGGAAGTCACATAAGCTACGAATTGACAATTTCAACTCAAGATTCAATGCTCCTTTGGGGAGGATCCATTGTGGTTTTATTGCTCTAGCGAGAACATGCTCATATTCTGAAGTTTTCTACATATTTTATTTGTTTATGATGTCTCAATTGGATATAATTTGTGAACCAATTAGTCAGACATGTTGTCCAAATTGTAAAAAAAAAAATCGTCGTAGGCGGGGTTGGAAAATCAAGTATCTAAGAACAGATAATGAAAGTGAATTTATTTTAAATTATTTTTATTTTTAATCAAGAGAGTGATATTGAATCAAAGAGTCCCTTCGGATATGTCCAATAAAATTAGAATGATATCTCATAGATTAGCATGGTCCTTGGGCAAAGATGGCACATTTATTTGGTCTAAATTTTTTTTTTTTTTTTTGTCACGAAAGGTCTAAGTTTTAATGGTCAGAAAAAATGACATCAGGAGACAATTTTACCTATCCATTTTTTGTACTTGGTGGATTTCTCTCTATTTTCAACTGCTTCGGTTCAAACGTGTTTGTATAGTGTTATTTTTCAGAAATGAGCATCAGAAAATCTTTTGGAAGTATATACCATCATGTATTCTAGAGTTCTACATGTTTGATATTTGCGCATGAGATTTTTCTTCCAGTGCTTGGATCTACAGACGAAAAAATACCAAGCAATAAGCAATGCTTGTTTTTCAGACTAAATTTATGTCTCTTATAAGTAATGATACTGAAAACCTCGACAATTCTCTATATTACATAATCAGATTTTCATAATTTGCATAATCTTGTTAGTCACTCCACCATTTGATCTCATATCTCTGGTTTTTGATCTCAAACAATTTCCTAACCATATATCATCTATATTCCTACATAAGTCGATGTGTACAGAAGTAAATTGATAAATTCACCATTGGTGGCTAAGTAAATTGATAAATTCACCATTGGTGTCTATTTTCTTCTTTTCCTCCAAAGAATATTCCAACTTGGAGGGTGTTTCGTTTCCTGCATGCAAAACGTTTTGTATAAATTTTAAAAACTTTCAAAGTTGCTTTAACAAAAGTACTGTTTAAATAAAGAACCGTCTGCAAAAGGATACAATCGGTGCTCTCAAGGATGCTTTAAAAATTTTAACGGAGTCGTATGAAGATGCCCTTGAGAGACTAGGAGAGCTTCTCAGGTACAGACACTCTCTCTCATTGACTCACAACTGTAGATCATTGCTCCCTTATACTGTATTGTGTGTTGTAATATGAAAAGTTTTTAAAAAAAAAAATATGAAAAAGATAAATTGTTTTGCAGTGATAAATCGGATGTCGGGAACGTGGCGGTCGGAAAGATCAAGAAGTTATTTTGTGAGCTAGAGGAACATAAATCCAAAAAGTCATCAGATGCCGTAGAACGAATCCAGTCAGGATTTATCCATTTCAAGACTCACAAATATTTGTACGTTCTTTTCCTAATTCCGTGCATTTCAATATCAAACATATTGCAAAACAGACAAGTTACCATGCAATACTCCGAGTTTTTCTACAACAATGGTTTATACTTTATATTGATTTAGACCCACCAGTTTGGCTGACTAAAGCACTTTAAACAATTTTGTTATTACATAGTGCTTATAGATACTTATTATTTTAGTCTAGTTACCTAATTAATCAAAAGGGTATACGACGGAAGAGAGTTTCTAAGTTATGGATGCTTTTTAATATGTATTGGTTAAACAAAGATTGCTCATTATATGGTTGGTTTCATCAATTTCCAGGAAGAAACCTTCGTTGTACAATGCACTTGCCAAGGGCCAAGACCCCAAGGTTTTTATGTTGCTGATCTCTTTTATTACTATAATATTACTTGTCCTCCTTCGATGGCTTCCTTTTCTCGTTTCATCTTTCTTTAATTAGCCAAAAATAGTATGAAACAGACGAAAATGATTAGTCCAGCAAAGATATTAGTAACCTTTGGGCAAGCTACTAAGAAACTAGAGACCCTAAAAATTAGAAAGAACGGTTTGTGCTTCATCGATATCCTTTTTTACAAGCGTAAAAATTGTTTTGCAGTTTCTGGTGTTTTCTTGTTCGGATTCCCGGGTTAGCCCTTCTCACATCTTGAACTTCCAACCTGGGGAAGCCTTTGAAATTAGAAACATTGCAAATATGGTTCCAGTTTTTGACAAGGTTCGTCCAACTTTTACATGTTTTTCTAATTATCTTCATACCAACATCACAGATTGTTAGTGGTTGGAAAACAATAAGCATTGTCTCTTTGGAAACTTGCAGACACAACACTCTGGTACTGGTGCGGCTATGGAATATCCAATTACAAAACTATGATCAAGAGTGTGCTCTCGCCGATCCCCTCACACTCTATGACCTGTTTTAAATTGCCAGTCTCACTCTGCAAAAGGATACAATCGGTCACCACAAGGTTCTGGTGGGATGACAAGGAGGGACAAAACAAAATGGCTTGGACTTCTTGGGAGAAGATGACTAAACCAAAAGCCATTGGGGGGCTCGGTTTCAGAGATTTTTTAGCGTGGAATGATGCTTTCTTGGGAAAACTAAGCTGGAGACTCCACAACAATCCCGACCTCCTGCTCTCGCAACTTCTATTTGGGAAATATTGCAGCACGGAATCCTTTCTAGATGTCACGGAGAAGTCAGCTTGCTCGCACGGTTGGCGAGGGGTTCTCTTGGGCAGAGATCTACTAAAGGAGAACATGGGTTGGGTTGTTGGAACTGGCGCATCCATCCGAATATGGGACGACGCATGGCTAAGTTTATCAAGCCAGCTAAGACCAATGGGACCAGCTACTGAAGCGTCTGCCAATCTCACAGTGGCTGATCTTTTTGTTGAGAACTCCAGGATATGGGATGACCGAAAAATAAGACACATCCTACCACAATGGGAACCACTGATAAAGAACATCAAACCGAGTCTGACCGGAGCTGAAGATAAACAAATCTGGCTTAGCACACCCAATGGGGAGTATACCACGAAGTCAGGCTATCACACGGCCATTAAAAGAAGAAACGAGTCTCAGGAGGTGGGAGACGAAGACCATCGTTTCCAGTGGTTTAAAAGCGTATGGAACCTGCATATTTCCCCAAAAATTAAAATGATGCTTTGGAAGATTTTCCAACGAGCGATCCCAGTGGGAGAAACTCTGGTAGAGAGGAGGATAATAGCGAATGGAAATTGCAAAAGATGTGGTACTTTGGAATCTATTGATCATCTATTCTTACTTTGTCCGTATGCAGAGGAAGTTTGGCGTGCTGTTCCTTTTGCTGCGGCCTTCGAGAGTAGCGGATCGCTAGATTTAAAAAGTGTTTGGTTAAACTTGTGTGGAAGAGTTTGTGCCCCTCCGGTTGGATTAAGCTCGGGACATCTAGCGCCTTGGATCTTGTGGTACATTTGGTGTGCTAGAAACCAACTGATTTTTGAAGGGAAAATCCTGACAGCAACAGAGATTGTCACCAAGGCAATAATAGCGGCGAAAGAATGGACCAACAGTCAAGAGAAGCGGACCACAAGCCTCGCAGAGCAGCACCACGCCCCCTGCCCCCGACGGATTGCGATATCTTGAACACGGATGGGGCCTGGAGAGCGCAAACTCAGACGGCTGGACTTGGATGGGTGATTAAAACGAATGAAGGCTCTCAGGATTTTGCAATTCCCTCAAGGTTTGTTGGATCCGCCTTGATCGCAGAGGGACTTGCCTTGCGTGAGGGACTCTTGAAATGCAGAGACCTGGGTATTAGAAAGCTGCGGTGCGAATCCGACTCAGCTCAACTCGTTAAAGCTACCAAAGCAGGAAACTTCCACCCGGAGCTATATGGGATCATGTCTGATGTTTTTAGTCTCTCCTCTTCTTTTGATGTTTTATCTTTCTCTTGGATCTCAAGAGATAAAAACAAAGCAGCTGATGAGCTTGCTAAACAATGTTTGAGAGAGGAAGAAGCCTTTATGGCTGGCACCTAACTTATATGAGTTAATGCAATTGTGTTTCAAAAAAAAAAAAAATAAAGAACCGTCTCTTTTCAAAATAGACAAGTTAAGCATATAAAATTTTTGCGCGTAATGAAAAGTGACTGATTTCCGGTTATAAATACTGGAATAGATAGCATCTCCTAATATCAAGTAAAACTTGTATTATTTTATCACTCTCCGAATCCTTTGTTATTGAAAGCACCTCTCAAGGTCCGTCTGAGACTAATCATTCTAATCTCTTTACTTTTCCATATAAATATTATATCAGTGACTATATTTCAATTTTGAACGCATTAACGCATGTTTTTGAAAGGTTTTCCAACGTTTTCTTGTATTTTGCTTTCTAAATTCTTTATTTTTGTTTGTTCTTGGAACAAAAAGAAATGTCGACGGAGTCGTATGAAGATGCCCTTGAGAGACTAGGAGAGCTTCTCAGGTACAGACACTCTCTCTCATTGACTCACAACTGTAGATCATTGCTCCCTTATACTGTATTGTGTGTTGTAATATGAAAAGTTTTTAAAAAAAAAAATATGAAAAAGATAAATTGTTTTGCAGTGATAAATCGGATGTCGGGAACGTGGCGGTCGGAAAGATCAAGAAGTTATTTTGTGAGCTAGAGGAACATAAATCCAAAAAGTCATCAGATGCCGTAGAACGAATCCAGTCAGGATTTATCCATTTCAAGACTCACAAATATTTGTACGTTCTTTTCCTAATTCCGTGCATTTCAATATCAAACATATTGCAAAACAGACAAGTTACCATGCAATACTCCGAGTTTTTCTACAACAATGGTTTATACTTTATATTGATTTAGACCCACCAGTTTATTGACTAAAGCACTTTAAACAATTTTGTTATTACATAGTGCTTATAGATACTTATTATTTTAGTCTAGTTACCTAATTAATCAAAAGGGTATACGACGGAAGAGAGTTTCTAAGTTATGGATGCTTTTTAATATGTATTGGTTAAACAAAGATTGCTCATTATATGGTTGGTTTCATCAATTTCCAGGAAGAAACCTTCGTTGTACAATGCACTTGCCAAGGGCCAAGACCCCAAGGTTTTTATGTTGCTGATCTCTTTTATTACTATAATATTACTTGTCCTCCTTCGATGGCTTCCTTTTCTCGTTTCATCTTTCTTTAATTAGCCAAAAATAGTATGAAACAGACGAAAATGATTAGTCCAGCAAAGATATTAGTAACCTTTGGGCAAGCTACTAAGAAACTAGAGACCCTAAAAATTAGAAAGAACGGTTTGTGCTTCATCGATATCCTTTTTTACAAGCGTAAAAATTGTTTTGCAGTTTCTGGTGTTTTCTTGTTCGGATTCCCGGGTTAGCCCTTCTCACATCTTGAACTTCCAACCTGGGGAAGCCTTTGAAATTAGAAACATTGCAAATATGGTTCCAGTTTTTGACAAGGTTCGTCCAACTTTTACATGTTTTTCTAATTATCTTCATACCAACATCACAGATTGTTAGTGGTTGGAAAACAATAAGCATTGTCTCTTTGGAAACTTGCAGACACAACACTCTGGTACTGGTGCGGCTATGGAATATCCAATTACAAAACTCAACGTACGTAATAATTAATTAATGGTCCTGTTCGATAGAATTGCTTCTTAGATGTTTGGCCATAAAATGCTTAGTGAAAACTTGACGTGACCTAGTTTTAACCCTAAGATATATAATGTAATGTTTTGTCATTATCAGGTGGAGAACATTCTGGTGATTGGTCACAGCCGTTGTGGTGGAATAGATGCACTAATGACCATTGAAGATGATGCAGCTCCCAATAAGAGGTAACCAGCCTGAAAACACTAATTTAATCAAATATCTTTTAAGTTCATGATCAAGAATGAGACAGTTCTTGAGTGATTGGTTCACTAACTTCCCTCATATTCTTTGAATTGGCAGCATCTTCATAGAAAACTGGGTCAAGATCGGTACATCGGCCAAGAACAAGATCAAGCAGGAGTATGGAGACCTGAGCTTCGAAGAACAGTGCACCCATTGTGAGAAGGTATGTAATATACACAATATTTTGCTCTGTTTTCTGTCTTACTTTTATGGAAGAAACTGAGATATACTTGGGTTTCCAGGAAGCGGTGAACGTTACTCTGGGAAATCTGTTGTCTTACCCATTTGTGAGAGAAAGAGTGGAGAAGGGCAAGCTCGCCTTAAGAGGAGCTCACTACGATTTCGTGAGTGGAACGTTTGAAATCTGGGAACTCGACGTCAAGACCACCCCTGCCTTTGCCTTTTCTTAAAACAGTCATATTTACCTCTCCCCTTTGTTTCTTCTAAGTGTGTTCTCCTCTTCGTTTCTTCTAAGTATGTTCTTGTCATGTACTTGCTTCTGATTCTTGTTTCTGTTTCTTGGTTATATTTGTGTGTGAAAAGAAATGAATAATCTATAAAAAGCATTATTATGGTTCCCAGCTTCATTTGAGTTTATAAATCCAAACATTCTACAACGAGATATGATCTAAAGAATCAATCAACAATCATCAATCTCTGGCTCTTAGATTAAATTAACAACACCTGAAATCACAAGACTCCCTACAGCCAGAGAACCGAATCGGTTCGGACCTTCCAATGCTTTCTCGCAAACTATTAAAAAGAGATAAATAAATGAGGATATACATAATATCTTCTTAAGAGTTAGGATAATCAGAAGGCTTCGTTTACTCTTCATCCCCAAACTCATGTTCACTCCCTCGCTCAATTTTGATAATCACCTGCTCAATCATAATCTTTGAAGCCAAAGCAGCTTCACCGAGTCAAATAAGTCTATATGATTTCAAGGCTGGACAATGCCATCCATTAGAAAAACTAGGGATCTCCTCCTCCCTAGGGCAGGATTTGTTTTATATTTTGGTGTGTGTCTGTTTTTTTTTTGCACGTAATGGCAGGATTTGTTTTATATTTTGGTGTGTTTCTGTTTTGTTTTTGCATGTAATGATATGTGGAAATCCTCCGATGTGCGAAAACCTAAGGGATCTTGAATAGATAATTGAAGTCGTAAATTAAGTAGTAAATGAAAACACAGATCTCTTTGATTCGTCAGAATAGTATTCGTCAGAAGACGATGTAATAAGAAAACATGGGATCTCGCTAGGTCGTTGTAAAAGGATTCGTCGTAAAGTAGACGTAAAAGGAAAACGTGGGATCTCCCAAAGTTGTCGTAAATCAAAAATGTAAGATCTCTCAATAAGTCGTCGTCGTAAAAAAAAGCGGGACCTCTTTAATTCCTTGTAACTTTAATTCTCCTTTACGACGAACAGTAATTTTCTATATACACAGACTCATTTCATTCTTCACTCGGCCTCTTTCTCTCAACCTAGCCCATCTCGCACTAAAGGTTAGTTTTTTTTTGTTTTTTTATTCGTTTAGTTTTAGGTTGTTAGTTTAGGTGGTTAAATTAGGCTTGGAATTTGTAAAGTTTAGGTTGTGATAGATTAGGCTTGGAATATATGAAGTTTTGCTAATTTAATCTTCTTTTAATTAGATGGCTCGTAGGAAGCATACTCCACTACATTATAGTCAGACATTCGGGATAAAAGATCCCGCATGTGGTACTTCTTCTTCTTCGGGTCGATTTACAGCTCCAAAATTTGTTCCGGAATCTCAGTCATCAGGACCCAGTCGTCCACCTCCACCTCCACCTCCTATGATTCCTCCTTTCGTTCCTCTGCTGGCTCCTCAGGCAGCTCCAGACGGTAGTGCTCCTCCTCCTCCCACTCTATGACCTGTTTTAAATTGCTAGTCTCACTCTGCAAAAGGATACAATCGGTCACCACAAGGTTCTGGTGGGATGACAAGGAGGGACAAAACAAAATGGCTTGGACTTCTTGGGAGAAGATGACTAAACCAAAAGCCATTGGGGGGCTCGGTTTCAGAGATTTTTTAGCGTGGAATGATGCTTTCTTGGGAAAACTAAGCTGGAGACTCCACAACAATCCCGACCTCCTGCTCTCGCGACTTCTATTTGGGAAATATTGCAGCACGGAATCCTTTCTAGATGTCACGGAGAAGTCAGCTTGCTCGCACGGTTGGCGAGGGGTTCTCTTGGGCAGAGATCTACTAAAGGAGAACATGGGTTGGGTTGTTGGAACTGGCGCATCCATCCGAATATGGGACGACGCATGGCTAAGTTTATCAAGCCAGCTAAGACCAATGGGACCAGCTACTGAAGCGTCTGCCAATCTCACAGTGGCTGATCTTTTTGTTGAGAACTCCAGGATATGGGATGACCGAAAAATAAGACACATCCTACCACAATGGGAACCACTGATAAAGAACATCAAACCGAGTCTGACCGGAGCTGAAGATAAACAAATCTGGCTTAGCACACCCAATGGGGAGTATACCACGAAGTCAGGCTATCACACGGCCATTAAAAGAAGAAACGAGTCTCAGGAGGTGGGAGACGAAGACCATCGTTTCCAGTGGTTTAAAAGCGTATGGAACCTGCATATTTCCCCAAAAATTAAAATGATGCTTTGGAAGATTTTCCAACAAGCGATCCCAGTGGGAGAAACTCTGGTAGAGAGGAGGATAATAGCGAATGGAAATTGCAAAAGATGTGGTACTTTGGAATCTATTGATCATCTATTCTTACTTTGTCCGTATGCAGAGGAAGTTTGGCGTGCTGTTCCTTTTGCTGCAGCCTTCGAGAGTAGCGGATCGCTAGATTTAAAAAGTGTTTGGTTAAACTTGTGTGGAAGAGTTTGTGCCCCTCCGGTTGGATTAAGCTCGGGACATCTAGCGCCTTGGATCTTGTGGTACATTTGGTGTGCTAGAAACCAACTGATTTTTGAAGGGAAAATCCTGACAGCAACAGAGATTGTCACCAAGGCAATAATAGCGGCGAAAGAATGGACCAACAGTCAAGAGAAGCCGGACCACAAGCCTCGCAGAGCAGCACCACGCCCCCTGCCCCCGACGGATTGCGATATCTTGAACACGGATGGGGCCTGGAGAGCGCAAACTCAGACGGCTGGACTTGGATGGGTGATTAAAACGAATGAAGGCTCTCAGGATTTTGCAATTCCCTCAAGGTTTGTTGGATCCGCCTTGATCGCAGAGGGACTTGCCTTGCGTGAGGGACTCTTGAAATGCAGAGACCTGGGTATTAGAAAGCTGCGGTGCGAATCCGACTCAGCTCAACTCGTTAAAGCTACCAAAGCAGGAAACTTCCACCCGGAGCTATATGGGATCATGTCTGATGTTTTAGTCTCTCCTCTTCTTTGATGTTTTATCTTTCTCTTGGATCTCAAGAGATAAAAACAAAGCAGCTGATGAGCTTGCTAAACAATGTTTGAGAGAGGAAGAAGCCTTTATGGCTGGCACCTAACTTATATGAGTTAATGCAATTGTGTTTCAAAAAAAAAAAAAAAAATAAAGAACCGTCTCTTTTCAAAATAGACAAGTTAAGCATATAAAATTTTTGCGCGTAATGAAAAGTGACTGATTTCCGGCTATAAATACTGGAATAGATAGCATCTCCTAATATCAAGTAAAACTTGTATTATTTTATCACTCTCCGAATCCTTTGTTATTGAAAGCACCTCTCAAGGTCCGTCTGAGACTAATCATTCTAATCTCTTTACTTTTCCATATAAATATTATATCAGTGACTATATTTCAATTTTGAACGCATTAACGCATGTTTTTGAAAGGTTTTCCAACGTTTTCTTGTATTTTGCTTTCTAAATTCTTTATTTTTGTTTGTTCTTGGAACAAAAAGAAATGTCGACGGAGTCGTATGAAGATGCCCTTGAGAGACTAGGAGAGCTTCTCAGGTACAGACACTCTCTCTCATTGACTCACAACTGTAGATCATTGCTCCCTTATACTGTATTGTGTGTTGTAATATGAAAAGTTTTAAAAAAAATATGAAAAGATAAATTGTTTTGCAGTGATAAATCGGATGTCGGGAACGTGGCGGTCGGAAAGATCAAGAAGTTATTTTGTGAGCTAGAGGAACATAAATCCAAAAAGTCATCAGATGCCGTAGAACGAATCCAGTCAGGATTTATCCATTTCAAGACTCACAAATATTTGTACGTTCTTTTCCTAATTCCGTGCATTTCAATATCAAACATATTGCAAAACAGACAAGTTACCATGCAATACTCGAGTTTTTCTACAACAATGGTTTATACTTTATATTGATTTAGACCCACCAGTTTATTGACTAAAGCACTTTAAACAATTTTGTTATTACATAGTGCTTATAGATACTTATTATTTTAGTCTAGTTACCTAATCAAAAGGGTATACGACGGAAGAGAGTTTCTAAGTTATGGATGCTTTTTAATATGTATTGGTTAAACAAAGATTGCTCATTATATGGTTGGTTTCATCAATTTCCAGGAAGAAACCTTCGTTGTACAATGCACTTGCCAAGGGCCAAGACCCCAAGGTTTTTATGTTGCTGATCTCTTTTATTACTATAATATTACTTGTCCTCCTTCGATGGCTTCCTTTTCTCGTTTCATCTTTCTTTAATTAGCCAAAAATAGTATGAAACAGACGAAAATGATTAGTCCAGCAAAGATATTAGTAACTTTTGGGCAAGCTACTAAGAAACTAGAGACCCTAAAAATTAGAAAGAACGGTTTGTGCTTCATCGATATCCTTTTTTTTTTTTTTGCTAATTTCGATATCCTTTTTTACAAGCGTAAAAATTGTTTTGCAGTTTCTGGTGTTTTCTTGTTCGGATTCCCGGGTTAGCCCTTCTCACATCTTGAACTTCCAACCTGGGGAAGCCTTTGAAATTAGAAACATTGCAAATATGGTTCCAGTTTTTGACAAGGTTCGTCCAACTTTTACATGTTTTTCTAATTATCTTCATACCAACATCACAGATTGTTAGTGGTTGGAAAACAATAAGCATTGTCTCTTTGGAAACTTGCAGACACAATACTCTGGTACTGGTGCGGCTATGGAATATCCAATTACAAAACTCAACGTACGTAATAATTAATTAATGGTCCTGTTCGATAGAATTGCTTCTTAGATGTTTGGCCATAAAATGCTTAGTGAAAACTTGACGTGACCTAGTTTTAACCCTAAGATATATAATGTAATGTTTTGTCATTATCAGGTGGAGAACATTCTGGTGATTGGTCACAGCCGTTGTGGTGGAATAGAGGCACTAATGACCATTGAAGATGATGCAGCTCCCAATAAGAGGTAACCAGCCTGAAAACACTAATTTAATCAAATATCTTTTAAGTTCATGATCAAGAATGAGACAGTTCTTGAGTGATTGGTTCACTAACTTCCCTCATATTCTTTGAATTGGCAGCATCTTCATAGAAAACTGGGTCAAGATAGGTACATCGGCCAAGAACAAGATCAAGCAGGAGTATGGAGACCTGAGCTTCGAAGAACAGTGCACCCATTGTGAGAAGGTATGTAATATACACAATATTTTGCTCTGTTTTCTGTCTTACTTTTATGGAAGAAACTGAGATATACTTGGGTTTCCAGGAAGCGGTGAACGTTACCCTGGGAAATCTGTTGTCTTACCCATTTGTGAGAGAAAGAGTGGAGAAGGGCAAGCTCGCCTTAAGAGGAGCTCACTACGATTTCGTGAGTGGAACGTTTGAACTCTGGGAACTCGACGTCAAGACCACCCCTGCCTTTGCCTTTTCTTAAAACAGTCATATTTACCTCTCCCCTTTGTTTCTTCTACGTGTGTTCTCCTCTTCGTTTCTTCTAAGTATGTTCTTGTCATGTACTTGCTTCTGATTCTTGTTTCTGTTTCTTGGTTATATTTGTGTGTGAAAAGAAATGAATAATCTATAAAAAGCATTATTATGGTTCCCAGCTTCATTTGAGTTTATAAATCCAAACATTCTACAACGAGATATGATCTAAAGAATCAATCAACAATCATCAATCTCTGGCTCTTAGATTAAATTAACAACACCTGAAATCACAAGACTCCCTACAGCCAGAGAACCGAATCGGTTCGGACCTTCCAATGCTTTCTCGCAAACTATTAAAAAGAGATAAATAAATGAGGATATACATAATATCTTCTTAAGAGTTAGGATAATCAGAAGGCTTCGTTTACTCTTCATCCCCAAACTCATGTTCACTCCCTCGCTCAATTTTGATAATCACCTGCTCAATCATAATCTTTGAAGCCAAAGCAGCTTCACCGAGTCAAATAAGTCTATATGATTTCAAGGCTGGACAATGCCATCCATTAGAAAAACTAGGGATCTCCTCCTCCCTAGGGGCAGGATTTGTTTTATATTTTGGTGTGTGTCTGTTTTTTTTTTGCACGTAATGGCAGGATTTGTTTTATATTTTGGTGTGTTTCTGTTTTGTTTTTGCATGTAATGATATGTGGAAATCCTTCAATGTGCGAAAACCTAAGGGATCTTGAATAGATAATTGAAGTCGTAAATTCGTAGTAAATGAAAACACAGATCTCTTTGATTCGTCGTAAATAGTATTCGTCGTAAGACGATGTAATAAGAAAACATGGGATCTCGCTAGGTCGTTGTAAAAGGATTCGTCGTAAAGTAGACGTAAAAGGAAAACGTGGGATCTCCCAAAGTTGTCGTAAATCAAAAACGTAAGATCTCTCAATAAGTCGTCGTAAAAAAAAGCGGGACCTCTTTAATTCCTTGTAACTTTAATTCTCCTTTACGACGAACAGTAATTTTCTATATACACAGACTCATTTCATTCTTCACTCGACGCCTCTTTCTCTCAACCTAGCCCATCTCGCACTAAAGGTTAGTTTTTTTTTGTTTTTTTATTCGTTTAGTTTTAGGTTGTTAGTTTAGGTGGTTAAATTAGGCTTGAAATTTGTAAAGTTTAGGTTGTGATAGATTAGGCTTGGAATATATGAAGTTTTGCTAATTTAATCTTCTTTTAATTAGATGGCTCGTAGGAAGCATACTCCACTACATTATAGTCAGACATTCGGGATAAAAGATCCCGCATGTGGTACTTCTTCTTCTTCGGGTCGATTTACAGCTCCAAAATTTGTTCCGGAATCTCAGTCATCAGGACCCAGTCGTCCACCTCCACCTCCACCTCCTATGATTCCTCCTTTCGTTCCTCTGCTGGCTCCTCAGGCAGCTCCAGACGGTAGTGCTCCTCCTCCTCCTGCCCCTGCAGGGGGATTACATCCTGATTTGGAGGTGCCGCTTGATGCACCCTATGCTCATTATACCGTCGAGACTCTTCTCGCACAGCCGGGACTGAGAAGTTTTAGATGTCTTAGACCACGATCTACCACCAGGGATTTACAGGTACGCATTTTATTATGATTTAAAAATTAAAGTATACACTTTATAATTATTTTTTAAGGTTTGGCACCGACAACCGTATCGGATGAAGTGTTTTCTATACAATCAAAAGACTATTTCACAGAAAAGCATCCTAATTGGATGCTGACCCCGAGGCACATTAAGACTACATGGTTCAAATGTTTTGGAGTTAGTTATTTTATTTTAAAAATTTATTTAATAATTAATATTGATTAAATTTAAATATTTTCATATGCAGCAAAAGTGGAACTGGTCCATTGAGATCAAGAGAAAGTGAAGGCGAAGTTCAACGAGAAGGCGATGAAGAGTCTATACAACACCATATCCGACTAAAAGGTCATTTATGAGAAACGACGCTATGACGTGAGGCCCCCTGGTCTCGAAAGGACGTATGGGATGGTCTTATTCGATATTGGCACGACAACTACTCCATCCGGATCACCACACAGAGCTCCACTTCGCGGATGACGAAGGATGAGAATGGCCATTTACCGATGGTGCACACAACCGGGCAACTACCACATGCCGGTTTACGTCTACAGGTGGTTAATAATTAATTTTCTATTTTAATGATTTCAATAATTTTTATTAACTCGATAAATATTTTATCTAATTTTTTTTGCAGGCGAAAAAGAACAAGGGAGTGTTGCCATCATTTACTGATCTTTTTCAACCAACCCACTCGAAAGGTGGTGTTTTTCCGGATCCCCGCTCGGAGAAGATCCACAATGATGTGACTGCTCGGATTGTTGAACGCCAGACTCAGCTAGCACAGCAGTTACCTGATGGAGCTCCCGTAGAGTTCTCTACCGTCGACATAGACAATATTTTCGAGGATGTATAAATTTTCATTATTTACTTGTAAATTAATTACTTTTAATACGTCATCAAGGTTGTTTCTAACAAAAAGGGACGAACGCTGGGAATAGGATCTGTTAAGGATGTTCCACGGGCCACATCATCCTATGCCCAAAGACAGGATGCAGAGACTTCTCGTATGCAGACAGATTTGGATTCAACCCAAACTTAATTGGCGTCCTTTGAAAGTCTTCTCGACCTTGTGGCGAATGGAAACCTGCAGATACAACAGATGTTGCGGGTTAGACGGGAGAGACTCAACATTCCACATCCACCGGTCCAAACTGCGGAACAGGAAGCGGCAGACATAGAGCGAACCAACATCAGGGACATCTTCCAGGACGATGACAACATCCTTCCTTAGTTCGTTTTTTTTAATGTATGACATTTGAATATTTTTATCTATAAAATTTTATTTCAAATCTATATATATATATATATATGTATTATTTCAAATTATTAAAAACTATTTATAATATTTTCGAAAATAATTTATTTAAAAATAAATTAAAATTAAAAAGGGAGATGTTAAATCGCCATAAAATTTGCTAGGATAGTACGACGAAGTAGGGGTACAATCGACGTAATTATTTACGAAGAAATAACAACGAATTCCTAGTTAGTTTGTCGTAAATTTTACTTACCTTGAACAACTACTTTACTTCAAAAATTTACGTCTACTATACAACGAACATTTACGAGCGCCTTACCACCAAATGCTTCCTCGTTGATTAAGGACAAATTTATGATGAGTTTCTCTGTGTAGACTTTACGACAAATATTATTTTTCGTAAATTTTACGAGGACTTTATGACGAATAGTTTAACTACGACCAACGGTTTACGACGATTACGTTATCATGGTTAGTTCGTCGTACATCTCCTTTTACGACGAAGTAACAACGATTATTGTCGTAATACATGTATTTTCTTGTAGTGTCAGGACAAGCAAACAACAAACACAATCGTTAGCTATTATCACCTAACATGCATCACACAACCTAGATTATTAGATCTATTCGGTAGTGGCCCTTTAGCTCCTTTTGGCACTGTCCACCCTACGATTTCTATGTGACTATTCGTTTGTGGTCCGTTGGCTCTTTTAGCATTGTCTATATTACAGTCATTATAGTCACTTATGCTTGTATACGTTCATCATGGGTCTCTTGACATTATATTATTTATATTTCTACGTAAGTCGAGGTTCATCTAGAATTCAGTTTTCATTGATGAAAAGGCAAAAATAATTCATATAAAAAATTAAAACTGATACAGAACATGGAGATGGAACAAACTTGATGTGTTCATCAGCAGGGCTGTGTCTGAGATTTTCTCGACTAGAAATGAGATTTTTTTTTGGCCACGTAATTTTCAGACTAGAAATTTTAATCTTTTAAAGTACTGAATAATATTAAAAAGCTTAATACATAATTTTTAATTGAAAACTTCTATAATTTAATTATCATTTTTGTGACATAATCAATCATCAATATAATTTGCTGAACTTCAGTTAAAAAAATATATAATAGCAAGTTGTAGATGACTTCGGAGAAGCAAAAGACTTCGTTGCTTTGTTAATTGAGAGCTAAGAAAATAATTAGAAAACAGTCGATTAAGTTTTGATAACTGTTTTTTTTAAGAATTTATATAGTTAATGCTGATCATTAGCTATTTCGTTTTTAATTAGTTTTTGTCACTCTATTTTTTTTTTAATTGTAACTCTTTTTTCTTTTTATCAGTAACTAGGGTCGGCTCGCCCTACAGACGGGATATACTTTACTTGTAATCAAGATTATTATTTTCATATGATTTGTGGTTTGTGTTTTAGGTTTAATTTAAAATTAACCAAACAACTAATTTTTACTCTCTCTCTCTCTCTCTCTCTCTCTCTCTCTCTCTCTCTCTCTCTCTCTCTCTCTCTCTCCACCCCACGGGCGTGTTAATTAGTAAACGAAAATACATAAATATAACAGTTAAAGAATATCTCAAAATATTTAGCTTACTTAAAATTTAAGGTAATATTAACTTTTATTGTGTATGCTATTCTTTTTATAGATCATGATCATCTTAATATTAAAATGTTCATGAATACATAATAGTTTTACATATATCTTTTGTTTATTCTACTGTAATTATGATAATTTTGATAATAAGTAAAATAATTTTTAATACAAAAATCTTAGATTATATTTTTTCTTATAAATATTTTTAAAAATTATATCTTTGATATTATATTATGATTTATGTGCTAAGATATTATTTTAGATTGATGTCAAATGTTTTGTTAGACCTAAAGTAAAATATTGGTCAAAAACGAATTCTGGATTATTAAATAATTTACCAATAAGTTTGGTTTAAAACAATAAGACGATGAAAATGTGAAATTCTTAAAAACCTTTTTAAAATTATAGTGTTAAAATTTTAGACAACTTTTCTTGATGAAATGTCATCACGAAAGTAAAAGATTCAGCTTTATTAATTGTGAAACATTATTTTCATATATATATTCGAAACTATTGTTTTTCATATCGTTTTTATTAGGTTAGCATGTGTCATTTGTCGAGAAGAGAGTATATATGTTATGGGAAATGAGTGTTCTAAATAAAGCATAAGTTAATGTTTGGACGAAACTACAACGCTTCAATTTCATGTAAGAACATGTTTAGTATTCCACACTCAGCTCATTCGTCCACCATTCTCATTTTATTGTGATATATGCAGACTCAAACTTAGAAGTATAATAAAAAAAATGCATTCTACGTATATACAAAACTCAGCCCATTTTGGAGACATAGAAGCAGCCAATTTAAATAAAATTCACAGTTCAGTAGCGATATGAAAAATATGTAACTGAAATATACTCACAAATCACAATCATACATACTCACACATGGTTTTATATCTATAAGTGTCTGCACTAACTGTTGTATCCTTGAGATCAGAGCCAACAACCTATTAGGGAGCCACAATAATGAAAAATCAACACCAAGATGTTGAAAATTATTACGAGCTAAAGATAAATAAATATTTAAAAAAAGTTCACTAAAAAAAGTTATCTCCCCTCTTTTATCGTCTTTTTCCTTTCTCTTCTTCTCTGTTTATTCTGTTTCTCATCTCATTTCTTCTGTTTCTTATCACTTTTCTGTCACAATCCGTTAAGCACAACCATGGGTTTAACAAATCTTTTTTTATTACTTTTTTGTTGTTTATTAAGAGAAATGAACTCATGATTTTGTTGGAAGAAAATTTTCATATTTATAATGAAGGATTAACACAAAGGAATAAATGAAGGGATTCATTGAATGTGAGATCGTGTGAGAAGTAGAGAATAAGTATTAATGCGAATGTTAATGAAGATGCATGAACCAAGTTAATTTCCGTAACGGCGCCAGATTAAAGAAGTCTATTCGGCTTCCAACTGACATTGATCGGAATCGTTCGTCACCGGTAAAACCACTGGATTTCTATTGACAGTTGACTGAACGGGAATTGTTGCAGGACGGCTACTTTTCCTAAGTTTCATATACAGTTTTGTGGAGAAGATGGATTTAAGCCGTAGTAAACACATAAAACCCATTAAACCCTGGAATTAATGAAACATTGAGTTTTGATTGACTGTGACACGTGTCGCCACCACATACTCCGAATTAGTGACATGGAAAGAAACATCTTAATATTAAAATGTTCATGAATACATAATAGTTTTACATATTTCTTTTGTTTATTCTACTGTAATTATGATAATTTTGATAATAAGTAAAATAATTTTTAATACAAAAATCTTAGATTATATTTTTTCTTATAAATATTTTTAAAAATTATGTCTTTGATATTATATTATGATTTATGTGCTAAGATATTATTTTAGATTGATGTCAAATTTTTTGTTAGACCTAAAGTAAAATATTGGTCAAAAACAAATTCTGGATTATTAAATAATTTACCAATAAATTTGGTTTAAAACAATAAGACGATGAAAATGTGAAATTATTAAAAACCTTTTTAAAATTATAGTGTTAAAATTTTAGACAACTTTTCTTGATGAAATGTCATCACGAAAGTAAAAGATTCAGCTTTATTAATTGTGAAACATTATTTTCATATATATATTTGAAACTATTGTTTTTCATATCGTTTTTATTAGGTTAGCAGGTGTCATTTGTCGAGAAGAGAGTATATATGTTATGGGAAATGAGTGTTCTAAATAAAGCATAAGTTAATGTTAGGACGAAACTACAATGCTTCAATTTCAAGTAAGAACATGTTTAGTATTCCACACTCAGCTCATTCGTCCACCATTCTCATTTTATTGTGATATATGCAGACTCAAACTTAGAAGTATAATAAAAAAATGCATTCTACGTATATATCAAAACTCAGTCCATTTTGGAGACACAGAAGCAACCAAGTTAAATAAAATTCACAATCCAGTAGCGATATGAAAAATATGTAACTTTAATGTACTCACAAATCACAATCATACATACTCACACATGGTTTTATATCCATAAGTGTATGCACTAACTGTTGTATCCTTGAGATCAGAGCCAACAACCTATCAGGGAGCCACAATAATGAAAAATTAACACCAAGATGTTAGAAATTATTACGAGCTAAAGATAAATAAATCTTTAAAATAAAGTTCACTAAAAAAAGTTATCTCCCCTCTTTTATCGTCTTTTTCCTTTCTCTTCTTCTCTGTTTATTCTGTTTCTCATCTCATTTCTCCTGTTTCTTATCACTTTTCTGTCACAATCCGTTAAGCACAACCAGGGGTTTAACAAATCTTTTTTTATTACTTTTTTTGTTGTTTATTAAGAGAAATGAACTCATGATTTTGTTGGAAGAAAACTTTCATATTTATAATGAAGGATTAACACAAAGGAATAAATGAAGGGATTCATTGAATGTGAGATCGTGTGAGAAGTAGAGAATAGGTATTAATGCGAATGTTAATGAAGATGCATGAACCAAGTTAATTTCCGTAACGGCGCCAGATTAAAGAAGTCTATTCAGCTTCCAACTGACATTGATCGGAATCGTTCGTCACCGGTAAAACCACTGGATTTCTATTGACAGTTGACTGAACGGGAATTGTTGCACGACGGCTACTTTTCCTAAATTTTGTATACAGTTTTGTGGAGAAGATGGATTTAAGCCGTAGTAAACACATCAAACCCATTAAACCCTGGAATTAATGAAACATTAAGTTTTGATTGACTGTGACACGTGTCGCCACCATAGACTCCAAATTAGTGACATGGAATCTGATGTGGATGGCTTAGGAGTGAAAGAAACTCTTCTTTATATATACTAGGGTCGGCCCGCCCTACGGACGGATTGTTAATTTTGAAATAATTTTAACAATTTTTGGTATTCCACCAAACATTGTATGTTTTTATTCTTTTAATATTTATTTACATTTGTTCTTGGGAAGCATGTTTGCGAGTCAGATATATAATTTATAGTATGATTTAATTTAAATTTTGATTAGTAGGTGACAGATACACTAAAGTTAATAATAAGGAACTCAAAAAACAAATATTCAATGTTTTATGTTTTTGTATGTATTGATGAATATATATTAGTTTTAATTTTTTTTCCTAAAGAGAAGTCTGGTCGGAGGAATATATCCATAAGGGAGTTCTTATTTCTTATTTTAAAACAAAATAAACGCTATTTTTTTTTAACATTTTTATGTTTTAATGTATGGAAATATAATGTAATTTTATATTTAAATGAAAGCAAACAACAGTTAATTTGCTATCTATAAGCTATACAATCGACAAACATCTACACCCTTAAAAATTTAATCCTTAAATAGGTTGGTTAACTTTTATCAATGTTAACCGAAAACAACAAAACCATAGCGCTGTTAACATTACACCTTTTTTTTGAAAACAAATATGATCTACTCAAGCGATAATATAACTTATATATATATATATATAGCTTTCTTTTGTCCAAAAAAAAAAAGATATAGCTTTCTATTAGAAGATGCCATTTTTCACATAACAATATTATGGATGTACTAATTAGTTGCATTGTTTCAGAATCTCTATAGCTACGTTTGAGAGGTGATGTTCGGGTGCACACTCTTGCTCGAATAAAGTTGAACTTAACTTGCATTTAATTCAGTGCAAGCTGACACAAAGTGGAGTGACCACCACTGTTGAAACTTGAAACGGTAACGACTGACCACGTGATTATAGTTTCTGAATCTCAAATAACTTCAGAAGTGTTACATCCCTTCCGCCATATGGAAACTTTTTGGATTCTGAGAACGATGGATTCTTATCACATATGGTTTTCAATATGCTACTACATAGATAATAAGAGAGTGCAATCTAAAACTATAATAGGGAAAATAGAGGGCCTCTCAGATATTTTAGAGTTCAATTGCGATGAACCTTCAAATTAGCATATGCGTTGTGTGCTTAAAACTATATGTATTCTATTTTAAATGGCAACGGAAACCATATATTTAATTATATACATGAGCAGATTTCTTTCCTTGTGACACCAAATAGCACAGTGTAGTACTTTATTTAACAGAGAAGCATATTCGATGAGTCTGAGCTGCAGCGTAAGGCCTAATGATAATAACACTCATTGAAAAAGTAAAGCTAGTATCTCTCTTTTGGGGTAAACCAAGGTGATTCAGTTGAAACCTGCATTGAGCATCAACGCTTAGACACCTCACTACAAGAAAAAACAGTTATTGTGACGAAACTTTGTGACAAAAAATTATTTGTCACAAATCTGTGACATTTTGGAGACTATAGGTGACTAAATTTTATATGTCACAAACTCGTAGCTGTTTTGATACAATATTGTGACGTCCTATATAGTAATCAATTTTTGTCTCAATTAGTTACCTTAGAGTGACGATAATAAATACTGTATTAGCTGTGACATATCTGTGACTATATTTACAGATGTCTTTGTGACGAATCTGTGATGGAATGGTGAGTCTCATATCGTGACAAAAAATTCGAAATATTTGTGACGAATTGGTATAAAATTGTAAATGGTTTTTTTAAATATAAGTTATGACTAAAGAATATGGAAAGGATCTTACAAGTTTTTTAAACTACAAACGTTTTAGTTCTACAAACCATAGGCACACAATTTTAGGGCCCCAAAATTGTGAAGGCATGGTGTATCGAAGTGGTTATAGTTCTCAACACTGAATGTTTGTGTCCCATGTTTGAGTTGTTTTTGTGGTTATAAATATTTTTCATGGGTTAGATTTGTTTATAGCAGAGATCAAAAATCGTAACTACATGTACATCAGTTCTTCATCGAACTATCTTCTTTTCAAAAAATATTTGATTTTTCAGTGAATGTTGTTGTTCATTGTTACATTCTCTTTCGTTGGCACCATCTTTCAGTTTTTATATAATGATATCTCTTCTTTCTCTTTTGTATATACTTGATGTAATTATTTAGATTATCGTTTTGTTTACAATATTTTATATTATTATAGAATATATTAATAATGTTACAGGCCCCAAATCTTAAACACGCTTTAGATTTAAAGACACTTGCACGGCACTGCGGTTTAGTCCCTGATTATTTATGTAACAATAAAAATAATAAATATCTAATCAGTTAAAGAAAGAGGAAAGAAAATCAAAACAAACCAAATTATTATGAAAACTTTATAGGAGAATCAAGAATCCCGGTAAAAGAGGATTTAAATTGGGTTGTTACCATCGTCATCTAATACCCTAATATTTCAACTAATACACTGTATATAAATAAATAAAGTAATAACTCCTTCTACACTTCAAATGGTAAGGCCACTAGGCCAACATCCTCTCTTTCAGTTTTACCCTAAAACTCTTAAGACGCATAAAATTAAAGCCGCCCTCTTTTTTGAATAACTTATCATGATTTCAAAGAATACATTACGTGTGGCTAATCTTCTGTTTTAGGTTTATATTTTCACAATCAAATATTTAAACAGCTTATTGTTCTGAAAGTCAAAACCATCTCTTACTTTTGGATTTTTCTTTTCATATGCTAACTTTCTTTGGTTATTCATCCTTTTCTAATTTCTTTGTTTGTCAATTGCAGATGCTGCTTCGACTTGTGAATGTTCTTTTGTATGAGAGAGGATTGAAAAGGACAAGGCATAATTTGGAGACATTGATGATGACAATAAGAGATATATAATACGTCGGTTAATGAGATAGGGATCTTGTAATACACAACAGTTTCTATTGACAAGGGAACTATGGAGAAAACAAGACATGCTTTGATGAATCTCTACAACTGTTTTCATCTTTTTGGGATCTCCATCTTCGTTTAGTGTTGTTTCTGCTATGATTTTAGTCTTTTTTGTTCATATTTATGATGACTTTAATCTATTGTATTATGATGTATGTTTCTATGTATGTTGATTCTATATTTCTGAAAACTTTCAAAAATAATAATAATAGCCAAAATGTTGGAAGACTCCAAACTGTTTTCACTATTAGTGGCTATTTAGCTAACAGAGAAGGCTAAGAATATCTGCGAGCTGTGCAATACTTCAGTACAAAATAATAACTGTTTATAGATGAGAAATTAGTAGCTGTTTAAGACAAAATTGTGACTGGGGTTTTAGTAATAATGAACTGACGGATGTAAGTGTAACGAATTGGTGATGACGTTGTAGTCTCAATTTGTGACAAATATGTTACTAAACTTTCGTTGTAATCAGCTACAGAAACGGGACATTCTAATCGTCACCAATGGAGACAATTTTCAGACGATGTTTTCGTCAATAACTGTAACCGTATTGTTACTTTTAATATTCGACACTGTTACTGACAAACTAGTTACAAAATTATTTTGTCACAAATTATGACGTTTTTTGTTACGATGAAAATTTGTGACGCTCTTATTATCACCGTTCATAACTTGTCACAATTCTGTCACAATAATTATATTGTTACGAAATTGTGTTCATTGTGACAAAAAAAATTTGTCACGATATTATTACTTTCTTGTAGTGCCTGATCAAAAAGCATCAACGCTTAGCCACCTGATCATGGAAACAAAACAAACTTATCAACGGTTAGATAGATGAAACATGTATGGCGTATCTCCTCGATAATGGGAACATCTATTTCCCAACTTTATACTTTGGAGAACACATGACTAAACAAAAGAAGGGGTTGGACAGTAGTTATTTTCACATATGTGGGCGCAGAGGGTATATTGTTAAGCAAAAAAAAGGTTTCAGCTCTAAGATAAAAAATGGTTTAGTAGTAATGTAAGAGCCTACCTGAGAAGTATGGTCCTCATCTTCCGAATCCTGTAACCATAGCAGTTAACATAAAGCCCCAAACTAATTATGGAACACTAATCAAAGTGAACTTGAGTGGAAGCGATAATTGCCGTTAAGATAATATATACTTTTTTGGTCAAAGATAAAAGATTTCTTTATGATAAGAAAATACATAGTTTGATTGACTCAAACGTAGAGTATGTGGAAGAAGTCAAAAGTGGGTAAGATGAATACGGAAAATGGAAAAGCTCATGCATAAGCATTATTTAAAAAATAATACTTCAAACATATATCCTCTCAACCTTAGTTGGGTCGTCCATATTGGTCGGCGCTCAACCAATTGGTTCCGTAGCAGCAATCGAAGATGCTTCACCGCTGCTCTCTGTAATAATTTTAAAAACATCTCAGAATTTAACATTTTAAAACCATGAAACATAAATAGATCCACCGGAATATAAAATCAAACAATCATGTGTATAGAATTCAAAATCATTCATCTAAGAACCAAGAAACAATACGAAATTTAATGGAACCTTAAATAAAATTATCAGAATCAAAACCTAAGAACCAATAAACATTAAAACTTCACCGGAATAATAAAATCAGATGATCATATATATATATATCAGATCAGAAAAATATTTCTCGAGATAGTCACATCAAACAGAATATGTATATTAAGAAACGTTTGGAAGATGGTTTGAAGAAGAGCCAAGGATACCTATTTATATTGTAGATCGTAGCCGAAGGTGTTAATAACTTGTTTAATGTGATGGATCTAGAAGCTAACCCGTCTGGATTGAATTGATGAAGAGAAGTCAGAAAGGCATTTTCCATAGGCATACAATTGAAGTGATCGAGTATAGTGTACTCAAAAATAAATTTGCCATAGGCTGACAATTCTAGGGCCCCAAAATTGTGAAGGCATGGTGTATCGAAGTGGTTATAGTTCTCAACACTGAATGTTTGTGTCCCATGTTTGAGTTGTTTTTGTGGTTATAAATATTTTTCATGGGTTAGATTTGTTTATAGCAGAGATCAAAAATCGTAACTACATGTACATCAGTTCTTCATCGAACTATCTTCTTTTCAAAAATATTTGATTTTTCAGTGAATGTTGTTGTTCATTGTTACATTCTCTTTCGTTGGCACCATCTTTCAGTTTTACCCTAAAACTCTTCAAGACGCAAAATTAAAGCCGTCCCTCATTTTTTAATAACTTTTCATGATTTCAAAGAATACATTACGTGTGGCTAATCTTCTGTTCTAGGTTTATATTTTCACAATCAAATATTTAAACAGCTTATTGTTCTGAAAGTCAAAACCATCTCTTACTTTTGGATTTTTCTTTTCATATGCTAACTTTCTTTGGTTATTCATCCTTTTCTAATTTCTTTTGTTTGTCAATTGCAGATGCTGCTTCGACTTGTGAATGTTCTTTTGTATGAGAGAGGATTGAAAAGGACAAGGCATAATTGGAGACATTGATGATGACAATAAGAGATATATAATCGTCGGTTAATGAGATAGGGATCTTGTAATACACAACAGTTTCTATTGACAAGGGAACTATGGAGATAACAAGACATGCTTTGATGAATCTCTACAGTTGTTTTCATCTGCTTTTGGGATCTCCATCTTCGCTTAGTGTTGTTTCTGCTATGATTTTAGTCTTTTTGTTCATATTTATGATGACTTTAATCTATTGTATTATGATGTATGTTTCTATGTATGTTGATTCTATATTTCTGAAAACTTTCAAAAATAATAATAATAGCCAAAATGTTGGAAGACTCCAAACTGTTTTCACTATTAGTGGCTATTTAGCTAACAGAGAAGGCTAAGAATATCTGCGAGCTGTGCAATACTTCAGTACAAAATAATAACTGTTTATAGATGAGAAATTAGTAGCTGTTTAAGACAAAAATGTGACTGGAGTTTAGTAATAACCAATTGACGGAACTAAAAATTTTAATAGTCAAATAATTTGATGGATGTGAGTGTAACGGATTGGTGATGACGTTGTAGTCTCAATTTGTGACAAATATGTTACTAAACTTTCGTTGTAATCAGCTACAGAAACGGACATTCTAATCGTCACCAATGGAGACAATTTTCAGACGATGTTTTCGTCAATAACTGTAACCGTATTGTTACTTTTAATATTCGACACTGTTACTGACAAACTAGTTACAAAATTATTTGTCACAAATCTGTGACATTTTGGAGACTATAGGTGACTAAATTTTATATGTCACAAACTCGTAGCTGTTTTGATACAATATTGTGACGTCCTATATAGTAATCAATTTTGTCTCAATTAGTTACCTTAGAGTGACGATAATAAATACTGTATTAGCTGTGACATATCTGTGACTATATTTACAGATGTCTTTGTGACGAATCTGTGATGGAATGGTGAGTCTCATATCGTGACAAAAAATTCGAAATATTTGTGACGAATTGGTATAAAATTGTAAATGGTTTTTTTAAATATAAGTTATGACTAAAGAATATGGAAAGGATCTTACAAGTTTTTTAAACTACAAACGTTTTAGTTCTACAAACCATAGGCACACAATTTTAGGGCCCCAAAATTGTGAAGGCATGGTGTATCGAAGTGGTTATAGTTCTCAACACTGAATGTTTGTGTCCCATGTTTGAGTTGTTTTTGTGGTTATAAATATTTTTCATGGGTTAGATTTGTTTATAGCAGAGATCAAAAATCGTAACTACATGTACATCAGTTCTTCATCGAACTATCTTCTTTTCAAAAAATATTTGATTTTTCAGTGAATGTTGTTGTTCATTGTTACATTCTCTTTCGTTGGCACCATCTTTCAGTTTTATATAATGATATCTCTTCTTTCTCTTTTGTATATACTTGATGTAATTATTTAGATTATCGTTTTGTTTACAATATTTTATATTATTATAGAATATATTAATAATGTTACAGGCCCCAAATCTTAAACACGCTTTAGATTTAAAGACACTTGCACGGCACTGCGGTTTAGTCCCTGATTATTTATGTAACAATAAAAATAATAAATATCTAATCAGTTAAAGAAAGAGGAAAGAAAATCAAAACAAACCAAATTATTATGAAAACTTTATAGGAGAATCAAGAATCCCGGTAAAAGAGGATTTAAATTGGGTTGTTACCATCGTCATCTAATACCCTAATATTTCAACTAATACACTGTATATAAATAAATAAAGTAATAACTCCTTCTACACTTCAAATGGTAAGGCCACTAGGCCAACATCCTCTCTTTCAGTTTTACCCTAAAACTCTTCGCACGCAAAATTAAAGCCGCCCCTCTTTTTTTGAATAACTTATCATGATTTCAAAGAATACATTACGTGTGGCTAATCTTCTGTTTTAGGTTTATATTTTCACAATCAAATATTTAAACAGCTTATTGTTCTGAAAGTCAAAACCATCTCTTACTTTTGGATTTTTCTTTTCATATGCTAACTTTCTTTGGTTATTCATCCTTTTCTAATTTCTTTGTTTGTCAATTGCAGATGCTGCTTCGACTTGTGAATGTTCTTTTGTATGAGAGAGGATTGAAAAGGACAAGGCATAATTTGGAGACATTGATGATGACAATAAGAGATATATAATACGTCGGTTAATGAGATAGGGATCTTGTAATACACAACAGTTTCTATTGACAAGGGAACTATGGAGAAAACAAGACATGCTTTGATGAATCTCTACAACTGTTTTCATCTTTTTGGGATCTCCATCTTCGTTTAGTGTTGTTTCTGCTATGATTTTAGTCTTTTTGTTCATATTTATGATGACTTTAATCTATTGTATTATGATGTATGTTTCTATGTATGTTGATTCTATATTTCTGAAAACTTTCAAAAATAATAATAATAGCCAAAATGTTGGAAGACTCCAAACTGTTTTCACTATTAGTGGCTATTTAGCTAACAGAGAAGGCTAAGAATATCTGCGAGCTGTGCAATACTTCAGTACAAAATAATAACTGTTTATAGATGAGAAATTAGTAGCTGTTTAAGACAAAATTGTGACTGGGGTTTTAGTAATAATGAACTGACGGATGTAAGTGTAACAATTGGTGATGACGTTGTAGTCTCAATTTGTGACAAATATGTTACTAAACTTTCGTTGTAATCAGCTACAGAAACGGACATTCTAATCGCCACCAATGGAGACAATTTTCAGACGATGTTTTCGTCAATAACTGTAACCGTATTGTTACTTTTAATATTGACACTGTTACTGACAAACTAGTTACAAAATTATTTTGTCACAAATTATGACGCTTTTTGTTACGATGAAAATTTGTGACGCTCTTATTATCACCGTTCATAACTTGTCACAATTCTGTCACAATAATTATATTGTTACGAAATTGTGTTCATTGTGACAAAAAAAATTTGTCACGATATTATTACTTTCTTGTAGTGCCTGATCAAAAAGCATCAACGCTTAGCCACCTGATCATGGAAACAAAACAAACTTATCAACGGTTAGATAGATGAAACATGTATGGCGTATCTCCTCGATAATGGGAACATCTATTTCCCAACTTTATACTTTGGAGAACACATGACTAAACAAAAGAAGGGGTTGGACAGTAGTTATTTTCACATATGTGGGCGCAGAGGGTATATTGTTAAGCAAAAAAAAGGTTTCAGCTCTAAGATAA
The DNA here is from genome assembly GCA_016771965.1 of Brassica carinata. Taxonomy (NCBI): domain Eukaryota; kingdom Viridiplantae; phylum Streptophyta; class Magnoliopsida; order Brassicales; family Brassicaceae; genus Brassica; species Brassica carinata. The sequence continues at coordinate 48,109,209 of CM028693.1, read as the reverse complement.
AAAATGGTTTAGTAGTAATGTAAGAGCCTACCTGAGAAGTATGGTCCTCATCTTCCGAATCCTGTAACCATAGCAGTTAACATAAAGCCCCAAACTAATTATGGAACACTAATCAAAGTGAACTTGAGTGGAAGCGATAATTGCCGTTAAGATAATATATACTTTTTTGGTCAAAGATAAAAGATTTCTTTATGATAAGAAAATACATAGTTTGATTGACTCAAACGTAGAGTATGTGGAAGAAGTCAAAAGTGGGTAAGATGAATACGGAAAATGGAAAAGCTCATGCATAAGCATTATTTAAAAAATAATACTTCAAACATATATCCTCTCAACCTTAGTTGGGTCGTCCATATTGGTCGGCGCTCAACCAATTGGTTCCGTAGCAGCAATCGAAGATGCTTCACCGCTGCTCTCTGTAATAATTTTTAAAACATCTCAGAATTGAACATTTAAAAATCAAGAAACATAAATAGATTTACCGGAATATAAAATTAAACAATCATGTGTATATAGAATTCATAATCATTCATCTAAGAACGAAGAAACATTAAGAAATTTACCGGAACTTAAAAAACGATCAGAATCAAAACCTAAGAACCAATAAACATTAAAACTTCACCGGAATAATAAAATCAGATGATCATATATATATATATCAGATCAGAGAAAAATATTTCTCGAGATAGTCACATCAAACAGAATATGTATATTAAGAAACATTTGGAAGATGGTCTGAAGAGAAGCCAAGCATACCTATTTATATTGTAGATCGTAGCCGAAGGTGTTAATAACTTGTTTAATGTGATGGATCTAGAAGCTAACCCGTCTGGATTGAATTGATGAAGAGAAGTCGAAAGGACTTTATCAGAATGGACAAAAGCTACGAAGGAGAACACTGATTAGGGGTACCAGCTTCACAGATGGACAATGGGCCTAATGACCAAAGTGAAACAGAAGCCCAATAGAATGGATGGGTATTGCAACACAACGTTTCAATATGCTGAGTCACAATTGTTGCGTTGGCAGCTGAGTTGGACATCATGGGAGGGAAGGAGAACTCATCTTTATATATAAAGATATATAGATAGATGTTCGTTTGTTTATAAATTTTCATTTAGTAATATAGTATTAACTAAAAATACAGCAGCAGTCAGCACTCGAACCCTGGACATTTAGATTTGACTTGATTGACAATTGGTTGTCATTTGGAATATTGGCCTCAGAGTATACTGATCGACCCTCATGCAGATGCTTGATCTGCTTGCATTCAAACATTCGAGCACGGCCTTGTTCATCAGTGGTACGTCTGTTTTAACTAAAAGTACTGTAAATAACAAACTCTCTGTTTTAAAAATAGACAAGTTAATCATATAGAATTTTCCGTGTAGTGAAAGTGACTGATCTCCGTCTATAAATAGCGGAGTAGCCAGAGGTCATCTCCTAATATATAAAGTAAAATCGTATTTATTTTTAAGTGTCTTTCTCTTAATCCTTTGTTCCCCAAAGTACCTCAAGAGGAGAATTTTTTGGGTTCACCCCGTAGGTGAACCTATATCTTCACCAACTAATGAGAATTGATTATTTCATATGCAGATTTTCTTTTAAAAAAATAGAATATTTAAAATTTATTTTTTAAAATAAAAGGATAAAAAATAAATAAAAAATAGTAGTAGCTGTCAAAAAGAAAAAAAAATTAATATTATTAAAACCGTTCATTCTAAACCCTAAACGCTAAACCTTAAATCCTAAACCCTTGGGTAAACCCTAAACCCTTTGGTAAACCCTAGACCCTTGGGTAAACTCTAAACCCTTGGAATATCTCTTTACCCTAAACGCTAAACCATAAACCCTAAACACTAAACCCTAAACCCCAAAACCCTTGAATAAACCCTAAACCCTTGGATAAATCCTAAACCCTCGGGTAAACTCTAAACTCTTGGAATATCTCTTTACCCAAGAGTTTAGGGTTTACCCAAGAGTTTAGGGTTTACCCAAGAGTTTAGGGTTTAGTATTTAGGGTTTGGTACAAACGGTTTTAACAATAAAAAAATTCTTTTTTTTCCTGTACTATTATTTTTTATCTTGTTGTTTAAAAAAAATTTAAAAAATTTTGTTTCCTTTTTTAAAAAAATCTGCATATGAAATAAACAATTCTCATTGGTTGGTGAACCTATAGTTGGTGAACCTATAGGTTCACCTAGGGAATGAACCCAAGAATTTCTCCCTCCTGAGGTCCGTCTAGAAAGAGAAATTCTTGGGTTCACCCCCTAGGTGAACCTATAAGTTCACCAAACAATGAGAATTGGTTATTTCATATATAGATTTTTTCAAAAAAGAAAACAGAATAGTTAGAATTTAATTTATTTTTTAAAAAAAGATAAATAAATAAATAAAAAATAATAGTAGCTGTAAAAAGAAAAAAAAAATCGTATTGTTAAAGCCGTTCATACTAAACCCTAAACCCTAAACCTTAAACCCTAAACCCTAAACCCTTAGGTAAGCTATAATTTTTTTAAATATTATTAAAACTGTTTATACTAAACCCTAAACCCTAAACACTAAATCCTAAACCCTTAGGTAAACCCTAAACCCTTAGGTAAAGAGATATTTCAAGGATTTAGAGTTTATCCAATGGTTTTGATTTACCCAAAGATTTAGGGTTTAGTGTTTAGGTTGTAGGGTTTAGTATGAACGGTTTTAACAATATTAAAAGAATTTTTTTTTACGGCTACTACTATTTTTATTTATTTTTGATCATTTTATTTAGAAAAGAAATTAAATTTTAAATATTCTATTTGCTTTTTTGAAAAAATATGTATATTAAATAACCAATTCTCATTGATTGGTGAACCTATAAGTTCACCTATGAGGTGAATCCAAGAATTTCTCGTCTAGAAATTTAAATCATCCTAATCTTTCTTTCTGTACTGCACCGTTTTGTGTTTTTTAGATTCGGTTCATAGTAATGAAGATCTCTTTTTTTTGTCTATCAAATTATGAACATTTTAATTAAAAATTATAAAAATAAATAAAAATTATAAAAATATATTTTAAAATTTAAGGTCTTAAGTTTAGGTTATAAACCTTTTAAAATTTGACGTAAAAGAAAGAAGTCTATGTCAGTGTTTCACTAGACTTGGACCGGTTCTTCTCGTCAAAATGAAACCATTGTTGGTTTTTGATTACCTTCTTTTTTTTAGTATCAACCATCGATAGTTCGAAGTCATTTCTTCTCTTCAATTTATATTTTACAGCATTTTTGGTAAAGTTTATGAAGGTTTTCTTGTATTTTCTTTTATAATTTTTTTTTGTTAGAACGTTTTGTTCACTGATGACAACCGTGGATCATTTTGCCCCCATATACTCTACCTTGACCCATCATTTGAGTACAGTTTGTCATCTAAACTTTGTGTAATATGAAAGGTGACTTAATTTGCAGTAACCTACTAAAAGACATAAGACGGATAAAAAGAGTTTCTTTAAGTACTTACTAGATTTTATTAATATGTTTGTTAGTTTTGTTGGTAAAATTATTAATATGTTTGTTAATTCATTATAGAAATAAAAAAAAATCTAAATGTTCAACCCGTTTCTACTTGATAAATATTTGTATACTCGATGAATTAACCTAGAAAACAGTAATTGTAAAAATGTCAATTCATTATTATATGTTGGTTTCGAAAATCAACTTTATTTTAAGTTTTTAAATATTAATTTAAAAATAATTAGAAATTGTTAATTAGGATTTATGTAAAATTATAGTTTTGTAAACACATACATTTAGGAAATTTACATAATATCAATTTAGAGAAGAATTACATTTAATTTTAAAAAATAGAAGATAAAACTTATTCTAGTATAACCAATGGTTCGAGTATTAAATGTTTAAATTAAACGGAAAGTATAGATTGCATAGAAATTAGAACTATTATCATTCACAAAATATGAAAATATTATTTACCATAAATATAGGAAATATTCCGTTGTTTATTTTAAATAAATAATATTTATATTGAAATTAAAAACTATTGGAAGGTTTTGTAATTAACTAAAAAATTCAGGGACATAATCTTAAGAAGGATTCTGCTTTAATAGTATAAACTTAAATAAAGGTTGCTCATTATGTTATTCGTTTCATAAATATCCAGGAAGAACCCCTCCAAATACAAAGAACTTGCCAAGAGCCAGAACCCCCAAGGTTTAAATTTTGCTAATCTCTTTTATTAGGTGTAGACCATTCTGGTGATTGGTCACAGCCGTTGTGGGGGAATAAAGGGTCTCATGTCCATTGAAGATGATTCAGCTCCCAGTAAGAGGTAACCAACCTTAAAAAAAAGGAAGCTACCTTAATAAATCTATACTAATAAAATAGGCTTTTTTATCTCCTTGGGGGGAAAAATACCATGTGGCATTTTCTTTTTAATTATTAAAATATTTTCTCAATTTAAATTTAATGAATTTTGGTATTAATTGTGAAATAAATTGGGGGTTTAAAACTTTCTTTCATACAGGTCCAAACGTTTATAAGATTGTTTTGAATCTGACCCAGATTCGTAGTTGAACCGATAAATCCGGTGACCCAATATAAATCGGATTTGGGTTTTGTGAAAAACCCATAAAACACACAAAAACTCACTAAAACCCGACACATGTTGCAGCACTGGTTGAACCAATAGATAATTTTTATTTTTTTACTATTTTTAGTTCAAGTTATGTTTTAAAATTATTTTTTATATTCTAAATTTCTAATTAAAAATTTAAAATTTTCAGTTTTATTGCCGTATTCCTCTTCTTCTACACTATAATTTACGTTTGCAAGAAAGGTGAGTCATGATTGTGCTTGAGCCGCACGTCCGTAAAACAGACTAAAGCACGATGAGACTTATTATTCCTCTACACTACCATTTACGTTTGCAAGAAAGTTGAGTAAATTATTATTTTTTATTTTTTATTTAACTTAGTTTATAACAAATCATTACATTTTTAATTTACAGATCAAAAGAATAAAACCATATGATCATGTGAATTACAAAACAGAGTTTTGGATTGTTGAAGAAGAAAAACACGCGAGCTTGATTATAATAAATTAGAGAATGCTCTTGCTGAAGAATATCCCAAAGATGATGAAGTGACAAATTTAGAAAATTTTGTTGGTAAGTTTTAAAATTTAGAGAAAACCAAAATTAGTTGATGTGATCTGGTGTTTTTTTTATTTTTGATATTGATAATTTATTACAATGATGTTTTAATCTTGGTTTATTTTGGATTGAAAGTTCAATTTTATGTCTTGATTTTTTTAGATGTCATAACTCTTATGTTATAATTTTTTTTAAAATAGTCTAAACTATTTCTTAATATTTTGTATGTACACTTAAAATACTTAACTTTAGTTTTTATATATATTTGTTTTCATAGCTAATATATTATTATATAATAAAACTAATTCATTTATTAATCCGCGATTCATCCGCGGTTGATCCAATGATCCAGTGATCCGGTAAATCATCCGATTCAATGTCCGGGTCAGGTTTCAAAACACTGGTTTATAGGAATTCTTTGTATTTGATATTGACGATGGAGAATATAGCATCTACAATTCTTCTTCTTTAACGCAATCGACGTAATCGTTCATATAATCAATCCAGAAATCCCAATCATCCCACTATCTCTTATTGAATGCTTCTTTAGTTCTTGCTTTCTCAGTTTCATTGTATATGTATAGACGGTGTGAGAGTTCGGACGATAATCCCTTTACTTTTCCAATTCAATTATTGTCAATTCCCGCCATTGCTCGGAGAAGACAAATCGGTGTAGAGATATTCAGACTAGGCTACAATAATTTTGGCAAGCCTAAAATGTTAAGAAAGGGGTAAGATATTGGGGTTGATATGTTGTTGATTAATGGAAAGGTACACCGATTTCTTATTTCAGTTTACCAGTTAATGATTGCTTACTTTTAAAGTAGTAGTTTTCTTATGCATCATTTCTTTTCTCGGGTGGTGCTTTTACATGCGTTAATCAACTTTCTCAAGTTTAACACCTTCAAACATTTCTTGAAAGAAAGCTCAGTCTATGACATGAGTATTTAAGATTCCAACTAAATTAACTTTTCTACGACTGTCGATTTTTATTCTATTTTTATTAATCGATTAGTAACAACTACTTATGCTATTCTACTTTGAACTAAATAACTTCAAACAAAATAATATACTATGGTCCAAAACCACTATCAAAAAGATCAGAAAATATCATATTTTACATATTTTCATTTAACATATTTTCTTTACTAAGATCATATAATAAATTATAAATTTAAGTAAGAATACAACATATAAATCCGGCGCGTAGCGCCGGAATATCACTAGTATCTTATAACTAAGAATGAAACTGTTTTTACCCCCCCCCCCCCAAAAAAAAAAAAACGAGACAGTTTATTTGGGCGATTGGTTCACTAACTTCACTGAAATTCTTTTGAAATGGCAGCATCTTCATAGATGACTGGGTCAAGATTGGTACACCGGTCAAGAACATGATCAAGCTGGAGTATAAAGACCTGAGCTTCGAAGAACAGTGCACATACTGTGAGAAGGTATGTGATAAAAAAATATATACTCAATATTTTGCATTGTTTTCCGTCTTACTTTTAAGGGAGAAACGTAGAGCGCTTCTGTTTTCCAGGAAGCGGTAAATGTGACGCTCGCACGGGAATCTGTTGTCTTACCCATTTGTGAGAGAAAGAGTGATGAAGGGCAAGCTCTCCTTAAGAGGAGCTCACTACGACTTCGTGAACGGAACCTTTGAACTCTGGGAACTCGACGTCAAGACCACCCCTGCCTGTTTCTTTTCTTAAAATATTCCTACTTACATTTTATTTATGTTGCTTCTAAGTGTGTTATTATCATGTACTTGCTTCTGTTTCTTGTTTCTGTTTCTTGTTTCTGTGTTCTTGTTTATGTTTCTACAGGAAGAGAAATGAATAAGCTGGAAGAGCATTTTTTAGTTTCCAACTTAATTTGAGTTTATAACTCGAAAAGATTGAACGAGATGTGAATCTGATGAATCAATCAATAATCATCAATCTTAGCGATTACAAAGGAAAAACGGATTTCGCCTTACTCCTCTCATGCACTTTTAAGGCCGCCTCTAACTACCCCTGTCCCACCATCGGTGGTTTCCTTTTTTCCACAAACAAAATACCAAACAACAAACAATTAGTCCCCTTTTTTTTTAACTGAGCAATTAGTCCCCTTTGATCCATCAATATTCAATGGTAACAACTGGGACTGGGACTTATCCAAAGCTATGAATATTAACTAGACATAATCAATCTAATTCTTTTTTTGGTTTTGATTCAGTTATTTAGGTTAAAACCGCTCAGGAACTTTCTTGTCCCCAATGTTTCGCAAAAAATATGTAAAACCTTGTTCGTAGACCTTGTTTCTCATAAATTTAATTTCTGCCGAGGTAAGGTGATTTGTATTCGTCCCAAATGGCAAAATCCTTTGAGCTAGTAGAGAGTTCAGCCAATGAGATATTTTGGCACTCAAATAGAATAAACAAAATTTTAAAGACGCTTTACAAATATTTGATGTACATAACATATGCTAAAATGTAAATAAAGATTTCCCTAAGAATACACAAACTATTCAGAGTTTCCTTTTTAATAACCAAAACCATAAATTTAGTAGGTTTTATACCTTATATGCATATTGTTATTTGTCAAAATCTGATTTTATACGTCAAAGATAATGTTATTTATGAAAAGAAAAAAAATCATGATTTTATACTTCAAAGAAAAATGTTATTTATGAAAAGTAAAAAATCATGATGCACAGTATTTCCTTAACAGTCAAGATAATCAGCAGAAATTTATTTACTCTTCATCGCCAAACTTCATATTTGTTTAAATAAAGCATGAAGAAAAAACATGCAGATGAACTTTTATTAAGTGAAAACAATTTGGTAAAGTTTGCTTTCAAGATTGTTGAAGTCTCTTTCCATTCAAACTTATATATTATTCATCCCCTGCCTGTTTTTTTTCTTTATTTGAACTTGTGAAAAAAATATGTCCAGTAGAACTTGTGAAAAGTAATTTTCGAACTACAAAAATCTATATACAATAATGTTTGACTCTACAAATTTTAATAAAAAAGAAATTATTTTTGACTTTACCTGTGTGCTATCACACGATCGTATTTCTTAAGAATCTAATACTTTTAATAAAATAGCCTTTTAATTTGTATTATGTTGAATTAAATATTTGATCCGTTTACTTTTATTTTTAATATCTTAAAACTAACGTGGGCTTTTTTGTAAACACATTTCAAGTATTTAAAGTACGGTTTTATAATATTCATTTAGTTTATGGGTTTTTGTTCTTTTATGTATAACTATATAATTTTATAATCTAATAAAATAATGGGTATAATAATCTATTTTACTAAATTTATAGCCGCTATAATAATTTAATTATGCTTAATTTAATTATTCTTATTAATTTATGTATATAATGCAAAAGTTTTATTTTTCATTATATAAATCGAATTTGATTTAATGTTAATTTATAATAATATTTTAATAATAATTACAAAACTGATAAATATTTAATACTATATTTAATTATGTCTTAATAAATATTAAACTATATATATTTTTAAAATAAAACACTAAAATATAAATTCAAAAATATATCGAAGTATCTTTCAATCATTTCGTTTTGAAAATAATTTTGGTTGATCAATGTTCTATAAATTTATTTTAGATTGTAATCTTATGAAAAAAATATATATAAGTACAACACTTATATTATATATATATTTTAAAAAATAATTGTTCAACAACATTTTCAATCCATTGCCATTTTACTCCGGGAAAATTCCTTAAAAATATACAGACTAATTTTCATTTGCTAAAAAAATACATGAACTATTTTGGATCCTTGTTTAATACACAGAATAATTTTCGTTGCCTATTAAATATACAAAGTTTTGAAATTCGTAGATTTTACACATCGTTTTAAACGGCGTTAACTATATATAGACAATGTTAACGTTTAATTAAACACGTGTTTAAATTGTAAAAAGAAATTCCTTAAAAACACATGAACTAATTTCTGTTTACTAATAAAATACACAAACTACTTTTGATCCCTGTTTAATACACGAACTAATTTTTTTTCCATTTAATACATGAAGATTTAAATTTTTTAGATTTTACACATTAATTTAGACGGTATAATAGAAGTTGACATTAGTTTTAATTACACCCGTGGTTAAACTGTGAAAAGCGTCGTCAGCCACCTCTCAAATCAATTGAGTCCTAATTCAAGTTAGTTTCAATTCGAGTTTAGAACCCTAATCTGTTCCAACCTTTTTTATTCTCCAAACTATGTTCATTTTCTTCTTCTTCGATTAGATTTTCCGTTTATATCGCTTCGAAGTGTAGTGGATTTCCATTAATGTGTTTCTGATTCTTATTATTCGATTTGAGCAGTGATACTGATTCAATCAGGTTAATTTGCACTATGGAAGCGTAATAGAGAAGAAAGCTAACACTCTAATCTATCGATAGGACTTTTAAGGAATTTTTCTTTCACAGTTTAACCACATGTTTAATTAAACACTATCGTCTTCACTTATGTTAAACATAGTTCACATTGTCTAAATCATGTTAAACATAGTTGATATTTTCTAAATCGATGTGTAAAATCTGCAAATTTCAAAAGTTCGTGTATTTAATGGAAAACAAAAATTAGTTCATGTATTAAACAGAGATCTAAAATAGTTTTTGTATTTTATTAGCAAACGGAAATGAGTTCATGTATTTTTAAGGAATTTTCTTTTTACAATTTAAATATGTGTTCAATTAAACGTTAACATCGTCGTTACTTTCGTTAAATATAGTTAACGCTGTTAAAAACGATGTGTAAAACCTACAAATATAAAAAAATTTGTGTATTTAATAGGCAACGAAAATTAATTTTTATATTAAATAGAGATCCAAAATAATTCGTGTATTTTATTAGCAAATGAAAATTAGTCTGTGCATTTTTAAGAAATTTTCCCTTTTACTTCCAAATTTTATTTTTATCTTTAAATGTTATTTTTTGTCATCAACTTTAAATGTTGTAATAGAAGAAAATTTATCTTAACCCATCATAATCTAATATATTAAAACTAAAGTACAATTAATACTTAATCCTAATTTTTCCCCTGATATTTACCATAGAATGCCACTGTGCTTAGACACTGTCGTTTTATAACTTTGCTAACCCTCTAATAAATGTACGTGTACTTCACTTAAATAACAAAACCGTGTGAACCTAAAATGACGTGGTTTGTTAGCATTTAGCAATAATGCGTCGGTTTAATTTTTGGTCTGCCGAAATCAAAGCAACTGTGTTTCGGCACAAAATATTCCTTGGTGAAATGTTGGTCTACCATTCCTATATTACGGTTTCTTGAGTCACTTACAATAAGACTAACAAATGTGGGACATATAAATATGAGAAATTCTTGGGTTTACCCCTAGGTGAATCTATAGGTTCACCAACCAAAGAGAATTGGTTATTTCATTTGTAGATTTTTTTTTAAGAAAAAAACAGAATATTTATAATTTATTTATTTTTTAAATAAAAAGATAAAATATAAATATAAATAATAGTAGCTAGAAAAAAAGAAGTTTCTTTTAAATATTGTAAAAACCGTTTATACTAAACTCTGAACCCTAAACACTAAACCCTTGGATAAACCCTAAACACTAAATCCTTAGGTAAACCCTTGGATAAAGAGATATTCTAAAGGTTTAGAGTTTACTCAATAGTTTAGAGTTTATCCAAGGGTTTAGGGTTTACCCAAGAGTTTAGGGTTTACCCAATGGTTTAGGATTTGTGTTTAGGTTTAGGGTTTAATGTTTAGGTTTAGGGTTTAGCGTTTAGAGTTTATTATCAACAGTTTTAATAATGGATAAAAAATAAATAAAAATGGTAGTAGCTTTTAAAAAGAAAAAAAATTCATTATTAAAATTGTTCATAATAAACCCTGAATGCTAAACCCTAAACATTTGGGTAAACCCTAAATCCTTGGGTAATTCCTAACCCTTGGGTAAACTCTAAACCCTCGGAATATCTCTTTACCCAAGGGTTTATGGTTTACTCAAGGGTTTAGGGTATAGAGTTTAGTATAAACGGTTTTAACAATATTAAAAAATATCTTTTTTTCCAGCTACTACTATTTTTATTTATTTTTTATCTTGTATTTTAAAATTTTTTTTTGAAATATTCTGTTTCCATTTTTGAAAAAATTTGCATATGAAATAGCTAATTCTCATTGGTTAGTGAACCCAAGAATTTCTCTATAAATATATGAGTAATTTTTGGGTTCACTCCTTAGGGTGAACATGTAAGTTCACCAACAATAGGATTTTGTTATTTTATATTCAATATCTTTTAAAAAAAAAAACAAAATACTGTCAAGTTATATTATATTTTTAAATTTAAATGATAAAAATAAATAAAAAATAATATTAGTTGCAAAAATAAAAAAATAAATAAATAAATAAAAAATAATAGTAGTTGCAAAAAAGAAAAAAAATTTAAATTTTTTAATACCGTCAACAACACAAAACCCTAAACCCTATGTCCTAAACCCTAAACCCTTGGATAAATCCTATATTCTAGGGTTTAGAATTTATCCAAGGGTTTAGTGTTTATCCAAGGGTTTACGGTTTACTATTTAGAGTTTAGGATTTAGTGTTTTACTGACTGCATTAAAAATATTTTAAAACAAATTCCAGGATTTAGGATTTATCCAAGGGTTTAGGGTTTACTAAGGGTTTAGGGATTATGATTTAGGGTTTAGTGTTTTGCTGCATTTTTTTGTATTTACTATTATTTTTTATTTATCTTTTTTATTTTAAAAACATAATATCCAAAATCTGTAATATCCAAAAAATTGGATAACCCTAATACTTTTTAATCAAAATATTCTCAATTATCATAATTTTCCGGTATAACTAAATCATCTAATGTTTTATCCAAAATATTTAAATCATCCAAGTGATCCGAAATTTTATTACAAAATCCCAAAATTTGTTTTACCCGAATTATTCAAAACTATCCAAAAAATAGAAACCAAACCAGAACCAGATTGAAATTTTAAAAATTCTCTAAGATAGCCCTAAATTTTTTTTTGTCACAAATATAGCTTCTTAAGAACAAAATAATCAAAATTTTCATTAAAGACGTAAATATACATTTATATCTCTAGGGTAACTAATCTAGACTTTAAAGTTTAGAGTTAAGGGGTACAGTTTTGAGATTGAGGTTTAGAATTTTAAAAAAATTAAAACTAAAATCTTGAAAATAAAATTTTTTGAATATTTTTTAAAAGGAATTTTCGAATTTCAAAAATAAAATTAAAAACAAAATTTTCAAAGAAAATAATTTTGAAAAAGAAAAAAATTATTAAAAATTTGAATTTCAAAACATATAATTCTAAACTATAAAAAATATTTTTTTTACTTTTATTTGTATTTATATATCTAGCTTATAATATTCTTTTGCCTATTTGTTTTTTGGGCAACTTTTCTTTTGCCTATTAAATGAAACATTTTTGTCATTTTGATCCATAGAGATTATATTTGTGACAAAAACTAAAAAAAAATGGTTTATTTAGGAGAATGGCCCTTGAAATTTTATTCATGTTGCTAACATTATTATCCACACTAAACCAAAAAAAAAAAAAAACCGAAACCATTACTTCATTTGATAAATAACCAAACGGTTCTTATATCTCTTCAAAATGAAAAACTAAAAACCATCACAAAACCCAAAAGAAACAAACTCGAAACAAACCAAAAACTGAATGTCTATGCCTAAGCATATTAGTGAACAAAGAGCCGTGTTAATAAATTTTTCAACAAAAATAGTTTCGCGCTTTCTAAGTAATATATTACATGGGCCCATTTTACAATTTATCACTTCGCTTACTAATATATATACTATTAATAGATTAAATTTAGATTCGATACACTATACTAATATATAAACCAAAATCGATTATATTAGTTAAGTTATAAGGAACATAAAATTAGAGTTTCACCATTTTAACAATTAGTATATAATATATTCTATATATATTCCTATATATTGTTTTAAAAGATTAGATTACAATTTTTTACAAAGTACATATACATTGATATAAACAAATTACTAAAGGAATTGAATATTTGAAACAATAAATTACAACTTATAAACAATGAACATGTTATGTTCAGAAATGCCATTTAAAACAAATATGTAACTTTGATCCGAAAAATATATGTAATATAAAAAATGTTATATATCTATGATATTATAATATATATAATTTATTCATTTTGTTGAAAAAATGACATCCGCGCAGGCGCACAAGCCCAACTCTAGTTTTTACTTTAAAACAAAATTCACTATTATATTTCTATATGATAAGTGTTTTAGGATGATTTTAATAAAGTTTACATTACAAAATATAACTCATAAGAGTCGAAATATTTTATTGGAGAGATAAATAGATACTTATACGATTATATTCATATAATTAACTAATTTAAACTTATGGTTTAGATTTAAGGGTTGGAGTTCTGGGAAAAAGTTTATAATTAAAAATAAATAAATACTAAAAATTTAAAATAAAAATTTTGAAAATAGTTTGAACAATAATTTTTGAGCAATACCCTTAAATAGTCCTAAGTTTTGTCACAAATATAGCTTCTTATGATCAAAATGACCAAAATCTTTCATTAAAAAGGTAAATATACATTTATACCCCTAGAGTTACTAATTTAGACCTTTAGGGTTTAGAGTTAAGGGTGTGGTTTTGGGGTGGGTTTAAAAGTTTTAAAAATAAAAATAAATATTAAAAATAAAAATAAAAATTTTAAAATAATTTCAAAAAGAATTTTCGAATGTCAAAAAGAAAATTTGAAAAAAATAAATAAAAAGCTTTAATTTTTTTAAAAAAAAATTATAAAAATTTTAAATTTGAAAAATATAACCAGAAACTAATAAAAAGTTAATTTATTTTAATTTTTAATTTATTTTTATTTTTTTATATTTATATATCTAAGATATAAGAGTCGTTTGCCTCTTTAATGAAACATTTTGGTCATTTTTCTTTTTGGAGACTCTTTTGTGATAAAAAATTTAAAAATGTCTCTCTGAGAGTATTGCCCATAATTTTTAGATTTTAATAAATATTGATATTTATATATCTATGAAGTAATGATAGAAGGTTTTGGTCATTTACTTCTTTGTATGCTATTTTGGTGGAAAAAAAACATTTAAATATTTTTGAAAGAATTGCCTTATTTTTGACACTTGTTAATATTATATTATCAGATGTATAAGATCAATTCATCATGGAGAATAATGTTCGTTTTAGTGTCTACCTGTGAAACGTAAACGGAAAGATATTGATGTAAACCGAGTGATAAAATTTGAGGGTAAACGTAAACCAGAAATCGAACCGGTTCCCAGGTTGATATATAAAGTACATCCTATTTTAAAAAGAAAAGAAATCGAACCGGAAGTAACAAATCGAAACCAACTTGGTTTACTCAATAAACCAAAATGAGTCGGGTGAATGTAGAAGTTATTATTACGGATCAGGCCAAAGCCCGAATCTTGACATTTGTAAAGAAAACTAACGAATAAAATCCACCAGAAAAGAAAGGACAAATTGAAGGCTAAACCACAGAAAACCGAACCAAATCCAACCCGGTTAAGATATCGATTGGCTTGTCATCGATGGCTGGCTCTCTCCTCTACGGTCCTCCTATTGTGGTGGGACATAACAAGAAATCAACACACCAAATAAAAAGCAAACCCAAACCAAACTGTGGCATACCTGTTTGCATTTAGATGTGAATCGGCTTGTCATAGGTGGCCATGGCAGCTTCCTTGAGAGCCTCGCTCATAGTGGGATGAGCGTGGCAGACTCGAGCAATATCTTCACTTGATGCATCATAGTTAATCGCAAGAACCGCCTCATGGATCAACTCTCCAGCGTTTGGTGACATAATGTGAACGCCCAGGATCTTATCCGTCTCCTTATCAGCCAAAATCTTAACCAATCCTTCAGCATTATCAATGGCCTTAGCTCTACTATTGGCCATAAACGGGAACTTCCCAACACGATAGCTCACACCCTCTTTCTTCAACTGTTCTTCGGTTTTACCGACCGAAGCAACCTCTGGATGCGTGTAGACAACACCAGGAACCTTATCGTAATCCACATGGCCGTGTTTGCCTGCTATGAACTCCACACAAGCAACACCGTCTTCTTCAGCTTTGTGAGCAAGCATTGGTCCTGGAATCACATCTCCAATCGCATACACGCCCGAGACATTGGTCAAGAACCTCTCGTTCACCAGAATTCTTCCACCTTTGTCAGTTTCCACTCCGATTTTCTCTAGGTCAAGTCCAGAAGTGAAGGGTGTTCTTCCAGCTGAGACAAGGACAACATCGGCTTCGAGTGTGGTCTGGTCTCCACCTTCAGCTGGTTCCACTGTGAGCTTCACACCGTCTCCAGAGGCATCCACGGATACAACTTTCGTCTTGAGCATGAACTTCATCTTTTGCTTCTCAAGTGAACGCTGAAACTGCTTACGGATTTCACCATCCATAGAAGGAACGATATCCGCAGCAAACTCAACCACCGTGACCTCTGATCCAAGCCTTCCCCAAACAGAACCCATCTCTAGCCCAATATATCCAGCACCAATCACAATCAGTTTCTTCGGAACTTCAGACAAAGACAAGGCTCCAGTCGAGGAAACAATCTTCTTCTCATCGATTGTAATACCAGGCAGAGATTTGGCGTCGAGCCGGTAGCAACAATGATGTGTTTGCCCTTCACAACGGTGTTTCCTCCATCGATAGTCTCCACAGAGACTTCATTAGGGAAAGAAACTTACCATATCCCTTGACATACGTAACCTTGTTCTTCTTGAACAAACCCTCAATCCACGAGTGAGGTTCTTGACCGCATTGTCTTTCTGAGCCAACATAGCAGGAAGATCAACCTCAACTGAAGCCAACTTGATACCATGGTGAGCAAAAGCGTGTTTCGCCTCATGGTACATATGCGAGGAGTGAAGAAGAGCCTAATACATTTAAAAAAAAGGCAAAAACAAACGAAAAGCTTTTAGCAATCAGATAGCAAAGTTTGCTATTGTCACTGAATCATCACATATTAAGGTTTTGCTAACTGAGCTACGATTCAAAAAAGCTAAAGCTTAACAGCAAGATTCTCCATGGAAGCAAGGAGACGAACAAGTATGATTAGGCCAATTGATTCATCTACAGAACATACAGAACAAAACTAAACGATGCAACAACAAGGATTCAGAAGAAGCTAATAACATTGGCATAGACTTACACTTCATACAATCAGAGTAACCTAAGACAGTAATCAAATCTCAACAAGTATAGATCGAATCTCAGCGATGATCAGCAGCAACAAACAAGGAATCAATTGAAAAATCGATATGAGATTCATCGAAATTGACCTTCGAGGGAATACACCCGACGTTGAGACAAGTGCCACCGAGTGCGCCGCGCTTCTCGATACACGTGGTTTTGAGACCAAGCTGAGCCGCCTTGATCGCCGCCACGTAACCTCCGGGACCGCCGCCGATGACGACCACGTCGTTCTCATCAGATCCTGATGACGCGAAGCCACGGGAGAGGGAAAAGGAGAATCTAAGAGCGTCAGTGTGAGAGGCGGTTACGTTTCTGGTGAGAAAGTAAGCCTTCCTTCTTGCTAAATTCGCCATCGCCATTTTTTGTTTAGAGAGAGAGAGAGAAACTTGGCTCTTTGTAGAGAGAGATGAACAGAGCCGGCGAAATGTATAAAGCAAGAGGCTTCGGGCCTTTTTAATTTTATAATCACAAATATATTATTATTTCCACAGTTGACCAAATATTATGAGAAAAATTCCTCTTAATTATGGAAAATTAATCAACCCGTTTGGTTTCAGTAAAGGATATAAACATACTCTTATTTCCAAAATCTCATGTACCACGAAATATTCTTCCACCTTTGTCAGTTTCCACTCCGATTTTCTCTAGGTCAAGTCCAGAAGTGAAGGGTGTTCTTCCAGCTGAGACAAGGACAACATCGGCTTCGAGTGTGGTCTGGTCTCCACCTTCAGCTGGTTCCACTGTGAGCTTCACACCGTCTCCAGAGGCATCCACGGATACAACTTTCGTCTTGAGCATGAACTTCATCTTTTGCTTCTCAAGTGAACGCTGAAACTGCTTACGGATTTCACCATCCATAGAAGGAACGATATCCGCAGCAAACTCAACCACCGTGACCTCTGATCCAAGCCTTCCCCAAACAGAACCCATCTCTAGCCCAATATATCCAGCACCAATCACAATCAGTTTCTTCGGAACTTCAGACAAAGACAAGGCTCCAGTCGAGGAAACAATCTTCTTCTCATCGATTGTAATACCAGGCAGAGATTTGACGTCCGAGCCGGTAGCAACAATGATGTGTTTGCCCTTCACAACGGTGTTTCCTCCATCGATAGTCTCCACAGAGACTTCATTAGGGGAAAGAAACTTACCATATCCCTTGACATACGTAACCTTGTTCTTCTTGAACAAACCCTCAATCCCACGAGTGAGGTTCTTGACCGCATTGTCTTTCTGAGCCAACATAGCAGGAAGATCAACCTCAACTGAAGCCAACTTGATACCATGGTGAGCAAAAGCGTGTTTCGCCTCATGGTACATATGCGAGGAGTGAAGAAGAGCCTAATACATTTAAAAAAAAGGCAAAAACAAACGAAAAGCTTTTAGCAATCAGATAGCAAAGTTTGCTATTGTCACTGAATCATCACATATTAAGGTTTTGCTAACTGAGCTACGATTCAAAAAAGCTAAAGCTTAACAGCAAGATTCTCCATGGAAGCAAGGAGACGAACAAGTATGATTAGGCCAATTGATTCATCTACAGAACATACAGAACAAAACTAAACGATGCAACAACAAGGATTCAGAAGAAGCTAATAACATTGGCATAGACTTACACTTCATACAATCAGAGTAACCTAAGACAGTAATCAAATCTCAACAAGTATAGATCGAATCTCAGCGATGATCAGCAGCAACAACAAGGAATCAATTGAAAAATCGATATGAGATTCATCGAAATTGACCTTCGAGGGAATACACCCGACGTTGAGACAAGTGCCACCGAGTGCGCCGCGCTTCTCGATACACGTGGTTTTGAGACCAAGCTGAGCCGCCTTGATCGCCGCCACGTAACCTCCGGGACCGCCGCCGATGACGACCACGTCGTTCTCATCAGATCCTGATGACGCGAAGCCACGGGAGAGGGAAAAGGAGAATCTAAGAGCGTCAGTGTGAGAGGCGGTTACGTTTCTGGTGAGAAAGTAAGCCTTCCTTCTTGCTAAATTCGCCATCGCCATTTTTTGTTTAGAGAGAGAGAGAGAAACTTGGCTCTTTGTAGAGAGAGATGAACAGAGCCGGCGAAATGTATAAAGCAAGAGGCTTCGGGCCTTTTTAATTTTATAATCACAAATATATTATTATTTCCACAGTTGACCAAATATTATGAGAAAAATTCCTCTTAATTATGGAAAATTAATCAACCCGTTTGGTTTCAGTAAAGGATATAAACATACTCTTATTTCCAAAATCTCATGTACCACGAAATATTCAAAATTAATTACAAAATTATCAAATCAGTACTTGAATCATTTTTTGCAATCATTTTCTTTCATTAAAAAACAGACAAATATATAAAAAGGAATTTATATGGACATGAAGATTCATGGAGGAGAAGAAGATAAAGAGATAAAGATAGAGATGATGAGAAACAATGACATAAGGTTAGGATTGAAAGCTTTCAGATAAACCCCTAAAATCTTCCACAGTCCACACATACACTCTCAACTTCCACAGATATGGGAGAGAGATTCTTGAATTACATTTGTATATCTTGTGGAACCATGTTCCTAAGATACAAACTTAGTGTTACAAAACCTAAATTCATATACTTGAATGAAAATCCTTAAAACAACAATGGGTACATCACAAATCCTCAAAAAAAAACAACAATATTTTTTTGAAAATCAGAAATATTCATCAGCAATCGATATCCAAATACTTGAATTAAAAAGCCTTGATTCATCAATGGCACATCAAGTTCATTGTCCACCAAAAAAAAACTCTCAAGTTCCACAGATATGGGAGAGAGACTCTTGAACTAGCTTTGTAACTCTAAGGAACATGTACTAATGAAACAAGGGTTTTTCGTAATTAAACCTCTCAACTAAAGATGAATCGTAAAACAATCCACTACAAGAAAACAGGCTCATATCGAGGGCTAAAATCGTCGGTATGTCGTTTGAATCAGTATTCGACGATATACCGAAATATGCCTCGGAAAAACTCCGAATTTCATTTCTCCCCTCGAATTTTCTCGATTCCCTCGGACCGAGGCTGTGAGGACAACCGTCCGGAAATGTCGTCGAATATCGAGGAAGCTCTCCCCGGTATATCGGAGACACTTCCAAGGACAAATCGAAGTTCCGACGAAATATACCGAGGAAACCTGCCCTCGGAAATTTTTTTTTAAAAAATTATTTTTTTGAAATTTAAATTCGAAAATATAAAATTAAAATTAAAATTGAAAACATATTATATAAAATTCAAAGTAGTACAAATAAAAATAAAACATTTCGAGTTTTTGAAAAAACTACGGGTTTTGGCGTCGGTCGGCATGCTCGGGAACACCGCTCGGGTGCAACCTCCTCATCATCTCCATCATTTGCTCGTTCAGCTTCTCGCACCTCAAAGCCTTTGTTGAAGTCGCCATCCGGGTCTCCAACGCAGATATGCGATCATCCTTGTCCGAACCCACCCATAAGTACTTCGGATCAACAAAGGGCGGTGGTGCGCAGGAAGCGAACCCATCGGACCGGCGACCAAACCGAACAAACGTCCCTTCTTGTTTGGAACCGACTAAAATAGAAAAGTGTCAAATTTAAATAATAGAAAAGATGAATTGAACTTTAAATAATAGAAAAGATGAATTGAACTTTAAAAAGAACTTACCGATTCAACGATTTCGTTGATCGAACCTGAGTAACGAACCCGTCAATCGTCATCCTCGGTTTGAAGCGGACACTTCGTCTTCCACTGAGTGTCGATCAGGGTGACCACATCCCTCACAACACCATCATCAATCGCCGGTCTTCTTGTTTGTATACTCTTCATTAGAGGCGAGATCATCAACCGCTCGCCTCATTTTCTTCCGCTTAAAAAACATTAAACAAACATTAGTAATTAGAAGAAATGCACAAAAATAAAATTTAAAAACTTAAATAATAGAATAAAAGCGACCAGCTTAATCATGATCCCAGAGGCAATAGATTGAGCACCAAGTTATGCTTGAAGATGCCCTTCCCTTTACGCCACTCCTCATGGTGGAGTTGGTGGAAGAAGTTGATTTCGTCTCATCCTTACTCCAATGCACACCAACTCCAACCAGACAGTGGGGTTCATCGACTTTGAGACCTTTTAATTAAAAATTGTTAAATAAATTAAAAAATATTTTAATAATTAAAAATTGTTTAATAAATAAAACAAACCTTGTTTATTTCCCACTTCTTCTTCCACTCGTATCTGCTTCCCATAGTTGTCCATAACTTTGGCTGAAGTGGTGATAGATATACAACGTATCATCGGTATTCGGTGAATTTTGCTGAAAATAAAACACAATTAGTAGAAAATTTATATTAAAGATTAAAAATATAAGTAAAAATTAGAATACTTACATGGCTGTTGAAACCACGGATGCTGCTTGTCGGTAGGGAAGTCGGTGAAAGTCGGATGTCCTTGTCGAGGGCGAGTACATCATCACGGTTGATTCATGCGCTGATCCGTTCGAGGATCGGTTGAACTAATAAAAGAACAAATTATTAAAATGAATCAAATTTTAATGAAAAAATAGGTTTAATTACCATGTTTGACCCGTCCGTGGATGCAGTGAGATAAGGAAGATGGTCACGACCGGGCTGTCGAACAAACTCCATGACTCTCATCACTCGGGAGGACCCTCGAGGCGAGGCGAGGCGAGGAGCGGGTGCAGCAACGGCAGCGGGAGGAGCAGAGGGAAATGGAGAGGAACCCTGAATGGAGTGGCTTCAGAACCACCACGACCACGACATTTGTCGAGACCGGCTTTGATCATCATCATAAGACCTGTATATATATATTAAAATTGTATAATACAAAAAATAGATTTTATATACAAAAAACATTTTCATAACCAAAAAAATTAATTAAAAAAAAATAGTTTTAATATATAAAAAATAGTTTTAATATATAAAAAATAGTTTTAATATATAAAAAATAGTTTAATAATTAAAAAATAGTTTTAATATATAAAAAATAGTTTAATAATATAAAAATAGTTTTAATATATAAAAAATAATTTAATATATAAAATAGTTTTAATATATAAAAAATAGTTTTAATATATAAAAAATAGTTTAATAATTAAAAAAAATAGTTTTAATATATAAAAATTATAAAAAATTTATAATTTGTTATTATACATGATTTATATATATATATGTATAAAAAATTATAAATCGTTTATAAATATAGAAAAAGGTTTATAAATATTTTTAAAAAAATTTTAAAATGTTTTATTATATATAGTTTATTACTGGAAACTTGAAAAACGTTTTTAAAAATCGAAAAACGTTTTTAAAAATAAAAAAAAAAACGTTTTAAAAATACAAAAACGTTCTGATTTCTAACCAAAATAAAAAAAAATTCCAAAAAAAAATAAAACAACAATCAAAACATCAATCCTAACTTAAACTATCCATTCAATCCTAAACTTTCTAACAAACAACCTAAAATCCAAAATCTAATCTCACAAACCCTAAAAAATGAAAAACAAGGTTTTATAAGATTCTTACATGATTTCGGTTAGGGAGAAGATATGTGGGAGAATCTGTGGTGGAATGTCGAATGGAGAGAATCTTGGCGGAATGGAGAGATGCGTCGAGAGATGAGAGATGAGAGAATTGAGAGATTTCGAGATCTGTGGAGAAAGAAAGTGTTCTTGGTTTATATTTAACGATTCCGGCGGATACGGGTTCGTCGGTATTCGTCGGAATCATTAAATATATTACACTTTGCGGTTCGCGAAAAGCCACAGTTCTCGGAATTTCCTCGAGAAATTCGAGGAATTCGAGGAACACTGAAAATCATGGCGTTCCTCGAATTTCCTCAGAAAATTCGAGGAATTCGAGGAACACTGAAAATCATGGCGTTCTCGAATTTCCTCAGAAAATTCGAGGAATTCGAGACACAAGGTTTGGGGTTTCAAAACCTCGATTTTTGCCGTATTTCATTTCTTATACAAATGTAATGCATACCATTGAGGATTCTTTGTATAGATGATCATAAACCATGAAATAAGAAAATTTCAAAACTAATTGTAAGTATTCTCTTTAACGTTTATTAAAGTGTATAAGTGTTTCTCTTATGTTGTGTGGTTTTCATTCATGCAATCATAAAAGTGTTTGTTATCGTCTAAAACACCAAAGTTTGACTTCATAATCTGGTTAAGACACTTAATGAAGGTTATATACGTGTTATTCAATCCGCAAAACGTTGTTTTCGGTTTAAAACTCCTAGTTCCTCGGAATTTTCTCGGAATTTCCTCAGAATATCCCGAGGGAATTCCGAGGACATACTGAAAACCATGTCTTTCCTCGAATTTCCTAAAATTCGAGGAAATTCGAGAACTAGGGTTTTATACCGAAAACCCACACCTTCCTCGGAATTTTCCGAGGGATTTCCGAGGAAAAGTACTTTATAATCAAATCCCTAAATCGAGAAGGTGAATTCCGAGGAAATTCCGAGGAAAACCTAATATCCCTCGGATTTTCCTCGGTATTTCTATTAAAAAACTAGTCTGTTTCCGAGTCATCATCACCAGATGAATCTGAATCTGGATCTTGGTGAAACTCTCCAATAACTGGTTCATCCTCTGCGTGAACGACGGCTTCCTCTGCAAAGTCGGTTAAATCGACTACAAGGCCACCTTCAACTACATCTTCTGCTGCACTTAAGTTGCCGGATGTGATTGGTTGTAGTGGGTCTTCCAGCTCAGAACTTCCATGAACTCGGCCTCTCGGGTTGAGTCTTGTAACAGTAACCCATGGATCATCTCTGTTCCTTACCCGGGGGTACTTGATATAACAAACCTGTAACATTTAAAAAATTATTAGTAAAAGTATAAATTATGATCAATCATTCTGAATAATTAACATTTACTTACCGATCGGCCTGAAGCAAGAATGAAAGGATCATAATATTGCGGCTTTAAGCCTCGAATGTACTGATGTAACACCACATGCATCGTTCTCATACCTCGATCCGAGTGTTGTCGTGCCAATCACAATAGAAAACAGACAGCGCAATCCAAGCATGCCCAAATACTTGATTTCCATAATCTCATGTATGTGTCCGTAGTATACATCATCTCTTGATACGTAACAAACGCCAGCATCATAGGTCGTGCAGCGAGCGTCTCCTCTTTTCAGTTGTGAATGCATATCCTCGAGTACAAAATCTGGATATGACTTCACAACATAGTTTGGTCCAACCACCATTTCGCGTATCCAATCGTCAAATGTTTCACCTCGGCTAAACCAGCAGACACCTATTAATAGCACATATATAATGAATTAGTATAAATATGTGATAAATGATATTTTAATTTATATAAATATGTGATAAATGATATTTTAATTTGTTTAAGGCACTCACATAAGTAAACATCCATCCAGAAATTCTCTCGCTTCATTTTTTCTAGTTCCTCCTCCTCGTGGTATCTATATTCCAACCGCTTTTCTCGAAAATCCTGTACATGTGATGACAATAATGTAATTAATTAAGATATAAATGTTAATTTGTTAAAATAAAATTTATAAGATAATAAACTTACCTCTCATGTTGAAGAACATCTTCGCAGCTTGGTGAGCAAATATGTTTGCAAATGACTTCGCCCTCGCTTCGAAGTCGACGGTCCTTTGGTTTTCCGCTAAGTCGTCCAACATCTGTGAAAATATCGGAACCTTAACATGATATGTTGCCCGCTCGCCTCTATCATCATGCCGAAAGGGTTTTCTGTTTTTGGTCCGAACTGGCGGAAAGTAGTACTCGCAAAGTTTGAAATTTCTTCATTGATCATCCAGGCGTATATAGAACCTTCTACCCTAGTTAAATTTTTCACCATCTTCTTCAAATGGAACATATATACGCTCATATAGATACATCCATCTATACCGCACGGGACCACCAAGTTCCAATTCTCTTGCCGTAAATAACAAGATGCTCCATAACATCAAAAATGAGGGAGGAAATATCTTCTGTTGTGACCGAATCAATGTATGTTAGTCTTCGATTTTCAATACCTTCAAGAGTCACTGATCTGGTGCATAAATCGCGGAAGAAAGCACTTATCCTGCAATTGCTTCATGAACATTTCGTGGTAATAGTTCTTTAGGCAAACGGAAGGAGGCGCCCATCAACACATGGCAATCGTGACTTTTCAAGCCAATAAACTTTCCTTCCTTTTCACGATACGCTACGCTAAATTAGATGCGAACTGCCGAAACTCCACATCGTTTGAAATCCAATCAAAGAACGATTTTTCCCTCGCATCAAGTCGGTATATGGGAAAAGGAGCCCTACCATTCCCATCAACATGAAGTTCTGAACGAGCACATATATCGACTAAATCCACTTGACTTCAAATTATCCTTTGTTTTACCTTGAACGTTAAGGATCGTGTTCATGAGATTGTCAAAAAGTTCTTCTCAATATGCATGACATCTAAATTATGCCTTAGCAGATGATCCTCGGTATGGCGGATCGAGAAAATACTTTTTGTGCGGTTATGTAGTTCTCCAACAGCATCTAGGAAATTGCTCATGTCCACCGGCGTCGGCGTCCTTGCTGCACCAAAATCTCTTAGTTGTGTCTTCAAACCTTTCCCACTAACTTCCTCAGGTGGACCATCAAACACCTGCTTGTTCTTCCTAAACAAAGTCTTACTCGGCCGGTATGGATGATTATGTGGTAGGAATGCGTCTGTGACAGTCAAACCAACCGCGTTTTCTTCCGTTCTTTGGTTGGAAAGCATCTGTGTCATCTTGACAATATGGACATGATAGCCTCCCGTTGTCCATCCAGATAACATACCATATGCTGGAAAATCACTTATTATCCACATTAGTACTGCCCGCATTTGAAAGTTCTCTTTACACGAAATATCGTATGTTTCAGCACCTTCAGCCCATAGTTGTTGCAACTCATATATTAGTGGCTGAAGAAACACATCAAGCGATCTCTTAGGATGCTCTGGTCCGGGAACGAGAATGGAGAGAAACATAAACTCTCGTCGCAAGCACAAGTTTGGGGGTAAGTTGTATGGTGTAACAATGAGTGGCCATAGAGAATATTGTCTTCCACTCTTCCCATACGGGCTGAAACCATCAGTACATAATCCAAGGTAGATATTTCTTCTCTTATACGCAAAGTCGGGATACTTTGATTGGAAATGCTTCCACGCTTTTGCATCTGAAGGATGTTTAATCTCACCATCTGTTGAGTGCTCTGCATGCCATCTCATTTGTTGCGCTGTGCGTTCCGAAAGATACAACCTCTGCAACCTTTCCGTCAAAGGCAAATACCACATCCTTTTATATGACATTGGAACTCTTCCACTCGTATATTTATAACGAGGCTTCCCACAAAATTTGCATGTAATCCGCTGGTCATCCGCCCTCCAATAAATCATGCAGTTATCGTTGCATACATCTATTACCTGATAAGATAAACCAACACCAGCTACGAGTTTCTGAACCTCGTAGTATGAACCTGGAGCTACATTATCCTCAG
This sequence comes from Brassica carinata, assembly GCA_016771965.1. Lineage (NCBI taxonomy): Eukaryota > Viridiplantae > Streptophyta > Magnoliopsida > Brassicales > Brassicaceae > Brassica > Brassica carinata. The sequence goes on along the minus strand of CM028693.1, from coordinate 48,083,201 downwards.
GTAGAATACCTTTAACAAAATCAGCTATCGCATCCATACAGTCTTCAGCCAAGTTATAATCTGTTTTAATGCCCATCAGTCTTGTAGCAGATGATAAAGCTGAATGACCATTGATGTCTTGCACATTTGCATTGTTTTATCCATTCATCCATATGCATTTTGATCATTTAGACTAGGATTTAGGCATTTTTAGGTCCATGTTGCATTCATTTGTCTTTATTAGGTGTTGGAGTACCACATGGGTTCTTGGAGATGTTTGGTGCAATTGAAGCTCAAGAGAAGGAGGCGACCTATCCGAGGTCTGGAGGCGACCTATTGGGCGAGGGCATGAGGTGGCTGCGATAGGCGATGAAGCAGGCTGTTGGAGTGAGGCAGGGGGCGATGCACAGAGTCGCTCCAAGCGCCGGCGGAGGCCCCCTCCGGTCGCTGGCTCGCTCTTTTACCTGAAACACAAGAAGACCTGGAGGCGACCCACGGGCGACCCATCGAGTAGTCGCTCGAGCCGGGCGGCGTGCTGGAGGCGGCGTACATAGGTCACTCCAGCGTCTTATGGTTGCGAATTTTAACTTTTAAGGACCTTTTGCAATTTGTTATGCTCGTTTTTAGATCCAAAACTAAACTTAAGTACCTTGTAAGCCATTTTCAGGCAGGTCGATCTTTTACACTTGGTAAACATCAAAAACATATTGAAAAAGTTCATCTTTGGATCTTTGATTCTTGTGTTCTTATTGTTCTTGCTGATTATTTGTTTTCAATCTTACATGATTAATCTTCTATCCAACATGGGTTTAAGAATAATCATGGAGATTGATAAGTAATCCTCTTTTGAATTCATGGGTTAGGTGATTAAGGGTGATTAGGCTAGATCTAGGATGTTTTAGTGTAGATCATTCTTATTCCTTGCTAGTAGAGTATTCATAATGCATCTTAGAGTTGGCCTCTCAAAAGTTGATCTTTAGGCATTTCCCACCCACAAGGTGTTCAATGAAATGTGAGATAACTCTCTAAGCTTTTAACATACTTTACCAAAGACATTTGTTATTAAAGGTGTTAAGATAGCTAATAGACTTGCTAGTAATGATTGCTTTCATATTATTCAACCAAAGATATTTGATGTTTGAAATGTGTCAGCAAATGAGCATTCATCTAGACATAGAGTTTGCTTATGTTTGAGTCTAAGCTTAAGGTAGATAGCTTGATTGATCATTTGCCATCTTTAGTTTGAAGCTTGATCACCCAAGATCTGATTCCTATACCCATGAGTTCCCTTTATCATATCAAAGCCTCCTCTTTTATTGCTTATTTGGTGCTGTTATTGCATTCTATCATTAGCAATAGTTTAAAACCATCTAAATTATCGGTTGCACTTAGATTAAGTAGGTACTTGCATTCTTGGTGCTTTGAATCCCTCAGAACTGGTTCGACATTCCTCATACTACAACATTTGCCTTAGGAGCCTTGAAAACCCTAACACCAAATTAGGCCGTTGCGGTTTGAGTAGATTTAAACATTGAGATTTAGTCACTTGCTTGAGACTAAATTAGTTTTATTTTATCTTGTTACTGATTCTCCATCTTTATCTCCCTTGGCATTTCAGGTGTATGAACTTGAGGAGTAGAGGCACAACAAACCTTGTTCCAAGAGTTGAAGACATTAGAGCATTTGAAAGGAAACTAGAAGAAGGAGACAAGCAAGAAGCAACAGGCTCACTTGCGAGGTTGGATACAGACATGGAAAACTTACCACAAGGTGGAAATGTGAGCGGTCAAGGTGCTGACAACCCTCCACCACAAGGGCCACAACACCCACAGCGACCAGCTCGAGCCATTGGAACTATGACCTACAACATTCATGGGCATAGGTTAGGAATCGAGCACCAGCTGTGGAAGCCAACAACTTTGAGGTCAAACCAGGACTCCTCAAGCGTGATCGAGAACAACAAGTATCATGGCTTGGCTGTAGAGGACCCATTTGATCCTTGGACAAGTTTGGACTCGTGGGTTGTCAAAGACCAATGGTGTGTGCGAGGGCGCTTTCAAGCTCAAGTATTCCCTTTCTCTTTGGGGGATAAAGGCGTCGATGGGAGAAGTCTTTACCCAGCGACTCAATCACCACACAGGATGGCTGCAAAGAGCATTTTTGGAAAAGTTCTTCTCTACTTCAAAGCGCAAAGGCTGAAATGAAATTTCAAGTTTTCAACGAAGAACTTGGAAGGATTGATGAAGCTTGGGAGATTCAAGAGCTATCAAGCTCAATGTCCACCATGGTTTCTCGAGCTTGCTGAGCACATTCTATAGAGGGGCTCTTCTAAGTCTGAGCCAGGTTGGATCGCAAGTAATGGGTTCTTCTTGGGGAGGCGGGGAGGATCTGAGAGGAGCTAGTTGACAACATGGTGAAAAGTGGCCTTGATCTGATGGAGACCACGACGAAGCGTTAGAACTGATGATAAGCAGAGAGGAAGGCTAAAGGCTCGCAGGAGAAGATAGACATACTCATTGCTGATAAAGCTACACAAGGCGGTTGAACTTTGTTGGAAACAAAACCAGAGGCACCACCTGCGGTTAATGAGGTTGATGGGCTGGAAGGGCAAGAAGAGTGTGTTTCATCAATAACAATGGTAGTTGAGTGCGGGGAAGAGCCAATTTCGGTACAACAACTACCCACGGAGATCTAATCCCGGCAACCAACAAGGAGGCTACCAGCCCAAGAGCAACTAACCAGCAGGTGGTAACCAACCTAGGAACAATCAGCAAATCAACTATCAGCCTGTGAGAACCCTCCTCTGGCTTCAGCAAAGGGAACCAATCTTCAACAACGAGGCTAATCCTTCAGTTACACTCCTCGGGAAAGCGCAGCGACACTCTACTAAAACAAATCACGGAATCCTGAGACTAGAAGTGAGAAGCATGTTGGATATGAGTTGAAGAACCTCCATAACAAGATTGATGGAAGCTACAATGATCTCAACAACAAGTTCAGGGCTTTGGAGAGCGGTTGCTGCCATGAACACTCAGCGAAATCGTCGGCAAGGTTCTACACGGAAAATCTGAGCAAAACCCAAAGGAAGCAATGAAAGCTGTTACCCTCGGGAGTGGAAGCGGTTACCTCTAGAACTCTCAAGGATCTGAGAAACAAGGTGAGGGGTTGCCATCAACATGGATGATGATGAGGTAGTGATTGTAGATGAAAACCAATGATGAGATCTTGGAGAAGATTGTGGAAGCCAAGGGTAAAGGAAAGGTTGGAGAAAGAAAGGCTGAGATGGTGAAGATCTGCTACAGCAAATGAGAAGCCTTTTGTTCCTCCTCCTTGAACCCAAACTCCCATTCCTGGAAGATTCAGAGGCAGCTGCTAGAAAGTACAAAGCTCTGTTTGAAAGCGGATAGTGAAATTCAGGTCACAATGCCTATCATTGATGCTTTCATGCTGGTCCCTCAATACAGCAAGTTCTGAAAGATCTTTGTAGCTGCAAAGAAAGAAAGAAATGGAGGATGATGATCCTTACTCATGAGTGCAGTCTTTATCATTCAGAGGCTTGATGTTCAAAGCTAGAGGATCAGGATGCTTCACACTACTTGCTATCGGACCTATGGTTTTGAGAGGTGTCTCTGCGATTTGGGAGCTAGTGTCAGCTTGATGCCTTTATCTGTAGCAAAGAAGCTTGGATTCACTCAGTACGAAGAAGTGTAGACTTTCTCTAGTTCTGGCTGATCGTTGGTGAAGTACCACAGTGGGTATCTTGGAGGACCTACTGTGAAGGTTGGAAATTGTGAGATCCTGAGACTTTGTGGTGCTTGAGATGGGGGGCTCAAGATCCCTTAATCCTTGGAAGGCCTTTCTTAGCCAGCAGAACTGTTGTCAATGTGAAAGAAGGCAAGATTGATCTCCATTTGGGTAAAGGGCACATCCTCCATTTTGACATCGGAGGTAATGAAGAAACACTACTCGAGGGCAAATCTTCTACATTGAGGAGATGGATGCTCTTGCTGATGAGCTTCTTGAAGAGTTATCACTAGAGGACTCTCTACAGCATGCTTTAACCATAGAAAGAGGTTGTAGTGATTGAGAATGTGGAGAGTACTGCTTATGGGATGATGCTGGATTCACACAAGGGGTTTGCTAGTGAGGAGTATGAGGAACTGCCACAAGTGATTCAAAAAGTTTCAGTCACTCAACAAGAGAGCCCAGCAAGATGACTGGAGCGAGCTTAAGGCACCTAAGGTGGAGCTTAAACCCCTTCCCATGGTGTAAGGTATGCATTTCTTGGCCACTAATGAGACTTATCTGTCATTGTGAGTAGTGAACTTCTGGCAGAAATGCGAACTTTTAAAAGCACTTAAAGATTTAGAAAAGCAATAGGTTACTCACTAGATGATATCAAGGGATATCACCCTCTTTGTGCATGCATAGGATACATCTTGAGGATGAATCTATGACTATTGAGCATCGAAGGTTAAATCTAACACGAAGGATGTTGTAAAGGAGATTCTTAAACTTCTAGATCTGGTGTGATTTACCTATCTCGGACTCTAAATGGGTATCTCTGTGCATGTTGTCCCAAAGAAGGTGGTATCACTGTAATTAAAATGACAAGGATGAGTTGATACCAACCAGAACCATCACAGTCATAGAATGTGCATTGATTACAGCCGAGATTACGCATCTAGGAAAGATCATTTCCCACGCCATTTATTGATCGGATGCTTGAAAGACTTGCTAATCACCCATTCTATTGCTTTCTTGATGGATATTCAGGGTTCTTCCAGATACCCATACATCCCAATGATCAGAAAGCGACATTCACATGCCCTATGGTACCTTTGCCTATCGAAGGATGCCATTTGGGCTATGTAATCTCAACCACCTTTCAAAGGTGCATGATGTCAATCTCTGATCTAAGTGAGGATGTTGTGGAGGTGTTCATGGATGACTTCTCGTCTATGGATCTTAGTTTTACGCTTGTTTGTCAAATCATCTGAGGGTCTGCGAGATGTGAAGACACCAACCTCGATGCTGGCTGGGAGAAGTGCCACTTCATGGTTAAAGAAGGGATTGTGCTGGGACACAAGATATCAGGAAAAGGAATTGAGGTAGACAAGGCAAAGATTGATGTGATGATCAGTTTAGCTCCCCAAGGCGATGAAAGACATCGGGAGTTTCTTGGGGCATGCTGGCTTCTCTGAGAAGGTTCATCAAGGATTTCTCCAAGATTGCGGGCCACTCACCAGACTGCTTTGCAAGGAAGAGATCTTTCTCTTTGGTGAGGGAATGTCTAGAAGCTTTCAAGAAGCTGAAGAGTGAGCTTGTGAGTGCTCCCATTGTCCAACCACCTGATTGGGATCTCCCCTTTGAGATCATGTGTGATGCTAGTGACTATCTGTGGGAGCTGTTTTGGGGCAGAAAAAGGATGGCAAGTCTCATGTGATCTACTATGCAAGCCAAACCTTGAATGATGCTCGGATGAAATCGCCACAAGCGAGAGAAGGAAATGCTGGCCATTGTCTTTGCATTTGAGAAATTGAAGCTACTTAGTGGGGTCAAAGGTTATGTCTACACGATCATCTGCTTTGAGACACCTTTTGGCAAGAAAGATGCAAAACCAGGCTTTTGAGGTGGATCCTTTTGCTTGAAGAGTTTGATTTAGAAATCAGGGACAAGCGAGGAGTTGAGAATGGTGTAGCTGATCACTTGTCCAGGCTGCAAATAGAGTGTGGCGTCCCCATTGATGAGAGACTTCACGAAGAGCAGATCATGGCCATTGAGCGGTGATTGCAGCTGTGAAAGCCGGCTTGGAAGAGGTCAAGACTACTGAAGAGAAAGAGAACTTGGTATGCTGATTTGGTGAATTACCTAGCCACGGGAAAAGAACCTTTGAATCTTGTGGGCTATGCCAAGAAGAAGTTCTCAGGGATGTGAAGAGGACTCTTTGGGATGAGCCTTACCTCTACATTCTCTGCAAAGATCAGCTCTATAGGAGAGTGGTTGCTAATGAAAGTTGATGGGATTCTTACACTATCATGGATCATCTATATGGAGGCCACTTTGCTACCTTGAGACAGTTGCAAAAGTGTTACAAGCTGGATTCTGGTGGCCACACATGTTCAAGGATACACAAGACTTTGTTTCAAGGTGTGATTCATGCCAAAGAAGAGAAACATCACCAAAAGAAATGAGATGCCTCAAAATCCAATCCTTGAAGTTGAGGTGTTTGATGTGTGGGGTATTGACTTCATGGGACCATTTCCATCATCCTATGGAAACAAATACATCCTTGTAGCTGTTGACTATGTCTCAAAGTGGGTGGAAGCCATTGCAAGTCCCACCAATGATGCTGGAGTTGTAACTAAGATGTTGAAGAGTGTCATATTTCCAAGGTTTGGAGTTCCAAGAGTTGTGATCAGTGATGGGGGCTCTCATTTCATCAACAAGCTGTTTGAAGGACTTCTGAAAGAAGGGTGTGAAGCATAAGGTGGCAACTCCTTACCACCCTCAAACAAGCGGTCAGAGTTGAGGTCTCTAACAGAGATAAAGTCCATTTTGGAAAAGATTGTTGGGGTTACAAGGAAGGATTGGTCAGCTAAGCTGGATGATGCACTTTGGGCTTATAGGACAGCATACAAAACCCCTTTGGGAACCACACCTTTCAACCTTGTGTATGGGAAAGCTTGCCATTTGCCAGTGGAGCTTGAGTACAAAGCATTATGGGCAGTAAAGTTGCTGAACTTTGACATCAAAGTGCGAGGAGAAAAGGTTTCTTCAACTACATGAACTTCGATGAGATAAGAATGGATGCTTTTGATAACTTCGAGGATCTCAAGGAAAAGACTAAAGCTTTCCATGACAAGAACATTACGAAGAGAGTTCAAAGAGGGAGATCAAGTCCTTCTCTACAACTCTAGGTTGAAGTTGTTTCGGGGAAGCTCAAGTCGAGATGGTCCAGGTCCATTCAAGGTCAAGGAGGTTAAACCTTGCGGGCGATAGTGTTGTGGGGTGCTGATGGAAGAGACTTCACAGTCAGCGGCCAGAGGATTAAGCTACACATGGCCACCACACCTAGGAAGATGGCACTTCAATCCCACTTTCTGATCCTATCCCAGCCTAACCTTAATGGAGGCAAAGTCAAGCTAGAGACTTTAAACAAGCTCACTTGGGAGGAAGTCCATGTCATCTTTGTATATATTATTTTCATCTTTTGATTGCAGGTGATTAAAAAGAAAAAAAAAAAAAAAGTGGGACGGCGGGACTTCCTCCAAGTGAGCTTGTTTAAAGTCTCAGCTTGACTTTGCCTCCATTAGTTAGAGTGGGATCAGAAGAGGTGGGATTGAGTGCCTGGCCAGGTGTGGTGGCCATGTGAGGCTTAATCCTCTGGCCATTGACTGTGAATCTCTTCCATCAGCACCCACAACACTATTCGCTCAGTAAGGTTTAACCTCCTTGACCTTGAATGGACCTGACCATCTCGACTTGAGCTTCCCTGGAAACAACTTCAACTAGAGTTGTAGAGGACTTGATCTCCCTCTTTGAACTCTCTCTTCAGAATGTTCTTGTCATGGAAAGCTTTAGTCTTTTCCTTGTAGATCCTTGAGTTATCAAAAGCATCCATTCTTATCTCATCGAGTTCATGTAGTTGAAGAAACCTTTTCTCCTTGGCACTCTTGATGTCAAAGTTCAGCAACTTTACTGCCCATAATGCGTACTCAAGCTCCACTGGCAAATGGCTTTCCCATACACAAGGTTGAAAGGTGTGGTTCCCAAGGTTTTATGCTGTCCTATAAGCCCAAGTGCATCATCCAGCAGCTGACCAATCCTTCCTTGTAACCCCAACAATCTTTTCCAAAATGGACTTTATCTCTCTGTGAGACCTCAACTTGACGCTTGTTTGAGGGTGGTAAGGAGTTGCCACCTTATGCTTCACACCCTTCTTTTGAGAAGTCCTTCAAACAGCTTGTTGATGAAATGAGAGCCCCCATCACTGATCACAACTCTTGGAACTCCAACCTTGGAAATGACACTCTTGAACATCTTAGTTACAACTCCAGCATCATTGGTGGGACTTGCAATGGCCCACCCACTTTGAGACATAGTCAGCAGCTCTGAGGATGTATTTGTTTCCATAGGATGATGGAAATGGTCCCATGAAGTCAATACCCCACACATCAAACACCTCAACTTCAAGGATTGGATTTTGAGGCATCTCATTTCTTTGGTGATGTTTCCTCTTCTTTGGCATGAATCACACCTTGAAACAAAGTCTTGTGTATCCTTGAACATGTGTGGCCACCAGAATCCAGCTTGTAACACTTTTGCAACTGTCTTGAAGGTAGCAAAGTGGCCTCCATAGGATGATCCATGATAGTGTGTAGAATCCCATCAACTTCTTCATTAGCAACCACTCTCCTATAGAGCTGATCTTTGCAGAGAATGTAGAGGTAAGGCTCATCCCGGTAGTACCTCTTCACATCCTGTAGAACTTCTTCTTGGCATAGCCCACAAGATTCAAAGGTTCTTTCCTGTGGCTAGGTAATTCACCAAATCAGCATACCAAGGTTCTTTCTCTTGATGAGTCTTGACCTCTTCAACTTTACGCGGTTTCACAGGCTGCAATCAACTGCTCAATGGCCATGATCTGCTCTTCAGGAAGTCTCTCATCAATGGGGGCGCCACACTCCTATGCAGCCTGGACAAGTGATCAGCTACACCATTCTCACTCCGGCTTGTCACTGATTTCTAAATCAAACTCTTGAAGCAAAAGGATCCACCTCAAAAGCACTGGTTTTCTTTGCCAAAGGTGTCTGGCGGCATGATCGTGTAGAAATAACCTTTGACCCTAAGTAGCCACGAATTTCTCAAATGCAAAGACAATGGCCAGCATTTCCTTCTCATTTGGTGGTATTTCATCGAGCATCATTCAAGGTTTGGCTTGCATAGTAGATCACATGAGACTTGCCATCCTTTTTCTGCCCCAAAACAGCTCCCACAGCATAGTCACTAGCATCACATGATCTCAAAGGGAGATCCCAATCAGGTGGTTGGACAATGGGAGCACTCACAAGCTCACTCTTCAGCTTCTTGAAAGCTTCTAGACATTCGACCAAGAAAGATCTCTTCCTTGCAAAGCAGTCGGTGAGTGGCACGGCAATCTTGGAGAAATCCTTGATGAACCTTACGTAGAAGCCAGCATGCCCCAAGACTCGATGTCTTTCCTGTCTTTGGGGGCTAAACTGATCATCACATCAATCTTTGCCTTGTCTACCTCAATTCCTTTCTCGATATCTTGTGTCCCAGCACAATCCCTTCTTTAACCATGAAGTGGCACTTCTCGAGTTCAACCGAGGTTGGTGTCTTCACATCTCTGCAGGACCACATAGATTTGACAAACAAGCGAGATCCATAGGCAGAGAAGTCATCCATGAACACCTCCACAACATCCTCATTAGATCAGAAGATTGACATCATGCACCTTTGAAGGTGGCTGGAGCATTACATAGCCCAAATGGCATCCCGATAGCAAAGGTACCATAAGGGCATGTGAATGTCGTTTTCTCTTGATCATTGGGATGTATGGGTATCTGGAAGAACCCTGAATATCCATCAAGAAAGCAATAGAATGGGTGATTAGCAAGTCTTTCAAGCATCGATCAATAAATGGCGATGGGAAATGATCTTTCTGATCGCGAGAATTGGTTTTCGTAATCAATGCACATTATGACCTGTGATGGTTCTGGTTGGTATCAACTCATCCTTGTCATTTTTAATTACAGTGATACCACCTTTCTTTGGGACAACATGCAGGGAGATACCCATTTAGAGTCGAGATAGGGTAAATCACACCAGCATCTAGAAGTTTAAGAATCTCCTTCTTTACAACATCCTTCAGGTTAGGATTTAACCTTCTTTGATGCTCAATAGAAGTCATAGATTCATCCTCAAGATGTATCCTATGCATGCACAAAGAGGGTGATATCCCTTGATATCATCTAGTGAGTAACCTATTGCTTTTTCTTGCTTTTAAAAGTTCGGACAGCTGGTTTCAGTAAGTTCACTACTCACAATGCGGGATAAGTCTCATTAGGCCAAGAAATGCATACCTTACACCATGGGGAAGGGTTTAAGCTCCACCTTAGGTGCCTTAAGCTCGCTCAGTCATCTTGCTGGCTCTCTTGTTGAGTGACTGAAACTTCTTTTGAATCACTTGTGGCAGTTCCTCATACTTTCCTCACTAGAAACCCTTGTGTGAATCCAGCATCATCCATAAGCAGTACTCTCACATTCTCAATCACTACAACCTCTTTCTCTATGGTTAAAGCATGCTGTAGAGAGTCCTCTAGTGATAACTCTTCAGAAGCTCATCAGCAGAGCATCCATCTCCTCAATGTAGAAGATTTGCCCTTGAGTAGTAGGTTTCTTCATTACCTCCTTGATGTCAAAATGGAGGATGTGCCCTTTACCCAAATGGAGATCAATCTTGCCTTCTTTCACATTGACAATAGCTCCTGCTGTGGCTAAGAAAGGCCTTCCAAGGATTAAGGGATCTTGAGCTTCCTCCCCATCTCAAGCACCACAAAGTCTGTAGGGATCTCACAATTTCCAACCTTCCAGGTAGGTCCTCCAAGATACCCACGGTACTTCACTGAGCGATCAGCCAGAACAGAGAGTCTACACTTCTTGTACTGGAGTGAATCAAGCTTCTTTGCCACAGATAAAGGCATCAGGCTGACACTAGCTCCCAAATCGAGAGACACCTCTCAAAACCATAGGTCCGATAGCACAAGGTAGTGTGAAGCATCCTGGATCCTCTAGCTTTCTTGGAACATCAAGCCTCTGAATGTAGCACTGCACTCATGGTAAGGATCATCATCCCTCCATTTCTTTCTTCTTTGCAGCTTCTGACATCTTTGGGAACTTCTGTATTGAGGGACCAGCATGAAAGCATCAATGATAGGCATTGTGACCTGAATTTCACTCATCTGCTTCTCAAGCAGAGCTTTGTACTTCTCTAGCACTGCCTCTTGAATCTTCAGGGAATGGGAGTTTGGGTTCATAAGGAGGAGGAACAAAGGCTTCTCATTTTTGTAGCGGGATCTTCACCATCTTTCTCAGTTCTCCTTTCTTCTCCAACCTTTCCTTTACCCTTGGCTACAATCTTCTCCAAGATCTCATCATTGGTTTTCTCATCTACAATCACTACCTCATCATCATCCATGTTGATGGCAACCCCTCACCTTGTTTCTCAGGCATCCTTGGTGAGAGTTCTAGGAAGTAGCGCTTTCCCTCACGAGGGTAACAGCTTTCATTGCTTCCTTTGGGTTTTGCTCAGATTTTCCAGGTAGAGAACCTTGCGATTTTCTTTGAGTGTTCATGGCAGCAAGCTGGCTCTCAAAGCCCTGAACTTGTTGTTGAGATCATTGTAGCTTCCATCAATCTTGTTATGGAGGTTCTTGTCATATCCAACATGCTTCTCACTTGATGTGATTCGAGTTTGTTTTAGTAGAGTGTCAGTCTGCTTTCTGAGAGTAGAACTAGAAGGATTAGCTTTGTTGTTGAAAGATTGGTTCCCTTTGCTAGGGAAGCGGGAGGAGGGTTCTGCTGAGGCTGATAGTTGATTTCTGATTGTTCCTAGGTTGGTTACCACTCTGCTGGTTGTAGTTGCTCTTGGGCTGGTAGCCTCCTTGTTGGTTCTTTGGTTAGATCTACGTTGGTAGTTGTTGTACTGGAAATGCTCATTTATTGATGAAACCAGCTCTTCTTGCCCTTCCAGCCCATCAACCTCATTAGCTGCGGTGGTGCCTCTTGGTTTTGTTTCCAACAAAGTTCAACTGCTCTTGTGTAGCTTTATCAGCAATGAGTATGTCTATCTTCTCTCGAGCCTTTAGCTCCTTCCTTGCATTTATCATCAGTTCTAGCGCTTACGTGGTCTCCCCTTTGTACCTGCGTCACTTTTCACCATGTTGTCAACTAGCTCCTCATCCTCAGTTCTCCCGAAGAACCCATTACTTGATGTATCAACCGGCTCTGTACTTAGGAAGAGCCTACATAGAATGTGCTCAGCAAGCTTTCCTTGGAGAAACCATGGTGTGGACATTGAGCTTGATAGCTCTTGAATCTCTCCCACTTCAGAATCCTTCCAAGTTCTTGTTGAAAACTTGAAATTTCATTCTCTTTGCGGTTCTTGAAGTAGAAGAACTTTTCCAAAATGCTCTTTGAGTCATCGGTGGTGATTGAGTGCTGGGTAAAGACTTCTCCCAGCGGCCTTATATCCCCAAAGAAGGAATAGCTTGAGCTTGAAGCGTCCTCAGACACACCATTGGTCTTTGACAACCCACGATGGCTGTCAAACTTGTCCAAGTGATCAAATGGGTCCTCTACAACCAAGCCATGATACTTGTTGTTCTCGATCCGGTTTGACCTCAAAGTTGTTGGCTTCCACAGCTGGTGCTCGATTCCTAACCTATGCCCATGAATGTTAGAGGCGGTCATAGGTTCCAATGGCTCGAGCTGGTCATTTGTGGGTGTTGTGGCCCTTGTGGTGGAGGTTGTCAGCACCTTGACCGTTCACATTTCCACCTTGTGGTAAGTTTTCCATGTCGTATCCAACCTAAAGTGAGCCTTGTTGCTCTTCGCTTGTCTCCTTCTTCTAGTTTCCCTTTCAAATGCTCTAATGTCTTCAACTCTTGGAACAAGGTTTGTTGTGCCTCTACTCCTCAAGTTCATACACGAAATGCCAAGGGAGATAAAGATGGAGAATCAAACAAGATAAAATAAAAAGCGACTTAGTCTCAAGCAAGTGACTAAATCTCAATGTTTAAATCTACTCGAGAATCCGGCATGAATTTGTGTTAGGGGTTTTCAAGGCTCTAAGGCAAATGTTGTAGTATGAGTGAATGTCGAACCAGTTCGAGGATTCAAAGCACCAAGAATGCAAGTACTACTTAATCTAAGTGCAGCAGATAATTTAGATGGTTTTAAACTATTGCTAATGATAGAATGCAATAACAGACCAAATAAGCAATAAAGAGGAGGCTTTCTTTGATATGATAAAGGGAACTCATGGGTATAGGAATCAGATCTTGGGTGATCAAGCTTCAAACTAAAGATGGCAAATGATCAATCAAGCTATCTACCTTAAGCTTAGACTCAAACATAAGCAAACTCGTAGATGAATGCTCATTTGGTCTGTTATTGCATTCTATCATTAGCAATAGTTTAAAACCATCTAAATTATCTGCTGCACTTAGATTAAGTAGTACTTGCATTCTTGGTGCTTTGAATCCTCGAACTGGTTCGACATTCACTCATACTACAACATTTGCCTTAGAGCCTTGAAAACCCTAACACAAATTCATGCCGGATTCTCGAGTAGATTTAAACATTGAGATTTAGTCACTTGCTTGAGACTAAGTCGCTTTTTATTTTATCTTGTTTGATTCTCCATCTTTATCTCCCTTGGCATTTCGTGTATGAACTTGAGGAGTAGAGGCACAACAAACCTTGTTCCAAGAGTTGAAGACATTAGAGCATTTGAAAGGGAAACTAGAAGAAGGAGACAAGCGAAGAGCAACAAGGCTCACTTTAGGTTGGATACGACATGGAAAACTTACCACAAGGTGGAAATGTGAACGGTCAAGGTGCTGACAACCTCCACCACAAGGGCCACAACACCCACAAATGACCAGCTCGAGCCATTGGAACCTATGACCGCCTCTAACATTCATGGGCATAGGTTAGGAATCGAGCACCAGCTGTGGAAGCCAACAACTTTGAGGTCAAACCAGGACTCCTCAGCGTGATCGAGAACAACAAGTATCATGGCTTGGTTGTAGAGGACCCATTTGATCACTTGGACAAGTTTGACAGCCATCGTGGGTTGTCAAAGACCAATGGTGTGTCTGAGGACGCTTCAAGCTCAAGCTATTCCTTCTTTGGGGATATAAGGCCGCTGGGAGAAGTCTTTACCCAGCACTCAATCACCACCGATGACTCAAAGAGCATTTTTGGAAAAGTTCTTCTACTTCAAGAACCGCAAAGAGAATGAAATTTCAAGTTTTCAACAAGAACTTGGAAGGATTCTGAAGTGGGAGAGATTCAAGAGCTATCAAGCTCAATGTCCACACCATGGTTTCTCCAAGGAAAGCTTGCTGAGCACATTCTATGTAGGCTCTTCCTAAGTACAGAGCCGGTTGATACATCAAGTAATGGGTTCTTCGGGAGAACTGAGGATGAGGAGCTAGTTGACAACATGGTGAAAAGTGACGCAGGTACAAAGGGGAGACCACGTAAGCGCTAGAACTGATGATAAATGCAAGGAAGGAGCTAAAGGCTCGAGAGAAGATAGACATACTCATTGCTGATAAAGCTACACAAGAGCAGTTGAACTTTGTTGGAAACAAAACCAAGAGGCACCACCGCAGCTAATGAGGTTGATGGGCTGGAAGGGCAAGAAGAGCTGGTTTCATCAATAACAATGGTAGTTGGTACAGGAAGAGCCTAATTTCCAGTACAACAACTACCCACGAGATCTAATCAGCAACCAACAAGGAGGCTACCAGCCCAAGAGCAACTACAACCAGCAGAGTGGTAACCAACCTAGGAACAATCAGAAATCAACTATCAGCCTCAGCAGAACCCTCCTCCCGCTTCCCTAGCAAAGGGAACCAATCTTTCAACAACAAAGCTAATCCTTCTAGTTCTACTCTCAGAAAGCAGACTGACACTCTACTAAAACAAACTCGAATCACATCAAGTGAGAAGCATGTTGGATATGAGTTGAAGAACCTCCATAACAAGATTGATGGAAGCTACAATGATCTCAACAACAAGTTCAGGGCTTTGAGAGCCAGCTTGCTGCCATGAACACTCAAAGAAAATCGCAAGGTTCTCTACCTGGAAAATCTGAGCAAAACCCAAAGGAAGCAATGAAAGCTGTTACCCTCGTGAGGGAAAGCGCTACTTCCTAGAACTCTCACCAAGGATGCCTGAGAAACAAGGTGAGGGGTTGCCATCAACATGGATGATGATGAGGTAGTGATTGTAGATGAGAAAACCAATGATGAGATCTTGGAGAAGATTGTAGCCAAGGGTAAAGGAAAGGTTGGAGAAGAAAGGAGAACTGAGAAAGATGGTGAAGATCCCGCTACAAAAATGAGAAGCCTTTTGTTCCTCCTCCTTATGAACCCAAACTCCCATTCCCTGAAGATTCAAGAGGCAGTGCTAGAGAAGTACAAAGCTCTGCTTGAGAAGCAGATGAGTGAAATTCAGGTCACAATGCCTATCATTGATGCTTTCATGCTGGTCCCTCAATACAGAAGTTCCCAAAGATGTCAGAAGCTGCAAAGAAGAAAGAAATGGAGGGATGATGATCCTTACCATGAGTGCAGTGCTACATTCAGAGGCTTGATGTTCCAAGAAAGCTAGAGGATCCAGGATGCTTCACACTACCTTGTGCTATCGGACCTATGGTTTTGAGAGGTGTCTCTCGATTTGGGAGCTAGTGTCAGCCTGATGCCTTTATCTGTGGCAAAGAAGCTTGATTCACTCCAGTACAAGAAGTGTAGACTCTCTGTTCTGGCTGATCGCTCAGTGAAGTACCGTGGGTATCTTGGAGGACCTACCTGGAAGGTTGGAAATTGTGAGATCCCTACAGACTTTGTGGTGCTTGAGATGGGGAGGAAGCTCAAGATCCCTTAATCCTTGGAAGGCCTTTCTTAGCCACAGCAGGAGCTATTGTCAATGTGAAAGAAGGCAAGATTGATCTCCATTTGGGTAAAGGGCACATCCTCCATTTTGACATCAAGGAGGTAATGAAGAAACCTACTACTCAAGGGCAAATCTTCTACATTGAGGAGATGGATGCTCTGCTGATGAGCTTCTGAAGAGTTATCACTAGAGGACTCTCTACAGCATGCTTTAACCATAGAGAAAGAGGTTGTAGTGATTGAGAATGTGAGAGTACTGCTTATGGATGATGCTGGATTCACACAAGGGTTTCTAGTGAGGAAAGTATGAGGAACTGCCACAAGTGATTCAAAAGAAGTTTCAGTCACTCAACAAGAGAGCCAGCAAGATGACTGAGCGAGCTTAAGGCACCTAAGGTGGAGCTTAAACCCCTTCCCATGGTGTAAGGTATGCATTTCTTGGCCTAATGAGACTTATCCCGCATTGTGAGTAGTGAACTTACTGAAACCAGCTGTCCGAACTTTTAAAAGCAAGAAAAAGCAATAGGTTACTCACTAGATGATATCAAGGGATATCACCCTCTTTGTGCATGCATAGGATACATCTTGAGGATGAATCTATGACTTCTATTGAGCATCAAAGAAGGTTAAATCCTAACCTGAAGGATGTTGTAAAGAAGGAGATTCTTAAACTTCTAGATGCTGGTGTGATTTACCCTATCTCGACTCTAAATGGGTATCTCCCTGCATGTTGTCCCAAAGAAAGGTGGTATCACTGTAATTAAAAATGACAAGGATGAGTTGATACCAACCAGAACCATCACAGGTCATAATGTGCATTGATTACGAAAACCAATTCTCGCGATCAGAAAGATCATTTCCCATCGCCATTTATTGATCGATGCTTGAAAGACTTGCTAATCACCCATTCTATTGCTTTCTTGATGGATATTCAGGGTTCTTCCAGATACCCATACATCCCAATGATCAAGAGAAAACGACATTCACATGCCCTTATGGTACCTTTGCTATCGGGATGCCATTTGGGCTATGTAATGCTCCAGCCACCTTCAAAGGTGCATGATGTCAATCTTCTGATCTAATGAGGATGTTGTGGAGGTGTTCATGGATGACTTCTCTGCCTATGGATCTCGCTTGTTTGTCAAATCTATGTGGTCCTGCAGAGATGTGAAGACACCAACCTCGGTTGAACTCGAGAAGTGCCACTTCATGGTTAAAGAAGGGATTGTGCTGGGACACAAGATATCGAGAAAGGAATTGAGGTAGACAAGGCAAGATTGATGTGATGATCAGTTTAGCCCCCAAAGACAGGAAAGACATCGAGTCTTGGGGCATGCTGGCTTCTACGTAAGGTTCATCAAGGATTTCTCCAAGATTGCCGTGCCACTCACCGACTGCTTTGCAAGGAAGAGATCTTTCTTGGTCGAATGTCTAGAAGCTTTCAAGAAGCTGAAGAGTGAGCTTGTGAGTGCTCCCATTGTCCAACCACCTGATTGGGATCTCCCTTTGAGATCATGTGATGCTAGTGACTATGCTGTGGGAGCTGTTTTGGGGCAGAAAAAGGATGGCAAGTCTCATGTGATCTACTATGCAAGCCAAACCTTGAATGATGCTCGATGAAATACCACCAAATGAGAAGGAAATGCTGGCCATTGTCTTTGCATTTGAGAAATTCGTGGCTACTTAGGGTCAAAGGTTATTTCTACACGATCATGCCGCCAGACACCTTTGGCAAAGAAAACCAGTGCTTTTGAGGTGGATCCTTTTGCTTCAAGAGTTTGATTTAGAAATCAGTGACAAGCCGGAGTGAGAATGGTGTAGCTGATCACTTGTCCAGGCTGCATAGGAGTGTGGCGCCCCCATTGATGAGAGACTTCCTGAAGAGCAGATCATGGCCATTGAGCAGTTGATTGCAGCCTGTGAAACCGCGTAAAGTTGAAGAGGTCAAGACTCATCAAGAGAAAGAACCTTGGTATGCTGATTTGGTGAATTACCTAGCCACAGGAAAGAACCTTTGAATCTTGTGGGCTATGCCAAGAAGAAGTTCTACAGGATGTGAAGAGGTACTACCGGGATGAGCCTTACCTCTACATTCTCTGCAAAGATCAGCTCTATAGGAGAGTGGTTGCTAATGAAGAAGTTGATGGGATTCTACACACTATCATGGATCATCCTATGGAGGCCACTTTGCTACCTTCAAGACAGTTGCAAAAGTGTTACAAGCTGGATTCTGGTGGCCACACATGTTCAAGGATACACAAGACTTTGTTTCAAGGTGTGATTCATGCCAAAGAAGAGGAAACATCACCAAAGAAATGAGATGCCTCAAAATCCAATCCTTGAAGTTGAGGTGTTTGATGTGTGGGGTATTGACTTCATGGGACCATTTCCATCATCCTATGGAAACAAATACATCCTCAGAGCTGCTGACTATGTCTCAAAGTGGGTGGGCCATTGCAAGTCCCACCAATGATGCTGGAGTTGTAACTAAGATGTTCAAGAGTGTCATTTCCAAGGTTGGAGTTCCAAGAGTTGTGATCAGTGATGGGGGCTCTCATTTCATCAACAAGCTGTTTGAAGGACTTCTCAAAAGAAGGGTGTGAAGCATAAGGTGGCAACTCCTTACCACCCTCAAACAAGCGTCAAGTTGAGGTCTCACAGAGAGATAAAGTCCATTTTGGAAAAGATTGTTGGGGTTACAAGGAAGGATTGGTCAGCTGCTGGATGATGCACTTGGGCTTATAGGACAGCATAAAACCTTGGGAACCACACCTTTCAACCTTGTGTATGGGAAAGCCATTTGCCAGTGGAGCTTGAGTACGCATTATGGGCAGTAAAGTTGCTGAACTTTGACATCAAGAGTGCCAAGGAGAAAAGGTTTCTTCAACTACATGAACTCGATGAGATAAGAATGGATGCTTTTGATAACTCAAGGATCTACAAGGAAAAGACTAAAGCTTTCCATGACAAGAACATTCTGAAGAGAGAGTTCAAAGAGGGAGATCAAGTCCTCTACAACTCTAGTTGAAGTTGTTTCCAGGGAAGCTCAAGTCGAGATGGTCAGGTCCATTCAAGGTCAAGGAGGTTAAACCTTACTGAGCGAATAGTGTTGTGGGTGCTGATGGAAGAGATTCACAGTCAATGGCCAGAGGATTAAGCCTCACATGGCCACCACACCTGGCCAGGCACTCAATCCCACCTCTTCTGATCCCACTCTAACTAATGGAGGCAAAGTCAAGCTGAGACTTTAAACAAGCTCACTTGGAGGAAGTCCCGCCGTCCCACTTTTTTTTTTTTTTTCTTTTTAATCACCTGCAATCAAAAGATGAAAATAATATATACAAAGATGACATGGACTTCCTCCCAAGTGAGCTTGTTTAAAGTCTCTAGCTTGACTTTGCCTCCATTAAGGTTAGGCTGGGATAGGATCAGAAAGTGGGATTGAAGTGCCATCTTCCTAGGTGTGGTGGCCATGTGTAGCTTAATCCTCTGGCCGCTGACTGTGAAGTCTCTTCCATCAGCACCCCACAACACTATCGCCCGCAAGGTTTAACCTCCTTGACCTTGAATGGACCTGGACCATCTCGACTTGAGCTTCCCCGAAACAACTTCAACCTAGAGTTGTAGAGAAGGACTTGATCTCCCTCTTTGAACTCTCTTCGTAATGTTCTTGTCATGGAAAGCTTTAGTCTTTTCCTTGAGATCCTCGAAGTTATCAAAAGCATCCATTCTTATCTCATCGAAGTTCATGTAGTTGAAGAAACCTTTTCTCCTCGCACTTTGATGTCAAAGTTCAGCAACTTTACTGCCCATAATGCTTTGTACTCAAGCTCCACTGGCAAATGGCAAGCTTTCCCATACACAAGGTTGAAAGGTGTGGTTCCCAAAGGGGTTTTGTATGCTGTCCTATAAGCCCAAAGTGCATCATCCAGCTTAGCTGACCAATCCTTCCTTGTAACCCCAACAATCTTTTCCAAAATGGACTTTATCTCTGTTAGAGACCTCAACTCTGACCGCTTGTTTGAGGGTGGTAAGGAGTTGCCACCTTATGCTTCACACCCTTCTTTCAGAAGTCCTTCAAACAGCTTGTTGATGAAATGAGAGCCCCCATCACTGATCACAACTCTTGGAACTCCAAACCTTGGAAATATGACACTCTTCAACATCTTAGTTACAACTCCAGCATCATTGGTGGGACTTGCAATGGCTTCCACCCACTTTGAGACATAGTCAACAGCTACAAGGATGTATTTGTTTCCATAGGATGATGGAAATGGTCCCATGAAGTCAATACCCCACACATCAAACACCTCAACTTCAAGGATTGGATTTTGAGGCATCTCATTTCTTTTGGTGATGTTTCTCTTCTTTGGCATGAATCACACCTTGAAACAAAGTCTTGTGTATCCTTGAACATGTGTGGCCACCAGAATCCAGCTTGTAACACTTTTGCAACTGTCTCAAGGTAGCAAAGTGGCCTCCATATAGATGATCCATGATAGTGTAAGAATCCCATCAACTTTCATTAGCAACCACTCTCCTATAGAGCTGATCTTTGCAGAGAATGTAGAGGTAAGGCTCATCCCAAAGAGTCCTCTTCACATCCCTGAGAACTTCTTCTTGGCATAGCCCACAAGATTCAAAGGTTCTTTTCCCGTGGCTAGGTAATTCACCAAATCAGCATACCAAGTTCTCTTTCTCTTCAGTAGTCTTGACCTCTTCCAAGCCGGCTTTCACAGCTGCAATCACCGCTCAATGGCCATGATCTGCTCTTCGTGAAGTCTCTCATCAATGGGGACGCCACACTCTATTTGCAGCCTGGACAAGTGATCAGCTACACCATTCTCAACTCCTCGCTTGTCCCTGATTTCTAAATCAAACTCTTCAAGCAAAAGGATCCACCTCAAAAGCCTGGTTTTGCATCTTTCTTGCCAAAAGGTGTCTCAAAGCAGATGATCGTGTAGACATAACCTTTGACCCCACTAAGTAGCTTCAATTTCTCAAATGCAAAGACAATGGCCAGCATTTCCTTCTCTCGCTTGTGGCGATTTCATCCGAGCATCATTCAAGGTTTGGCTTGCATAGTAGATCACATGAGACTTGCCATCCTTTTTCTGCCCCAAAACAGCTCCCACAGATAGTCACTAGCATCACACATGATCTCAAAGGGGAGATCCCAATCAGGTGGTTGGACAATGGGAGCACTCACAAGCTCACTCTTCAGCTTCTTGAAAGCTTCTAGACATTCCCTCACCAAAGAGAAAGATCTCTTCCTTGCAAAGCAGTCTGGTGAGTGGCCCGCAATCTTGGAGAAATCCTTGATGAACCTTCTCAGAGAAGCCAGCATGCCCCAAGAAACTCCCGATGTCTTTCATCGCCTTGGGGAGCTAAACTGATCATCACATCAATCTTTGCCTTGTCTACCTCAATTCCTTTTCCTGATATCTTGTGTCCCAGCACAATCCCTTCTTTAACCATGAAGTGGCACTTCTCCCAGCCAGCATCGAGGTTGGTGTCTTCACATCTCGCAGACCCTCAGATGATTTGACAAACAAGCGTAAAACTAAGATCCATAGACGAGAAGTCATCCATGAACACCTCCACAACATCCTCACTTAGATCAGAGATTGACATCATGCACCTTTGAAAGGTGGTTGAGATTACATAGCCCAAATGGCATCCTTCGATAGGCAAAGGTACCATAGGGCATGTGAATGTCGCTTTCTGATCATTGGGATGTATGGGTATCTGGAAGAACCCTGAATATCCATCAAGAAAGCAATAGAATGGGTGATTAGCAAGTCTTTCAAGCATCCGATCAATAAATGGCGTGGGAAATGATCTTTCCTAGATGCGTAATCTCGGCTGTAATCAATGCACATTCTATGACTGTGATGGTTCTGGTTGGTATCAACTCATCCTTGTCATTTTAATTACAGTGATACCACCTTCTTTGGGACAACATGCACAGAGATACCCATTTAGAGTCCGAGATAGGTAAATCACACCAGATCTAGAAGTTTAAGAATCTCCTTTACAACATCCTTCGTGTTAGATTTAACCTTCGATGCTCAATAGTCATAGATTCATCCTCAAGATGTATCCTATGCATGCACAAAGAGGGTGATATCCCTTGATATCATCTAGTGAGTAACCTATTGCTTTTCTAAATCTTTAAGTGCTTTTAAAAGTTCGCATTTCTGCCAGAAGTTCACTACTCACAATGACAGATAAGTCTCATTAGTGGCCAAGAAATGCATACCTTACACCATGGGAAGGGGTTTAAGCTCCACCTTAGGTGCCTTAAGCTCGCTCCAGTCATCTTGCTGGGCTCTCTTGTTGAGTGACTGAAACTTTTTGAATCACTTGTGGCAGTTCCTCATACTCCTCACTAGCAAACCCCTTGTGTGAATCCAGCATCATCCCATAAGCAGTACTCTCCACATTCTCAATCACTACAACCTCTTTCTATGGTTAAAGCATGCTGTAGAGAGTCCTCTAGTGATAACTCTTCAAGAAGCTCATCAGCAAGAGCATCCATCTCCTCAATGTAGAAGATTTGCCCTCGAGTAGTGTTTCTTCATTACCTCCGATGTCAAAATGGAGGATGTGCCCTTTACCCAAATGGAGATCAATCTTGCCTTCTTTCACATTGACAACAGTTCTGCTGGCTAAGAAAGGCCTTCCAAGGATTAAGGGATCTTGAGCCCCCCATCTCAAGCACCACAAAGTCTCAGGATCTCACAATTTCCAACCTTCACAGTAGGTCCTCCAAGATACCCACTGTGGTACTTCACCAACGATCAGCCAGAACTAGAGAAAGTCTACACTTCTTCGTACTGAGTGAATCCAAGCTTCTTTGCTACAGATAAAGGCATCAAGCTGACACTAGCTCCCAAATCGCAGAGACACCTCTCAAAACCATAGGTCCGATAGCAAGTAGTGTGAAGCATCCTGATCCTTACTCATGAGTGCAGGCTATCATTCAGAGGCTTGATGTTCCAAGAAAGCTAGAGGATCCAGGATGCTTCACACTACCTTGCTATCGGACCTATGGTTTTGAGAGGTGTCTCTGCGATTTGGGAGCTGTCAGCTGATGCCTTTATCTGTAAGTGAAGCTTGGATTCACTCAGTACAAGAAGTGTAGACTTTCAGTTCTGGCTGATCGCTCAGGAAGTACCCTCGTGGGTATCTTGGAGGACCTACCTGTGAAGGTTGGAAATTGTGAGATCCCTACAGACTTTGTGGTGCTTGAGATGGGGAGGAAGCTCAAGATCCCTTAATCCTTGGAAGGCCTTTCTTAGCCACAGCAGGAGCTATTGTCAATGTGAAAGAAGGCAAGATTGATCTCCATTTGGGTAAAGGGCACATCCTCCATTTTGACATCAAGGAGGTAATGAAGAAACCTACTACTCAAGGGCAAATCTTCTACATTGAGGAGATGGATGCTCTTGCTGATGAGCTTCTTGAAGAGTTATCACTAGAGGACTCTCTACAGCATGCTTTAACCATAGAGAAAGAGGTTGTAGTGATTGAGAATGTGGAGAGTACTGCTTATGGGATGATGCTGGATTCACACAAGGGGTTTGCTAGTGAGGAACAGTATGAGGAACCACAAGTGATTCAAAAGAAGTTTCAGTCACTAACAAGAGCCCAGCAAGATGACTGAGCGAGCTTAAGGCACCTAAGGTGGAGCTTAAACCCCTTCCCATGGTGTAAGGTATGCATTTCTTGGCCCTAATGAGACTTATCCGTCATTGTGAGTAGTGAACTTACTGAACCGAAATGTCCGAACTTTTAAAAGCACTTAAAAGATTTAGAAAAGCAATAGGTTACTCACTAGATGATATCAAGGGATATCACCCTCTTTGTGCATGCATAGGATACATCTTGAGGATGAATCTATGACTTCTATTGAGCATCAAAGAAGGTTAAATCCTAACCCGAAGGATGTTGTAAAGAAGGAGATTCTTAAACTTCTAGATGCTGGTGTGATTTACCTATCTCGGACTCTAAATGGGTATCTCCTGTGCATGTTGTCCCAAAGAAAGGTGGTATCACTGTAATTAAAATGACAAGGATGAGTTGATACCAACCAGAACCATCACAGGTCATAGAATGTGCATTGATTACCAAACCGATTCTCAGATTCAAAGATCATTTCCCACCGCCATTTATTGATCGATGCTTGAAAGACTTGCTAATCACCCATTCTATTGCTTTCTTGATGGATATTCAGGGTTCTTCCAGATACCCATACATCCCAATGATCAAGAAGCGACATTCACATGCCCTTATGGTACCTTTGCTTTGTCGAAGGATGCCATTTGGGCTATAATCTCCAGCCACCTTTCAAAGGTGCATGATGTCAATCTTCTCGATCTAATTGAGGATGTTGTGGAGGTGTTCATGGATGACTTCTCTGTCATGGATCTTCGTTTTCGCTTGTTTGTCAAATCTATGCGGTCTGCAGAGATGTGAAGACACCAACCTCGTCTTTGAGCTGGGAGAAGTGCCACTTCATGGTTAAAGAAGGGATTGTCTTTGGGACACAAGATATCAGAAAGGAATTGAGGTAGACAAGGCAAAGATTGATGTGATGATCAGTTTAGCTCCCCAAGCGATTGAAAGACATCGAGGAGTTTCTTGGGGCATGCTGGCTTCTAGAAGGTTCATCAAGGATTTCTCCAAGATTGCCGGGCCACTCACCGACTGCTTTGCAAGGAAGAGATCTTTCTCTTTGGTGGGAATGTCTAGAAGCTTTCAAAGCTGAAGAGTGAGCTTGTGAGTGCTCCCATTGTCCAACCACCTGATTGGGATCTCCCTTTGAGATCATGTGTGATGCTAGTGACTATCTTGTGGGAGCTGTTTTGGGGCAGAAAAAGGATGGCAAGTCTCATGTGATCTACTATGCAAGCCAAACCTTGAATGATGCTCGGATGAAATCGCCTGGCCAGAAAATGCTGGCCATTGTCTTTGCATTTGAGAAATTCAGGCTACTTAGTGGGGTCAAAGGTTAGTCTACACAGATCATCTGCTTTGAGACACCTTTTGGCAAAGAAAGATGCAAAACCAGGCTTTGAGGTGGATCCTTTTGCTTCAAGAGTTTGATTTAGAAATCGAGGGACAAGCCAGGAGTTGAGAATGGTGTAGCTGATCACTTGTCCAGGCTGCAAATAGAGTGTGGCGTCCCCATTGATGAGAGACTTCGAAGAGCAGATCATGGCCATTGAAGCAGTGATTGCAGCACTGTGAAACCGTGAGAAAGCTTGAAGAGGTCAAGACTACTGAAGAGAAAGAACCTTGGTATGCTGATTTGGTGAATTACCTAGCCAGGAAAAGAACCTTTGAATCTTGTGGGCTATGCCAAGAAGAAGTTCTCAGAGGATGTGAAGAGGTACTACTGGATGAGCCTTACCTCTACATTCTCTGCAAAGATCAGCTCTATAGGAGAGTGGTTGCTAATGAAGAAGTTGATGGGATTCTTACACTATCATGGATCATCTATGGAGACTTTGCTACCTTCAAGACAGTTGCAAAAGTGTTACAAGCTGGATTCTGGTGGCCACACATGTTCAAGGATACACAAGACTTTGTTTCAAGGTGTGATTCATGCCAAGAAGAAAACATCACCAAAAGAAATGAGATGCCTCAAAATCCAATCCTTGAAGTTGAGGTGTTTGATGTGTGGGGTATTGACTTCATGGGACCATTTCCATCATCCTATGGAAACAAATACATCCTTGTAGCTGTTGACTATGTCTCAAAGTGGGTGGAAGCCATTGCAAGTCCCACCAATGATGCTGGAGTTGTAACTAAGATGTTCAAGTGTCATATTTCCAAGGTTTGGAGTTCCAAGTTGTGATCAGTGATGGGGGCTCTCATTTCATCAACAAGCTGTTTGAAGGACTTCTCAAAAGAAGGGTGTGAAGCATAAGGTGGCAACTCCTTACCACCCTCAAACAAGCGGTCAAGTTGAGGTCTCTAAGAGAGATAAAGTCCATTTTGGAAAAGATTGTTGGGGTTACAAGGAAGGATTGGTCAGCTAAGCTGGATGATGCACTTTGGGCTTATAGGACAGCATACAAAACCCCTTTGGGAACCACACCTTTCAACCTTGTGTATGGGAAAGCTTGCCATTTGCCGCTGGAGCTTGAGTACAAAGCATTATGGGCAGTAAAGTTGCTGAACTTTGACATCAAGAGTGCCAAGGAGAAAAGGTTTCTTCAACTACATGAACTTCGATGAGATAAGAATGGATGCTTTTGATAACTCAAGGATCTACAAGGAAAGACTAAAGCTTTCCATGACAAGAACATTCTGAAGAGAGAGTTCAAAGAGGAGATCAAGTCCTTCTCTACAACTCTAGGTTGAAGTTGTTTCCGTGGAAGCTCAAGTCGAGATGGTCAGGTCCATTCAAGGTCAAGGAGGTTAAACCTTACGGGCGATAGTGTTGTGGGGTGCTGATGGAAGAGACTTCACAGTCAACGGCCGAGGATTAAGCTACATGGCCACCACACCTAAGGAAGATGGCACTTCAATCCCACTTTCTGATCCTATCCCAGCCTAACCTTAATGGAGGCAAAGTCAAGCTAGAGACTTTAAACAAGCTCACTTGGGAGGAAGTCCCATGTCTATCTTTGTATATATTATTTTCATCTTTTGATTGCAGGTGATTAAAAAAAAAAAAAAAAAAAAAAAGAGGTGAGCGGAGAGCGACCATCGGGCGACCTCCGACAGCGGCGTGCATGGGTCGCTCCAGGTGGGAGCGAGGTCGTGGAGCGATGCCTTCAAGTCGCTCGGCTGTCGACCACTTATTGAAGCGAGGAAGGACCAGGCGTCCTGGGCGAGGTCGGCTGGGTGAGGCGAATTGAGCCAGCGAAGCGGCTGTCTCGCGTCGCTCGGCTGCGACCATTATTGGCGAGGAAGCAACCGGGCGACCCCCAGCGACTCTGCACGGTCGCTCCCAACCCCGGTTCAGGTAAGTTTTCTAACCTAAAACCCGGTTCAAATCGATTGAACCTATCCTAACCAACCTAAAACCGGACCATGCCCACACCCTAGACCTACCCACCCCACGCCATCTTCTCTCTCACTTTCTCTTCTTCATCAAAAACACACAAACTCTCACCACTCCAAAACCCCATATCTCACTCAATCCTTCACCAAATCACCTCATTCTTCTTCTCAATTCCAAGTTTTCGCCCCTGTAGTCTACTTCCCCATACCAAATAGCCATTTCCTTCCATCCAAAGCAAGTTTTGAATTTCTCAGGTACAAATGGTTAGGACGACCAAAGGAAAGCTGGATGCCAAGAAGCAAACGGTTGAGAAAGCTGTAGCTTCACTTTCTTGGCTCAGGAACAGAAAGGACTTCTAGACAGCAAGTTCTGGCTGCTAAGAAGTCAAAAGAGCAAGAGAAGAAAGCAGGAAAAAGTGTTGCAGTTCCCACCAATGAAGAGAGTGAGGCTGAAAGTGAAGATGAGCAAGTCCCTCAAAAGAAAGCCAAGCTGTCCAAAGGGAAGGCAATAGCTGTTGATAGGGACAGAGAGAAGACACCATCAGTTGAGGAGCTGTATGATCACTTGATGAAGGGTGTCGCCTGGGCTCCAACGAGGTTTGCTGACCTCGATTTCCTGAAGGAGTTGGGTTTGGAATCTGACATTGAGGCAATGCTGGGATATTTGAAGTTGCCAAAGCTCCTTACCATGGCTTACCCTACATACAAGGACGTCTCCTGCCAGTTCTTATCTTCATTGGAGGTAACTTACCATGACACACAGCATGTGAGGCAAGGGTGGGGCAAAATCAAGTTCAGCGTCCATGGAAGAGTCTACAACATGAGCTTCAGAGATATTGGGAGAGCCATGGGATTCCAAGACTTGGAAGACTCTACTCTTCCCAAATGTGAAGGCCTTCCGAGGGAGTTATGGAAACTGATAACTGGAAACGGAAACCTGCAGGGGGTGACAAGAACTCTCATATCCGACATCCATCGTGCTAACCTTCATAGGATGCTGGTCCATGCTTTCTACCCGAAAGCAACATGGCAGCTACTGAGGATGATCTTCGCCTCCTCGCAGCTATATCACCTTATACCACTCCGGAGTCTTGCCTCTTCGAGCCATGACATCTACGCTACCTTTGGGATGGTCGGGTTCTTCGTGAGTCGTCTCCAGCATTACGAGGATTGGGCTTGGTACACCAAGGATCCTGATCCGAAGATTGGTATTGGTGGTATGATCACACCACTTCTTGAGTTCCTGGGGGTCAGCTTGGGAAAAGATGCAGCTGGTCCTATTTTCATCGATGCTACTTACGAGGACCACTACATACTTCAGCGAAAGCACGAAGGGAGCTATGTCTACCACTACTACTCGTGGACAGCCAGCTGAGGTACTCCTTCGAACAGAACCTTGACCAGTTTAGAGGCACGGAGCTATCGGTTTGACATTGCTCACGGAAACTTCTTCGTGACCATGGCCCCTGAACCGATGACTGTACCGAGAGAAGAAGTGCTGCAACTAGACATGATACATCAGGGACTTCATCAGCAGCAGCGGCGTCGGATGAACTGTCTATGGGCCTCGCGTTACTACTTCAAGCCACACGACGGAGTCATACCCCTAGTGCCCTTCGTGGCGCCCATGATCATATTGATAGGCTTGAGAGATGGAACAAGGCTCAGGACAGAGCGATAGAAAGCTCAAGGAAAAGTGCAAGGCTCAGAAAGAAGACAATGAAGTGGCAGCTAAGACTTCAGCCAAGTTCATGAAGAAGGTGGCTGATGTCTTAACCGAGGAGGAATAGCGGGTTGTAGCTCAGCGGACCGACTTCCGGACATTTCAGCTACGCAGCCTCGACCCCAGCCTGAAGAGCTTGGTTTCCCTCTCACCGCTAGACAGCTCCAGCGCAAGAACAGGAACCCAACCATCAAACCATCCACCTCAGGAAACAAATCACCCTCCCTCGCCTCCAGTGATGAAGATATTGAGATTGAGGAAGTCGAGAGCCAACCACAGGATGCAGACTACTACCCAGCACCAGGTGGCTACTACACCTCTTTCCCACCAAACTATGACGAGGATGAGCCGTCTACCTTCACGCGATCCCCATAGGAGGTACCAGCTACCATTGTACATACCACTTTTTCTTTACATTTTAGATTGCTTTTGGGTATCTCTCTCAACTTAACAACACAGAGACTGTGTGACTTAAGTTTGGGGGAGGTACCAAGTATTTGATCATGTTTGCTTTGATGTTTTTGCATTGAGTCTTGCATTGTGCATAATAAAAAAAAAAAAAATTTGAAAAATTGAAAAAAAATATACAAAAGAATCATTTAGTAGCATCATTTGCATTGTTAGGAGAGTCTAGAGCATATAGGCTGCATTCACTTGCATTGGGAGCAATGATTTAAAATGCCTTGTAAAGAGCACCACTTTGTGCCTGAGTAATTTATGCACCTCTCTAAAAAGCTTGTATGTTTCGAGCCTTGAAAGCTCTTCCTGAAACCCATTGATTGCTGAAACTCAGTCTTTGAAGCCAACTTCAACCCTAATTGAACCGAATTGAACTTAATGCATCTTGCTCATGGTCTCTTGTGTGCTGAATTATGGCTATACACACTTGAGTTGTCACACCTTTATACCAATCTCTTTGACAACCTCTAGTGGTAGAGCCTCCAAAACCGTTCCTCCTTTTAAGCTTTCATTGATTGATGAGTGAGGCCTTTTTCGGAAAGTCTTACATGTGCATAATGTTGAGAGTATTGGGAACGACAATGCTTGGTCTTCATTCTTGCTAGATTAGACACACTATTGTCTAGCATTAGGATGGGGGTGAGTGCTGTAAATTTTGAGTTGGAAATTTTGAAAAGGTTGAAGGAAAAGAATGAACTCTTTGTACTTAATTGACTAACTTTTATGGGATAGGAAGAGAAGCCTCTAGCTCAAGTTTGTAAAAAGTTTTGGCCCCCAAATAAAAAAAAATAATAATAAAAAAAAAAAAAGAGAAAGAGAATAAAGAAAAGGGGGCTAGCAAGTTAGTACGAGCTAAGAGGCTATAAAATTTGGTAAATCCCTTGTTAAAAAAAAAAAAAAGAGTTTTGTGTTGAGAAATGTTCTTGAGTATCTTGGGTGAGAGATGTGAGTTGGGTTTGGTATTAAGAAATGAATTTGTAACATATATGTTTGGGAAAAGGGTAGAACAATGGAGACCGAGCATTGTATGCATGAGTTGATCCCTTTCTTAGATATATTATGTGCATTGTCAAGGCTACTTGTCTTGAGAGAACCACCTTGAAAATCACTTGTCTTGAAACTCTTGTCTCACTTGAATAAAAAGCTTTCCCTTACCCAAATGATTTGGACCAATTGACCATTTGCAAGAACTCACTTTTGCTGTACTTAATGAACATGAGGAGTTGGCTGATTTGATTGTGTGATTGCATGAATGTGAGCATAGGGGCAAAAAGAGCTAAGATAGGCCTTGAGAAGCTAGAGAATTAAAAGAGAAGGTGTGATCATGTTGGTTTAAATGTTGGATTAATTCCAAAGTGTGTTTCTTTTGGCTATGAGCTCCACCTTCAAACCTCTTCCCCTATAAGTTCTAGAAAGTTCACTTGAGGACAAGTAAAAGAACAAGTTTGGGGGAGTTGATGTCTTGCACATTTGCATTGTTTTATCCATTCATCCATATGCATTTTGATCATTTAGACTAGGATTTAGGCATTTTTAGGTCCATGTTGCATTCATTTGTCTTTATTAGGTGTTGGAGTACCACATGGGTTCTTGGAGATGTTTGGTGCAATTGAAGCTCAAGAGAGAAGTTGGAGCGACCTATCCGAGGTCTGGAGCGACCTATTGGAGCGAGGGCATGAGGTCGCTGCGATAGACGATGAAGCAGGCTGTTGGAGTGAGGCTGGAGCGATGCCTGCAAGTCGCTCCAGCCTAGAAGCGACCCCAGGCGACCCTCCAGGTCGCTCGCTCTTTTCGCCACAAACACACGAAGAAGACCCTGGAGCGACCCACCAGAGCGACCCATCGAGGTCGCTCGAGCCGGGCGGCGTGCTGGGCGGCGATACCTCGCGTCTTATTTTGCCGAATTTTAACTTTTTAAGGACCTTTTTGCAATTTGTTATGCTCGTTTTTTAGATCCAAAAACCTAAACTTAAGTACCTTGTAAGCCATTTTCAGGCAGATCGATCTTTTACACTTGGTAAACATCAAAAAAACATATTGAAAAAGTTCATCTTTCGGATCTTTGATTCTTGTGTTCTTATTGTTCTTGCTGATTATTTGTTTTCAATCTTCTACATGATTAATCTTCTATCCAACATGGGTTTAAGAATAATCATGGAGATTAGTGAGTAATCCTCTTTTGAATTCATGGGTTAGGTGATAAAGGGTGATTAGGCTAGATCTAGGATGTTTTAGTGTAGATCATTCTTATTCCTTGCTAGTAGAGTATTCATAATGCATCTTCTGAGTTGGCCTCTCAAAAGTTGATCTTTAGGCATTTCCCACCCACAAGGTGTTCAATGAAATGTCTGAGATAACTCTCCTAAGCTTTTAACATACTTTACCAAAGACATTTGTTGTTAAAGGTGTTAAGATAGCTAATAGACTTGCTAGTAATGATTGCTTTCATATTATTCAACCAAAGATATTTGATGTTTGAAATGTGTCAGCAAATGAGCATTCATCTAGACATAGAGTTTGCTTATGTTTGAGTCTAAGCTTAAGGTAGATAGCTTGATTGATCATTTGCCATCTTTAGTTTGAAGCTTGATCACCCAAGATCTGATTCCTATACCCATGAGTTCCCTTTTATCATATCAAAGAAAGCCTCCTCTTTTATTGCTTATTTGGTCTGTTATTGCATTCTATCATTAGCAATAGTTTAAAACCATCTAAATTATCGGTTGCACTTAGATTAAGTAGGTACTTGCATTCTTGGTGCTTTGAATCCCTCAGAACTGGTTCGACATTCACTCATACTACAACATTTGCCTTAGGAGCCTTGAAAACCCCTAACACCAACCATCTCTGCAACCTTCGTACAATGGTTGCTTTCCAGCATCCAACATATCATAAAATCTCCTAGCTTCTGCATTGGGTAAATCTTCCCCTCTAAAATGATCATTTACCATCTGCTCAGTACCTACACCATAATCTACATCCGTTCTAATTGGTTCTTCTAATCTAACCGCAGGCTGAGGTTCACTAGTACTACCAAGTTCATAATTCGTTTCCCCATGATGATACCAAATTTTGTAACTTCGTGTAACCCACTCAAATATAGATGAGTCCAAACATCCCACTCTTTAATAACCTTTCTATTTTTACAATTAGAGCAAGGACATCTTAACTTACCTGTTTCGCTTCCGGTTGTCGTGAACTAACCCATGAATTCGGTTATACCTCGTTGGTATTCTTCCGTAGTAATCTCGTGTCCGATCCAAATGAGGTAGATCGATCCAAGAAAAAATAATTTGAAGAAGACATGTTTTTGAAACCAAATTGATAGTAGGAGGGAAGAAGAAGAAATGGAGTGAATGAAGATGAAGAGGGTGGCTGTATTTATAGATGAAATCCTGCCGAGATTGAGGAAATTCGAGGAAAACATACACTTCCCGAATTTCCTCGAATCCCCAACGGCTCTCCAACGGCTCTCTAACGGCTACAAAAAGTCGTCGGAATTTTTAAAATCCCCGTCGGTTTTTTCCGACGGACATGGTTTCCTCGGTATCCCTCGGAATATACCGAAGAAATGTGTCTTCCTCGAAATTTCCTCGGAAATTTCCGAGGAAATTCCGAGGAAACCACATTTCTTGGTTTCCTCGGTATTTCCTCAGAAAATTCCGAGGAACTCATTTTCCCTCGGTATGTCCCTCAGAATAGCGATGGTTTCTTGTAGTGATCCATCGACTGAAAATCCAGCGAAAAAAACTCTCAAATTTAACTCCGTTGACTGAGGGTGACAGACATTAATGAAATTAAAATTGAGGATTTATAATGTTGAAAACTTAATTGAAAGTTTTTCTTCCAATTCAAAAATAGCTGAGGGATTTTATCACTAAAAGTTATTAAATATTTTAAATCTTTATTGTTTCTTATGCATTATTTAAAGTTCTTATAATCAAATCATAAATGTTTATTAATAATTTATAAATCCTTATACATTACTTTATAAAACTAATTCATAAATAGTTAACTAGTTATACAAAACACTACCTAAAACTTGAAATAACTTAGAAACAGAGCCGGTCCTAGGTATTTGAAGGCTGGAACCAAAAAAAAAATATGGCCACTTATCAAAAGAAAAAGAAAAGAAGAAAGTATGATCTACAAAGGTTTTGAACCCGGATTGCGCTAGAAATGTCTAATAACAGCATCTTATACCACTAGACTAAGGTAGTATCTTGCAAAATAATCGGCCGAAATATGTTTTTAAAACTGTCGGCCGGAAGCATAGGCTTCATTGGCTTGGCCCAAGGGCTGGCTCTGCTTAGAAATACTAAATTATTTGATATTTGACAAAAGTGATATAAGAAAACTTGTGTCTTATATCGTTTTTCCATAATATCAAATAATTTAAAATTTCTAAGTTATATTAAATAGTGTTATAATTAATTCATGAAGTCAATCTTCCTGTTTAGAGTAGGACGTCAACCTTCTTTTCATTGTTTATACGACTTCTGGGCCTTGGATCACACTTTCCTTTCACTATAAGAAAGTTCTGACATAGCCATATAAAATTTTGGCTATAGAGGTAAAAGTCATTGCTATACAGAAAATAGCCATAATTCAGGATTGAAAAAAATGTGGCTATAGGTCAATGGCTAAAGAAAATGTAGCTAATCATGCCTCCGAAAAATAATGCAGAGTTATTCTTCTTCTTCTTGATTTCTGAACCATTTTTTCAATTCGGTTCCAGTTCGATGGTTCTAGGGATATAGGATCCGCTTGGGTAATTGCTAGGATCCAAACCCAAACCAAACTTCCTTTTTTGTTTGGTTCTTCGGTTCTGGATAAATGTGTAGAGACGTACTCATGATATATGTTCACTTCAGGTTGGTTTTGTATTTGATTTCCTATATGAACCAATTATACTTTAATCACTGTTTAACACATTAATATACTGTAGATGCTACATAGTATCCAGTGAAAAAGCTAAATATCAAATTTATATAAGAATTAAGATTATAATTGATCCATAAACTTTAAACTTAACTAATATTAGAAAAACCGTCGCTATAGGAAAACCCCTAGTAAATTATAAATGATAAATAATCAATTTACCTACAAACTACAAATTTGAAATAAAGTATAAATGCTAAATTTAGTAAAACTGTAAAAACACGTTAACAATTGAGGAGTAAATGTGTTAACTTGTAAGATTAGACGAATTAAATGACCAACCACTTTAACTCTTCTTAATTCTTCCGTTTACTTCTTCTTCTTACTTCTTCTCCTACTTCCTCCTTACTTTTCACTTTAGCCAACGCACCTGAAACCCAATTATCTGATCTAATTTTTATCTTGATTTGGTTTATAAACATCATTAATCTGTTCAAGGAATTAATTTATAACGATTTGTGTAGATAATAGTAACACATTTCAGCAACCGAATCAAAGTACCACCAACTCAGAGAAGATTTTTACGTACGATGATTTAGCTAAGACAACCACCAGAAGAAAACATGTTAATTTATGACGGAATTTTTGATGGAAATATACTCATCGGAAATTTCCGAGGAAATTTTGATGAATTTTGACGAATTTTTGAGGAAATTTTGACGAATTTCTGAGGAAATTTTAACGAATTTCTGAGGAACATGAAATTTTACCTCTCATCATTATTTCGTCAGAGATATCAAAGAAATTTCTGGCGAATAAGTTTTTGTCAGAAATAATCAATGAAATACCAACGATTTCCGAAAAATTTGAAACGCTTTGGGGAATAGGTTTAGGGTTTATATTCTTGTCGGAAATTCGTCAGAAATTTCCGAAAAAATTCTTACGAATATGGATTTAGATATAAATATTCAAAATAAATGTTAAACCGAATACCTACAAAATCACCATGACATATATTAAGTGATAAGTATGAAGTGGTTTAGCAATGACTAACTTATTTTAAAGCTATACATTCTCGCGATGGATGCATTGATTGATACATAAACTTTTTCATTAACACTTATATACTTAATTAAATACTTTACGGTGATCCATCTTACAATTTTGAAATTGTGTGTTTTCAATTGTCTTCAAACGTTTTGAAGATTATAAACCCCTAAAATCATCAATATATTATTAGTGGATATTGTCGGTATATTTTACTATGTTTAGAAAACCCAATCCACAATTCGTCGGGAATTTCAAAAGAATGTGTTTTTCAATGGCAATCACAAATCAGAGAATATACCTTTTCCTCGGAAATTCATCAAACTTTTCAGACTAATTTTTGACGAATATGTATATTCATATATCGGAATTTTTCAACTTTCTGATTAAATATTTTTAAAAAAAAAAAACTTCCGGCAAAATTCTGATAAAATTCCGATGAAATTCGATGAAATTTCGACTAAATTCTGATGAAATTTCGACTAAACTCTGATGAAATTTTGACAAAAAGGTATATTCATTGGAAATTCGTCAGAAATTGATATTTTCCCAGAAAAAATGCCAAAATTTAAAAAATTCCGATGGATTTCATACGAACTTGATCCGTCATAAATTTTTAACGTAAAAACTAAAAAAAAAAAAACATTAGGGTTAGAATGTTAGAAATGAGTTAGGTTGGTTGGTTTACATTAAAAATATAGGATTGATTTGTGTTAGAATTGTTTAGGACTTTACATGTTAGATATAAGATTCGAAAAATTGTTTTATGTTTTTGATGTTTTTTATTTTTGTTGTTGTTTTAAACGTTTTTATGATTTTATAAAACGTTTAAAGCTTTTATAAAAAGTTATAAGTTTTTATAAATTTCTCTATTTGTTGTAATTTATAAAAAAAATTTATGTTTTTAAATTAATAAAAATGTTTTTCCACTTTTTAAAAATGTATTCAATTTCTAAAACGTTTTTATATTTTTTAGAATTTATGAAAACGTTTTAGAATTTTTAGAAACATTTTCAATTATAACACGCTTTAATATTAAACATTTTCTATAGAATTTATAAAAACGTTTTTGTTTTTAAACATTTTAAATTTATAAAACGTTTTATATCCTTAACATTTTATAAAAATGTTTTTTTTTCACTTCCCTAAGAACGTTTTCAATTTATAATATTCATCGGAAATTTTTCCATCAGAATTTTGTCAGAAATTGTCAAATAACTTGAGGAAATTTCGACGATTTTTTTGCTGCCAAGATAGAACCGACAATTATTTTCTTCGGAAATAGCTTTTGCCGACGATTTTTTTTTGTCAGAAATAGCTTTTGGCCACAAATTTCCGTTGAAATCTTCTGTATGAATTAGTCTGTTTTCTTGTAGTTCGTTGAGGTACCCATCCTAAAATTACCTCCTAGATCCTCAATCCACCTACGCTCTGGCTCATATGTTAACCTGTAATCAGAAAACATATCAACAGCCCTTCCTCTCTGGCATAGCACTCGACAGCAATCTCCAGCGTTAGGGATCAGAAGATGACGTCCGACAATGAGAGCAGTCAAGGACAAAACTCATTTGTGATGGATTTGTTCTTGCATGTGTGCTCAGGACCCAAAGCAATTCAATGAGTTCTTGAATCATCTTTATGATTTATGCCATGAAAGAAAGTTGTCTCACTTTCTCAAACATTTTACCACGAAGAAAATCATGTTGATTCTAAAATCCGTTGAGCAGCAGACAGGTTTGTAGACATGATATTTGATATGGGTATTTGTGTTTAATGACTAAAATTATTGGTGTAATGTTGGTTGGTCGTCGCTTCTAACTTCTAAGTCAAACAAGAATCAAAGCTGGAGCTAACAAACGCTTTCACAATAATCCTGCTAACTAAAAGAAAAGACTCATCAAAAGTGTAGAGTTTTGGATGCACCTTGGTCTAATAGTTGACCACGGGGTAGTCTCTTCATTTAAGATGAAGTTCATGCATCCCAACTAGTAATATAGTTTCTTAACCGGTTATCATAATGCAAAACAAAATATTGGCAACGATGAAAAACTGAACCACCAATATGTGCAATCATTACATTTTATGTTACGAAGAATTTCATATGTCTATTCTATTAAAACAAACATCCTTGTGAATGCACGGATCAAACTTTAGTATCATAAATTACATTCTTATGATTAAAACAGAAGATGATGAAGTGCTTTGGATATAGGTTGATAAGCACAACAAAATCGCCTACAGTGAAGAAAGAATCCGACATGCGGATTGAACAATCAATCTTTCAATCGAATATTTTGCATCCAAAAACCAAAAGTTCTCTTATCCCTTCTGAAAAATCTATGTTTGTGAAGGAGGAGAAGAAAATATTTCTCTCTAGAAAAATAAAGAGAGATAGAGAGCTTCTGGTATTAATAGGGGTGGGCACTTGGATTATTTTATCGGTTCGGGTTCAGTTCGGTTTGGTTAATTCGGTTCTATAATTTTTCCAACCAAAGTAAATCATAATTAGTTTGGTTTGGATCGGTTTCGGTTTGGTTTGAATTCGACTTGGTTTGTGTTCCGGTTCGGTTCAATCGGGTTCTCCTAGTTTAGTTTTTTTAAGAGAAATCATGTTTTAAAACATAAACACATGGTCATGAAATCATCATGTTGGTGACTATGAAAAACTAAATTATGCTGACTAAATTCAATATAAAACCGAAACAAAAACTTTAAAAAACAAAAAATATTTATTAGAGCACAATCAAATCAAGGTTAACTACAGTAAATAGAAAATTAAAAAAACATCGTTAATAATGCCTCTTAAAAATAAACTATAAATTAAATATAATATAAAACTGAAACAAAAACCTTGACAAACCACAAAGTTTATAAGAATACAATCAAACCAAAGTTAACTCAAGTAAATAGAAAATTAAAAAAAACAGCAACGTTAATAAAGTTAACAATGACTTTAGTCTTAGGATTTTAGTATATTGTATATTGGTAGTATGTTTAATTCAAATAATAACAGAAGCACGTTGGTTCGGATCGGTTTCGGTTCGGTTGGTTCGGGTTGGGAAAATCTTAAACCTAACTATTTGATAATAGACTTTGATTTGGTTTGGATCGGCTTCGGTTCGGTTGGTTCGGTTCGACTTGGTTCGTTTCGGTTCGATTCGGTTTTTTGCCCACCCTAAGATATCGATATACCACCCTCTAAACAATAATAGGTAGTAGAAACTATATATATATATATATATGCTATGAGAAACACTTTTTATCACAAGTTAAAAAACTCCTTCAAGTTGTCCAAAAAAAACTCCTTCAAATAAAAATATTTCTTTTGTATTGTGTTCCTGCAATACATCATATACAAAAAATTAACTTTGTGACAGAATATCTAATATCTCTCTGCTCAACAAACACAAATGTCAGCTCAACAGAGACAATAATCATATTTTTGGATTGTCTCTAGATAAACAATGGTTTTAAAGCAAAATCATCTTACTCAGTGATTGTCTAGAATCTAAAGAATCATGTATCTTAGATAGGCTTTTAAATTTTCAACGCCTCACATTATTCCTAACAACCAGATCCGAATCAATAAAATGTGATGTATTTTAAAATTCAGTAAACTAAATTGTGTCAAACCACAAAAACAGAAAATTACTAGTGAGGCGCTCATCATAACCAAAATACATATTCATTTCAACAAATAAAAGACAACTAATTTCAAAAGACAATTCTTGTTTCAATCAACTATAGCTTTCGTCACCATAGGACACAAACGATCCCAAAGACTCTTTATTGGGGCACAGGCTAAACAACCCCTTTGAGATATTAACTCAACACCTTTCTTAGCGCCTCCACTAGCTCTTTTCTTTTCAAAGGCTCCACCTGCATCACACATAATTCACTCAGGTCTCCAGAACACACACAATTATAGAATTTAAAAGTCGGTTCTATCTATTCATACCTTGTGTAGAATGTTAGCAAGCCCCTGGGGCAGAGCCTGCAGATCAGATAAATTCCCAATCTCTGCAAGTTGATTCAGCAGTTTCTGTGCTCTCAACTCGCTGAGCTCGGATTCGTAGTTACCAACATTGTCCTTCCATGTAAAGAACACTTGGTCGTCTGTCCAAGCTTCTTCTTCTTTCCCCTTTGCAACATCTGATTGGCAGAACCAATCCTTAATCAAACCCATCGCAGATTTGTACGATAACTTGTCTCCAGAAGCTTCTCTAACGTTTCTCACCAGAGAGCTCTCCGCAATTCTCCGAACGAGCTTTCTATAAAAGAACCACCGCGAGCCGCTCCATTCCACAACACTTTTGATCACTCCTTTCGCCGCCATTCTCATGGAAGTATCGTGAAGATCCGCGAATTTGGTGGCGATTTGGATATAAAGCGGTAAAAGCTGCTTCTTCCGAGCATTAATCTGTTGCTTGATAAGGTCCACCTTCGCATAAGCCTCGGTTTGTCTGGCCTCTTGCAGTTTCGCTTTGAGACTGATCAGCTTCTGGTCCAACCTTCCCATGCACTCCAACATCTCTCTCTTTCTAAATTTTATCTCAATCATCCCTTCCGGCTCAAGCACATTCCCACCAGAAGTTTCCTCAGCATACATTTCGACATAATCCGAATTGATCTTGCTATCAACAACCACCCACGCTCCACCTCGTAACTCTCCCATCTTAGGGATGTACACAAACACCGGCTGCCCATACGTTCTCAGATTCTCGACTATAGCTGAACCAGCCTGGAGTATCCCTTCGAAAAGATCTCTCTGCCCACCCGAAAACCCTCGCCAGTTGGCTAGGATAAACAACGGAAGCCCTTCCCTGTTGAAATCCATGAGCGCTTGAGCCGTCTTGGCTGCCGAACCAGGAAACCAGACTTGCCCTGCTTGCGGAACCACTCTTTCGTGCGAGTCAAGCTGTCCAGGATCCGCTGGGATAATCTGCGTCACAGTCTGCGTCTCGACCGCTACAACTCCAACAGGTATTCCCCCGAGCTTAGCTCTACCGGTCACCACCATCCTCGCCCAGCCTTCAAGAGTCTCGATAAAGCTGTTTTTGTCAAAGATACCGCCGAGCCATTTACCGGCATTGTCGTTGGCTCCAGCGATAGCAGCTCGCGGGTCGCAAGACTTCTCTGGAACATACTCCACAGTTCTCTCCGGTGGATCCAGAGGGGTGAGAAGAGGGAGAGGACCACCCACGTAAGCGGGAACGTAGCTCAGCCAGTTTAGAATCGCTGACACGCCTTCGAGATCATCCGAGACTGTGAGATGAACAACACCATTGGTGCCCATGATTTTGGGGCCACCAAGTTGCATGTGGGAGCTGTAGACCTCACGCCCAAGTAACTTGTTCAGCGTCGAAAAACCAGTCAAGATGATCGGCTGGTCTACTCTCTGTATGCACCGCATACCCAGGCGGGCAAGGTAAGCACCAATCCCAACCGTTCTTCCACTAACAAAGGTTAAAGTAAAAGTTTCCTTGTAGGCTCTCGAATAAGCACCCGCTATTGCCCCGCTTCCCGTTAGATTCTCTACGCCAATACCATCTTCTTTACCAACGATCGTATCGATCACCCATCTTTTTTCCCCACTGGGAAGATTTATTTCGTGCGCGATTACGGATGATCCAATCCTTGCATGATCTTCAGGGGTTAGGTATATATACTGAAAACCATTCTCAGGGGAAACTTCGTCCGACCATCCAACTTTAAAGCAGGCTTTGACTTCTTCAGCTACCCCTAGTCGGGCACCGGAGTTTGCTGCCAAGTAAATCAAGGGAAGCTTCTCGGCACAAGCGAGTTCTGTCACAGCGAGGAAAAACGCGTCCTCTCTAGGACCAAACGAACCAGCTTTGAAGGTGACGTCATTGGCGACTACTAGTAGTTTCCGCCCCATTGGAAACTCAGGAGTCGACATCTCTAGGCTCCATGCCACCATTCCACAGTCGTTGAGACCCGGTGGCCTTTTAACCGGAACAAGACAACCTTCTGGAGTAGAGAATACAAGCTCTTCAACATTGATCAGAGTATTCTTAAATGGTTTCTTAACTCCCGGGTGTTGTGATTCCCACAACTGTTCCAAGGCGGTCTCAAATGCCTAAAAAGGAAAAAAGAACAAAGGTAAGCCGCCAAAAAAGAATAAACCAAATGTGTGAAATCTTCTGAATTTCAGTAACTAACCAACGGGAAATCATAGCAATAAGTAGTGTTACTCCTCCTTGCGGCTAATCGATGCCTGTCAAGATGTCCCAGTGGCTTATATTGATCATTGATCATGGTTCCATGCAAAGGTCCCTTCTTGCTTATTGATTGATAAATTAAACTATTACTCCCAGTAGCTTCAACTTCTCGGTAAATCTGTAACATCGAATCACAGCTGGTTAAAAAACAAATTACTCTCTCTATTGTTTGTACAATCAAATATATGGAAGTAGAACATTTACATGGACAGTGCATGTACGGCCTGTCACGTTTGCAACCACAGCCCTCCAAGCGCCACTTGCATGTCCAGAGGACGCCAATCGCAGGCGCACTTCCCACTCGCACACACCCAATCTATGCATTCTCACTCCAGCTGACTTGTGTATCTCTCGTACTGTTTCTTCTAACATCATCTCCATTGTTGTTTCTTCAACCTCCGCATTAACTTCAACTCTCCTGTGAGGAACAAGATGAATATGAATATTGTTAGTTGTTACCATAAGGTCTGATACATTACAAAACATAAAGTTTTTCAAGGACACACAGCTATCGCAAACCTCGGGTAGGGCACAAGATCATTAATCTGCTGCTCACGAAGTAGGCAAAGAAACATATGTCCGTGGTCTGGTTTCGTAGCATCCTCCTTATGGGCATTCAGTTCAAGTTCCTCCATCGCATTCGTCAAAGATCTAAGAACGCATTTGGAAAAGCCATCGGTCAATGTATCCTGTCGAACAAGAGATCTCAGGAACATCCTCTTGACCGGCACCGGCTTGTCTGTGACAGTATACATATGCCATTGACGATCTCGTGTAGGGGTATATTGTATATTTTCATATCCTTTCAGCTTATCCTGCGTCAGACAAAACAGTAAAAACGATCATGAATATAGAATGCTTGTCAAACAAGAATTTTATTAACGTT
This sequence comes from Brassica carinata, assembly GCA_016771965.1. Classification (NCBI taxonomy): domain Eukaryota; kingdom Viridiplantae; phylum Streptophyta; class Magnoliopsida; order Brassicales; family Brassicaceae; genus Brassica; species Brassica carinata. Next base: position 48,041,252 of record CM028693.1, on the reverse strand, counting down.
TGTTATTATTACCAACTCAAGGTATATGGATAGAGGAGGTTCAAGATGGCGCAGCATCGGCTCTTCTGCGTAATACTCTTTCTCCATCGACCAATGGAACGAATGTCTAATAGGTGTCCGTCCATCTCGCTGGATTATACAGCTTACCACACCGACACCTGCAGAACAGAGGGTTGAACTCACTTCTTCCTCTTTGAGAATTTTGTCCACTCTTTCTAGAGCTTGTTCTTCATTCTCACTAATAAGGCAAACAAAACAGCAAGCGTTAACAGAAATGGTAGACAATATAGCTATGTTTGAAACTGTCAAGTACCTGTCCTTGTTGATGCCCACAAGAGCAATGTGCATTATATTGCCAGATAAAGGAGATCCATAGTCGCTGTGTTTTGTTTCTGTCAGTGCTGCTGCACTTATTATATTCGGCAGAAACTCCAGCGATTTGATTATAACCATAAACCCCTTTTTCTTCTTTCTACGCTTCTCAACAAAAACATTTTCACATGTCTCTTGGTCATCATCTGAGTCAGTGTTTTTTCTTTCCATAAGATCGTCTAGGAACTCCCAGGACGCAATAAGACCATATTGGTGCCACTGCATCCTCACGCTTTCTTTAAAGATGTAGGGCTAATGACAAGATACAAGTTAATATCAAGTCTGTGACCAAACATAAGTGTAATAATAATAATAATAATAATAATAATAATAATAAGGGTGCAAAAGAATGAACTAAAAACCTGGTACAATCTGCGAATATAAGTCTCGACAACCCGTCTTTGAAGTGTGCGGTCGCTGTGGTCAAATAGTCCCACGAGAGCATCTTCAACAGCTAAAGGTGCGCTCACAAGATCTTCAATCCTTTCATTAATGGCAGACTTCCTCTTGGGAGTATCCATGTTTTCCCCATCCTCTGCAAACATTTCTAACTCCGACAGGCTTTTAGCAATGCTAGAACGAAGTTCACTTAGTTTTCTCTGTGCATGTAATTGACTCGCCTTGAGCACCAGCTACACACACAAATTGATCATCAGTTTAAGGTACACACAATATATTATTATATCACACAAGGAAAGGAAACTAAACTCACCTCAGAGTAGTTAGTATGGTTAAGTGTCAAGAATCGGACAAGTTTATCTCTGTACAGAGCAGGATTAGCATTAACAAAATGTTCCATGAGTCGGAGAACGAGCTTGTTTTTGCTTTTTATGCCCTGAAAAGAATAATAGAGCATACCAATTCAGTGACACTGTGTGATGAAGACAAGAGAAACCTGGTCTAAGAAGGATAATCACGGACCTGGTGTGACAGCACTATATCCACAATCTTCGACCGATCTACTTTCTTGTATTCCTGACGCATACGTTCTATAACATCAGCCTGTCCAAGAAAGAAAAAATTATAATTAAGACTCCTCAGACATAGCTAGCAACCACAAAGCCGTATATAACCAATTGAACCATGTAATATATATTTTACCAGCATGTTATCATTGAATAATTCTTCTACTGATAGATATTCCTCAAAGAGGGAACGAACAATAACACAGGCATGACTTTCTCTACCACCTTCGTAAGACTTTACAAGGCTCATCAATGGTTCAATGAGCCTTTCGAGGGTACCCCTCTCTTTCTCATCACAAGATGCTATATGAGCCTGTCTCAACAAGTAGACCGAAAAGTTCAGAGTAACAACAACAGGATCATAGATCTCAAATGGAAGAAATAAATAGGTAATCTCATTCACCTCTAGAATGCCTTTTAAAAGTTTGGCAGGAAAATCTGAGGTCAAGGAGTTCCTGGAGATACACTCATATTCCATAAACTTTGATTCTAGCTGATATAGAATTCAAAAATAAAAGCATTATTAAAATTCTTAAAACTAAGAGCAAATAATGCAGGAATGGGAGAACATATTATGAATTGATACATAAGCGTTTACCATGATTCTGAGATCTTTTGGTAACCGTGTCGCCAGAACTGCAAAGCACTCTTGCCACTGAAGGAATGGGAGTTCAGGGCTATCAAGGCAAGAAATCAAGTGTTGAACAACCTGCATGCAAGAAACACATTATGAACAATCTCAACGTCAGAAATGATCCTAAGAAAGTTGGATCAAACGGTTTTACCTCATCTACTTGATGCTCATAGCCGGCAAGAATCATGCGAGCAGCATTTAAAGTTGCAGCACATCTATGATGAACTTTAGCAGAAATTTCCGTTGGAAGCCCTAATCTCGGGAAACCTCCAAGGAAGGGTTCGGCTTTTCTTACAGCCGAAGGATCAGCAAGATCAAGATTGGCTATAAGTTCACCAGCCTGCAAGAAAAATAATGGACGAGTTAAAAAAAGAAAAAAAGTCAAAACAAAATCTATTTGTACGTAAGTAGAGCAGAGCATTTTACCAGCATGACTTGTCCTTCGGACATTTTAAAATGGATAACTCCTGACGCAGGTGAAAGAAGCGGCATGCACATCTTCATGACTTCAACCTCTGCATAGGGTGTATCAGCATCAATGCTGCTACCATCTGAAACCAGATACCTAAGTAGCTTGCACGGTGTCTCAGCCATTAATTTTGAAGGGTCGTGTTCATTCTGAATAAGCCAAAAAAAAGTGACTTCAGATAAATCTGAGTAAGACAAAGAAAAAAAAAATTAATTCAATTTGAAACCTGAAGTAAACAAGTTTTTCCGTCAATCAAAAGACGGGTTCCTGAGGTTTCTTCCTCTGCATATATAACATGGCTTTCACCATCCAACTGCAATGACAGTGAAAATCAACATGCTGGAGGAGGTGAGATTCTGAAAGGCAGTTACTATTACATGTTGCTTCTGTTTTGTAGTATGAAACTTGCCTGCATCAACAAACCTCCATCACGTAGAGTGTGTATTTCTGCTGCCACTTCTGAGTTGTTCATTCTTAGCCTGTAGCTTCCTGATCCACTCCGGACCACATCAATCTAGAAACATTTATGTTCACAATTTAATATGGCAGAAGAAAAAGGCAGAAAAAAGTAGAAGTTTGGGCATTACAAGCATACCGTATATTTACTTCCTTCAATATTCAGAGACACTTGAGAATGCACAAGAGATATATGCTGCAATTTGAAAGAGAAAACAAAAAGGAGTAAGATAAAAAAGATCACCAGCAAGACACATGATAATTTAATACCTTTGGGGGAATCTGCCCCTTGTCAAGATAAGCAATGTAATCTGAGACAACGGCAGCACCAGTCGTTGATGCTTTCTGGACAAATAGAACAACATCCTGTCACCAGACAAACTTTTTTACAAGAAAACTCTGATCTCTGAGAAACTTACATAGAGAGCCCCGCTGACAACAGAGAGGTACCACGGAGGCCTCTCTGCTCGGACCCGCATAGCAATTCTACTGTCCAACCAACCAGTGTGAATTTTGTTTTCCCGGTAATCAAAAGCCTGATCAACAACAATAGGCATGATCCTTGACCCTTGTCAAAGAGTAGCATTTTATTTTTTGTAAACACAGAGTGTGAGTAGGAAGAAGGGAAGTACATGTAGAAGGTCAATCGTGTAGTCAACGTTAGTCCTAATTTCTCCACGAATTTGAATTTCTTTCAGCGCAAGAACCATATTTGCTATTGCCATGGCTCTGGATTCCCCAAATGCAAAAACATGTCCTGAGTTGAAGATTAGAAATAGTTTGTATTAAAAATAAAAAATCAAGAATATAACTGACCTAGGAGTAGGCCTGAGACTTATTATCCGGGATCCGGATTCGATCTGAGATCCGCTCCGAAAATAGGATATCCGGGACGCCCGGATCCGAAACCGGATAGTAAAATCAAGGATCTGTCAAAACCGAATCCAGATCCGAATATCTTAATTTTTAGGTCCGGATATCCGGATCTGTACTTTTAAAATATATTAATTTTTTAAATTTTATTAATAATTATATTTGATATAGTAATATTTATTCATAAAATTAGTTTTAAAATACTATATTTTAATTTTTAAATACTATATTCATATTTATATTTATAAATATTGTATAAATATTTAATTTATGTATTATTTTAGAATTTTGATATTTTTAAAAATATTATTTTTTTTTTATTAATTATTTTTATGAATCCGAATCCGGATATCCGCGGATAGTATGATAACTATCCAGATATCCGGAAACACCGAATCCGGATCTGGATACTAAATCCATGGATCTTGCGAATCCGAATCCAGATCCGGATACCCCAAATTTCCCGGATATTCGGATCCGTTCCACCCCTCCTACCTAGCAGCAAAAAAAAAAAAACATTTAACTTACCAAACTGAGAATCTGAGAACTCGTGGATGCCTCCACCAGACTGTAAAAGAAATATTTGAAGTCGTAAAATTAGAGACATAGCGCAGGAAGAGCATCTATAGAAGACATATATACCTTGACAGAGAAGTAACCCCACACATTTGGGTTGCTCTTAAAACTAAGCTCCTGTCACAAAGTTCATAAAAGTGTTACCATCAACTTTTTAACATTTCATTCGACAGCTACGGTTTTTACCTGCACTTCACCGCTGGTGGGTTTAAAACCGTCATCAGGATCCTCGCTTGTCACGCGTACAGCTACACAATGACCCTTTGGCCTTACAGATTCAGCTTTATCAAAATCAAAAGGGGAGGTCTCCAAAGATGTTGTTTTCCTCCAAGAATCATGTTCTATACCATAGAACCGTCTTATCTCTGAAGATATATTAAAGATCCATTTACATACGCATATTTTGGACTAGAAAGGGAATCGGAAAATAAGAATGCATGCAGGGGCATACCAGGGATTTTCCAGAGAGGGATTCCCATACCGACAGCAACTTGGGCAGCTGGAAGATTTATGTCAGCGATCCGCTCGGTTACAGGGTGCTCGACCTAACCTCAAACAAGTTTTTTTTTTTTTTCTACTTTTCAAAAAGACCAAAACGTTTCGTAGAAGAAACTGGAACCTTTGAAGGAAACAAACCTGTAACCTAGGGTTAAGCTCTAAGAAGAAGTAGTCCCCTGTGTCCATGCTGTAGAGAAATTCAACAGTAGCAGCTCCAACATAATTCACACTCTTAGCCAACCTTCTAGCTGCCTGCTCCAGCTTCTTCACGGTATCTCCGGGAGCCACAGTGATGGGACCTTCCTCGATGATCTGTGTGATACAAAAAACCAATAAAGTAACAAGTCAAGCAATCATCATCTGCGTCTACCAATTTAGATCAATTAATAACAAACCTTTTGGTGTCTTCTCTGGACGCTACAATCACGGCTATGCAAAGCTGAAACGTTTCCATATTGGTCACAGAGCAGCTGCACCTCTAAATGCCGACTCTACGCATTAATAAAGAGAAAAATCAATGCAAGTTAAAATACTCATCAGCTGTGTGCTTCGATCAAGTGATCTAACTTTTTTCAAAGCTGCCATACATACCTGGGAAGCAACCTTCATTATGAATATGGGCGAGCCTGGGACCTCACCTTGAACTTGCTTGAATAGAGCCCTAACCTCATCATCATTATGAACCTTATAAGAAATGAAAGCAGAGTAAGTACACTTTCATAGTGAGACAGTCCAAAAAGGCATTATCTACACTAGCTTTACCTTCCTAATGCCTTTACCGCCACCACCCCACGATGCTTTGATCATTGCCGGATAACCGACAACTTGACAACTAGCAACCGCCTCTTCGGTAGTGTAGACACAAGCCTGCCTGTAGATCTCCTCGGGGATCGTTGCCAAGCTGCTACCAGGAGGTATTTTAACCTGGAAAACATCAGAACTCCAGCACTTTTAGTTATATAAAACCAGTCTCTGGTAAGCAAGCAAAGTTCAGCTTCACAAGAGTTATTAATTTTTACTTACATGGGAACCACTCCATGGCAGAGTAGGTACATCAGCAGCTTGTGCAATCAAAGAAGAACCAATCTTATCGCCTAATGCTACCATTGACGCTGCTGTAGGACCAAGAAATATGATTCCTTTGGCCTTTAACGCATCAGGTAACTCAGGGTTTTCAGATGCATGACCCCAACCAGGCCAAACTGCATCCACACCTGCTGCTTGAGCCATCTGCATTTAATTTTTTTTTGTATTTAAAACCACACTAATTTGTAAACAGTAGACTAAAGCATAAAGTTGCACTCACCTCAACAATAAGATGAACATTAGCATAATTGTTATTGTTCGTTCCACCAGGGACTTCCATAAACTGATCAGCGATTCTGATATGTTCCGCATTGATCCGCATGTCTTCAGGAGTAGCCATGGCCACCAGTGATATGGATTTCTCCGAGCCAAATGTTTGGCAAGACCATGCTCTGACACTTCGTATAAACTTGACAGCTGCCATTCCATTGGTAGCAACCAAAATGCTATGGATTGGCCTCTTTCCACCAAGAGCCTTATAGAACTCATCCACTTGAGACACTCTTACACCACTATGATCTTTCCCATTAATTGAGCCAGTCCCTTGAGGTTCAGATATATCTGTAAAATTAAGCCAATATATAAGAAGATATATAGTGAGTAAAGAAATTGGTAGCAACAACGTTCCTTTCTACATTCCAATGCTTTGTGAGTTTAAATCTTTGATTCACTCGCGAAATGTTACAGAACATACACAGATTCTGATGACATTAATACGATTTGTTTAGTTCATCCATATGAATACAACCGTAAATAAAATGCAAAAATAATACACAGAAGATTGATAGCAACCATTATCGCAGAAGGAGGTCGGATCAGGGCTGCTCAAGTCCTTCCTTCCTAAGTAGGCCATAGGACGAAACTGTCTGTTCCTTTGAGACAGAACATTTCTTCTGCTCTTGTTATTGTAAATCGAAACTCCTTTAAAGGCTGTGATCATAGAGGTGCTTCCCAGCTTCACTGTGGCTGGAGAGTCTCTGCCACTTGCACCACGAGCTGATGTGATCCATGGTGAAACATTGGAGGGTCTAATCCGATCAGAAGCTCCATTTCCGGCAGCAGAACACGAAACCAAAGCTCTCATCTCCATGTTTGATAGAAAACTTTGTAACCAAGCCAGAGCAAAAGGGAGAGCGTGACTTGTGTTGTAGAAAACTCCTGTAACCCTACACCTTGTCAAAATACTCAAATACCCCCTCTATAATAAATCTTTTCTTCTTAGGGGGTATTATTGGTTCTATGATTTTAATGGATTTGAAAATTCAAGTAAAATCTAGTGTTATTGGTTCTATGATTTTAAAATATGTATTCAAATTCACTGGTATTGGTTCTATGATTTTAAAATAGATTTCAAAATTAGGTATTATTCAATAGTAAGGATTTGATTAAGTATTTGATTTGAATTTGGATTTGATTAGATTTATAAGTGTTTTAAAAGAGTAAAATACAAAGAAACAAATATTGGGTTATACCTTGTGATTTTGAATGGATTTGTCTTATAAGTCATTCTCCAACAAAAAAATGTCAATTACGTCACATATAAAACAATTTTTTTCAAATAAACCATAAGGGCTTTCATCATGGAATATTGAGAAAACCATAAAATAATGAATAAAAGTCTCGTGCTTTGTTTGATAGGTTCTAAACTCTTTTATCAAAATATTATCAAACATGGATTCAGAATTTCTTGGCCAACAAGAATCAGAAGAAAAGGAGTCATATTTGTCGCATGAAGATGATGAATTAGATGCCCATATTATTTTATTGGTGCTATTAGTTCTCTGTCAGATGATGTGTTTGAAGAAGCGACAATGAGAACAGAACTTCAGTTACAAATTGAAAGTCCCACAAAATGCCCAATCACAAGAGCTGGTCAAGATTATATAGAAAATATGCTAAAAGAAGATCCTCTTCATTTTAGAGAGTTATACCGGATGTATCCAAATATTTTTTTGAAGTTATGCAATCTTCTCAGAGAGAAGATAAGTTTAACTGATACAAGATTTATCAGCCTTGAAGAAATGGTTGCATCCTTTCTCCTTGTAGTTGGTCAAAATTCGAGGTATTGCTATACAAGAGATACTTTTAAGAGATCCAAGTTTGCTATAAGTGAGGATTTTTACAAAGTTTTACGAGTATTAAACCAAATTTCACCAAGTTTTATGGCTACCGCCAGACCTGGAACACCTCACAGGATTAAAGAAAATACAAGATTTTATCCATACTTTAAGGTACATTTTTTTATTATTACAACCATGATTTAGTTATTCTTTTCTATAGAGCATAATTTCACTCTATGTTAGGATTGTGTTAGAGCTATCGATGGTACACATATATTTGCAATGGTACAAAAAAATATGCAGCTTCTTTCCGCAACAGAAAAGGTGATATATCACAAAATGTGTTGGCGGCATGTAATTTTGATCTTGAATTCATATACTTGCTTAGTGGATGGGAAGGTCCAGCTCATGATTCAAAGATATTAAATGATGCTTTAACAAAGAACACTAATCGACTACCAGTTCCAGAAGGTACATATATATATAAGTATATATTGTAAGTCATACATATTTTCCAGATAATTAACTATTTTAGTGTTTAATATCAGGAAATTTTATCTAGTTGATTGCGGTTTTACAAATCGCCGGAACTTCTTAGCTCTATATCGAGGTGTTCGATACCATTTACAAGAGTTTTCTGATCAAGATTCTACTCCTCAAAATGACAAAGAATTGCTTAATCATCGTCATGCTTCCTTGAGAAATGTTATTGAGAGAATTTTTGGTATATTCAAATCTCGATTTCTAATTTTTAAACCTGCACCTCCTTTTTCTTATAAGACACAAACATAAATTGTACTTGCATGTGCTGGATTGCATAATTTTCTTCGGAAGTTCTGTCGAACTTACTGCAAATCCTTTTGATTGATTTTAATAATCCATTTATTTTGATTCTGAATTCTGTATCATTGATTTTGAAATCTATCTGTTTGATTTAAAAATCCATGAATTTATTAAATCCTAGAAGGATTTCCAAATCCATTAAAATAGTATAACCAATAACCCCTACTTAATCTCTCTGATTTACAAATCTCCCCCAATTTTGATCCATGATATAAAATAACCTTCCTAATATTTCGCCAGCACTAAATCCATGATTCAAAGAACCTTTGTTTGGTCTTTAACCATATCAAGTGAGTGAATGCTATTCCAGTGTCAGTAAGTAGCTAATTCTTTTATCTATCATATCCAGCAAGGCCATCATCATGCCGAGTTATTTTCCGAGAGTTATGCTTGTTTCCGTGAGTCAGTGGTTTGCATGTTTAGCATTTTATACCTTATTGAGTGACTCTCCTGTTACTCATTCCTCGTTATTTCTCCTTTCAGGTGAGACTAACGAGCAGGAGTGATTACTATTGGATTGGTGTTTTTGGGCATTTTAGTTAATTCTTTTCAGACTTACGGTTTTATTGTTTTATCGATATTTTGGGATTTATTTCTTTTATTGGATTTATGGCTATTTAATAGATTTATGGCATTGATTATGACTTTTGAGAAGTAATAATATATTTCTAGATGTCCTCTGTCCACAGACACCTAGATCACTCCGATCGGACACCATTTGATTAACCAAAATAGCTTCGTCTCCAGGCTGGTCGCAAACAAAGATTGCATCAACACTTCTCACGAAAACAAGCATAACTCTCAGAAAATAACTCGGAATGATGATACGCTTGCTGGAGATAATAGATATAACTACTTACTGACAAATTTCCAGACTGAAAGCTTTAGTTTCTGTCTTCTTGCTTACACTGAGACTGGTCAGAACTGTCTCTGCAAGACAACAGCTTAATTATTCACCAAGATGCAACATCAGTAACTTTCTAACCGTACCTCGGTTTGACGATTGGGAAGATGATCTGGAAAGCTGACGTCGAGATCTTTCCAATAATATCTCGCTCGTTTCCTGGTTTCATTCTGGATCAAAGGGAAAACACTGATGAATTTAACTGTTTGCGGATCCGATCTACAGAGATCAGTCTTGAAGAAATAACCATTAACTATTAGAAGAAATTTCCAAATGTTGACCCATTTTCTGATAAACATAGATCTATGAGTGTAGAACATAAAATAAAAATTTGGCTTCGAAATTCTCAGTTTTGATTGATCGTTCTTCTGTTCCCACAAAACGTGTCTGCTGAATTTTAATCTTTTTTTTTCAAATGATGTGATGACTCCTCTTTTATGGTGGCTGCTCCGGTGACATTCCGACAGGTTTTCGCCACTACAAAACTCTCTGGCAAAAGTGATAGACCCAAAATCGGGAAGGATCACTTTAGCCGGGTGTTGGATATGAACCGAGAAGGCAAATGCACTTCTGGAACTGGGATGGATTGAAAGGATCGTCAAGAGGTGCGGAATGGCTCTTGATATACCCACGTTTTAAGGCTAACCACCAAAGAACGGATGAATGTGTTGGCTAACCACCAAACAACACACAAAGATGATTGGCTGACCACCAAATCAACAAGCCGGTTCACACCGATGAACTAGCTAAGAACTCTCTCTCACTCAGAGAAGAAGAACGAAAATAAACAACCAAAATGATCTGCTTTTATTCATTGTAGAGATTACATATTTATACTATATGTAGTCAAAGAAAGAAATAAAGAAAATACGGAAAAAGATGTCTAGAAAATACAACATTTGACTAGATAATTATTAGAGAGTCAAAATTGTAGAAATTAATGTAGTCTTGGTCAAAGTTGCGGAATATGATGAAGACGAGTCAAAGTGGTGATTTTGAGACAGCCTGATCAAGGTTTGTCCAAGCGTCCAGATGCATCCGAACAAGATGGATGCACGGGGTAAAGATAAGGACGCATGTGGGACTGTCCAGATAGTCCGCTGGATGAGAGTGCATGTCTGTCTTCGGTTTCCACACGACAGCTAAGTCTGGCTCGATCGTGGGTCTTAGAATGTCGAGTTGGTCGGGAAAGACGAGCTCTGGTACGGTCAGTTTGGTCTCCTTGTCGTGGCTCCAGCCGAAGCTCCATTCCGGATGTACGCGGGTCAATTTGCGGCTTGGTCGGTGTGATCAGCACGAACTGGTGGAGAAATATTGGTTGGGTCGTGCTGGTTGATAAGATCGCCACTTTGGACCGTGTCCATGAACCAAAAAGGACGGTGCTCGATTTTGGTTCTATCATACTCTCCCTCTTCAAAAAGATTTGTCCTCAAATCTGGAAAATTAAAAGGAAAAGGGGTATAAGCAAAAGAATCATAATCAATACATTGTTCACCTTGGGTTTGGTTCGGCTCTTGAATGGACGAAGATCCTTCTTGGTTTGTTTGATGACCACAGTTTTGCTCTTCATCTGACCCTTCCTTCGTTTCATGTGGGTAGTCATCGAAAATTGGCAATGGATCTGAAAGTCCTTCCTTTTTTGGCTCGGTTTCAACTTCCTCCAAAGTCACCAACGGTTTCTGGTTTTGGCACTTGTTAGCATAATGACCAATCCTATGGCATTTGAAGTACATGGTAGAATGAGCTTTGCTTGTGGGTTTCACAGCTTTGCTTTTATCAAAAGAAATCTTATTAGTTTCCAAATCAGAATTTGAAAGATAAGAAAACTTACATTGTTGTTTCGGTGCTGAAGAAGTATTGGTGTTTCCCTTCCTTTTGAGTTGTCGGATAGCATGAATTGCCTTATGCAACATTTTCTCCAAACTAGCATAAGTCGGAATCTCATTCTGATCAAGCACATCACGGCTGCTTCTCTTGGCTTTGGTGAAGGGGTGATCACCACTTCGGACCCACTTCTCATCATCAGACCTGTTTTGTCTCTTCCTTTGTTTCTGCACAAAATCAAACCCATTAGAAGCAAACTGTTTCTTATCAAAAATCAATTGCTCATTTTCAAAAACAGTTTTAAAAGGAAAATAAACGTCTTGTTGTGGTTTTGAAGCCTGATTTGATTTCTTGAGAAGTCCAGACATCCTGAAAATACATAACAACCAAGTTAGCAAATAAAAATCCTCACACTCTCACGATTTTTAGGTGATCACTCAGAGTTCTTTCACTGGTTCAAATGATGATAGGCAGTCAAAATTCAGCAATCAAAACCCAAAACAAACTTTGTGGGAAAAAGAAAAGAGAAAGAAAGATGAAGAGATTTTTTTTTTGTGTGTGGACCCGCCTTAACTGTCCTAAGGCCGGATTTCTCCTCGGCCAGCAGACTTTCTCTTCCACCACTCCCCCTGGATTTCTCTTCAGAAGTGATTCAAGCCAAAACTTTTACCTTTTTTTAATCGATTTTTTTTCTTTTTTTTTTTAAAAAATGGCGATCACAAGGGAGTAAAGGAACAGCCCGGATCCAATAAGAAAAGAAAAGAAAATGATGAAGAGATGAGAAGATGAAAAGAAGATAGAAAACAAACCAGCCAAAGTGGCTCTGATACCAAATGATAGAACCAAAATAAGGATCACTTTAGTCGGGTGTTGGATATGAAGAGAAGGCAAATGCACTTCTAGAACTGGGGTGGATTGAAAGGATCGTCAAGAGGTGCGGAATGGCTCTTGATATACACACGCTCTAAGGCTAACCACCAAAGAACGGATGAATGTGTTGGCTAACCACCAAACAACACATAAAGATGATTGGCTGACCACCAAATCAACAAGCCGGTTCACACCGATGAACTAGCTAAGAACTCTCTCTCACTCAGAGAAGAAGAACGAAAATAAACAACCAAAATTATCTGCTTTTATTCATTGTAGAGATTACATATTTATACTAGATGTAGTCAAAGAAAGAAATAAAGAAAGTGCGGAAAAAGATGTCTAGAAAATACAACATTTGACTAGATAATTATTAGAGAGTCAAAATTGTAGAAATTGATGTAGTCTTGGTCAAAGTTGCGGAATATGATGAAGATCAGTCAAAGTGGTGATTTTGAGACAGCCTGGTCAAGGTTTGTCCAAGCGTCCAGATGCATCCGAACAAGATGAATGCACAGGGTAAAGATAAGGACGCATGTGGGACTGTCCGGATAGTCCGCTGGATGAGAGTGCATGTCTGTCTTCGGTTTCCACACGACAGCTAAGTCTGGCTCGACCGTGGGTCTTAGAATGTCGAGTTGGTCGGGAAAGACGAGCTCTGGTACGGTCAGTTTGGTCTCCTGGTCGTGGCTCCAGCCGAAGCTCCATTCCGGATGTACGCGAGTCAATACGGTGGACAGAACGTGCGGCTCGGTCGGTGTGATCAGCACGAACTGGTGGAGAAACTTTGGTTGGATTGAGCTGCTTGATAAGATCGTCACTTTGGGCCGTGTCCATGAACCAAAAAGGAGGGTGCTCGATTTTGGTTCTATCAAAAAGCCACCATAAAACTATTTTTAAATAAGATTATTTTATGGTTTTCTGCAATTTAAATGGGTTTTACTGGATGAATTGCTTAGTCCGAGATTTGAGTCGTTACGATTGAACCACAAGCAAGGCGTTTCCTGTCAGGAGAGAAAGCCACCGAGACAACAAATTTCAGACATACAAAAGTACCAGAGGCTCAGAATTTTGTGGCAGAATCACCTGTCGATATTAATAGGTCTTACCAAAATAATGCAAACAGTTTTGTGACCTGCGATGAGAACTCACTGTTAGTATGCACCATAACGTGGAAATATATTGAAGGTTAGACAAATCACAAGAAAATATTCATGTTCAGTCACCTTCAATATCTCTGAAATTTTTTTCTGGATCTTGGCACTGTCTTACACTTGGATTCTGAGCACAGCCATAAAGAAGGAAGAACGATCATTCTAGAGCATTCTATGAGAAAAGGCTTAAGATTATCTAGAAAGTAATAAACAAAAAGTTTATAAAAAAAACCGTTGGTTAGGTTTGTTTGCGCCAAATTATTGGACTTTTTGTCTATAAAATATAACTAGGTGTTTCTCCTGCACATATGGACGTCAATATTTTATAATTATTTGTTAATACATCCATTACTAACTAAAATACTAAAATAATAAACTATTATTATGTCTTCATTTAAAAATTCTTACTTTATATAAATTTTTTTGAAAATCTCTTTATATATTATATTTGTAATTAATAAATCAATATTGGAAATCACTCGATATTCTCTTTTCAGTTATATAAAATTAAGAATTTTTAGTTGAGTGATAATTAGTTACGTGTTTTCTGTTTTTGAATTTTTTATTAAAAGATATTTCGGATGAGAACATAATATACATATAGGAATTCTCTTTTTATTTTAAAATATATTTATATTTTGGATAATTCTTATTTTTATTAATTTTAATAACTTATCTAGTAGATTAAATTTTAAATTTCGTATAAAATTAAGAATTTTTAGTTGAGTAATAATTAGTCATGTGTTTTCTGTTTTTGAAATTTTTTTTATTAAAAGATATTTCAGATAAGAACATAATATATACAGAATTTTTTTTTTAAAATAAATTTTTATATTTTGAATAATTTTTAGTTTTACTGGTTTTAATAACTTATTTAATCAAATAAATTTTAAATTAGTTTTTTTTTTTTTTTTTTGGTAATTTATATTTTTTTGCACATTCGGACATAATCTTCTTATTGATTTATGGTTTACTAATTCAAAACCATCATAATAAATTATTATTTATATTTTTAAAAGTTTTAAATAAAACATAAAATTATTTATATATGACAATATTTTTCATCAAAACATATGTGCTTATTATTGCGTTAAAATTAAAAAAAAACAATCACGTACTAAAATTATTTTAGAAAAATATATTTATAAAAATATTTTTTTTTATTAAATTATAAATTATTTTATTTCTAAACTTTTATTTTGTATAATATAAAATATTATTTTCGGATAACAGCACATTATATATAAGCATTATCTTATTTATAGAAAAGCATGTTTTTTTTGAAATTTTTATCATATTAATTTATAATCAATTTTCTTATTATATCAGATAAATGTAATAATATTAATACAAATTTATTTTTTAATTATAATATATATATATATATATATATATATATATATATATATTCATTAAGAGAACTATCGATATTAACCAAACTAACTTTTAACGTGAGAGCTCTGTTACGAAAAATCACTCTGCAAATAATAGTATCCTAGGTGATTTTTCCGTGCTCATGCACATATATAAATATTTATAAAGTAAATATATATTATAATAATTGATTGCTATTTACTTTTAATTTTGAATTAATTTATAGTTTTATGCATAATTTATATTAATAATTTATATTACTTTAATTAGACATATAAATTTTGATATGTTATATCTAGTCGGTTTTGTTGTTTTTACAATCAGTTTAGTTATCATTTGGATATATTAGGTTGCATCTATTTCTCTGAATTCAATTATAATTTTTTTTATTCAATATATATTAAAATTTTGATTAATTTTCTTATTTGCATTAGGTTGATTTTTTTCTTAGATATGTAAATATATTTTAGGAAGATTATTTATAACTTAAGATATATTATGCTTAGAATGAAATTAAAAAATAAACTAAAGTGTTTGGTTCCAAATTACGTAAATTAATATAACGATAATATTCTGCAATCTCATGCATATATATAAATTTTACAAAAGAACTAAATTAAAACAGTTGCTTAATATTTTATTTTCATTTGTTAAGGTGTTTTGAGTCATCTTATAATTTATATTTATAAAAGAAATTATTATTATTATAAAATTATATTTTTATTATATTTAAATCTATGATTTTTGATATAAATTGGATTAGTCGAGTTACTCATGTTGTGAGTATCTTAAGTTACATATATTCTTTCAAATTCAAACTGAGGTATAATTATTTTCATTATAATTAAGTCAATTCAAATTAATTTTATTTATCGTTTAAATGTGCATATATTTTAATAATATATATATATATATAAAATTAAATGTTGATTTAAAAAAAATAGAAAATAAAACGATGATCTATAGAAAGTTACATAATAAGTAATTGATACGTTTCTGGAAGCTCATGAACACTTATCAATATTTACAATAACTAAAATACTTTTATAAATTATAAAAGATTTTATTCCTTTTGGTTATGGTTATATTAAATTCCACAAACATAAAAACATAAAATTTAAAAGCAAATTTAATATTAAGAAAATATATAATTTAATAATGAAAAATATAATATATCTACCTTATTAAAGTGTATAGTGTGATTTTAAAATATTTTGTTATTTGATCAAAAGATGTTTTTTGTTAAAATTTATTTTTCATTTTTTAATATCTCTTAAAAATAAGCAGTAAAAATTGTGATTATATTTGAGAAATCTTATAATATAAGTAAAAAAAATTATAGATACTTTTTGCTATAATTGAAAGATATTATGGTCAAATAAATATAAGAAAATACAAATAAAATTTCAATAATACAAATTATAAAATATTTTAGTCAATAAATCATACATCAGTTTATGTTACGTAATTATTTTATGTAATTATCTAAAAAATAGATAAATATATTAAAAATATTTCTGTTACTCTGAAAATATATATTTTTGTATTGTTTAAAATTATGTTTTAATATAAATAATATTTCTTTTTCTAATATCAAGATTATATGTGAAAATATAAATATAAAGAAAGTATATTAGTATATTTTATGCTATTTAAAAATATTTTAAAATGGAATATTACTATTTTGTGAACTTTCTTTTTTAATGAAATCATATTATTTATACATATATTCTCGTTTTTAAATTCTCTTTATAAAATTTATAATATTCCCTTTTAATTATATATGTCATTTGGAAAATATTAAAAAGTAGTTTAAATAAAAAATCAATAATAGTGTTTAAATATAACATTTTAATTCATTAGGGGTATCATCGTAATCAACCACTGTGAGAGTTAACGTGAGCGCGACACGTAGGAAACTGACTTCTCAAATAATATTATAGAGATAGATGTCTTATTATATAAAGTTTGGTTCTTTAAAATTGCTAATTAACATAATTACGACGACATGGAAATTAAATATTTAAGATTGTGACATGTGTTAATCTATCTCATAACTAAATATATATATATATACACTAAGATAATAACAAAAATGAATTTTAGTAAAAATTAATTAGGTTTGTTTTCACCAAATTATTGGACTTTTTGGTCTATAAAACATAATGTCTTATTATATAAGACTTGTTTCTTTAAAATTACTAATTAACATGATCACGACGACATGGAATTATATATTTAAGATTGTGACATGTGTTAATCTATCTTAGAACTATATATATATACTAAGATAATAACAAAAATGAATTTTAGTAAAAAGTAATTATCATATTATTAATAGTAATTTTTAATTTTTAAAATCCTAAACAAAAGATAATTACAAAAGATTATTTGATTGTAATTTTTTTTCCAATATTGTTAAATGTGTTTAAATATATAATGATTTAAAATATATATACTTATATAATAAAAATTAATTTTGAAAAAAGTAATTTTAAAAATTATTTAATAGTTAAAATTATTTAATAGTAATTTGTTTTAGAAATTTTCCTTTTCAAAATCCTAACGAAAAGAATTTATTTAGTACCAATTTTCCTTTTCGATCAAAAATCTCAATGAAAATATAATTATAAAATATTATATTGAGCTTAATTTTTCAAAGTTGCTAATTAATGTGATTGTGACATATGACAGTTATATATTTAAAATTGTGATATGTGTTAAAATTTCTCATAATTATATATATATATATAAACATACTACGTTAATAATAATTTATTTTGGTTAAAAATAATTATAAATATTATTTAATAGTAATTTTCCATTTTTAAAATCTTGAACAAAATATAATTGCAAAATATTATTTGATAGTAGATGTTTTTTAATATTGTGACATGTGTTAAAAGTATTTCATAATTGTAAATATTATTTGATAAATATATATATACTAAGAAAATAAAAAAAAACAACTTTGAAAAAAATATAGAATAGTAAAAATAAATTTAAAAAATTATTTAATAGTAACTTTTCTAGAAAAGTTCTTTTCCAAAAATTCCTAAATAAAAATATTTGTAAGATAATTTAAATAATATTAATTTTCCTTTTTAAAAATCCTAAAGAAAAGATCTTGTAAAAGATTATTTGATAGTTATTTTCCACTTAAAATTTTGACACGAGTTAAAATATCTCATGAATAACAAAATATTTAATTTGATAATTAATTTTGTTTTTTAAAAAACTTCTAAAGTTGTTAAATAGTATTTTTATGTACTTTTTATTTTTAGAATTTAAATATAAAAGTATTTGTCAAATAATTTATTTAATACTAATTTAACTTTTCTGAATTTCTAAAGAAAATATATTTGTAAAAACCTATTTGATAGTCATTGTCCTTTTCTATAATCTTAAACATAAGAAAATTGTAAAAGAGTGTTTAATAGTAGTTTCTTTTCTTCTAATCCTAATCAAAAAATATTTGTAGAATACTAATTTCAAATACTTTTATATAAATAAACAACTTTCCTATTTAAAGAGTTAGTTTTCTTTTTAAAAATAATAAACCAAAAGGAACTATAACTATTTGAATCTATATATATATGATTAGACTCTCTCATATTTTGTCATTTCTCATATTTTGATACCAAATATAATAAAAGATACAAGAAAAATATTAGATGAGTATTTCTGCATGTTCTTTCACATAATCATTTTAATTGCGTATAACATTTTATTAAATTGTTGATAAAATTAGTAGCACCCAAATCCATTATTAGATGGCTAACCATTATAATAGCCAGAAAATCAACTTTGTTCTTGGGATACTGTAACACCACAACAAGAATAAAACATCCACTCTAACAACTGTTATTAACGATTGATCATCGGACTTAGGTTACTCGAGGATTTGTCGGAGTTAGAGCCTTGGTAATCAAGCTTTTTGGAAATTTGTAGGACTAAAGCGGCATAACGAGTTATCAGAAAATTTATCGAAATAATTCTTGAATACTCATCAGTGGATTCTGATAAACCAAAACCTGACAATCCCAATCATGTTCGAAAAGTATTGGATTTTTTTCCAAGAAATTGAACATCTGATAGTTGACGTATATTTCATCTCCATCTACGAGGCCTTAGGCAATGAAATTTTCTATACGGTTTATTGTATTGAATTATAGTGTCAAGGGTTTATGATCAATTGTTTAGGGTCTAAGATGTTTCTGTTGGGTTAAATTTTAGTATTTAGTTAGGGTTTAGAATTTATGATTTGGTTAGGGTTTAGAGTTTATGATTTAGATTTTAGGGTTTAGGGTCTATGATTAGGGTTTAGGGTATATGATTTTGGGTTTAGAGTTTAGGGTTTAAGGTTTATGATTTTATTGGGGCTTAGGGTTTACGATTTCGGGTTTAAGGTTTTAACTTGACTTCAAAGCATAAATTATTTTATTTAGCTAACCAATAATTTTATTGGACGGTAAATTATATAGATCGTAACCGTATTTTCAAATTAAACGTACAATTCTAATGTTAGCAAACCACATTTTCTGATAGTTTACACTCAGTTTATACGTTGTGCGTGCAATAATATACAGGTCTACCTGGTGACCATCATAGGAACATTAGGAATGAATAGGAAAAAAATGCAGAGGAATTAAATTATAGGAATGAAGAGGAAAATTATTCCTTATCAATTTTCGTGAGGAACAAATTTGTTCTCTATTCCGTTAGAATAAAAGGAATGACAAAGAATTGAAAAGAAAATGTCTAAATGGTAAAATAAATTGGGAACACTAAGGAATGCAATATTCCCTTTTATTATTTGGTCACCAGTTAGACCCTACATGTTGCAACAAATGAACGAATCGGAAGAAGGTTGTTGACGATATAATGAATATGAATCATGAATTAGAAATGTCGAACATTTCATAAAACAGAGGCGAACTTTTTATTTATTATCACAAAGCGTTTTAACCAGAATTGAAATGACGATCAATTTAATGTGAAGCTGGTTAACAAAAATGTAAATACACTAATATTAACAAATGTTTATTTACATATATTGTATTAAGCTAAACGTGAGCTAACCTTATTTGTGCTACTTGCAATTAATAATTCGATAATGCAAGTGGGAAATGTTATACTATACATTTGACACGTTCATGTTAGAGAATGAGTGGTTGTGAACTGAACTACACATGACACTATAGATATTCGTTTATAAAGGTAAGTTTTACAAATCTTAACTCAATATTTTTATGATCTTTCCAAATCTAAATAAATCATGTTGCCAAAATAGAATTATACGACACCTAATTTTTGGAATGCAAATCGATGTGTAATAAGGGCAATGTGAATCGACGTGTAATAAGAGCACTTTCGTCTTTAAACGCTAGGTAGAAAATTTACACGCGTTAAAGTTATACTGTTCTTGGCATATTCCTAATTTTGCTATCTTTCATTGTTTTTGAGAAAATACTTCAAATTATTTTAATAATATAGATTTTTGTAAAAAAGTTTAGTTATATTTTAAATGTTAAATAGGAAAGACTAAACTGAGTTTTCATTGTTGTTTTACTAAGGAGACACAGATTTGTAAAATCATTCTTAGGAGATAGTAGTATAATTATTATACATTCATCCTCTGTCTCTTCCGAATGCAAACCCTTCCAAGCTTATCAATATCTCTTTTTTAACATTCAGCTTGTGCTCAAGTTAGTAGTCCAGAAACTGTAACTTAAATTATTTGTACCCCACCCAAGTAGACTCAGTATGTGGAATTCCAGACCGCGCAACCAACAACTCCAAATGGCCAAACCTGTTGTAGCGTGATAATCTCCGGGGTAATTTTTAGTGTTATTTTACTAATTAAAAAATTCTATTTTTGTTTGTTAAATTATTAATTAGTCGGTGAAATTATAATTAAAAAAGTCTATGATTAAATAAACACAATTTAAATATAATAGGAACAAAAAAATTACCTTTAACCATTCTCAAATTTTCATTAACAAAAACTACTTTACACACAAAAACTCATCCTTTAATTTTTTCTTTGAAAACCACAATATTTTTTCTTTAATTTAAGAAAATATAAAAAATAAAAGTTGAATTATTTTATATTTTTTAAGACGGCCCTGCCTGGACGGCCCAGCTTCAAGATGGAACTGTGAGCAAACCAAACAACTCTGAAAGAGCATTTTATTGTAGAAATAATTATTATGCTTCTACAAACACTCATGCATAATAGAATCTGGTCTGATAAAAGAAGAGAGAATATTGAAGAAACATTATAATATAAAGTGTAATCACTACTTTAGAGAGATTTTTATTCCTTACTTTTCTATGGAACATTCTTCTGCAGCATCAAAGGATGTGTTTCATTGTCTCTGACAGCTGGTGCCTGGTCTCTGGATCTCTATATCCTTTTCTCCAATGAGAGCATCTGTTGTATGTACTAAATAAATCATGTTGCCAAAATAGAATTATACGACACCTAATTTTTGGAATGCAAATCGATGTGTAATAAGGGCAATGTGAATCGACGTGTAATAAGAGCACTTTCGTCTTTAAACGCTAGGTAGAAAATTTACACGCGTTAAAGTTATACTGTTCTTGGCATATTCCTAATTTTGCTATCTTTCATTGTTTTTGAGAAAATACTTCAAATTATTTTAATAATATAGATTTTTATAAAAAAGTTTAGTTATATTTTAAATGTCAAATAGGAAAGACTAAACTGAGTTTTCATTATTGTTTTACTAAGGGGATACAGATTTGTAAAATCATTCTTAGGAGATAGTAGTATAATTATTATACATTCATCCTCTGTCTCTTCCAAATGCAAACCCTTCCAAGCTTATCAATATCTC
The DNA here is from genome assembly GCA_016771965.1 of Brassica carinata. Lineage (NCBI taxonomy): Eukaryota > Viridiplantae > Streptophyta > Magnoliopsida > Brassicales > Brassicaceae > Brassica > Brassica carinata. The sequence goes on along the minus strand of CM028693.1, from coordinate 48,019,431 downwards.
CTTTTTAACATTCAGCTTGCCCTCAAGTTAGTAGTCCAGAAACTGTAACTTAAATTATTTGTACCCCACCCAACTAGACTCAGTATGTGGAATTCCAGACCGCGCAACCAACAACTCCAAATGGCCAAACCTGTTGTAGCATGATAATCTCAGGGGTAATAACAAAATCATCATCAGCACCTAATAGACAAAGTGGTAACAAAAACTGATGTTCCCCAATTAATCACTGCTTTCAATTGGGATACACCAAAAAACAGGATGGATTTTAGAAGTATCCGGCAACTGAAGGCGATAAGCGTCTTTACTTGTTGTAGCGTGTATCCAAGATAGTCTTCGGGGTAATAAAAATATCATCATCAGGACCTAATAGAAAAAGTGGTAACACAAACTGATGTTCCCCAATCACTGCTTTCAATTGGGATACATGAAAATATGATGGATTTTAGAAGTATCCGGCAACTGAATACGATAAGCGTCTTTACCAATACATTCAACAACCTGAAATGGACCACCATACTTGGCTGATAACTTTTGACAGACTCTTTTTGCGACAGACTGCTGACAGTACAGTCGAATCTTCAAATAAATCAGTCCCCACAGAACACTCTACATCATGGTGATGCTTATCCGCATTATTCTTCATAAGTTGTTGACAATGAACCAAATGCTTCTTTATCTCACTACGCATTACATCGCGTTCCATTAAGTTTGACTCTAATTCAGCTATCTAACCTGATCCAACCCTCTATTAAACATTTTAAAATTCCAAAAAGAACACATAACGAACCCTAAAAATCAAATTTAAAAATCAAATTTTTTAAATCTCCAAAGAACAGAATTGGTGATCTTTGTGTCATCAAATACTATACATCCAGAGCTTCGAATGGATCATCTAACCCGCTGTAATCGTGAAAAAAAAGAGTGAAAATGCAAAATTTAGGATCCGTAAATCGCAGACAAGATTAAAGACAAAGGCAAAATCATCATTTTATATTCATTATTAAAAAAATTAAACATGTTATATATTCATGCTCTCAAATTGTAGCCCGCGTCCAATATTATAAGGCACTAACCACCAGCCTACACTTCTTCATTGTTAGCAATTCACAAAGTACAATATATACTAACAAAAACAATTTCCCAGTCTTATAACCTTTTGATTAGGTAACCAGATTAAAATAATAAGTGGCACTATTATTATGTGCAGAAAATAAGTAGTGTAAAATGGTTCACTTAGCCAAACCGGTTATACTAAATCAATATAAACCACTATTGTAGCGGAGCATTGCATCTTAAATTGTTTGTCTCTGCATTTTTGAATGTGTAATGTGTTTGAAATGGACCCATCGGAATTAGGAATAAAACGTACAAATCTTTGCGAGTCTTGAAATGGATAAATCCCGACTGGACCGGGCTTTATAACCTAAATTTCATTGTTTTCTTCGGTAGGGTGGGAGTAGAAATAACAAAGAAACTAAATTTTGACCCGCACTTTCAAAGCGCAGGTTTGTTTCCTTTGACATATTTATTATAATAACAAATTTGTTTAAACATAATATGTATATAAAGTGTTTTAATAATTTTAGTTAGCAGTTATTTTTAATGTTCATCTTTATCTATACAAAATGTTAGTATTGTGAAAAATAATTATTTTTTATTGGAAACAACAGTAAGAAATTAAATTTAAAATTATTTGCAGTAAAATTATTTTGTATCAGTAGCCATTCTTAATTTAAAAAATATTAAAAAATTTAAATGAATTGTAATATTTTTCAAATTAAGAATGGCTACTGATATAGTCTTTTACATTCTTAACTAATGTATGTTTATGTTTATGAATTGTAAATGTGCAATTTTAATATAATATCAAAAACATTTTTTTAATATTTTGAAGAATTCATAGTGAGAATATTGAAATATTTAATTGTAAGAAGGCTTTCCTTACTTTTAATGTAAGTCCTTTTGCATGTTGCATGGATTTTTTGCCCCTTAAACATTTTACATATAAATTTAAAATATTAGTAGCTAATCCCAAAATGTTAAACAAAACATAAACGACTGATAAATACAGTAACGAACGCTTACAGTCTCATCAGCCAAGACAAATTTCATGGTCTCCACGGATTGAATGTTTTGTTTTCAAGCATGTAGAACCTTTACATGAACCAACCAAGTGTTTTTCCATGGCCTCAAGTTGTCGAAGACGAACGCTTTTTCATGAGAACCTCTCAATGCTTGGATTTGCATTTTACTATCCATTGGTTTGTTTATTGGTTTGTTCGAAGGTGTGGGTTTGAATAGGACTAGGGGGCTGCCTATTTATAATATCGATCTGATTTAAAGCAAGGTGCTTATGTTTTAGGAGAAACTTGGGGAGAAAGTTGGGGATGCTCTAAATCGTATAATTAATTTGATTGTGTGAACTTTATTATTGATTATTTCTATCTTTTAAGATTAATATTAGAAAAATTCAGTTACCAATGCCAAACATATATTCTCTGCTTGTTCATCAAATTTTAATTTAGTTAAATCGGAAAATCTGATTTGAATACAAAAAATGAATGTGATAGAGAATATTCTAATCCTAAGATATGATTTGATCTGGTTTAAATCCCAAAATCTAGTTTCTATACATTATCTTTGAAATTTATTATTTGAAGCAAAAAAATAAAAATAGGAATGAGTTAGAGAATATTCTTGGAACTTATTTGGTTTATATTTATATTTAAATATTAGTGGCTGTTTAAAAGATCAATACAATTGAAAATAAATAATTTCCAAATATTCACTAGCATCTACAATATAATAGTATAATTAATTTTAAATTGATATTCATTGTTTGTTATTAAAAAAGAAAATTTTATATTTATTTGGGAAACTTCATATAAGAAAATTCCAAATAAGACATATGTATTATAATGAACTCCAATATATTTGGTATATTTTTATGGACAATAGGGTTTTGATGGGGTTCATAGGGTTTGAATAGAGTTTTAGGGTAGGGTTCGAACGTACACGAAATGGGCCCAAAAATTCGATGAATAAGTTGTTTAAATCATTGGACTGTGTTTTGTTTTGTTGGACAGAAACTTGTTACTATCTAATTGGTGGACTTTTAATTTCCGAAAATCATTTAAAAAAAAAAGAAAAGGCAGTGGCAAGTTTTGTAATTACTTAAAAAATCAGGGGCAGATTGCTAAGAAGAATTTTGCTTTAATAGTATAGATTGAAACTGATTTGGTTCATATTTATATTTAAATATTAGTGGCTGTTTAAAAGGTCAATACAATTGAAAATAAATAATTTCGAAATATTCACTAACATCTACATTATAATAGTATAATTATTTTTAAATTGATATTCATTGTTTGTTATTATAAGAAGAAAATTTTATATTTATTTGGTCAACTTCATATAAGAAAATTTTAAATAAGACATATGTATTATAATGAACTCCAATATATTTGGTATAGTTTTATGGACAATAGGGTTTTGATAGGGTTAATAGGGTTTGAATAGAGTTAGGGTTTGAATAGAGTTTAAGGGTATAGGGTTAGAATATACACGAAATGGACTTAAAAATTCGATGAATAAGTTGTTTTAAATCACTGGACTGTGTTTTGTTTTGTTGGACAGAAACTTGTTACTATCTAATTGGTGCTTTTAATTTGCGAAAATCATTTTTAAAAAAGGCAGTGGCAAGTTTTGTAATTAATTAGAAAAATCAGGGGCAAATTCCTAAGAACGACTCTGGTTTAATAGTATAGATGTATTTGGTAGCATGAAAAAAAAACAGGATAAGTGCAATAGTAATTTGAGTTTTCGCACATTGGAGGATTTCAACACATCATTACATGCAAAAACAAAACAGAAACACACCAAAACATAAAACAAATCATGCCCCTAGGTAGGAGGAGATCTCTAGTTTTTCTAATGGATGGCATTGTCTAGCCTTGAAATCATATAGACTTATTTGACTCGGCGAAGCTGCTTTGGCTTCAAAGATAATGATTGAGCAGGTGGTTATCAAAATTGAGCGAGGGAGTGATCATGATGCTTGGGGATGAAGAGTAAACTAAGTCTGCTGATTATCCTAACTCTTAAGCAGATATTATGTATGTCGTCATTTGTTTATTTTTCTTTTTTAATAGTTTACGAGAAAGCATTGGAAGGTCCGAACTGATTGGTTCTCTGGTTGTAGGGAGTCTTGTAATTTCAGGTGTTGTTCCTTTAATCTAAGAGGCAGAGTTTGTGTTGGAGATAAACATGAAGGTAACTTCAGCGACAAGTTATCTATATCCTAGTTAGATTTGGAGTTATCTAAATAATGTGTAAGTCCTAATGAGATAAGGATTAATGTGTGTTATATAAGGTTATGCAAGAGTTTGCATAACGTGTGTGAGAGATTATTGAGATTGTGAGTTTGAGGTTTTGTGTGAGTTTCCTCAAAGAGATTAATAAGAAGAGTTTCTTATAGTGAGTTATATATTGTGTTCTTGAGTTTAGATAACAATATTTGGTATCAGAGCTTACGAAGACGATCATGGGAGATATCACGACTTTCGTGAAACCGAAGGAAGGAGGAGGACCTTCATCGCTTAGTTTTCCGATGCTTAATACAACTAATTATACGGTTTGGGCAATGAGAATCAAGGTCTTGTTAAAGATAAACGAAGTGTGGGAGGTTGTCGAAACCGAATCAGACAACATCAAGAAGAACAACATGGCCATGGCTCTGCTTTTCCAGTCGATACCCAAGACATTGATCTTACAAGTTGGAGAACTAGATACAGCAAAGAAAGTCTGGGAAGCAATCAAATCTAGACACATGGGAGCAGACAGGGTTCGAGAGGCTCGTCTACAAACGTTAAGTGCTGAGTTCGATCGACTAAAGATGAAAGAAACGGATACAATAGATTACTTCTTGGGAAGATTAGCAGAAATCTCGTCAAAGTCAGCTGCGTTGGGTGAAAATATTGACGAAGCTAAGATGGTCAAGAAATTCCTCAAAAGCCTTCCGAGAAAGAAGTATATTCATATTGTAGCGTCCTTGGAACAAGTACTCGACCTCAAAATCACAACGTTTGAGGATATCGTGGGACGCTTGAAGGCGTTTGAAGAACGTGTTGCTGAGGAAGATGGAGAAGAACAAGATGATCAAACGAAGCTGATGTACGCGAGTAGTGATTCTCAACAAGGAAGTCGTGACAGTCGTGACAACAATAGTCGAGAAAGCAATAGTTATAGAGGACGAGGCAGAGGAGGAAGATACTATAACAGAGGAAGAGGTCGCGGGCTTTATGTCTACAACTATGATCGAGATATGTCTAAAATCACCTGTTTCCGGTGTGATAAGACCGGCCACTTCGTCATGGACTGCCCCGATCTTAAACTCAAACTGCAGGAAACCCGTGTGACTAAGGATGATGATACCACTGAAGCAGAGGAGTTGATGATGCATGAAGTTATATTCCCTAATGAGAAGAACATGAACCCTCAAGATTTCGAGACAAATTTGGTGGGAGAAAACACTTGGTATCTCGACAATGGCGCAAGCAATCATATGACCGGAAACAGAGATTATTTTCGCAATATTGACGAGACAATTACAGGAAAAGTGCGATTTGGAGATGATACTCGAATTGATATCAAAGGAAAGGGTTCAGTTCTATTCATTAGCAGAGATGGAAAACATAAACTTCTTGCCGATGTGTATTATATCCCTGATTTAAAGAGTAATATCATCAGCCTTGGTCAGGCCACTGAGTCTGGCTGTGAAGTACGGATGCGAGAAGACTACCTAACGCTACATGACAAGGAAGGACGACTGATAACAAGAGCTAAAAGATCGAAGAACAGATTGTATAAAGTTCTCATGGAAGGTGCCAAACCTAAGTGTCTACAGACTATGGTGGTTAGTGAGGCTGATAAGTGGCACGCAAGGTTAGGTCACATTGGGAGAGAATCGATGAAGTCAATGATCAAGAACGAGCTAGTTACTGGAATACCTAAAGTGGAGATCGATAAAGAGACATGCTCGTCTTGTCTCCTTGGAAAGAAAGCAAGACTTTCGTTTCCTAAAGCCACATCGTTTCGCGCAAGGGATGTATTAGAGTTAATCCACGGGGACCTTTGTAAACCCATCAACCCCGCCACGCCCGCTAAGAACAGGTACATCTTTGTATTAATAGATGATCATAGTCGCTACATGTGGTCAATCCTACTCAAAGAAAAGGGAGAAGCATTTGATAAGTTTAAAAGGTTCAAAGCGATTGTTGAGAAGGAGACAGGAGCAAAGATCAGGACGTTTAGAAGTGACCGTGGCGGAGAGTTCTGCTCAAATGAGTTTAGAGACTTCTGTGAGACATCAGGAATAGCTAGACACCTCACTGCTCCTTACTCCCCTCAACAAAACGGGGTTGTTGAGAGAAGAAATAGGACCTTGCTAGGTATGACCAGAAGCGTTCTTAAGCATATGAGTGTACCAAACTACTTATGGGGAGAAGCCGTGAGACACTCTACTTACCTAATAAACCGAGTTGCTACAAGAGTTCTGGTATCACAAACTCCGTATCAGGCCTTTAAGAAAAGAAGCCAAGCGTAGGGCATGTACGGGTATTTGGATGCTTAGGATACGCCAAGATCGATACCGGAAAACTCAGGAAATTGGATGACAGGTCTCAGAAGCTAGTGCATCTCGGAACAGAACCAGGCTCTAAAGCCTACAGATTATATGACCCCATAAACAAGAAGATTGTGGTAAGTAGAGACGTAGTGTTCGATGAGAACAATGGTTGGAACTGGAAGGCAAAAGAGAAAGAAATTCATGATGATCCAGGAATGTTTGAAGTAGCCTTTGGAGATTATGAGAATAAAGGCATAATTGATGACGATGATGATGTCAAGAAGGATAAGGAAGTCGGAGCAGAGAACTATGTTGAGGTTCATGATGACATTGACGAAGCACCTGATAGTATTGTATTGAGACGACCAACTCGGGAAACCAAGAATCCGAGTTACCTTGAGGATTATGTGTTACTAGCAGAGCTTGAAGGTGAGGAGTTGCTGATGTTATTAGACGAGGAACCATGGAGTTACAGTGAAGCCAGAGAAGAAAAAGTTTGGAGAGATGCTTGTGATGATGAGATAAAGTCAATAGAAAAGAATAAAACCTGGGAACTTGTGGATCTTCCGAATGGAGCTAAAGCTATAGGCTTGAAGTGGGTGTTTAAGGTAAAAAGAAATTCATACGGAAGCATCAACAAGTTCAAGGCTAGACTTGTGGCAAAGGGATATATACAGAGGCATGGTATCGACTATGAAGAAGTGTTCGCCCCTGTCGCACGTATTGAAACCATCCGCTTTATATTATCTCTTGCAGCATCTAAAGGATGGCAAGTACATCACTTGGATGTAAAAACTGCCTTTCTCCATGGTGATCTCAAGGAAGTGGTCTATGTCTCTCAACCTGAAGGATACATAACTAAAGGAAAAGAAGACAAGGTATGCAGGTTAAACAAAGCAATCTATGGTCTGAAGCAAGCGCCCCGAGCTTGGAATGAGAAGCTGAACAGAGTTCTCGGGCAGTTGAATTTCGTTAAGTGTACCAAAGAGCCTGCACTATATCGAAGTCAAGACAAGAAAGAGCATCTCCTAGTAGCCGTGTATGTGGATGACCTTTTGGTCACAGGATCAAGCATGAACGCAATACAAGAGTTCAAAAGGAGGATGTCAAGTAAGTTTGAAATGAGTGACTTGGGAAAATTGACTTACTATCTTGGCATTGAGGTATGCCAACACGAGCATGGTATCACATTAAACCAGGAAAGGTATGCAAAGAAAATTTTAAGTGAAACCAAGATGGAGGATTGCAATGCAGCTCAAGTACCAATGGATCCTGGTCTGCGGCTTTCAAAGGGAAGTGACGAGAAGAACATAGGCGAGAAGGAATACAGAAGAAATATAGGCTGTCTCAGGTACATACTTCACACACGACCGGATCTCTCATATTCCGTTGGTGTGTTGAGTCGATACATGCAGCAACCGAAGGAGTCACATGGGGCAGCACTAAAGCAAATTCTGAGATATCTACAAGGGACCTGCTCGTATGGTCTGGTATTTAGAAGAGGAGCTGAGCTGATCTAAAGGGTTTTAGTGACTCTTCTCACGCCGTGGATGAAGATGATGGATGCAGTACTGCAGGACATGTGTTCTACCTCGGAGATAGTCCAATAACATGGTGTTCTCAAAAGCAAAAAATGGTTGCTCTATCTTCATGTGAATCTGAGTTCATGGCGGCAACCGAAGCTTCTAAACAGGCAATTTGGCTCCAAGATCTATATGAAGAAATCACCGGACAATCACGAGAAAGATTGGTGCTACTCGTGGATAACAAGTCAGCTCTAGCACTCACTAAAAACCCTGTGTTTCACGGGCGCAGCAAACATATACACAGGCGATATCACTTTATTCGTGAATGCGTAGAGAGAGACTTGATAGAAGTTCAGCATGTATCTGGAGATGAACAAAGAGCCGACATTTTGACAAAGGCACTTGGAAGGATCAAGTTTAAAGAAATGAGGGAGCTAATAGGAGTTCAAGATGTCACTCAAGTTAACTTCAAGTTTAAAGGGAAGATTGTTGGAGATAAACATGAAGGTAACTTCAGCGACAAGTTATCTATATCCTAGTTAGATTTGGAGTTATCTAAATAATGTGTAAGTCCTAATGAGATAAGGATTAATGTGTGTTATATAAGGTTATGCAAGAGTTCGCAAACGTGTGTGAGAGATTATTGAGATTGTGAGTTTGAGGTTTTGTGTGAGTTTCCTCAAAGAGATTAATAAGAAGAGTTTCTTATAGTGAGTTATATATTGTGTTCTTGAGTTTAGATAACAATAGTTTGATGATTGTTTATTGATTCTTTAGATCATATCTCGTTGTAGAATGTTTGGATTTATAAACTCAAACGAAGCTGGGACCTAAAATATTGCTTTTTTAGCTTATTCATTTCTTTTCACACACAAACATAAACAACAAACAGAAACAAGAATCAGAAGCAAGTACATAACAGTAACACACTTAGAAGAAACAAAGAGGAAGGTAAATAGGACTGTTTTAAGAAAAGGCAAAGGCAGGGGTGGTCTTGACGTCGAGTTCCCATAGCTCAAACGTTCCATTCACGAAATCGTAGTGAGCTCCTCTTAAGGCGAGCTTGCCCTTCTCCACTCTTTCTCTCACAAATGGGTAAGACAACAGATTTCCCAGGGTAACGTTCACCGCTTCCTGGAAACCCAAGTATATCTCAGTTTCTACCATAGAAGTAAGACAGAAAACAGAGAAAATATTGTGTATTTTACTTACCTTTTCACAATGGGTACACTGTTCTTCGAAGCTCAGGTCTCCAAACTCCTGCTTGATCTTGTTCTTGGCCGCTGTACCGATCTTGACCCAATTTTCTATGAAGATGCTGCCAATTCAAAGAATATGAGTGAAGTTAGTGAACCAATCACCCAAGAACTGTCTCATTCTTGATCATGTACATAAAAGATATTTTATTAAATTAGGGTTTTGAGGCTGGTTACCTCTTATTGGGAGCTGCATCATCTTCAATTGACATCAGTGCCTCTATTCCACCACAACGGCTGTGACCAATCACCAGAATGTTCTCCACCTGATAATGACAAAATGACAAAACATTACATTATATATCTTTGGGTTAAAACTAGGTCATGTCAGGTTTTCACTAAGCATTTTATGGCCAACCATCTTCGATAAAATAAAAGAGCAAGACAAGAGAAATATCTGTAAGAGGCAATTCTATCGAACAAGACCATTAATTAATTATTACGTACGTTGAGTTTTGTAATTGGATATTCCATAGCCGCGCCAGTACCAGAGTGTTGTGTCTGCAAGTTTCCAAAGAGACAAAGCTTATTGTTATTCATCCACTAACAACTAGTGATGTAGGTGTGAAGATAACATGTAAAAGTTGGACGAACCTTGTCAAAAACTGGAACCATATTTGCAATGTTTCTAATTTCAAAGGCTTCCCCAGGTTGGAAGTTCAAGATGTGAGAAGGGCTAACCCGGGAATCCGAACAAGAAAACACCAGAAACTGCAAAACAATTTTTTACGCTTGTAAAAAAGGATATCTATCAAGCACTCTTAACTGCCCTTTCTAATATTTAGGGTTTTTACTAGCAACTGCCATAAAGATACTAAGAGATCAGCAAAATAAAAACCTTGGGGTTCTGGCTCTTGGCAAGTGCATTGTACAACGAAGGTTTCTTCCTGGAAATTGATGAAACCAACCATATAATGAGCAATCTTTATTTTATCAATACACATTAAAAAGCATCCATAACTTAAAGAAACTCTCTTCCGTCTTATAACCCTTTTGATTAGGTAACTAACTCAAAATAATAAGTATTTATAAGCATTATATTTTATATTTATGTGTAGGGAAAAATGTGGTCTTTTTTGCAACATCTATTATCTATTATTATAAAAACCAGTTTACTCTCTTCTTAGGCGTGACACGTCGGATCCACGTCATAAATTCAATCTTTAAGCGTCCAACACGTGTCCTGTTTAATGAAACGCGGTGTGTAAAGTTTTTTTGTGTCTGTCTGGGCTTAAGTTGGGCTTTATCTCACGGTTTTGTCTTTGACCCAGAAACGATCTAGCTAAGAGCAAACCCTAATCCGTTTGATGAACACATCGTGTTCTTCATGTCCTCGAACGGCGGGTACGGTGATGATCCAGAATCTGTAACGGAAGGCATTGTGATTTTGCGTCTTTAATCCCATTAATTCATAAGCCCACTCCGAGTCTTCAATTGCGTTGTTCTGTCGGCGATTTCGGGTATAAATACGAGAGTATCTCACCTCTGCGAAACGCGTTCTCCACATCTCTCTGCTTCTCATCTCACTCATATTCATCTTCATCTCTTTTGATGGCTTACTCGAAGGTGTTTTTCCATCCCTTCTCTTTTGGTTTAAATTGATTAATCTGATATTGCCAAGATATCAACTTTTGTGAGCACTAGATTGAATATGATGATGTTTGAATCCTTGCTTTTTGTGACAAAAAAATAAAAGACAAAAAAAAAAAGTCGGTGTAATAATTGTTATGTGCTGTGTGCTTTCATCACAGTTTTGTCTTCCAGCTCGCTGTGATTGAATCATTAACAAAAAAAGTAGATGAACAGGATTTTTTTAGCGTTAAAACGATATGTGGGGGTTTGTGAGGCGATGGAGAACTCGGACTACTTCTCAGACGCAGATGCTGCTTGCCCTTCTCACCTTAAAACCAGCAGTGGCCATATCCAAATATGGGCTAACCTCTCTTTTTCTAAATCTGTCCGTTCTCTTTATATTATTTAATATATAATCGTTTACCAAATGTTTATATGATTTGGATTCAGTCATTCTTCTAATAGCTGCTCTGTTTTTTTTTCTTTTTTTTTTCCAGATCATACACCAACTTCAGCAGAGAGCTCTATTTACTGTGGAAGGTTGGTTTCTTTGTTTTGTTCTGTAATTATTAATAGCTGGGTGTTGCTTGAGCTCTACAGATTGATGCAGTTTGCTCTTGGTCCTTCTGCTTGGGATGAAATCCATCATGCCATCCTTAAAGCTTCCAAGGTTGTGTACTCAGCTTCTTACAATAGTTGTATTTTTATATTACTTGGTCTTTTCTCGCCAGTTGCATTTTTACAAATGTTTTGGAATTTTATTTCAGCTTCTTCATGGGATGATGAACTGCTTATTACAGATATGCCAGCTTGATAAACAAACAAGCTTGACTGTGTTAATCTTCATTACTAATCAACACTGTTTTGTTACAAATACAATTGATTGACCAGATTGAACTGAAGGGAGGTCTTCTAGAACAGTTCACACATGAGATGGAACCGTTTCTAAGGAAGCAAGGTATGCATGTTCGGCTCAACAAAGGGTGTATCTTGCCACTTTTAGTTTCCCTCTTCCTCATTCACAAAGTTCATTTATTTTCTTGATTCATTATGTAGTACAACCTGATGTTGATCATGTTACAGTAAGATGGATCCCAGCCAATAATTCGTTTGCAATAACGGTTAGCGTTATTGATCAAGACCTTGCTCAGAAAAATGTGTACCAAAATCAAGGTGTTTCCTTTCCGGATGCGTGATAAACTGAACATGAAGCTATGCAGAGAAAACTTGAAACCTGACAAAATGTAAGCCTTTTTCTTTCTCAGATAATCAATAAGTGGCAAGAAATAGTGATTGCTGGATCGATTTTTACAGGAGGATAAGTTGAACAATCTGGGGAATTAACAGTCAAAGTGCCAGAGATTTTAAGAGACCATACAGCTTATGCACTCAAGAAGGCACGCAAGGCTTAGCTGCTCAAGTTAGGCAAATTCACAGATCCTCCTGCTCTTATCAAGCTTGGTTTTTTCTCTTTTTTAAAAAGCGACTTTTGGTTCAGTTTTCCATGTTCACCTTATTCGATCAACAAAATAAGATTTCAACTTATATCACCCTGTATTTGTAGAAAGATGTTTTAAAATTTTGGTTATGATCTGATTAAAAATAAAATCTGGTTAAACAAATGAGATACACAGCAATCTTATAAATTCATCTACGCCTACTCTGATTAGTAAAATTTCTCCGTACATAACCTACCTTGGCGAATGTGTTGGCTATTATTCCATGAGCCGTTGACACAGACATTGTCAGTTAGCTTGGAAGTGCCCACTGATATAAGGAGAAGTTGATTAAAGAAGAAAAGTGATCTAAGTGATATGATTTCTCTAGAGAAAGTATATTATGAAAGTCAATGTCCTTAAATCAGTTTCGTACTAATAAATAAAATTAAATGCTGATATTTCAGTTTTTGTCATTAACCAGTAAATGTTAGAGTTCAATACGGTATAGCAAGTCTAGAGAATTTTTAAAACATTATGGTCAAAATATAGATGACAACACACTCGAAGGAAAAATAAGTTATGGAATATATATGTGCAGTATGTTTTCCACTATTTTTACCTTTTATTAACATAAATGGATTTAGAAATATCTTATGATTATGAATGTCAGGAAATTGCTTGACGAATTATGTTTACTAATAAATATCTTACTCTCATCACTTGAATCTGCATCAATGAAAATATGTTTTCGCTAAAATTCTTTTTTGAGGAAAACAGCTTTTTTTAACATGAAGAAATAGCTTTAACTACAAAATTAATGTATAAACAGAAATTAATCCCAACATTTATAAATATCTATCAAATATGTAAATAAATATTATATAAACACTGAGATAGATTAGAGGTTCCGACTAACATTCCACTGCGAAGCAAATGATTTTACCTTTTCAAATAATAACTGCAACATACTCATACAGGAAACAGTTTCCAAAAACAAATATCAACACAACCCCAGAAACTTATTTTTTATTTTGGTCAAAAAACAAACTTAGGCAAAACCTTTTAAAACTAAAATTGACATTAATTTTAAATTTTGTTTACTACTAAGACATTTTTAATATTGTTTTCAGTCAGCAGATGATAATATAGTGAAAATACATAATCTCTGCAAAAGAGTTTGATATTTTCCCCTAACAATTACATAATATAGTTTGCCAGTGATTTTAAAAAAGAAAGTGCAAAATTGTTGTTGATTTTCTAAAATTTAAAGTCTTTTATACATTATTAACTAAATCAAGTAGTAGAACTCAAATAATTTATAACCCAAGAGCATACCAAAATGTTACGATTCTATCATGCTTTTATGAGATGAGAAAGTAAATTATCTTATTTTCTAATGATATTCAGTTTAATTTATCAAATAAAAGTAAATTTAATGTGTTTATATATAAGTAGGGAGTAATACCTGAAGAAACTTTACATATTGTCGTTCTTAAGGGAATGCTTTAGAAAGAAGCTGATTGGTTTGAGATATATGATTTCAAATTATTCACATATGTAAAAAATAATTGTGTAAATTAGTTGCGTTACATGAGTGTTAATGTTATTTGTATAGTAGAAAATTTATTACACAATCCGAATAATTTATAGGATAAAACATATTAGCGGATGTATGTTCTTTATAGATAAAAATAACTCTTCTTTGATAATAATTCTTCTATGTCATTTTCTTCAATATATATATATATATATTGTAATGTGCATATTTATATAATAATAAATAATGATTACTATATATTATAAAACTAAACATTTGAAACTAAAATAAATACTAAAAATATAATGCTATTTATCAAAGAATAGTGAAGATTACTGTCATTATAAAAAATATTTATTATTATAATCTCATGATTTTTTCATTATTTGTTTGTTTATAATATTCTTAAGCTACAATAATTTTTAAATATTTCATAAATTAATATAAAATAACTTTTATTATAACTTCTACCAGAAAATACCAACTAAGATAATAATAAATTGTTTAAAGTGCTTTTGTCAGCCAAACTGATGAGACTAAATCAATATGAACCATTGTTGTGAAAAAACTCGGAGTATTGCATGGTAACTTGTCTGTTTTTGCATTTTTGGATGTGGAATATGTTAGATATTCAAATGCACGGTTCCGTATGGTATTAGGAATAAAACTTACAAATATTTGTGAGTCTTGAAATGGATAAATCCGGATTGGATTCGTTCTACGGCATCTGATGACTTTTTGGATTTGTGTTCCTCTAGCTCGCAAAATAACTTCTTGATCTTTGCGACCGCCACGTTCCCAAGATCATATTTATCACTGCAAAACAATTTCTCTTTTTTCATACTTTCTTTAAAATAAAACTTTTTTCATATTACAACACAAAATACAGTATAAGGGGGCAATTATCTACAGTTGTGAGTCAATGAAAGAGAGTGTGTGTACCTGAGAAGCTCTCCTAGTCTTTCAAGGGCATCTTCATACGTCTCCGTCGACATTTCTTTTTGTTCCAAGAACAAACAAAAATAAAGGATTTAGAAAAACATGCGTTAATGCGTTCAAAATTGAAATATAGTCACTGATATAATATTTTATTTGGGAAAATAAAGAGATTAGAATGATTAGTTTCAAGACGGACCTTGAGAGTTGCTTTGGAAAACAAAGGATTCAGAGAGTGATAAAATAATACAAGTTTTACTTGATATACTAGGAGATGCTATCTATTCCTGTATTTATAGCCGGATATCAGTCACTTTTCGTTACGCGCAAAAATTTTATATGCTTAACTTATCAATTTTGAATAAACAGTACTTTTGAAGCAACTTTGAAAGTTTTTAAAAATTATACGAAACGTTTTGCATGCAGGAAACGAAACACCCTCCAAGGTGGAATATTCTTTGGAGGAAAAGAAGAAAATAGACACCAATGGTGAATTTATCAATTTACTTAGCCACCAATGGTGAATTTATCAATTTACTTCTGTACACATCGACTTACGTAGAAATATAGATGATATAATGCTAGGAAACCATTTGAGATAAAAAACCAGAGATATGAGATCAAATGGTATAGTGACTAACAAGATTATGCAAATTAGAAAACCGGAGTATAGAAAATCGTCGAGGTTTTCAATATCATTACTTATTAGAGACATAAATTCAGTCTAAAAAATAAGCGTTGCTTATTGCTTGGAATTTTTCTTCTGCAGATCCAAGCACTAGAAGAAAAATGTCATGCGCAAATATCAAAAATGTAGAACTCTATAATTCTTGATGGTATGTACTTTCAAAAGATTTTCTGATGCTCATTTCTGAAAAAAAAAAACACTATACAAACCAGGACGTGTTAGTCTGGTGGTGAACGGCTTGCAGCTGCAAGTACGGCTCCGGGTTCGACTCGTACTGGCCACTGGGGAATTCACATGCGGAACCTCAGCGCCCGAGACCGAAGACCGTTCACGGTGAGCCACATGGTGACGTTCTGGCAGCGTCCTTCCTCGCTTCGGTCTCTAGTCTGGATCACTTCGGTGGGGTCAGGACACTCGGTTATCAAAAAAAAAAAAAACACTATACAAACACGTTTGAAATCAAAGCAGTTGAAAATAGAGAAATCAACTAAGTACAAAATGGATAGGTAAAATTGTCTCTGGATGTCATTTTTTTCTGACCAATAAAAACTTGGACCAAATAAATGTGTCATCTTTGTCCAAGGACCATGCTAATCTTTGAGATATCTTTCTAATTTTATTGGACATATCCGAAGGGAGTCTTTGTTTCGATATGGCGCTCTTGATTAAAAATAAAAATAATTTAAAATAAATTCACTTTCATTATCTGTTCTTAGATACCCGATCTTCCAAGTTCCAACCTACCTACAATGATTTTTTTTACAATTTGGAGAACATGTCTGACTATTCTTCACAAATTATATCCAATTTAGACATCATAAGCGAATAAAAAATGTAGAAAACTTCAGAAATGAGCATGTTCTCTCGAGAGCAATAAAACCAGAATGGATCCTCCCCAAAGGAGCGTTGAATCTTGAGTTGAAATTGTCAAATTGTAGCTTATGTGACTTTCAAGATTGACAATCTTCACAGTTTTTCCCTTCATCTTGAAACCTTCAATTTTTTTTTTCAACCTTGAAACCTTCAATTTTGGGAGCCCATCAACCAAATTCTGATTATCCATAACTATAAGCATAGTGATGACACACACAAATATATATAGGACTATTTTGTTTGATATGATTGACCCTGTTTGGTAAAAGAAAGCTACAGGAAAAGCCTAGTCGATAATATATGATATTGTGACTAAGTTTAAAGACATGAGTGCTGATAAAACATTTAACCTGTACTCCAGTTTGACATATATCTGCTTTAGTTCTTAAATATTTGTATAAGTATCTCATCTTCGTACAAAATAAAACTTGCTACATCAGTGTACTGTCTTCGCTACGGGGGAGACAATCATACTCGAGATACATGGTATACGTTTTGATAGTATATGAGCAGTAATGATGGCTTTGTTCTTTCATGGTTCTAACTTCTTCTTTTATAATATAAAAGGCTACGACAAGAATCCATACTCCAACCATTTCCTAGATTTTTTGATCGATTGGCTTGAACAGTATCCACTGTGAAATGTGAAACATTTTTTCCTATTCTTTATCTTTAGAATGATCTTTTTGATTCTGCCATGTTTCTTTTATTCAATTTGATCCAACATTTTCTTTTGAATTGCCAAAGTGTTCTAAACTGGTATCACTTGAGTTACTTATTTTCTCTTGTTATAGATCATGAAGCTTTGTTGCCTTCATGCTACAAAATCGCTTCGGGAGACATCATGCACTCCGACATATTCGTGGCTCGTGATTCTGGCGAAGCTAGCAATTTTTTTGAACTATCCTCAGGTTATTTAGCACATTCTTTAACCAAAATTATAAACGGTGATACTCAGTTCTTGGAACTCAAATAATATACCGCTTCAACTGAGCTTCCAAAAGTAACTCATCCAAATTAAATTCTGTTAGATTTGTGAGGATCTGAGATGTTTAATGAGAGAATATTGCTGGATAATAAAGAACAAAAGAGAGAGAAATAGAGAATAATTTCTTTAGATCTGAAAAATGTCGTTACAATAGATTATTAAGGAGAAGAAGCAGAATAAAAAAAGTATTGTTCTATTAGCCAAACACACTTGGCTTACTAGGAAAACTACAATAAAATATATGTATGTTTTTACCGTAGTTCCGCGGGTACTGTTCATTCTATCAGGTTTTACTGGATTTCCTTTGGCAAGTTTTGCTAGTTTTAATCTTGGGCAGACCTTGCTGGATAAATTTTTCTTCTTTTTTATTTTTTCATGTCAATACTCTCCCACAAGCTTTACCATAAGAAAGTGTTAAGCTTGGAATCCATGAAGACATCCTTCATTAAAACCTCTTGTGTGAAAAACTCAATTAGACAAAAACACAAAAGAAAAAAAGTAGATGCTTGATGGCTTAAGGATCTAGCCATGTCTATGAGTCCCAATCTCGATGAATGAACTCACAGACCTTAGTACTTGTTCCTTTGGTGAAGATATCAGCTAGCTGGTCTTCGCTTCTAGTGTAGCAAGGTAGAATAATATTTTACTCCACAGCTTGTCTCACCTTGTGACAATCCACTTCAATGTGCTTTGTTCTTTCATGGTTCTAACTTCTTCTTTTATAATATAAAAGGCTACGACAAGAATCCATACTCCAACCATTTCCTAGATTTTTGATCGATTGGCTTGAACAGTATCCACTGTGAAATGTGAAACATTTTTCCTATTCTTTATCTTTAGAATGATCTTTTGATTCTGCCATGTTTCTTTTATTCAATTTGATCCAACATTTTCTTTTGAATTGCC